>JAJJMB010009125.1:6135560-6334133 GCA_023531105.1 Papaver atlanticum | reverse complement strand
TGTTTAAGTTCATGTACACAACCGATTTTAGAACTTTAACCTTCAAATATGCAAACGGGTACGCATACTTGAAATACCCAGACCAAGATTTGGTTTCGCCAGTACGCAAACGGGTACGCGTACTTCCAATCCCAGCAGAACTATTCGGACATGAACCTTAAGCCAATATGTGAACGGGTGCGCATACTTAGGTTCCCGGATTTCTCAAGCCAACGGGGACGCATACGGGTACGCATACTATGGTTCCCGGACATGGATTACATATGTGCAAGAGTACATAACATGTCATATCCAATAATGGTTAAGTGTTCTAAACTTTTATTTCAATCATTGAAACTTTCTTAGAGGATGACAATAGCCGTTTTCACACACTATTAGCATTAAAGCAATTTTCAAGTTATTAAAATAATCATAACAAAACATTCCAAATCTACACCAAATGATTGTATCACACAAATCATGTAAGATATTACTCGGCAATTTTCACATGATCATCTTTTGACTTGCGTCAAGAATATAAGATGAAATTGGTCGAAGCGTAAGCTTGCCAACACATATTCCGAGAAATATGTAAGCGAGTTAAACTCAGCTCGAAATCTCAAATGTGTATAATAGAAAACTATATCGTAATACGACTTATGTCTCAATATAAGAGATATAGTAGAAATAGACTTTCTAAGTGATAGATGAGTTTCAGTCTCCGCATACCTTTTGTTGATGAAGTTCCACAAGCTCTCCTTAGTAGTTCTTCGTCTTCAAATGATGAACACCGTGAAGTCTAAGGCTCAACTACACAATCTATGTCCTAGTCCGAGACATCTATAAGTAGACTAGAAATCAAGACTTATAGTTTTGATCACTAACATTGACAAACATGCTTGAGATAGCAACGCATGCGAGTTCGACCGAGCAGTGCTCTAACAAAGTTAGCCATATGAACACTTTCATATCAACCATATTCATCTTAACCATAACTAGTTCAAGTGACTCAAATGAAACTAGTTCTAGAGTTGTTTAATTGTTTATATTCTCATAGAAGCATACAAGACACGATTGAAGCAAAATCGGTTTTGATTCACTCGAATCAATTCATGAACATTATAGCCACGGTTTGCAAAAGATTGCATTCCTTATTATATAAATGTATTAGTTCATGAAAAAACTGATTTTAGAACATAACCCACTCACGTATGCAAACGGGTACGCATACCTAAGTACCCGGACTTGAACTGTTTTCACCAATATTCAAATGGGTTTGCATACTGTCATACACTTCCAAACTTCAGTTTAACCCTGTACGCGTACAGGTACGCATACTCTAGTACCCGGACTTCAACTGACTTCGCCAGTATGCGTACAAGTACGCATACTCTATCTCCCGTACTTTACCTTACCAACCAGTATGCATACGGGTATACATACTCAGTTCCGGTCTTGGATCAACACATATGCAAGTACGCTTATAATCCAATCATGGTTAAGTGTTCTGAACTCCCAATTCAATCATTGAAACATTCTTGGAAGATGACAATAGCCGTCTCACACAAACTATTAGCTTCAAAGCAATTTTCAAGTGATCGAATGATCAATACGAAACATTCCGAGTCTACATCAATGACTGTCTCACACAAATCATGTAAGATGTTATAAGGCGATTTTCACATGATCATCTTTTGACTTTCGTCAAGAATATAAGATTAACTTGGTTAAAGCGAAAGCTTACCAACACATATTTCAAGAAATATGTAAGCGAGTTAAACTCAGCTCGAAATATCAAATGTGTATAATCGAAGTCTATATAGCTATACGACCTTTGTATCAAATAGGAGATAGAGTAGATAGACTTTTGAGTGATAGATGAGTTCAAGTATCCACATCCCTTTTGTTGATGAAGTTCCACAAGCTCCCCTTAGTAGTTCTTCGTCTTCAATCGATGAACGTCGTGAAGTCTAATGCTCAACTACACTTTCTATCCTAATCCGAAACTTAGCTATAAGTAGACTAGAAATCAAGACTTATAGTTTTGGCAACTAAACTTGACAACAAGCTTGAGATAGCAACGCTTGCGAGTTCGACCGAGAAGTGCTCTAACAATCTCCCCATTTGTCAATTTTCGTGACAAAACTATCAATACATATGGATTACAAAATAAATAAACTTTGTAGTTTCTCATCCAAATGCTTGATTTCCTTGGTTCTTCAACATTACTCGAAATCTTCGTCACTTCCAAGTACTCCAGTGATTCTGAACTTGTTCAACTCAGCATCATAGTTGTTGAAGATCCTTAGATATAACAATGAGAAAACAGTAGCTCTCAATCATTGTTATACAGTGTCATAGTATCATTACACAACATCAAAGTACAATTGTATCACAACTTTGACAACAATACTATGGTGATATGTATCACTCCCCCTTAGTCAATACTTCATCTCACATGAAAACCACCCCCCTTACATAATGATCCTAAACCGTATGTATTTGTAGTGTGAACTACACATTAATTCTCCCCTTTTTGTCAATATAAATTGGCAAAGGTACGAAAACTAGTGGGATCATAATGAAATTCTCATAGAGATACTTCATGACTAAAAGAAAACATATCAACTTTGTTTAGATGCAATCATATAGTCGAAACTAAATGCATTCATCAAGGAGTTTATAAAGATACAAGATAACCCATATAATATTCCACAGCCGCACTCCCCACAAAGATTTGGCAATTAAGCACAAGTTCAAATAACAACTCTCCCCCATAAAATGTCATTCCCGAAAGAACAACAAGAGCGACCTTACTTTTGCAAGAAAATAAGGATTTCTTTGGACATTAACAAATTACATGAAGCATGAATTTGTATCCATAAAACTCAATTAAATTAACCATAAGAGAACCATGATTAATTTAATAGGAAATGCTCAACATAAGAGAACTTACGGAGCCACACAGTACTTTGACATATAAGTGGATCAGTGAAAGACGAATACTGCGGAATATTCAAAGATTCATCCTATTTTTCATCAATTTTTGCATAAAGACATATAATAGGCTTAATCTTTGTAATCAAAAGTTCATCATATCTTCATCAATATTTGCATAATGACATAATAGGCTTAACTTTTGACATATATGGGACAATCATAGTTCACGGACGCAAACACACGTATCCCTTTCTTTTTTTTGCAATGTATAAAACCAATAAAGATTTATACTGCAAAATCATCTTCCAAATAAACTTTAGAATTTAAATAAATAAATATAAAAACATTGCAAAATGAAAATCGTTGGCAATATCTATGTGTACTCACAATAATGGCTATTCCAAACCTTAGTTATCCTTCTTAAAGCACAAGAATAAATTCCCATAAGAAGTTTCCTAGACATTAAGGCCTCTAAAATATTATTTATCGTCCCCGAACTCCTTGTCGTCAACAGCCATAGGAACAAAAGGTTCATAAAGAAATGAGTCAATTCCAACAAACCTTCTAGACTGATGCCGAACCAGGGCCTTCTGAATTTCGAGAGTCCTCAAGACAATAGCCTTAATTTGCTGAATCTCCTTTCTTGTTTCCTTCAACTCTTCAAGAACCCCAGAAAACTTCTGTAGATTAGAAGGAACAGCTCTTGGTTTCCTCACATTCCTCCTTTTTCTTTTCAAAGTTGAAGGTACAGGAGATTTTTCTTTTTCCTTCATGATTGATGGCTTAGCAATCATATTAACATATTTTCCATCAAAAGACATAATGCTTGGATTCTCCATACTAGTATGAGATTGTGGGAGGAATTCACAAATCAGGCTCAACAAGCAATCTTGTGATAAAAAAGAGTTTTCAGAGAAGGAAAAAAGAATGTAGGGTTACGTGATAAGCACGTAAGTGCGACACAATTTAACCCATATTTACATTAGTTAGGACTCGTTATTTTGCTAATAGTATTATTTTAGTGCTTTTGTAGAAAGTACACACGAATCCAATCACCAGAAGAATCTGAAGCTAAATGGTGCTTTTTGAACATCATAACCGTGTCGTAATCTGGTACCTGAGGAAGATGAGCCGTCGGCTAATGTGTAGCTTGAGTTCTTATCGAAGAGGATGGATCTGAAATGAATTTTGTGGCACATTTTCAGTTCTCCAAGCAAGATGATGCCACCGATTGTCCTTGCAGTTAGTGCTGGCGGTGGTGTTTGTGTCTCTTCATGATTTACTTGATGGGTTTTCACCCAAACATGGTATTCAGTAGTGGAGTAGAGGTGAATCTGTATGATAAACTCTTGATGATGCCGAGATGGAGAAGCGAGTCTCAGTCCTGGTGATGTTCTACAACAGCAACAATGTGTATGATCTCCAATGTCGAAGTTGGGTTTCGCTGGTGGAGTTAACTGGTTGAGATGTAGTAATTGGTAAGGTGACCAAGATGCCTAAGATTGCAGTCGAAGAAATAAGGAGCTGGTGATGCGACTGGTGGTTATGGTGAACTGTTGGTACTCGGATGGAGAAGATGAAGCAGGAGATGGCATAAACTGTGGTCAGTTCATAGTGCGGCTGCGAAGATTAATGGCTTTTCGTCAGTGATGATGGCTGGCAGTAGAAATGGGTATTGTTTGTCGATGCAAGTTCTCAAAGTAGAATGGAAATGGGTGTTATGTGACGTTTTCAGTTGCAATGATGGTGGCTAGATGGGAAGAGATTAGTTCTGCGATCAATGAGGGTTCGATGCGATGACTGCTGGTGTCAGAGAGGATTATGAGCTTTTGTCGTGTTTGAATGAAGCAAACAAAGAAAGAAGAGATGACAGTAACAAGAGAACGAGTAGTGCAACATAGTGATTATTGGCATCGTCTTTATATATCTGCCGACGACGACGTTCAAGTTCTTCTTCTTAGTCCAGCGACAGCTGGATATTGGCTAGAGTCTGATGAAGTCGGGGTGATGTAGCCGGAAGAAGTAAATGGAGATGGAGGTTTATGAGCAGTGGCTGGAGCTGGTGTTGTTGATAGCTGAGCATTCGGCAATCGATGAAACAATGGTGGAAGAAAATGAAGAAGTCTGGCAAGATTCTGTGGTGATTCGATGGAGCTGAGATCTTGGACGTGACTGAAATGGAAAGGGAGATGGATTTTCTGAGCTATGAGCAGTCGGTGGACAGTGGTGGTTCTCTCAAATCTGTAATGGATTCATTCGAACTGGCCAGCCTGGGAAGGAGTTGATGATGTTGGACAGATGGGTTTTATATACTGCGACTCCGAAAACAAATGTTGCTGGTTTGTTTTGTCTTTGAACTCTATTTGTGCTTGTGACTTGGAACAGTCAGTTGAAGGGAATGTTAATGGCAGTTGGTAATGATGGTTGTATGGAGATGAAGGACATGGAGTGATGGGTATGTCCTGGATTTGAATTGCAGCAAGACAAGAAGAGCTTACGACCATGGTGGTCGTCTGTATGAATATGAATCTCATTATTTCGGTGATGGCTTAACGGAAAGAATGGAGATGGTTTGTTGTGGTTGCATGGGCCAGAGATGCATATAAGGAAGTTGATTTCCTAGTCTAAACCAGTGGGGTGACGAGCTGGTAATGGACTCGAATGGGCTCAGTTTGGAAGGCAAGTGTTGTGTGTGCGAAACGAAGGCAAAGGACCAAGAAATCAGTGGAGTTAGGTGTTGGTTGAACTGAGTGCGGTCGGTGCTGTTATATTTCAGGCGAGATTCAGAAGTTTTGTGAGAAAAGCAGTTAATGGAATGCTAATTGATTTCTGAGTCTAAACTATGCAAATATGAAAAGTCAACTAATTTTGGTATTTGACCATGCATGTGAAAGAGATAACGGAAAGAAATCTTTTGTTTGCTGCTGATAGTTAATGAGGTGTCGACATCCAAAGGGATAAAGAGGAAACTATAATATGCACCTTTATTTTCTTACCTTTGCACGAGATTTTGAGGCTTTTCTATCAAAGGAAAGGAGGAGGATGGTTTTGCATTAGTTTATGTTTTGCTCTGTTGGTGACAGGCAGAGAGGAGAAGGTCGGCGGCTGCGGAGGTGTTTGTAGAGCTTAATAACAAGAGACGACGAAGACGATATCGGTTTAATCTTTTCTCTTGTGCTATTATTTTTGATGGGTTTTAAGAAACCCATAAGCATGTCTTGCTAGATTTCTTTGTAGCTAGGGTTTATGTTGAAACCACATGGAGTTTTAGGCTACTTTAAATTGAATAAAATTGAGCAAAAGACTATTATGATTTGATTAGATTAATTCTTGATATTGTTTATTGATTAATCGAAAAACGAGTTGTTGCTTCACCGGTTTTGTATACAATAACTTTTGTGCCTAATTGTTCGGTTCATAATATATTTTTGTCTCATTATTTGATAATTTCATGCTTGGGTTAATATCTTTGATGGGTTATGCTTAGAAAAGCCATATAATATTTGTGAATCAATATTTTAGATTCGTATAACTTTCTCGCTGATGCAATTTGATGGTGCATGCTTGGATTTATTCTTTTGATGTGCCATGCTTAGGGTATACCAGTGATATTTGCGATTCTAATACATTAATAGGTGATGTCGATAGAACGAACAATAAATAAATATTTATGAATTATGTTTCATTTCAGTAATTGAATAGAAATTGTGGTGGATACTATAAGCCCTGTTTACCGACTTTCTCATTGCATTTAATTGATTCTTTTTGTTTTCATCCTTTTAGTTCTTTAAATTATTTAAAAAAAAATATCCAAAAGCATCATCTCTGGTTAGTCAATTAGGAATATTGATTACAGTATTTCCACCGCTCCCTGTGGGTTCGACCCGTACTTGCCTCTGTCTACTAGTTAGATACCGTGCGATTGCGGTTATCACATATAGGGTTTTCCTAGAATCCTATCATTACGGAACCTTTATACTCAAAATGGATTCACGTACGCATAACTCACAACCTTAAAAAAGGCAGAATTGTCGATTTTAACCCTCTTTTATTGATCAAACAGAGAAGGTCCTTTCAATATCAATTAGATATGGAAAGATGGAAGAATTCCAAACCAGCGAAAAATAAAAGAAAAACAAAACAAAAAATTTCTCTTTTCCTAAAGCCTGAAGTGTGCAAACCCTTGTCTCTATTTAAATCAGGCACATGAGACAAGATACACATCCAAAAAAATTAAGTTGTGCTGGGGTGAACTATAATCTGTCCATCATAACCTTCTTAAACGGAATTCTTAAAACCTTGTTTAACAGACTGTTTAGACCGTACTCTTTTCTCTAGAGGTCTACTCTTATCTTTGTAAATTAACTTCTTCGGAGAAGAGATTATTTTATATACCTCAGACGACTTCTGAACAAGTTTGAGCTTGTTTGCTAACCGATTTGCTCTTCGTTGAAGTTTATTGACATATCTTATCTTATGTTTGTACTTGAAACAGTTGGAGAGTGCATGACCCTTGAGAGTACAATAAGAGCATGTCAATAGAGAGGATGGTTCAGACGCCATAGCTGTGCAAGCTGCTAGACAAACAGTAGAACCTGTAAAATTAGAAATTGAATTTCCAGAAGACAAAGAGAAATCCATTTCATCCTCCAGAGTGGTTGAAATTTCTCTCGGAAGAATATCGAGGTTGATGTACGTATTGATACAATTATCAAAATCAATATTTTCACAGAGGAGTGCAACACTTGATTTTTCATCTTCATCAGAATCATAGTGATCAAACATTTCATCAAGAGTTGCAGCAAGACCTTTGTTTCCAGTGTATTTTCTACGATTCAGACACTCATTTGTGAAATGACCAAAACCTTTGCACTTGAAGCACTGCTGCATATCCTCGTCATCAGTATCGTTAGTATCTCTGTTTTTAGGAGGAACACGATTATGAGGCTTAACTGATGACTTAGGTTTATCTCTGACGAACCATTTACTTTTCTTCAAAATAAGATCTCTAAACTGTCTTGTGATCAAAGAGACTGACTTGTGAAGATCTTCATCTGATGAATCAGTCTCAGAAGGATCATCTTTGGTGATGCCAACACTTTTACTTTTATCAAGTAATTTAGTGTTCTTTTATGTTTTGAAAGCAATATCCTTTCCAGATTTGGATGTATGCTCATGATCAAAGATCTTTAACATTCCAACCAGAGTATTTCTGGATAAAGTATTAAGGTTATTTCCTTCAACGATGGCATGTTTCTTAGAATCGTAATTGGCTGGCAACGATCTGAGAATTTCATCACAATGTCCTTTTCAGGAATAGTCTTACCCAATGCAAAAGATGCATTAACAATTTCAGACACTTTGTGATTGAACTTATCAAATGAATCTTCATCGGCCATACGAAGGTTTTCCCAATCAGAATTTAGGTTTTGAAGACTAGCTTCCTTTTCAGAGGTATTCCCTTCGAATACAGTTTCTAAGATATCCCACGCATCTTTAGACCGAGTGCACGTAGTCACATGGTGCTGAAGACCTGGGTAATAGCATGAATGATAGCATTTAAACCGTCATAATTTTTCTTTGCAGCGAGAATCTCGTTAGGTTCATATCTACCAATATCCTTTGCAATAGAAACACCGTCCACTGTAACCATTAGAGGATCATAGCCATTAACAACATAAACCCATGATTGAAAATCACGCGCTTGAAGAAAGGCACGCATAGCAATTTTCCACTATAAGTAATTCGATCCATCGAAGACTGGCGGTACGTTTATAGAGATAACACTTCTGCCCATAGAGTCAGATCGCTACAAACACCTCGCTTATTTATTTTTCGAAATATGTGTTGGTAAGCTTTTGTTTTAGCCAAGTTCATCTTTACTCGTGACGAAAGTCATGTTGATTATTTCAATAGCTTGAAAATCGCTTTGATGAAAATAGTTTGTGGATAACAGCTATTATAACATCCTCTAAGAAAGTTTCAACGGTTGAAATGAGAGTTTAGATCAAGTAACATGTTTGGATATAAACATAGTGTGTTCTCACATTTGTGTAAAAGTCCAAAACCGGGAACCTAAAGTATGCGTACCCGTACGCATACTGACGGTTGTTGGAAATCCGGGTAAGTATGCTTACCTGGACGCATACTGGCGGAAAGTTCACGTCCGTGAATTTTTGCTGGAGTTTGGAAGTGAAAACAAACTCAATCCGGTCACTTAAGTATGCGTACCCGTTTTACTACCTAAGAAGGTTACTTTCTAAAATCGGTTTGTTCATGAACTAAAACATTTATATAATAAGGAATGCAATCTTTGCAAACCGTGGCTATAATGTTCATGAATTGATACGAGTGAATCAAAATCGATTTTGCTTCGATTGTGTCTTGTATACTTCTATGAGATCTAAGCAATTTAACAAACTCTCTAACTAGTTCATTTGAGTCACTTGAACTAGTTCTGGTGAAGATGAATAAGGTTGATAAGTAAGTGCTTATATGGCTAAACATTGGTTAACTATTGTTAAACTGACTAAGTGTACACGTTTAGGTACGGTTACCCAAACCTAAATGAAGGTGCATTTTATTTGTGTATAACAAGCTAAGTTCGATCTAACGGTTGAAAGATATTAGCTTGAATCTAATCAGGTTTTCACATAACGGTGAATATTGAATGTTTTTTTACCAAGGCAACTTAGATTGCAAACCCTGATTTAAAGACTATATAAAGGAGAACTCTAGTAACTGGGAAACCTAATCCCCACACCTCCTGTGTGATACTAGTTGCATAAGCTAGAGTCGATTCTCCTTTAACCTTAGGTTTTTCACGAAACCCTGTAGGTTAACGACTTACAGGATTCATTGGGATTGTGAAGCCAGACCCAACTATTTTCTCTGTAGTTGCGTGATCTGATCTTGCTGCTTTCTATCGTGATTGAGTACAATCGTAAGATTGGCTTGAGATTTATATCTCCGATAGGCAAGATAGAAAAGTAGTCACAAACACCTTCGTCTCATCGTTTGTGATTCCATAATATCTTGTTTCGTTAATCGATTAAGATTATTATGAGGTGATTGATAATACTAGGCTGTTCTTCGGGAATATAAGTCAGGGTTATCAATTGGTTCCTGTTCACCTTGATTTATCAAAAGACGGAACAAAAACTCGTAGGTATATCTTTGGGAGACATATTTATCTATTTAATAGACTTTTCTGTGTGAGACAGATTTGTTTATTAAGTCTTCGACTTTGGGTCGTAGCAACTCTTAGTTGTGGGTGAGATCAGCTAAGGGAATCAAGTGCGTAGTATCCTGCTGGGATCAGAGACGTAAGGAACGCAACTGTACCTTGAATCAGTGTGAGATTGATTAGGGTTCAACTACATTCCATACCGAAGTTAGCTTTGTAGTAGGGTAGTGTCTGTAGCGGCTTAATACAGTGTGGTGTTCAAATCTGGACTAGGTCCCGGGGGGTTTCAGCATTTGCGGTTTCCTCGTTAACAAAACTTCTGGTGTCTGTGTTATTTCTTTTCCGCATTATATTTTGTTATATAATTGAAATATCACAGGTTGTGCGTTGAGTCGATCAATTGGTAAATCCAACCTTTGGTTGTTGATTGAAATTAATTGATCCTTGAACATTGGTCTTTGGTACCGTTCAAGTTATTTCTCTTGTATTCAATCAGGCTCGCAAATTTCTATTTGTTTGGGTGCGGATTGAATCGAGAAATTGAGATATAACTCTTTGATATACTTTTTATTAAGATTGAGTCTGACTATCTAGTTGATTCTCTTAAAAGTATATTGGAGTTAGTCCATACAGATTGCTAAGCGAAATATTGGGTGAGGTTGTTGTACCCCCACTTTTTCAAATGGAACCAGAGCAGGCAAACACGTTTAAGACCTCACAAGTCTGTGTTTGTAGCGATTTGATTATATGGACAGAAGTGCTATCTCGATAAATGCACCACCAGATCCAGGGATTTCAGAATTCTCTTCCATGACTGATTTAATAAAATATGTAGAAGAAATTCTATCTAAACCTCCACCAGGTTTAAAATCCCTTAAAGTGTTTTCAGGGCTTGAAAAGAAACTTGAAAGCTTATCTCTTGATGTTGAGTTATACCTCCAGAAAGAACAAGAATCTCTTGACAAGCTAAATCAAGTTATAATGAATAATACTCATGTCGAGGTTGATATTAATTTACTAATTAGTAAGAGCAATGCTCATCCTCTGTGTAATCCACTTAGTTGTAGCAAACTAAACGAATTACAAGAGGAGTTTAAATCTCAATCATCTTACGGTATCACCTCAAAGCATGAATCAGTTCATTGGTCAATTCCTTGTATACTTTATCAAGATAATAGTATTGCCCTCTCCTGTGAGAAAGTCAGAATGTCTCTTTTTACTAAAAGAGTTTCTCTGTGCAGTACTGAACATTATCTACAAATACTGTGTGTTACAAGTTGGAAACGAAGAAATCAGGAACACAAATTATCTTGTGCTCTTTTTATGTTCTTTGAAAAACTTGTAAATACAGTTTTTTGGGTTTCTCTCAATACTAGAAGCTGTAAGACTTGTTGGAAAGAAACTCTTTCTTGGTGCCATGGTGAGCAAGACATTGTTCACCTCAACACAACTTGATTGTGTTGAAAGTGCATTCTCACCAAGAAATGCCCTGCTATGTATACGGTGAGGGAAGCACGAGAATTGAGGCGTACATGTTGCGTTAAGTACGATTTTGAATCTTTGGTAAGGCTGTAGAATTCAATTGGATTCTTATAAAAGGTATGTCTATAAACTTGAGCAAGATTTGTATTTTTATCATTTGCTTAGAGTACTTATAATGATCCATGTACCTTGCTTATCGTTCATTTCTACCTAACTTGATCTGTGTATAAGGTTTTTAAATGTTTAGGTTTGAAAAAATTAGTTCGGGATGTTTGGACTTCATGGTACTCATACCAGGTATACATACCATCATTTAAAATCAAAATCCAGGGGTTTTAGTACGTATACCCGTTTGCATACTGCTCCAGGTAACGAAAATTCGTTTGCAAACCCGGATGCATACTGGCCTGTAGATGTCGATTTTCGGTAAACTTATTTTGGCCGTAACGTCTTCGTCCGAACTCGGAATGACCTCATTCTTTTTTCATTCTCTTCCTCTTTGAATTCTCTTGAAATGGGGAAGAGAATTCCTAAATTTGGAAGAGTTAAGATTGGTCTTTGTCCTGACTCTTGTTTTTGAGTGTTTTGCTACGTTTCGTCGCTCTTGTTCCACTTCTCTTGGACTGGGGCACTTGGATTCTTGGAGTAATTCTCTTCTAAGCTCATTTGTAGATTTTACAAGAATGTTGTTGGTGAATCACAAAGAAGGAAGTTCAAGGATGGGCAGTAGTATGTATTGCTATGGGATTCTTGAATGTTCACAATCATCTTTTGTGAACTATGGTACATGGTCGATAATGACTTTGTATGTTCTTCTTTGTTAAGAAAATCTTTTTATACGCCTTTGGTAGCTATTCTTGGTGTAAATCCGTGCGAAAAAGATTGATTCTACCCTCTAAGGACAAATCATCTTGTATGTGCATTATGAGTTTGTCTTGATGTCTAGGAAACTTCTTATGAGAATTTATTCTTGTGTTTTAAGAAGGATAACTAGAGCTTGGAATAGCAATTATTGTGATTACACAGCTATTTCCAACAATTTTCATTTTGCAATTTTTTTAGATTTATTTATTTAAATTCTAAAGTTTATTTGGAAGATGATTTTGCAGTATTAATCTTTATGGTTTTATATATTGCAACTTGCTATGGGATATGTGTGTTTGCGTCCGTGAACTATGATTGTCCCATACGTGGTCAAAAGTTAAGTCTTTCATATGTCAGTATGCAAGTATTGATAAAAGATTGAATGAGCTTTTGACAAACAAAAGTTAACCCTATTATGTCATTATGCAAATATTGATGGAAGGTAGGATGAACTTTTCTTTACAAAGATTAAAGTCTATTATATGTCATTATGCAAATAGTGATGAAAAATAGAATTAATCTTTGTGTATTCCGCAGTATTGATCTTCTCTAATCCATATCTTTATGTGAATACTGCGCGGCTCCGTAAGTTTTCTTATGTGAGCATTTCCGATTAAATTAATCATGGGTTCTCTTGTGGTTAATTGAATTGAGATTTTTGGATACAAATTCATATTCTTATGTGATTTGTTAATGTCCAAAGAAATCCTTCTTTTCTTGTGAAAGTAAGGTCACTCTTGTTGTTCTTTCGGCAATGACATTTTATGGGGGAGAGTTCTTAGAACTTGTGCTTAATTTCCAAATCTTTGTGGGGAGTGCGGATGTGGAATATTATAGGGGTTATCTTGTATCTTTATAAACTCCTTGATGAATGCATTTAGTTTTTGATATATGATTGCATCTAAACAAGTTGATATGTGCTTTTCTTTTGGTCATGAAGTGTCTCTATGGAAATTTCATTAGGATCCCACTAATTTTCGTACCTTTGCCAATTTTATTGACAAAAAGGGGGAGAATTAATGTGTAGTTCACACTACAAATACATATGGTTTTCAGATCATTATGTAAGGGGGAGTGGTTTTCATGTGAGATGAAGTATTGACTAAGGGGGAGTGATACATATCACCATAGTATTGTTGTCAAAGTTGTGATACAATTGAACTTTGATGTTGTGTAATAATACTATGACACTGTATAACAATGATTGAGAGCTATTGTTTTCTCATTGTTATAACTATGGATCTTCAACAACAGTGATGCAGAGATGAACACATTTGGAATCATTGGAGTACTTGGAAGTGACGAAGATTTCGAGTAATGTTGAAGAACCAAGGAGATCAAGCATTTGGAAGAGAAGCTACAAAGTTTATTTATTTTTTATTCCATATGTATTGATAGTGTTGTCACTAAAATTGACAAAGGGGGAGATTGTTAGAGCATTGCTCGGTCGAACTCGCAAGCGTTGCTATCTCAAGCTTGTTTGTCAAGTTTAGTTTCCAAAACTATAATTCTTGATTTCTAGTCTACTTATAGCTAAGTCTCGGACTAGGATAGTAAGTGTAGTTGAGCTCAAGACTCCACGGCGTTCATCGAATGAAGACGAAGAACTACTCAAGGGAACTTGTGGAACTTCATCAACAAAAGGTATGTGGAGACTTGAACTTATCTATCACTCAAAAGTCTATCTATTCTATCTCCTATGTTGGGACAAAAGTCGTATTGCTATATAGACTTCAATTATACACATTTGCTATTTCGAGCCGAGTTCATCTCGCTTATCTATTTCTCAAAATATGTGTTGGTAAGCTTTCGTTTTAGCCAAGTTCATCTTTACTTGTGACGAAAGTCATGTTGATTATTTCAATAGCTTGAAAATCGCTTTGATGAAAATAGTTTGTGGATACAACTATTATAACATCATCTAAGAAAGTTTCAATGATTGAAATGAGAGTTTAGATCAAGTAACCATGTTTGGATATAAACATAGTGTGTTCTCACATTTGTGTAAAAGTCCAAAACCGGGAACCTAAAGTATGCGAACCCGTACGCGTACTGGCGGTTGTTGGAAATTCGGGTAAGTATGCGTACCCGGACGCATACTGGAGGAACGTTCACGTCCGTGAATTTTTGCTGGAGTTTGGAAGTGAAAACAAACTCAATCCGGTCACTTAAGTATGCGTACCCGTTTTCATACCTAAGAAGGTTACTTTCTAAAATCGGTTTGTTCATGAACTAAAACATTTATATAATAAGGAATGCAATCTTTTCAAACCGTGGCTATAATGTTCATGAATTGATTCGAGTGATTCAAAATCGATTTTTCTTCGATTATGTCTTGTATACTTCTATGAGATCTAAGCAATTTAAAAAACTCTTTAACTAATTCATTTGAGTCACTTGAACTAGTTATGGTGAAGATGAATAAGGTTGATATGAAAGTGCTCATATGGCTAACCATTGGTTAACTATTGTTGAACCGACTAAGTGTACACGTTTAGGTACAGTTACCCAAACCTAAATGAAGGTGCATTTCATTTGTGTATAACAAGCTAAGTTCGATCTAACGGTTGAAAGAAATTAGCTTAAATCTAATCAGGTTTTCATCTAACAGTGAATATTGAATGCTTTGTTACCAAGGTAACTTAGATTGCAAACCCTGATTTGAAGACTATATAAAGGAGAACTCTAGCAACTGGGAAACCTAATCCCCACACCTCCTGTGTGATACTAGTTGCATAAACTAGATTCGATTCTCGTTTAACCTTAGGTTTTTCACGAAACCCTGTAGGTTAACGACTTAAAGACTTCATTGGGATTGTGAAGCCAGATCCAATTATTTTCTATGTAGTTACGAGATCTGATCTTGTTGTTTTCTATCGTGATTGAGTACAATCGTAAGATTAGCTTGAGATTTATATCTCCGATAGGCAAGATAGAAAAGTAGTCACAAACACCTTCATCTCATCGTTTGTGATTCCACAATATCTTGTTTCGTTAATCGATTAAGATTATTGTGAGGTGATTGATAATACTAGGTTGTTCTTCGGGAATATAAGTCCGGGTTATCAATTAGTTCATGTTCACCTTGATTTATGAAAAGACGGAACAAAAATTCGCAGGTATATCTGTGGGAGATAGATTTAATTATTCTAAAGACTTTTTTGTGTGAGACAAATTTGTTTATCAAGTCTTCGACTTTGGGTCGTAGCAACTCTTAGTTGTGGGTGAGATATGCTAAGGGAATCAAGTGCGTAGTATCCTGCGGGGATCAGAGACATAAGGAACGCAACTGTACCTTGAATCAGTGTGAGATCGATTAGGGTTCAACTACATTCCAGGCCGAAATTAGATTTGTAGTAGGGTAGTGTCTGTAGCGGCTTAATACAGTGTGGTGTTCAAATCTGGACTAGGTCCCGGGGGTTTTATGCATTTGCGGTTTCCTCGTTAACAAAACTTCTGGTGTCTGTGTTATTTCTTTTCCGCATTATATTTTGTTATATAATTGAAATATCACAGGTTATGCGTTGAATCGATCAATTTGTAAATCCAACCTTTGGTTGTTGATTGAAGTTAATTGATCCTTGAACATTGGTCTTTGGTACCGTTCAAGTTATTTCTCTTGTATTCAATCAGGCTCGCAAATTCCTATTTGTTTGGGTGCGGATTGAATCGATAAATTGAGATATAACTCTTTGATATACTTTTTATTTAGACTGAGTCTGACTGTCTAGTTGATTCTCTTGAAAGTATATTGGAGTTAGTCCATACATATTGCTAAGCGAAATATTGGGTGAGGTTGTTTTACCCCCACTTTTTTAAGACTCAATCTTAAGAAAAGTATATCAAAGAGTTATATCTCTTTTTTCTCAATTCAATCTGCAATCAAACAAATAATCATTTGCGAGCCCGGTTGAATATAAGAAATAAATTGGACGGTATTAAAACCCAATATCCAAGTGTCAATCAATTTAATCAACAACCCAAAGGTCGGATTAACGATTGATTGCACTTAAGCACAACCTGTGATATTTCAATTATATAAAAATATAATGCGAAAAAGAAATAACACAGACACCATAAATTTTGTTAACGGGAAAACCACAAATGCAGAAAAACCCCGGGACCTAGTCCAGATTTGAACACCACACTGTATTAAGCCGATATAGACACTAGCCTACTAAGAGTTAACTTCGGACTGGAATGTAGTTGAGCCCTAACCAATCTCACACTGATCAAGGTAAAGTTGCGTTCCTTACTCCTCTGAATCCCAGCATAACTCTATGCACTTGATTCCCTTAGTTGATCTCACCCATAACTAAGAGTTGCTACGACCCAAAGTCGAAGACTTCATAAACCAATCTGTCTCACACAGAAAAGTCTATTGAATAGATAAATCTGTCTCCTACAGAAATACCTAGAAGTTTTTGTTCCGTCTTTTGATAAATCAAGGTGAACAAGAACCAATTGATATACCGGACTTATATTCCCGAAGAACAGCCTAGAAATATCAATCACCTCATAATAATATTAATCGTATGGTAGCGAAACAAGATATTGTATAATCACAAACGATGAGACGAAGATATTTATGACTACTTTTTATCTTGCCTATCGGAGAATAAATCTCGAGCAAATCTTAGATAAGATAGTACTCAATACGATAGAAAACGGCAAGATCAGAACACGCAACTACAGAGAAAATAGTTGGGTCTGGCTTCACAATCCCAATGAAGTCTTCAAGTCGTTAACCTACAGGGTTTCGTGAAAAACCTAAGGTTAAAGGAGAATCGACTCTAGTCGCAACTAGTATCACACAGGAGGTGTGGGGATTAGGTTTCCCAGTTGCTAGAGTTTTCCCTTATATAGTCTTCAAATCGGGGTTTGCAATCAATGCTACCTTGGTAACAAAGCATTCAATATTCACCTTTATATGAAAACCTGATTAGACTCAAGCTAATATCTTTCAACTGTTAGATCGATCTTAGCTTGTTACACACAAATGAAAAGTGACTTCATTTAGATATGGGTAACCGTACCTAAACGTGTACACCTTGTTGGCTCAACAATAATTTACCGAAGTTAGCCATATGAACACTTTCATATCAACCATATTCATCTTAACCATAACTAGTTCAAGTGACTCAAATGAAACTAGTTCTAGAGTTGTTTAATTGTTTATATTCTCATAGAAGTATACAAGATACGATTAAAGCAAAATCGATTTTGATTCACTCAAATCAATTCATGAACATTATAGCCACGGTTTGCAAAAGATTGCATTCCTTATTATATAAATGTATTAGTTCATGAACAAACCGATTTTAGAACATAACCCACTCAAGTATGCAAACGGGTACGCATACCTAAGTAGTCGGACTTGGACTGTGTTCGCTAGTATGCAAACGGGTACGCATACTGTCGTACACTTCCAAACTTCAGTTGAACCCAGTACGCGTACAATTACGCATACTCTAGTACCCGAACTTCAACTGACTTCGCCAGTACGCGTACAAGTACGCATACTCTAGTTCCCGGACTTTACCTGACCAACCAGTATGCATACAGGTATGCATACTCAGTTCGGGTCTTGGATCAACACATATGCAAGTACGCATATTGTGCTTATAATCTAATCATGGTTAAGTGTTCTAAACTCCCATTTCAATCATTTAAACATTCTCAGAAGACGACAATAGCTGTCTTAAACAAATTATTAGCTTCAAAGCAATTTTCAAGTAATCGAATGATCAATACGAAACATTCCGAGTCTACATCAAATGACCGTCTCACACAAATCATGTAAGATGTTACAAGGCGATTTTCACATGATCATCTTTTGACTTTCGTCAAGAATATAAGATGAACTTGGTTAAAGCGAAAGCTTACCAAAACATATTTCGAGAAATATGTAAGCGAGTTAAACTCAGCTCGAAATATCAAAGTGTATAATCGAAGTCTATATAGCTACACGACTTTTGTTTCAAATATGAGATAGAGTAGATAGACTTTTGAGTAATAGATGAGTTCAAGTCTCCACATACCTTTTGTTGATGAAGTTCCACAAGATCCCCTTAGTGGTTCTTCGTCTTCAATTGATGAACGCCGTGAAGTCTAATGCTCAACTACACTTTTTATCCTAATCCGAGACTTAGCTATAAGTAGACTAGAAATCAAGACTTATAGTTTTGGCAATTAAACTTGACAACAAGCTTGAGATATCAACGCTTGCGAGTTCGACCGAGCAGTGCTCTAACACATATATATGGTTTCCTTTTACAATCAAATAACTTGATCAAAGGTGTCGAAATCGATAGAAATAGACAAAATCTAGCTAACCTCAAAATCCGGACTTATGCAACCCGAAGTGTAGCCTAGATTATTATTCACCTCACAAGTATAAAACCTGTGGAATCAACAAAGTTTGAGACGAAGAGAAATTTGATGATTTTTATCTATCTTGTTCAAGTGATAAATCAACAATCGAACAAGATCGGGATACACGAGTTTTCAAGGAAAGATAACTGGACCTGGCTTTCTGAATCCCTATGAAGACTTTGTAGTCGTCAAACCCTAAAAGGGTTAGGAAGGGGACGACTCTATATAAAACTAGGACACACCAAAAAGTAGTGTCGGGATTCAAAGATCACAGTTGCTTGAAGTTCCCCTTTTATAGACCTTCAAAGCATAGGTTGCTTTAGGTTTAAGCTAAGGTAGCTTTGGATCTAAGAAAACAATATCTACGTTAGATGAATATTTGAATATGATTCATATAAACAAGATATACACTCCGGTTAGGTTAAATCGTAACAGAACCGTGTACAAATACTATGTTCAACATGGTTAGCCGAAACTAGCCGGTTTGAACTTAGAAGCTTAATCTTCATTTTTATGGAAACATAAGACATAAACTCTGAGTCACAAACATGTGATTAAATAAGTTTAGTGTTTTTAGAGAATTAATCAAATGCTAATTATCTCGTAGAAATAATTTAAACACACTTGAAAATATAATCGACATGTTTAGTAGGTGTACAAGGTATTAATACCATTGTCGTTCGTGAATCGGTTCAGTCACAGTACGCGTACCGGTTTGTAAACATTTAACAAGACCGAGTTCCGGAGTTAACATAACTTTTTAAGTTTGCGTACCAGTTTGGAAACCTTAAGACTATCACCGGTTCCGGAGTTCACTTAACTAAATAGGTTTGCGTACCGGTTTGGAAACATAACCAAGTTCAGGAACACATGACTGTTTTGGTTTGCGTACCGGTTTGGAAACTAATCTCGATTATGTAACCAAAGTTCAAAAACGGTTTGCATACAAGTATGCATACCGATCCGGTTCACGAGCTAAACAGATTTTCAGATGATATACATAAGAATATGCGTACCACTAATCTGTAAGTCGATATATATAGCTACTCTGTTACGTGTACGAATACATGTAATATGGGTTCAGACATATAACAGTTTTCCCAGTTTGTAAGACTGGTATTACTGTCTTGTATCCGAATCTATAGTAGTTCTATATTTCTCTCTAAATCGATTCGAAACATTCCTCAATAACATCAATGACACATATCACTGTTCCAAGCTATTCTCGAATGATAAAACTTGAATCATGATTTTTATTCCGAACAATAAATTGTTCTTAACCGAAATTCATTAAGTATGAACAAATGTTCATTAAGCTTAGTCATTATATTTCGAGAACTAATTATCAAGATAAACTTGACTCAAAATTCTTGTCTATGCATAATAGTCTAATTAGTTATGCGACATCGTCTCAAATGATAGAAAAGTGAATATAACTTGAGATATAGGTGGCTCAGTCTTCACTTACCTTTTGTTAATGAAGTTCTCCAAAAGATTCGGTTGATCTTCGCTTTCAAATGGTAGAACGCAGTGATGACTGTTGTGATCCACTATTTCTCAACTATATTTCTATCCTAGTCCGAGACTTAACTAATTGTAGACTAGAAACTAAGATATAGTTTTGACAACTAAATTTGACAACAAGCTTGAGATAGAAACACTCGTGATTTCGACCGAGCAATGATCTAACAATCCCCCCTTTGTCAATTTTAGTGACAAAACTATCAATACATATGGATAAAAAATAAAGCTTCGACAACTTATTGAATCCAACATGTCTTGATTTCCTTGGCATCTTCAACTCCTTGAACTCTTCATAATTTCAAGTTGCAATGATTCTGAACGTTTTCAACTAAGCATCGTTGTTGTTGAAGAACTGACTCCATAGCGATAACAACTTTTGAAAAAAAAATATTCTTAATCGTCGTTATACAGAAACATAGTATTATTCCTTCTCCAAAGTTCAACTGTATCCCAACTCTGAAGTAATACTACGGTGATATGTTTCTCATCTTTAATCAATACTTACATCTTTTGCATAATAGGTGAAACCTATATATTATTGATTCATTCCCCCTTACATAATGATCCGTAAACCATATGTATGTAGTATGAAACTACTAAATAATCGCGGGATCGTAATAAATACAACCAAAAGATATGTCAAGTTTTAAGGAAGTTTTGAGATTCCACATTTAAACATAGTTAAAATGCAACTCATCATATTTACTTTTTTAGATGATATCACATAGTAAGAAAATACTTAGTGCTCATCTAGGAGATTAAAAAGTTACAAGCATCCCCTTTCAAATTCCACAGCCAAAGACCCCACAAAAATATAACAATTAAGCACAAGTTCATTTAAGAACTCTCCCCCACTTGATGTCATTCCCAAGAGAACAACATGAGTGACCTTTCTTTAAAATAAAAAGGAGTTTGTTGGACATTAACAAATCACGTAGATTTGTATCCGAAATCGACTTAAAATAATCTCAACGCCAGTTACGGACAAAAGATAATTTTGATCGATATGACTCAACATAAGAGTATCTTACGGAGTGTGTCAAGCAGTAAAAACAAAAAAGTGTGATCACAAGTATATCAATACTGCGAGAAAATTCTCAAAGAGTTTGCTCTATTTTCCGTTTATAGAAAACATAACAGATTTAACTTCTGAGCATATATGAAATATCAGCTCGATTCACGAAAAACGTAAAGGCATATATATTTCATAAGACTTTTGCAATAATTAAACCAATAATAATTACATACTGCAAGTTCATCTTCCAAAAACTCTATAATTTAAATAAATAAATCTAAAAACATGCAAGATGGAAAACGTTGGAAATAGCTTGTATATTCACAATTTTTGTTATACCAAACCCTATTTATCCTTCAAAATAAGAATAAATTATCATAAGAAGTTTCCTAGATATACATCAGGTTTTTGATTGCCCGAGGAGAGTTCCTTTTCATTGTTGAAAAACTCATCTATAATAGGATCATTTAGTTTTTCTAGGTCTTCTGAGATATCTGTTAACTCACTAAGGTCTGCCCTCAGTTTACTTAGAGTATGTTTTAACTGAGCCAACGAGTGTTCATAGTAAGTTATCTCATCTAAAGAGATATTGATTCGAAATTTCAAATCATTCCTCTTGGATACAAAGTTCTTCACTTTAGCCCTAAAATCATTATCATGTTGACAAATAGATAAATACAAGTTGAGGAAGAACCTACTTCATCTGCATTTGATACCTTCTTTCGTTTCCTTGATGATTTGATTCCTTCACACAGATAGAAGTTGACAGCTTTTACTGCATCCTTCTTGGTGATTCCTCTTGTTACAGGAGCCATGGAAACGAAAATTCTTTACGAGACAAGAATATGCATTTAACCCTAAAAAAAGAAAAATGACCTTCCAAATGGTCCGTGAACCAGTTGACATAACATAGACATTGCTGTCTGTGAGCCCAAAAGATAATACACAAATTTTTGACAAACTTTTTAATATAAAAATTATGGTTAATAGATCTCATGAGTTTTATCATAATTTATCACATAAGATTGACACATCTTCTTAGCTCGAATAAACAGGGTTTAGAGCACAAGTGATGTTTAAACAATACTTAAGGACTATTGATTGGATATGGAACACAGTTATGTATTATAGATTTGGGAGTTGGCTCGACAAAAACATTCATACCAACAGTTCTATGAGATTATCATGAGATGAGTCACACAATAATAAAAAGTGATCAATTCGTGCTTGAGCATCCTTGTCATCACAAGAGGTAATGTGATGAAATTTTATGCAACCTCATTTTCTCAAGCTAAAATATTGAGGCTGGATTCATTACTACAATCAAGTAGTGATGGGATGAGTGGAACACTCACCGCTTGTGTCACCAGGTGACTTTTCAAGGCTCTTTGTGCATTCAGGAATCTTACCTTTTCTAATTCTTTTACTCCGTTATCTCCTTGGCATTGAAGCTCTTTGACTATTCATCAATAATTGACTCATTCTATGCATGTCATTTTAAAGTTCAACAATTCTTGATTAATTGTTCTTGAATTTACGACATTTTTCCTAAACATGTCCCTTGCATCCACAAAAGGAGAAATGCATTGATTGCTCAACTTTAGAAGGTTCGGCTACCTGTTTATCACAAGCAATTGTTTCCTTTTTGTATTAACCAGCAGGAATAAAATAGTTATTGGTGATAGAGGTCTTGCTGGAGAACCCAATACCATTAGTGTTACCAAAGGAATTTTTCCCAAACAACATAGCTGAGATCTTGTCGGAGCTTCCTGAGAGCCTTTGTAGATCACACTTGAGGGTATCAATCTCATTCTTTTTGACAGACAAGGTTTCAGTGAACTTCAAGTTTTTCTAACTCAATATTTTTCACTTTAAAAGATAATTCGATTTTTTTCCGCGGTTTTCTTTAAACATAGGTTTTCTCGATGAATTTCTTCACTTTTATTCAAGAATTCCAAAATCTCCTTTTGTGATTCAGTATCATAACCTTAATCAGAATCAACAGATATTTCTGCACAAGGGGCAGAATTTTCTATCAGATATTTAGAAGTGAGCTCATCAGAGTTGTCAAGTGAAACAATGAGAGCATTATTCCTTTGAAGAGAATTTACGTCTTGAATAATTGAATCATCTTGAAACTTGGTTCACGAGTGTCGCTTTCCAGATTGTCTGTACTTCCTCGGGATATCTTTGACTTGCTGTGTGATCATAGATATTTTTTTTTCATTGTGATCAACACAATATTCGTCAGCCCAAGACAAGTTTTCTTTCGAAGAATTCATACTTGTATTGGTTGTGGATTTAAGTACAGAAGAGCTATCTTTAGACACATTATGCTCGTGATAGAAGATCTTTTTCCAACGAGACTGTTTCTGGAAAGAGTTTCAAGGTTATTCCCTTAAATGATTGCATGTTTCTTAGACTCGTATCTTGCTGGTAAAGATCGTAGAATTTTCATCACAATGTCCTTTTGGAGAATGGTCTTCCCTGACGCATAAGATGCATTAATGATTCCAGATACCTTTTGATTAAATTTATCAAACGAATCTTCATCATACATAAGAATATTTTCTCAGTCAGAATTTAGGTTTTGAAGCCTAGCTTCTTTTTCTGAGGTATCTCCTTCAAATATGGTTTCTAAGATATCCCAAGCATCTTTAGACCTAGTGCACGATGTCACATGGTGCTTAATTTCCGGGCTTATGGCGTCGATAATAGCGTTTACCCCCGTCTGAATTATGCTTGACAGCCCTTATCTCGGATTCACTATAAGCTATTAATGGTTTGACAACAGTGTTTCCGTCTCTAATAACTATTGGCGCCTCGTATCCAATAACTACAAGTTTCCATGTCTCAGAGTCACGGGCTTGTAAGAAGGAATGCATAGCAATTTCCCACCATAAGTAATTTGAGCCATCAAATGCTGGCGATACATTTATCGAGATTGCACTCATGTCCATCTAGTCAGAATGCTTCAAGCACATACTTATTAGGTCTTAGCGTGTTTGCCTGCTCTGATACCAATTGAAAATGTGGGGGTACCAAACACTAGTGGGAAAAGGGATATCAGAGACATAATGAAATGACACAAAATAAATATCGGGAAACTGCCACATATGGAAATGTGGATGACAAAAGTCAATATGTCGTTGTCTCAGGACTTTAGTTGACTTAGACAACCACACTTTCATATTGTTATTGACTAAAGTCAAACTGTCGTTGTGCAAAGACTTTTGTTGACTTATACAATGACACTACATGTAGTATTGTTTCTGTGGTAGATTTTCTAGGCCTTTTTGGGGATTGAGAAATCTCATTGATCTAACGGCTCTGATTCACCTATTCTCTCACCTAAAAATCCTATCCTATCTATCTATCTTTTTCTGCCTCTTGTGTCTCTTCTCTCCCAAACTCTTCACAGCCAAAATTTTACTCCATAAAAAAAAAAACTCCATCTTCTATATCACAAACAGATCTTTATGAACCAAAATCATTTTCTTCTTCTCTCTCTAATCCATCTGTTATCTCACATAAACCAACAGATCTTCATGAACCAAAACAGTTAACAGATCTCCGATCCATCTACTCCATCTATTTGATGATTCTTGTTATGCTTTGATATTATCCAGATCTTTAAATTTCTCAGAGAGAAAAAGGTATAATCATTTTCTCAGTTTGATTCATACTGCTTAATGAGATTTAGGATTTTATTGTGTTTTTTTTAAGAAACGATTTTTATGAAATAGTTTGTACTTCGATTAATTTTTGGGGTTTTGGGTTTTGTTTACAGATTTGTGATGATAATGGTAGATGCTTCTTACACAGGTAAAAGCTAATTGTGCTAGGCTTTTTTCATAAACTCCGATTTGTTATAGGGTTTTGTTTAATAGTAATTTCTAATGAGTTTTTGTTTTCCATCAACCTTAGGGTTTCGTTTTCTTCTTCAATCAACTACTGGAGGAGTCATGTTCATCCAACTATACTTGGCAAGAGATACTAAAGTTTCAAGTTTTGTACTTTACAGAGGTTGTTTGTTGAATTTTATATTTTTTGAGTGTTTTTGTTTGAATATTACTTACGGGTTTTGTTTATTATCACTTTATAGGGTCTGGTATTTTGTTTATTTGACTTAATTTTTTTTATTCCTCAGATTTCTTCGATTACTACTTTGATGGTTTCTGCCAAAAGAAAGAGAAACAATATTGTTCTACTGCTATTTGATAAAATGTCTCAATGAGCTAATTGTCATGTCCCTTAAATTTGATTTTAGTTTTTCCTTTTAAAGAGGTTATGATCAGTTGGTTTTGTTTATTTAAGGTTTTTGAGTAATGGGTCTTCATATTGATGCTTCGTATCTTCCATTCTTGATGCATTTTTTTTCATGCATAGTTCAATGGTGATAGCCCTCATCATACTGTTGTGAATCCTTATGCTTAAGACTTATACTCAATTGCTAGGTTGAGGTGAATGATTCGTCTTTGACGTGTTTCCATTGCATTTCCATTTTTGCCTCTCTTTTTTTCTTTTCATTTTAATTGAAGCTTCTTGTAACACCACTTTTTTCTTAGGCAATCTGTATGGACAAACTCAATACAACTCCGAGATTTAAACTCAATCAAGGAATAATATCTAGAGTTATAGCTCTCTCTCTCTCTGTCTTGTGATTAAAACGTTTACAGAAACAAATCCGTGAACCTAATCACAAAGAGATAACTTGGACGGTACCAAAGACCAATGTACAAGAATCAATCAAGTCGTATCCGACAAACTAGGTCGGATGTATCTACAATGATTAATTAACGCACAACCTATGATATTTCAATTATAAAGATAAACAATATAATACGGAAAAACAAGTAATACACACACCATAAGTTTTGTTAACGAGGAAACCGCAAATGTTTAAAAACCCCGGGACCTAGTCCAGATTAAACACCAAACTATATTAAGCCGCTACAGACACTAGCCTACTACCAATTAACTTCAGACTGGAATGTATTTGAGCCCTAAAATGTATCCCATTGATTAAGGTACAGTCACGCTCCTTACGCCTCTTGAATCCCAGCAGGACTCCACACAATTGATTCCCTTAGCTGAAGTCACACCAACCAAGAGTTGCTTCAACTTAATTGAAAATTTTAACCAAATCTTCCTCCCACAGATTAAGCCTATATATGATTTCTTTTTACAATCAAATAACTTGATCAAAGGTGTGGAAATCGATAGCAATAGACACAGTCTAGCTAACCCCAAAATCAGGACTTGTGCAACCCGAAGTGTAGCCTAGATTATTACTCACCTCACAAGTATAAAACCTGTGGAATCAACAAAGTTTGAGACGAAGAAAACTTTGATAATTTCTATCTATCTTGTTCAAGTGATAAATCAACAATTGAACAAGATCGGGATACACGAGTTATCAAGGAAAGATAACTGGACCTGGCTTCATGAATCCCTATGAAGACTTTGTAGTCGCCAAACCCTAAAAGGGTTAGGAAGGGGACGACTCTATATATAACTAGGACACACCAAAAAGTAGTGTTGGGATTCAAAGATCCCAGTTGCTTGAAGCTCCTCTTTTACAGACCTTCAAAGTATAGGTTTAAGCTAAGGTAGCTTTGGATCCAAGAAAAAAATATCCACGTTAGATGACTCTTTGAATTTGATTCACATAAACAAGATATACACTCTGGTTAGGCAAAACCGTAATAGAACAGTGTACACAGACTATGTTCAACATGGTTAGCCGAAACTAGCCGGTTTGAACTTAAAAGCTTAATCTTCCTTTTCATGAATGCATAAGACATAAACTCTAAGTTACAAACATGTGATCAAATACTTCTAGTATTTTTAGAGAATCAAATGCTAATTATCTCGTAGAAATAATTTAAACACACTTGAAAATATAATCGACATGGTTAGTAGGTGTACAAGGTATAAATACCATTGCCGTTCATGAATCAGTTCAGTCACAGTACGCGTACCGGTTTGTAAACATTTAACAAGATCGAGTTCCGTAGTTAACAGAACTTTTTAAGTTTGCGTACCGGTTTGTAAACCTTAAGACTGTCACCGATTTTGGAGTTCACTGAACTATTTCGGTTTGCGTACCGTTTTGGAAACACAACCGAGTTCAGGAACACATAACTGTTTTAGTTTGCGTACCAGTTTGGAAACTAATCCCGGTTCCGTAAACACAGTTCAAAAATTGTTTGCATACAAGTATGCATACCGATCAGGTTCACGAGCTAAACAGGTTTTCATATGTTATACATAAGAATATGCGTACCACTAATCTGTATTTCGATATATATATATAGCTACTCCATTACGTGTACGAGTACATATAATACGGGTTCAGACATATAACAGTTTTCCCAGTTTGTAAGACTGGTACCACTGTCTTGTATCCGAATCTATAGTAGTTCTATATTTCTCTCTAAATCGATTCAGAACATTCCTGATAACATCAATGACACATATCACTGTTCCAGGCTATTCTCGAATGATAAAACTTGAATCATGATTTTTATTCCGAACAATAAATTGTTCTTAACTAAAATTCATCAAGTATGAACAAATGTTCATTAAGCTTTGTCATTATATTACGAAAACTAATTATCAAGATAAACTTGACTCAAAATTCTTGTTAGTGCATAATAGTCTAATTAGTTATGCGACATCGTCTCAAATGATAGAAAAGTGAATATAACTTGAGATATAGGTGGTTCAGTCTTCACTTACCTTTTGTTGATGAAGTTTTCCAAAAGCTTTGGTTGATCTTCGCCTTCAACCGGTAGAACGCAATGATGACTGCCGTGATCCACTATTTCTCAACTACATTTCTATCCTAGTCCGAGACTTAACTAATTGTAGACTAGAAATCAAGATATAGTTTTGCCAACTAAATTTGAAAACAAGCTTGAGACAACAACACTTGTGAGTTCGGCCGAGCAATGCTCTAACAAATTTAAACAAAAATTAGTAAGCTCCAGACATTCTTCTAAAAGATAGTCTATTCTCTCAACAACTCATGGGTCCCAGGTATTTTACCAGTCCTGGTTCCCATGGTATCCGACCAAAAAGCGACCTGTTGACGTCCCTAGTAAAACCTAACGCGGAAAACCGAAAATAAAAACCAATCCATCATGGATCAGAATACCATCTTGTCCGGTTCACAAGGAACGACCATGTTTACTTTTTATATTGTTTTTTATTTACAATTCTTTTTTGAGCGGTCATTTATATTTGCAAACTATTTATATCTACCTAATATAAATTGAAGAGGCATTTGCACTATTTTACAGTTAAATGACTAATACGCCCTTCCGTGTTTTTGATATATGATCTGCGTCTTCGTAATAATGAAATGAGAAGGACAAATCGGTAAAATAAGGACATTAAGGTGGGTGCTTCGAATCCCGCTCACCTCAAGTTTAATGACTTACATTTCTACTGTTATTCAGTTTCTCTGCTTCGGATTAGGATAGATGGTGGAGCTTTTAGATGAAGAAACAAGACTTTCTAGATTTATATTTCAATCCAAGGCATCAACAAAATCTTAATAGTGAACAAAACTACAAAATCTATTCTAATTTGGTTTTCTCTTTCATTAATTGTGTCCAGCAAATGAATAGGATGAATCAACAAGGGAAGATAAAAGCGGGGATAAGAAAAGATAGTTTAGTCAGAAACATCATGAACGAGAAGAAGGAAAAGCAAGACCCAGTATTTTAATCGATGGATGTTCATTGATCTCTCTTCAATTATCAATTCACATTCTTCTTATTCTTCTTCTTTTTCTTTGCAATAATCTGTGGCTAATTTTGGTTTAATTGGATGTGAGAAATGCAAGACCGTTTTTAGGGTTGATTAGTTAGAAAATGATATATTGGTGCAGAAGAAATTAATTGGAGTAGGACCAATGGTTGTACTTGTGTAAGATGACGGAGGATCCAAGTAGGTTTAGGTCTAGCCACTTATTCTGCATTGTTGTGTAGCAACATATTCCTCATACTTATTTAATTTCACATACTCTCTTTCTCTTCTAGTCAACTCCTTTAATTTAATTTTAGCAGTTATATAACAAGGAACGAGATTCATAATATCTGTAATAGTTGGGTTAGTCATTAATACATATGTATTATTTGATTAATCAAATTAACACTTTCTAAAAGAGTGTGCACAAAATTTAGTTCGCAAAAAAAAAAAAATTGTTTAGACAACAATTTGTCTTAAATGTGCTGTAAATGTATATCCATAATTTTTCATAAATAACACCAAAATCAATCGTATATGTGTAAGATACATTTTTTTTTCCCGGAATAACACGGTAAGTAAAATCAAGTTTTGATAAATAATTTCTTCTGCGGGTAATTAAGATTCGTATATTATCTTTAGAATGCGCCAAGAGACCAGACTATGGCCTTAAGAATCACAACCTACAAGTTTTGGGATTTTAACTCAAATAAATAACCCTCGTTTAGGGCTTCATTTGGTTTGGGAACCGTGCAAATATTGTCATCAAAGGTAGTATGATAAGGAATATCCTAATGCTATAAAAACACTAAGTTAGTTACCCTTTAGATTCTAAACGGTAAATTACTTCACTCTTTCAAAAACAGAAACCCAATTTAAACTAGATTAAAGATAAGTCAGCCAATTTAAAAAAAAGTCGAATCTCAAGTTCAGCCGGGTCCAAAAAAACGCCTCCATGGATGTTTATGGTTCAAATAAGATTGGCCATTTTACGTTTTCTTTTTATTTTTATGCTTGAGGTGTTTTTCGTATTCTTGATCAAAAATAATTGACCTTAAATATTTGACAATTTGATTAGCAAAATGATGTCTACTTAATTACTCAAACTCTCCCAAAATTAGTAAGAAAATTTTCATATTCTTTGTGAAAATACCTGGATGAGGATGACTATCAATTACTTAATAAATTCATAATCCTATTTTGTGTTATTCATATTTGCCACACCAATCAATGTATCCCAAATGAGGTTTAAAACCCGCTTTCGTAGGAAACAGAAGGCCATGAGGTTTATCTGTACGTAGGCCTAGTTGATTAGATTTCCTTAACCAAGATCTTTTTTCTTCATATTGACATTGTCAAATTACACACTTTGCATCTTGCAAATGGGAAATCGGTGTAGAAGAGGCGAGAAGATAAGAGAAATAGAAAGTCTTGCAAACAATGGATAACACTATCGGAAATGAAGGAGTGTATGCAAATGTAACCTTAACTGAGAAACTAATTGTTTTATCACCAAGCCTCCAACACTTTCTAGCAACCGCGATTCTGTTATCCTGGCTCCAACCCGCCCAAAAGTGAGAACTTTTTTAATTTGTTAAATATTAACATATTATTCTAGCAGGGCACATATAGTATGCTTAATATTTCTCCTTAAGGCCTTTTCTTATGCACATGCCAAACACCATGATTTACCACTTTTGCACCCATTATGGGTATGGAAAAGTGGCAAACTTACTTGCCAATGTGTCAAATATACAACTTAGGCATAGACGACGGAATCTCTAACGAGCGATAGGGACTCCATCGCTCGATGTTCAGGACGACGCTCGTTAGTCTGAAGAGCGCCAGCGCTACTCTTTCTATCGTTGTTGGTTTGATCATCGCTCATCAGTTCTCATCCAACTTCCAGCAATTCCCCCACTATAAATATTCAAGTTCAAATTCATTTTAACTTACACCAGAATTTATAAATCTCTCACTATTCTTCTAATCTAAAACAAGATAAACTAATCACACCTTCTCTACACTTCTTAATTTCTTATAATATGGATTCTTAATATCAATCTCAATCTCAAGGAAAAGATAACGGTAAAAAGGACAAAGTTCGAGGATCCAAAATTCAATCTCGCTGAAGATGAATGTATTTGTCGTAAAAAAAAATTACGCAAGATTGTATCGATGGTGTACAGCAACATGGTAACACCATGTGGGAGAACATATTTAGGAAATATCAAGAAAAAACCATGAATATCAATGACGGTGATGCGATTGGGTTGGCACAATACTTCATTATGGTCAATAAGGAAGTCGATTCTTATGTTGCTGCGATAATTCAAGCCAATAGAGGCCCGGAGAGTGGTCTTGTGGATGTTGATGCAGAAAGACAATGTCGTATAGATTGTCAATGCAAGCATGGAAAAATTTCCAATTAGAAAGTTTTTATCGTATTTTAAAAGTGTTGTATGACGTGTTAGTAGCTAATCAACAAGTACCTGAAAGGTCACCATACAATTCTTCTCCCTCAACACCAAATTGTTCACCATTTTCACCGGGTCCATCAAATTCTTCACCAGATACCCCAAGAAACCAAAATGTCAACTTAGTTCTTAATAGTGATGATGCTAACAAAAAACTTCTAGGGAGAAACAGAACAAGACTGGCTAGAAAATTAGTTCAAGAAGGGTGGATCTCCGATGGTTTTAACATGGCGTATTTTATGGAACATCAAAAGACCGTCGAGAAGCAAATAGCGGTTGACATGAAATTTTAAAACAGGGAGATGAAAAAAAGTCAGTTTTCTCAAGAAAATTTTGTCAATGACTTACAAGCATAACATTCTCCAAGCGGACACTTCAATTATGAACACCTAACAAAAACATGTGTGGCAACTCGAATTTGACAAGCTACAAACACAGATTGAACAACAAGTTGGATTAATTAATAACAACCCAGCTGGTGATGATGATGGGGATGATGATTTTAATGTAGTAGTACCTCTAGAGTAAATGATGTATTAATATTAATTTTAATTTGAAATGTAGTTGCATTCTACTTAATATCAAATTGAAATGAAAAGTTGCTTAATTTGAAATGTTGTTGCATTTTACTTAATAAGTTTAACTTAATTATAACACTATATTTAACATCATTATATCCAAAATAAAGTTAGGATTTGGCATATTGATTAAGATTAGATAGTGAGAGTGGAATATTTTTATAAAAATTAATATTGAATAAAACAACAAATAAATTAACAAATCCATGAAATAAAACTAATACATGAAATAAAAATTTAATATGTTTAAACTAATACATGAAATAAAACTTAATAATTACGACCACCGGCTCTTCCATACTCTACCCAAAGATTCACTCTCGGATCTTTTGTTAAATTGTCATACAGATTCTGGTTCTGAATGTAATTAGTCATTTTCCCATAGTTTTTTGCAGGCAAGCCTCTTTCTCGTTGAATCTCATGCCTCACACTTCATCTTCATAGTTAGTCCACTCCTTATCACGACGGATTTCCTGAATTACCATCTTATGTAGTACTATGCAAGTGGAGTGGGATGCGCGCGTATTATTGAAAAGAATAGACGACTTTGAAGTAAGGCCCTGAATGGTAACCGGTCAGCGGATCTGCTTGAAAAGAAACTGAGATAGCTGGGGGCTTTGTTGGTGAGGAAGGAGATTTCAGGAACAAAGAAGCGTTAGCTTTACAGTCTACTCGGAGGTCTGAAAGAACTCATATGTCCTACATATGAGGGATAAAGTGACTCACCTGCTTAGAGTGAGTGACTCGACCACCGGGAGAGGAACTGACTAGTGACTCGACCGAACATGAAAACCCGATTTCCTCCATAAATTCTCCGATCCAAATGGGAGAGAAGTTTCAATTTCTCGGGAAATGGGCCCATGCTCGCGGGTGAGACTCTGAAATGGTTAGTCATATTCTATTCGCCTTGTCTTTGCCACTACTCTTCGTTCAAATAAACAGACTGAGTTAAATATTGACTATTTTGGGAAAACACAAGTGCAATTAGGTGACTCTAGAATTCTAACTTCATAACCAAAAAACTGCGTATGTGCATTTCACGAGGACTTAAACCATGATATGGACCACAAATGATAGCGAACTTCCTCTTCAAAATTCCAAAAGTCCTTTCCACGTCCTTCCTCAACGCCATTTGGCGTTAATTAAAATGCCGGTATGAACGACCAAATTCGCCAGCAGGGCTCTGACAGTAACATTGAACCAAGGTTGACCATTTTGGATAGATATCAACTGTAAGATAATACCCATGAGTATATTAATGTCGTTGATTGTGAAACAAACTTGGGGACAAATTCCACACTTTAGATCTTCAAACAAAGGCACTTGTGCAAAACATTAATATCATTTTGGGAACCCGAAAGACTAAAAAAAGCGTGTCATATCCAACAATCATAAGAAGCAGCAACTTTAAGGATAACGGTTGGTTTCGGGTAATGACCCATATTGACCGACCCAATAAGTAAGGCATCCCTGCCATACCCAATGCATACAGTCAAGACTACCTAGCATTCTTGGGAATCCCCTATACTCATTCTCTCTAAATATTTGTCTAACATCTTCCTCAGTTAGTTTTTATAAGTATGTTGGACCAAAATGATTAATTATTATTTCGCAAAACAATGAAAGATAAGTGAATGAAGTTGATTTTCCCATACGAAGGTACTCATCGTTCGCATCCGCTGGTTTGCCGTGACCTGGAATCCTTAGATCCGAAGTAACTTTTTATTCAGGATTGTGACCTCTAATATTTATTGTATCAAACTGATAATTAAATTGAGGTCTTACTCGACAAAGCTCATCAATAATCTTTTCACCAGGTGCCGGGGCATGCGGAATCGTTGTTGGAAATCTTGATCAGAGTACACACAATTGGTAAGAAAATAATCGTGCATCAACTTTTGTTGGTAAAATCCCCTCCGTCGATATGTATATCTTCTTGAGAATACTTCTTTTGGCTTTGGAACTCTAGGTATTTGGCCCGAATGTACGAGCATCAGAGTGTAATTAGTTCTTTATCTTCATCTTCCTCCTCATCAAGTTGTTGCAACCTCCATTGACGGGTTCGATCCCCGGCAACGGCGTTATTTTTTTAACCAACTGGGGATAACCCAGTTGGCTAGGGTCGAACTCTCGAGTTGTTAGGTAAGAGGTTCGAATCCCGCCACGGATTGTGTCAAAAAAAAAAGAAACCCTCCATTGACGCATTTCATGCTTAATCTAAACTCATTCATAATTATATTCCTCTGTTCATTGGATCTCGCCATCGATGATTATGAAATTTATATGTAGTGTAAGTAATTTGATGAAGTGAATGACTATATAGACATAGGAATGAATTTGGGGGAATTAGCCGTTATAAAATGCCCGTTGAACGATATAGTGTCCATCGAGCGATGGTCATAATATCGTTAGCGCTATAACGAATATCTATCTCAATTGTTTTTCCATAGTTTACCATGACACCTAATATGCCAAATAGAATTTCTTGACATAATGCATGGGAATAGGCCCAAGTCCCCATAAGTCTCAAGTCTCAAGTCTCCAGTCTCCAACCCATTTATTAGTTTCGCCACTGTTTCTGGAAGCGGAAACAATGAAACTGCCGAAGAAAAAAATAATTGAAAAAAAATTAATACAGCTCCATGTTTCTGTCCCTAAGTCTGAATAGGATGAGAACATGCAGATCTGCAATTACTAATACCCATGGCTGTCCACCTGCTTCGTAATAGTTCGTTCGGACAAAAGTATAACACTCGATTTAGACAACTTCGCGTTCATAATAGACATTTTACATTTCATAATAGATGTTTTTTTTTGAAGCATACGTTCATAATAGATATTTGACATTTCCACCATACAACTATTTACATTAGCATCGTACATGCATAGTTCTTAAACTATATTAGACTCCGTATACCGATATACACCTTTTGCTTCATAACTATACATATCCAAACCAACCATATTTTAGCTGATTTACATCTACTACTTGTAGTTGTACTTCCTACTAGTTCCTACTGGTCATATCTTATTTATCAAAACGCCTGAAACAATAATATATAATACTACTAGTACATATGATTAGAGAAAATAAGAAATATGCACCCAGCTAACTTAGTGGTATACTGGTATATATAAAGTAAAAACGAGAAGTCCAGAGAGTCCCTCCATCAGCTGCTTTGATGCATGTCAGCATGTAATATATGATCTGTTTTCTTCTTTAATTTAGGCAAGCGTTTTCCAATCTAGGGCTATCATTAGTTCTTCGGCTACAGTTAGCGAGCTATCTCAGCCTGCAAAGTAGCATTTAATTCGACCTGTTCCATTTCCCATTTTATCTTTGGCGACAATCCCATCATGCACAGGAACGTACTCCTAAGCAAAACAAAAGGAAACCACCATTCCTTCCGCTCATTAGATATACCCTTTTGAAAGTAAGCAACTAATTCCCACATGAAATAAATAGATCATGAAGTAAACGGACTTAATCTAGCTTTCATAAAGCAGCAGTGAGTAGTACTAAAGTGAGTAAACGGACTTTTAACTTTAAAAAGTAATGCCTTCCACTTTGTCCATCTATCTTATTTTTTTCCAAGTCCAAAGTCATGAATTTTAAACGAGGTAATTCGATTTATTAATTCACAATGGTTTTCACAAAGCAGTAGTGAGCAGTACTAATTAAAGTGAGTAAACATACTTCAAGTTTCTGTACAAGTTCTTTAGGGCTTGTAGCAGAGACAATAATATGACGTTGGGAAGGAGTGATGAAACCATCATCTATAGCTTTCTCTATGAATGTAAGGAGATAGTTGTAGTAGCCATCTACATTCAGTAATCCAACCTGCACAGCAGTATTACTTCATATTATTGCATTTTTCTTGTTAAAAAATACCCCTAGCTGATCATCCTACATTTTTAATTAGCATGCAGTACTATCTATAATATTTATTGAACACAGCTATTATTCTGCTGAACATATTGATAAATTTTCTCAGCTTTCTAGCTCACTGATCTAAAGAATTTACTTCTCTTACGGGTTTGTCATGGATGCCAAGCTGTGCCCAACTTATGACCTCTAGTAGCTCCTCTAGAGTCCCATATCCACCTGTTTAGGAGATGATCACAAGAAAAGAAATTACATTATATAATAAAGATTAATTAAAGAAAACAATAGCGATCATTTATGAATACTATACCTGGCAAGGCAATGAAGCAATCAGAATGACGAGCCATTTCGGCTTTTCTTTCATGCATGTTTGCTACGGCTATTACTTCTCCAAATGTTTCACCTGTTAGCTGCGGTGACAGTTTTCAAGTGAGTTAGCAAAGATGCATGTATATTTCTCGTAAAACCATGACTACTTCACTATTATGCACCTCTTTGCCCATCAGAGTCTTGGGGATGATCCTGCAGGAAAACAACAAACACAATCAGAAAAAGAAAAAAAAAATCAGAAACCATGCTGAAAAGAAAGAGAGGGAGAGACTTACCCAAGAACATGGCCGCCACCCTGATGAACAGCTTGTGAGACCAAACCCATCAACCCAATACTTCCACCTCCATACACAAGCCTCAATCTTCTAGAAACCTGTACAGGACGAGATCATCAACATATACAAAAGTGAGGACTATATAATAAGTTCATGGGGATCGTATCATCATCATATATGGGGTTCAAGAGACGGAGAGAATAATGCGTAGTACATGACTTTAGATTACCAGTTCTTTTCCCAAGTCAAGAGCTGCATCTCTATAACAATCTCTTTTACCAGTACTACTCCCACAGAAGACACAAATACTATTAAATCTTGATTTTTTCATCATTCCCCCAACTGCTTTCTCTTCCACCATTTTCCCTGTCTACAACTTTCTATTAATAAAAAAAGTTCTCTAGGGATATTTTGATATCAAGTTGAAGCACTCCGAGTTAAATACCACACATCTAAACGATGACTTCATTACTCATTCCATGTTTTTATAGCAAGTGGATGAGTAAAGTATGTGTAGTCAATCTCTGTCTCATCTAACCTTCTATGAGTAAAGATTAGACATCGAAATCCAACGGTTGTCACGTACTACAAAGCCCGAAACTACAAATGTCACCAACTACTCTGTTTAAAAATTATACGTGTGGAATGTAATGATGTAGGACCCACTTTCGATGAGATGGGGAGTAATAAATAAATCAGTAGTAATAAAAAGTGGGGAATGGTGAGATGAGAAATTAAACCTAGCTACAAGACTACGTACAGATATGATGATCTTTTAGGCCATCACCATTGCACAAAAAAGTGCTGGTTTCAATGTAATCACCGTCCTAAACCAGCCATTCATCCACTATTACTAGCTCATCTTTCTTACACTTTTCACCTTTAAACGCAATCCTTTCCTGCTGATGATTTCTTAACAAGTAACCCCACCCCTACTGCTTCATGCGCGCATACATGCATATAAAGCCGAGCTCCATCTGATCATTGATCAGAACAAATTACAGATAACGTACTCCTTAATCATATACTGCACTCCTAAGTTAGATGCTACCACTGTTGATATATCGTTGGTTGATATTAGCACTGGAATTGATGGCACGGAGTACTCACAGATAAGAATTTGGAACATATCGTTTCTTAGCACGAGGTGAAATATGTATTTCGGAAATTCGTAGCTAACAAGAAATATCCCACGTGAGTTAAATTAGAGAGATGATTGTGATGGTGAGTGGCCCCTAAGGCCAAGCACTATGGTGCTTAATTGGTATCCTTTCTCATCCTTCACATGTAGGGAAGGGATAGCATAAGGAAGACAACCTCACTATGGTACCCTTTTTTCTCTTCCCTACATGATACGGTTATGAATAGTGCCAAATGGTTACTGAGTAGCCGTATCAGTCAACTCGTTGATTTGACCAATACGGTTATTGAGTAGCCGTTTTATAGGTTTAAGTCTTCAGAAGCGATCTCACTCGGGCATTTCTTCCTTCTTCTTCTCTATTTTTCTCCTCTCCACAAGCCCTTTCGATTTGAAGACTCTCTGGTGCGATTCAGGAGCTAAAATTCAATGGGTTTGTTCATTAGTATCCGGTGAAGTATTTCCCTTTTTCAATTTCGTGTTTCATCAACAAAATCCTCCAAGGTGAGTGTTTCAAATTTTAGGGTATAAATTTAATTTGAGTTTGATTATGATTAAATTGGAGATGTTAGGTTGATTATAATGTGTCCTTGTATGTTGTTTGATAGTTTGAGACATTGTTGATTTAATTTATGATATTTTGCTGATTGAATCAAAGAGGTTGTTGTTTATGAATGATTCTTGATTTAGATATGGTATTGTTATTGATAATTTTGGATTGATGGATGATTAAATGAATATGTATTATGTCTAGGGGAGAATGTTGCCAGAGAGATTGTATTTGGATGGATAATTTAGGATTGATTGATTATTTTGTTGTAATTTGATATATAATGTGGCTAATTTTTGTTGTTGGTCTTGTACAATATATATCCATTGTAGAATTTTTGCATAAAATGGATTGTTTTGTGATGATTTGTGTATATGTGTGTTGTAGATGTACTCCGTTGATTTTCAACGAATTATGAATGATAGAATTCAGGTCTCTTCAAAAGAACATAGTGATTATAAACTGAAAGTCCCAATCTCGTCAGATGAGAGGCAGAAATCTCTGAAACATCGAAGTAGTGTAAGCCAACTTCATGAAATGTATACCACAGTTTGTAAATTTCCACATGCTAGTCAACTTGTAGACGCCTGTAGGTTTGGTTCAATTTTCAAAATACATTATCCGAAACTACAAGACAACTGCCTAACTGCTGGTATATTTGAAAGGTGGTGGCATACCACCAATACATTTCACTTCCCTAGTTTTGAAATAGGGTTTACCCCATTAGACTTCACTCAAATTACCGGAATTGCTATTGGCCAAGGAAATCGCATATCATTGGAAGAAATTAGTATGGACCAACTGCATCAGATTGCTCCCGAAACCATAGATTGTTTGCTCCCATATATTAACGCTGTAGCTACAACAAGAAGAAGGAAAGAAGATAAAATGGTCATAATGGGAATAGAAGAAGTTAAACGAGAAAACTTAGTCGACTTGAGAGTTAAAATTGTGGATAGATGCAAGGGGATCAAGAAGTGTTTGATTAAATTGTTTCTTGACCATAGACTCGGCCTAGAAAACGATGTTGTATTTCAGGAGCAAATTGCAAGATGGTTTTTGATTTGGTGTTTTGGGAATATCCTTTTCCAAACAAGAACAATGTTGTTGAGATTAAATGGCTAAGTATAATAAGGGATTTAAATGTGCTGAGGCATTATGATTGGGGTTCGGCGTTGTACGGTAGTATGTTATGGGTCTTGAATACTGGAGTAACGTGCAACAAGCCTGACTTGCAGTTCTTTTCGTAACCATTGATGGTAAAAATTCATACCCACTTGTAATCTTACTTTCCTTTTACTTGTTTTTTATTGGTGATCGTATAATGCAATTAGTTGTTAATAATAACTAATAATGTTGCATCCTTGGTTTTGGGCATATTTCCGATGTCTATTTCCCTATACAAAGGCGGAGAATGAAAATATGGATCCGTGGCCAGCGGGTAGGTTATATGATGGAGACCAAAGAGACTTGAAAAGAGGCGCACTGAGTGATACAGGTACCCATTCAGTAACTCGTGTGCGTTACCATATTGATAACTTCTCATACGATTCTGTAGTATGGTCGCCATGGGAGGATAGTGAATGGAAAACTAACCCCGAGGTGGTAGAGGCTAAACAAATCTCTGTAACACGGAGGGTCTTTTACGATCCATTTGGTCACAACGCCTTGTACCTTGGTGAACGGTGTCTCAAACAAGTTCTTGGAATGACAGTAATACCGTGCAATCCTCCTGATTCAACAGTAGACATCAACACTGCCGATTTGTACGCCGACCAACAACTTAATCCCTTGCATTATGTTGAAGTATCCGATCATGAGTATAAGTTGTGGTGGAAGGAGAGGTCAGTTGGGAAGTACTCAGGTGTAATTGTACATGAAGGAAACATGGATTTGTATGGTACCCAAGATAACGATGCTTATGTACGCCGACCAGCACCGCCACGAAAAAGCACATACACAGAAGAATTGGTGCCCGTCGATCGTCATCTCTTCCCATATCCACCAAAAAATCTGACAGCTAAAATATGCGGCCCTGATTTTAATGCGATTGATATGCCTGTTGGAATGGAGTATTTGAGACAGTTTCCTAAACCCAATTATAATGTCGATCAGGGTACAGCTGTGAGTATCATATGTCCTTTAGTTCTTATATATTTTACTTTTGAAAAAAATATAAACTCATGTCGGTGTTTACTATATACAGGAGATGTGGTGCGAGGCATATCAGGATGTGCAACAACAATACATGGTTGCACAACAATTCTATTTCGATCACACAAAGGAACTGTAACACCAAATCAAATACAGTGCAAAATTCCATCAGAGATTTGTGAGAGATTATGAACCACCATATACATGTGAGTCATCTACCCCAGGCCAGTCTCGTGATTCGGGACCGTCGACGAGTTCTTTTGTTCCAAACAGTCAAGAAGAATCTTACCATCCTTATAATTCGTCTGAGCCACTCAATCAAAGTACAACCACGTACCAACATCCGGGTAATGAAAATAATCCATGGTTTTAAATGTAAACGGCTAGTTTTTTAACTTTTTAACGGATATCTTTATATCTCTATGTACTGCTCATTTTCACTGTATAATGGCTACTTTTTTTGTTTTATTTGTACTAGTAATATTTACTGTATAACGGCATTTTTTTTTTTGAATTCTATATCCTCTCATCATATCTCTATATATAGAAAATCACTTTCCAAAGTGAAGCTATCCAAACATTCTATCATATTTGTGTTTTATAAAACTGAGATTCAGCAAAGAAGAAGATATTGCTCTTACGCAACCATGGATTGAAGCAAAAAAATAATATTCTGAACGTAGTTCAGAACACTAGCAACCAATTCTGGCATAATGTATTTGAATTTTTTGATAACATATCCGGAAATCCAAATGCGAGAGTCCAAGGAGGTATTAGAGCTAGGTGGAGCAAGATCCACAAGGAGATCATCACTTTTGTCACGATTCAGGCGGAAGTTAACATACGTAATCCTGGAATGTCATATGAACAAAGGGTAAGAAATTATTAACAAATTTCTTTTATTTCCTAAAATTATAACTATTTTAAACTAAGTTTATTTTTTAAAATTTTAGAAAAGTGCTGCTCGTTTAGACTATCTTAACCAGCCAGGCGACAATTTCCTGTACGATGAATGTTATCAGCTATTGAAAGCAAGTTTTGATACCTACAATCCCGACGAAATGTAGCTTTATCGCCGAGATGTTCCTGCATCATATGTTGATCAAGTCTTCGGAATAACAATCCTGAAGAATGACTAAATGTGAATGTTTTATCTTATATTTATGTAATTTTCTGTCTTTATGTGTGTGTTTCTGCATCAGATGTTAATCAATTCTTCGGAACAACAATCCTGAAGAATGATTATATTTGAATGTTTTATCTTAAATTAATGTAATCTTTCATTTAATTAAATTTTAACATAAATAAAACTTAAATTCCACAAAATAGACAACAAGTTCAGAACTATTGAATAAAAAACCAAATCACTAGTCGTAGTAATCACGATTGAACTTAGCACGTGCAACAAGCCTTTAAACCCCTAGGTGACCCTAGTGGAAGAGTTATAGTCTCGTGAGGGTTTACAAAAGATGTACCCACAAAATCTTAAACAACAACCGCATATACTATTCGTCAGGTCCGTCTTCTGGAGGATCGCCGACATTCATTTCCGGATTGTAAACATCCCTGTTAGGCATGTTATCCTTAAAGATTAAGTAGCACTCATAACATGTAAATTCTGTACGATGATCTAGTCGGTACACAAATTTGGCAATTTCCTCCTACGCAAAACAAACATAAAGCAATAGGTTAGTGTGTATGTGGAAATTACATTTTAAATATCATAACTAATTATGATGACCTACGGTAATCGCAATTGTCATGTGTTGTGGGGCGTAACCATGAATCTAACGTACTTGCGAACCGCTATATCAATTTGAGAAATCTGTTGAGCAATTTGAGAAATCCGTTGAGCAAGTTGTCGTCTGGTTCGGTTATTAACATTTCCAAACGCCTGTACAAAGCCGTCGAACACCAACGTCCATTTTTCATAGGCGAGAGTTCTTGAACATCTTCAATAGACAGTGTAGCAGCATTTACAAACGCTCTGGTGATTGCAACATCTTCTTCTACGGTATACCCAACCATTACCATGTTATCTTCAGAAACAAAAAAAAAAGGAGACACTGAGGATACTAAGGCCAACAATTTTGGATTTTTTTTGTTGAGGAAACTTATGACAATTTATAATAGGCATTGAAAGTGGCCGTTGGAAATTAGCCGTTACTAAAGATCTGTTGATATAAGAAAATATAATTCAAATTATCGTAATTAGAAATATATAAATTTATGTTACTGAGGAAAGGAAACTACATTACCGGAACTGAAACACGGCTTTACTTAAAAAAAAAAAAAACACTTAAACTAAGCTATTAAAAATTGAACTGATTATGTTGTTGCCTCCAAACTGCCTGGCCAATATGGCATTCTGTTTTAATTCAAAGTACTTTTTTGCATTTGGAACCAGCTTTTCGAGATCGATTTACATTATTTCCCTTTCTTCTTTCTCTCGAGCAGCTTCAATTTGTTGTTGTGTTGTCTCTAGCAACTTTTCCATAATTTGGTTTTGTTGTTGCTGACGAGGTGCGACTGTCATTCGGGATTCTTTTAGATAATCAACAAGTTTACTGCCCGCGTCGCTCATCTGGGAGTCTTGCGAGGATGGTGTAGCGGGTTTGCTTGTCCTAGCGAACTTTTTATTAATTTGGGCTTTTTTCGCTGCTCCCGACTTGCGTTTATCTTCTGTAAATCCACCTGACGACGTTCCAGGTATTGTACTTGGGTTCGTACTAGGGGTATATCCTAATGGAAAAGGGATACCGCAAGGGACATTATAAGCGTTTGGAATTTGATTTGCAAATGGAGTCTCGACGAATTGGCTTGTAGGTGGATTTTGAGAAGATGGGGTTGGAGTACTAAACATGTTAGAGAAATTTCCATGAAATTGAGATGACGGAGGATTAGAATCTTGGTCCATATCTTCAGCTACACCTACTTGTACATTTGGAACATCTTTAAGCAGTTCATATTCAGCATCTCGAGTAAAGTATTTTTTTTGTATTTCAACATGAAAGCTTCTCGCAATTAACACCTACATCAATGTAAACAAACCATAAATAAGATACGCATAAATTAAACTATTTACAAACAACATATACAACAACTATAATGAACATATTTAGATAATATACCCGGTTAATAGAGTCCAAGCCCGGATTACTTGCAACGGCTCTTGCAACACAATCGGAAAAGTTATCCACTTCATTCTTGATTACGCTAAAACAATTACGACCGCTTTTTACAGTACGGTCGTGTTGATTCCCACCACAAGCTTCCACAAATTTTTAAAAAAGGATTTCCCAGAACTCATTTTTATCTTCATAACTGCTATAACCAATAGCACAGTACTGAGTAACAATGTGAAAATCTTCCAAAGTATTAAATCTCGTTCTATGTTTCCTTTTTTGCTTTTGAGTCTCCGACATTGATGAGCAAAACAAATTTTAAAACTCTTACTTAAAGAAGAAAATTTAAGAGATTTTAGTGAAGAAAACTAATTGTAAGAAGAGAGGATTTGGTGTGATTTGAGTAGAGAATTAGAGTGGTATTTATAGAAGATTTTGAAAAAATGACTGTTGGGATCCGAAGGTGGAGAAGATAGAGCCGTTATTAATGATGGATGGTTAGGATCGGGTGTGAGAGAGGTGTAAACGAAAAAAGGTCAAACAAATATTTTTATCGAAACGGCTACTCAGTATCCGTAAAGTGTAAAAATATACGGCAACTGAATAGCCGTGCGATTTCCCTTCCCTACAAGGCGGATCAGATGTGATCCTCCAAATAGGGAAAGTGAGGAATATCCCTACTCATATAGGGATATGGGAGACCATAGTGGATGATTTTTTGGGTTTTCCCTACATACAAGGGATGGGAAAAGGAAGAGGGCAACCATAGTGCTTGGTATAATAAAATACAAATACTCCATTTCTTGTTTATTGATGTTTTTGACGGCTACGAAACAGACCCTTAATCCTGAGTAACTACGTACCATTACCACGTAATAATAATGATTATTACTCATTATCTGTTATTGTTTTTCAATTGGAGCCGCCTGCTTTTTCAAAAGCATCACATCATAATCCCAACCCCATACACCTAGCTTGGCATAGCTAAGCTAGAACGTCCATTTTAAGATATGACCTATGAGATTGACTCATCGAAGATTTCTGCCCCCAAAGCTTGACCCAATTTTCCCACTTCCTTTAGCAAGTGTCGAAGAGTTATCCTTGGTTCTCCGATATGATTATGAATCATGATCCATGGATGAATGATTTTTGGCCTAATAATTCTGTCAGCCCAGATGGCTTCATGGACTTCTTTGAAACAACTACCCTTTACAAAAGTGAAAACTACACGGAGACCTATTTTTCAGATTTTTTCTACTGTGAAACCTACGGCCACAAAAACTTAGGCGCGCACCCATTTTTTAATAAAAATTTAGTCCCGAACCCATATTTTTTGTTTTCTTTTTTTTATCCTTTCGTATCTCTTTCTATAAACAAGAAACAGGACGACGAGAACACCAGTGACAATATTTTTCTTTTGATATATTTTTATCTAATTCAATCAAAACCCTAGAAGACATAATCTAAAATTCAATTCAATCTATCTTTTGTAGCTTCGGATTTTGATGATTTTATTGCGGACGTGTTTATTTTCTTCAATTTGATAAAACTCATTTTAGATCTGGAAATTAGGATTGAGAACTTGCTGATATTCCAATCGATTTTTCTAATCATTTTATTCTTTCGGGAATTAAGCTATCAAGTTAGGTTTAATTCAGTGGAGACTTGTAAAGCGGCATCTTCTTCGATTGAAGGGACCTTGGTTACCGGGAGACCACCGTCTTCTGTAACGGTTCATATTCCTGAAATGGGAGGTAATCTAAAAATAAAAATTTGATTGATTTTTTTTCTCCCCTTTACAGATTGTTATTTGAATTTTAGAACGAAGTTTTATAGCACTTGCTAGTGACGGAAGCATTTGTGAGCACGAGTTTTTTGTAAGTTTTATAAGATCTGTAAATGATAATCTAGTGTCATAGCATTAGGAATCAGTTTCTGTTATTACGTTGTTGTAATTGGAATACCTAGGCTCGATGTTTGTTTATTGGTCTTTTCATTTTACCCATCTTTGCACTGTTTGTTCTGTTCCATGGATTAGTTTGGTTACCTCATACCCCAGCTAGTACTTAACCTGGATAGGCTTCAAAATTCTAACCGTACCTTGGGTTGGTGTTTTATCTACAAATCACAAATTGAAGCTGCTAATGGACTTGCTATAGTGCTGCCAATGGAGTTGTTGTTGACAGTGGTTCATGGATGGTAATGCATAGGTGATGCTGCTATAGGATTGAGTTGTTGTTGCTATGGAGTATGGTATTAAAGATGCATATTTCCCTTAGGACTTAAACTAAATTTTATTGTATCGGTACTTTTAGAAGACATGGGATTACTGTGATCTAGTAAAGCACTTCAATTTTAAAATTTTCATTTCAGGTAATCCCTGTAAAGCGCTTCTATGATGTTGTCAGACATAAGGGCATGGGTTTAACTTTTGCAATTATGGGGATGACTTCATTTCCGGATGGTCCAGCTGATGGAACCAATCTAACTGGCATGGGTGAAACTAGACTAATGCCTGATTTGTCAACCAAGATGACACTCCCATGGTTCGAAAAATGTGTTGTTTAATTGGCTTTATCTGTCTCATTTTTGTTACCAGCTTTGTCCATATTGATATTAGTTGATATTAGCACATTAAGCCATTATTATTTTCCTGCATAACTTGTTATGCATCTACAAAAGTTGTTGCATTACTTGTTATGCAGTCCAGAAAAAGGTTGCATAACACGTTATGCATCAATTTTTTGGTCACTATTAAAACCAACAAAAACAAAGACTGCATAACTTGTCATGCACCTACAATAATATCTGCATAACATGTTATGCAGTCGCGAAAATGGATGCATAACCTGTTATGCATCCGAAAATATGGCTGCATAATGCATTATGCATCGAGAAAATTGTTGCACAATCTTTTATGCATCGAGAAAATAGATGCATAATGCATTATGCATCAATTTTTTATGTACGCACTAATACAATGGCTACATAACTTGTTGTAGATGCATAACTTTGTTATGCAGATGCATAATTTGTTATGCAGTGGAGAAAATGGTTGCATAATTCGTTATGCGTCTGCAGAATGTGTTATGCATCTTTTTTGGTGGCTGCATAATGGTTATGTATCAAGTTTTCGAAAATTTTACCTAAAATGATGATCACCTCCGATTTTTCGTGAAAAACAAAAATTTGATATTGTTGTTTGTACTCTTTGTGTAGCTTTCTTAAAAAGATTTCCAACGATATAAAATTTGTAAAATTCCAAGGCGCGGTTTTTTAGATATGTTATATCCAAGTTGTGTTGCCAATTATACCCCTGATGCATAACCCGTTATGCAGATGTTTTTCAAAATTTCATATAATTATGGGTGTCACGGAACTAAAAATTAATTGTGGTCTGACAATGAGAATATTATTTCTTTTGGGTCTGCGCCTAATTTTCTCTTTACAAAATAAAGGATGGCTAGGGGACTGTTGTTTTTCTTTTTCTTTTTTTATCGGTAAAAAAAAAAAGATTATATTGATAAAAAACGAGGGTTTAAAAGATTTGTACTACCCGGAGAAAAAAAAATAGAAGGGAAAAAAATGGCTAGTAACAGGCTATTAACCAACAAACAAAAACAGAAGCAAAACAAAACAAAACTCCCTACAGAGTAAAGTTACCACTAACCAGACTATATTAAGGTGGATTGAAATATGTTTTTAGTCAGTTCTCCGTTACATCACTTAAGGAAGCATTTTGAAATTCCTTAAAAGACATATACCATGTAAACATATCATATTGCTTTTATTCTTTTGATAACATTTTTTACCAAGGAACAATAATGATCCTTAGTGTTGAATCCTCTCCAAATCATGTTCTTAATAGTGAGTTATTCCTTTCTTGCTCCAGTGATTCATCATTCCACGATGCAATTGCTTCTCCGTCAATTTTGGGTAAGCATAGTCATGAATTAGGTTACCTTAACAGTCCATCCTTTGCTCCAATTAAGAAGCAGTGTTGTGATCTTGAAGAAAGTCCTTCATCTAAGACCCGGGAAGGTGGTCTTGTAACGAGAGAAGGCTCATTTCCCCTTATGGATTTGACCCGTAACCTGACCCATTAATCTATTCCAAAAGCTTCCTTTCGACTTCTGGTAGAGGACTTAGATTCTGACAAATCCAATGAATACTCTTAACTCTCCTTTCCCCCTTCGGAAATTGATCAATATGGGTCGAATCTTAAAAGTGATGAAGAGCAAGATTTGGAAGACTTAGCGATGGAATTAGCCTCTGCAATAGCAAAAAACCAATCAGCAATGAAGCAGTAGACGCACTTCGTGGTTACCCACTGCCAATTTATTCATCCTTTATCGATTTATTTTAATTTAATCTCGCTTAATTTCGTTTATGCTAGTGAATATTAAACTTAGCTTAGTGATTTATTAAGATACTAACAATGAAAGGTCACTCTTTCAGACAAATTAGTGCAAGAATATAGAAATTTAGAGTTGAAATTTTAATATCTCTTAAACATCGGAATATTGAGGAATCAATTGATGAACTGTTTAAGAATCTAGACTTAGAAGCTTATTGCTAACTTATTTTCTAGCTTTTTTCTTTATTTCTATCACATATTAGGGCAAGCATTCAAATCCCAAGGTATCTATTAGTAGTGGGATTTATTTTCGGTTTCTGTTGTAGTATTCAATTTGGGTTGCTCCTTTTTTTTACTTATCGTTATGCTCTATTTACTTTCCTATATTGGAACATTGTTGTTGTTCTTAATTATTATTGGTCTTCTTTTGATAATTCTTCTCTAATAGAGGAAAACTCTTGATTAAATGTATTTGATTTACTGTTGGTTTAATATAATGAAATTTAGCGACGTGTCTAGCTATTGATAGGTAGCTATGTAGTCTAAGCTTCTAAAATCCTTCTAGGTTAACTGCTAGACCGGGTTGCACAGACGCGGACGCATAGACATGAACACGACACGACGCGGACACTACAATTTTTTTTTAAAAGTAAGACGCGGACACGTATATATATTTATATATTATTTATATATACAATCACGTATTTATACGACAAAGTCAGGTGTTTCGATCCTGAAAATTAGAAAATGATGCTACAATATGTTTTTGTGTATAAATTTCAAAAGAAAATAAGAGATCGTTTGTTTATACACGTCAAAGGTCAAGCAATCAATCACTATTAAACACATGGATATGTAATATATGTAATGTAATTAATTAATGTTTCAATTACATTTCCTTAAGCTCATTATTTTGTATCCTAATCGGATGAATCGTTTTAATAATTGATCTAAATGTTTGTCTTTCTTCTTTAGTTAATAATAGTAAAAATAAAGGAAGAAATTTAAATGAGAATGAAAAAAAACGCGTTAACACCTAGTAATCAATGCGTTCGAACTAGACGCGCGCAGGACGCGCATATTGGTGCGTCGGACACGCGTCGTGTCCTCGTCCGACGGCTCAAAAAATGCAGCGTAGTGCTAGACTTTCCATTCTTTTAGAATTTGGCAATTTCACCTCTTGTCTTATTTTAGTTCTAAAATATTTATAGTTTCTTTTCAAACCACTTAGGTTTGAGCTTCATCCTTGTTTGAGATACTTTGATATTTATGTTCATTTTTTCCCCTCTATGTTTGTTTTCTGTCCTCTCTCTTTCCCTCTTTTAGAGCCCATGGTCTTCCTATTCCAGAAGTATAGTCTCTAAAGCCACCTCTCCTCACCTTAACAAACTTTGTATCTCCTCTAAACCGGGATTTCTTTTCTATTCTGAAACTGGATGTGAAAATGATAATATATCTAGAATCATCGAATCATGTGAATTCACTAACTATACCTTAGTTTATCCTATTGGTCTCATTGGGACTTGGTATGACTCTATGCAAGTAGACATTATAATACCAAGGACTCCGTGAGTCTCTTCTGGAGCCAAACTTGTTCATTTTGAAGGAGTAATGGGTTATTTGGTGTTTGATACTTACATTTTGTCCGACGTTAATGTTTGGTCTAACTTTTGTCCAACTTAGGGTTTGGTATTTGGAAATGACGTTGACTTGGTTAAGTCGTGACGTGTCTAAGATTTTGGTTAATTAATATGTAAATACTAAAATATATTTATCTTTGATAACAAAAACTGACCTTGTCCTCGACCCATCAAAGAAGTTACTGGTCCACATTAGATCTTCACACATCTAGGAGATTAACGGCTAAGATTCCAAAAGTCTTTTTTTTTTCATTTATTCATCTCTCATGAACAGAAAACTTATCTCCCCTCCTTCTTCGTAAAATCTGTTCATACACAAAAAAACCCAATCTCATTTTCCATTTTCTTCTTTAAATCCCATGTCGACACTTACCAAAAATGATTTCCTTCTATTTTATCTTTCTCATTTGTGATTCAAGAACTCGAAATTTCATATTGAAATTAATTTTCTTCCCTAAAGTTTTCAGATTGAAATTAAATTTCAGATTTAATTCAATATGTGATTAAATCCCATATCGGAATTCATTTCTTCGATTTGTTTTTTCACACTCTAAATCATAACCATTAAACCCATTAATCGTCTGCCTTAAAGCTTTGATTTCATTTTGATTTTGAGCTCTGAGTTTTGATATTCTGATTCAATGAAGCTCTACCAAGAAGCTTAATTTGCACTCTTTCTCGTGTATGATCCGTGGGTTTGAAATTTTAAGGCATTTCTTGTGTTCTATTTTGGTTTGGGAGGTGTAAATTTTGAGGTTGGGTATGAAATCATAGGTATCTGGTTGAAGTTTTAGAGTACCCAGAAATTGAAATAATGGTGCTTTTAGGATTTGTAATGTGTTCATAAAATCAAAGGTTATGCAAATTGAGCTTATTATTGATGATTGTTTTTGTTTTTCTGTTTTCATTTTGGTTCATGATTTTTTTTTAATATAATTTGTGGTATGAATGTGATATTGAATGACAACTGGAGAAATGGAAAAAAAAAAGGAAACAGTGATTTTAGATTTTGGGAAGAACGTGAAATTATGGTTCTTACTCGATTAGATTGTTAATGGTCACCTAACGATGTTAAGTAAAAAAATTTTTTTTTTACAATTATTAAAAAGAAGTCATGATTTAACATAGTCAACGAGGGTCAACGTCAATTCCAAGTACCAAACCCTAAGTTGGACAAAACATAAGTATCAAACACCAAATAACCCAGGAGCTACTATGGCAAACAAGTGGTAATGGGTAGTGGTGGGACCGTTTGAAATTTAAAATTAATAAAAAAATCTTGGGCGGCATACTATCAGCCGTTTGAGATTAAACTTTGACTTTTCAAATATAAAAACCCAAAGGAGTTTGGTTTGATGGGACCGCTTATAATTTAAAATAAATAAAACTCTGATTTTTTCACGGCAAACAGTGTGCTGTGTAGTGAAGACTACCAACCACTCTTTCATATGAAAGAGTGTATGAAAGTGATTGGAGTGGAGGTGGGGTAAAAGATCTCCATAGCAGGGTCAAATTTGATCAAAATAGTAGTCACTCCTTCATTTTGAAGAAGTGAGACTACCCACAACCCTCGCTCTCAGCAAATTTTAGATAATAACTCTATGATGGAGAATAATATTTATTTTCTTTACGGGAATCCAAAACTACCTTTATGCATAAGGATTGGAAGCTCTTGGAAGAATTAGCAAACAACAATGATCATCCTTGGATAATGATATTAGACCTAAACACCACTCGCTCTACTGCGGAGAAATCTGGTGGCAAACCTTTTAATCCCGAATCCATCAACAATATCAGAACCATCATTGAGGATATAGGTTTGCTTGATTTGGGATTCATATGGCCTATTTATAGCTGGTCAAATAAGCAAAATAAACCAAACAAAATCCAAGTTACACGATATAGAGCACTTGCAAATCTAAACTGGATTTCTGTTAACCCTAATACAATCGTCCCCATTTACTTCCTGGTCTGACCATTATCCAATCCTCCTTTCATCCAAATATCCTGATTCTCTCATCCGTATTCCTTATAAGTATTTCGGTTTGTGGTTGCATTGCTAGGAAACTCTAAAGGTTATTCAGGAATGCTGGGAACAACCAGCCATAGGATTCTCACCTTTTAGAGTTGTCACTAAGCTTAAACTAGTGAAGAAACAACTATCTAAGGCCTATTCCTATGCGCCATGGATAAAAAAAAATCCATTTGTTATGCCAGGTGGCATGGGAAACCAGCTGTACTACTATGGTAAAAAAATTAAGCGATCGAATCTCTATCGAGTGATATTGTCTAGTTCATCGGCGATAGAGACTCCACCGCTGGTTATTTTCTGAATATCGCTCGATTTTTTTAATATCGGCAACAACGGACTCTATAGTGCCTATAAATACCATACTTCCCCTATCGTTCCTCTTCACACCTTCTGTTCTTTCTTCTAAACAAAAATATTTAGTTATATGGGTGAGAAATTAAAAAGAAACAGAAAAGTCAATGGATCTACTAGCACTCCAGCCAATGGATTAAATTATGTGCATGATAAATAATATGAGTTTCAACATATTAGACTACTAGTTGGTGGTGGTGTACTCCCTGTGCACATATCTGGCCATCTAGAGCGAGTTAATTTAATCACTCTAAGAGGAAGGTGGTCTGAATTCTGGGGTGTTCAGGTTACTTCCCCCTTTTGTTCAAGACATATTCAAAAGATATACTTGGTGGCATTTATATGATATACAACCTAGAAACCGTAGAACTCAAATAGTTCAAGTTATATTCGAACGATGGTGGAAGACTACAAATACGTTTTTTTTCCTAAAGATTTTGAATGTGGTAAGTTTTTTTTCTTGTAATTAAAATTTTAGATTTTGTTTTTAATTTTATAAAATTCAACAAACTCTAGTTATGAATATGTTGTTAAATAGGAGTTATACCGTTAGATTTGTACATGTTGACGGGAATTCAATTTGAGGGATATTTACTTCCAGTTAACAGACTAAAATGGGAGTCGGAAGATAGATGGAAATAAAGACTTCATCTATACTCAAATGATCTAGAAGGAAATCAAGCATATAGACAAATAAAAGAATATGGATTTAGGGTGGCTGAGTTGAAAAGTTTTTTACAACGTTTTGCTAGGAAAATAAATCAAAACAGGTAAGATAATACACAACATGAATAGCCTGAAAATTAAGAGAAACTCGAACGTGTGTTTATGTTGTGGACAATACGCAAATGTCTATTTCCAAATGCTAGCTCAGTGGTATTAATTGGTTTTCTCGAATCATTAGAAGATTTAGACAAGAAGCAAGATATGATTGGAGGTCTCCAATTTTATCAGGACTTTACATAGCCCTCGATAATTGCTCGACGTCGACGTGTGTCAAAGAAATCTTTAATGGTTTTGGAGAGTGTTGGAGGTAAGTGTCGATACTTTTCACACTATTTATTTATTATTTGGACATCGTAAATGTATAACCAACAATGTTATTATTTTCATTATTGGTGGTATACATATTTCCATGTTTGTGAACCTTCTCTTTACCACACCAATGTTTTTTCAAGTCATGCAGAAGTACGATGCCGATAATTTCCAAAAAGAACAGATTGAAGATGGTCAACATGCTGTCAATGTTTAAAGGACTAAACAGTGGAGTAGAACAAGCCTCAACCTTGCTTACATGCCTTATCAACAATCCCTGGGTTTGAAGAAGTTGAAGCCCAGAGAATGCTAGAGCTAAGTCTTAAGAGGATTGTGTTATCCAATCCTATTTTTGAAAAGGGTGTTTGGTATTACGGCGAATGCAGAAAAGAATGGTGATAACCATCAATCCCTATCCAAGTGAATAGATTTCTCGAGATGGCTAAGAGAAATTGATAATGGATGGTTCACATTGGTAAGAAGCTGAAAATTTGATCCAAGAACCGAGTTCTAGAAATGAGTACCTTTATTGGTTTGACATTTTTTTCAAGCCCAATATTGTTATGCAACCGCAAAATTTGGGTCGAATGGACTAATGCAACTTGGTAATGATTATCTTCCTTCCCAACCTCAACTAGAGACGGGAGACGTATTTTCATATCCTAGTCAAGCGGGTTCATCGTCGATTATGCCACCATTTTCTTGGGACATAGAGACTATATTTATGTCTGGAGATATTGGTATTGTTCCGATTGTTCCTAGTGCACTCAAACGTACTTATCCATACTGAGGGGTAGATGCTACACCGGAGCAGTATCAGACCTAGTTGAACGATTATCATGACCTACTACATGGATTTCATAGATTCCACTTGAGTGAGATGCAAAGAGTCAGGAAAAGTATGATGTTTGACATGACTACTCCGGGATATTCCAGTTATGGTAGTATGAGTCATGATGGTACAGGTCCAAGTCATGGTGGTAGAGATACGAATCTTAGTGTATGCTCAAGTCTTGTTGGTAGAGGTATGAATCCTGGTGGTAGAGGTATGAGTCCCTGAGGTTCAAGTCAGCGAAGTCATGGAAGTGAAAGAAGTTTGAGAAGTCGTTCTATGCATAATCTAGTGGTAGAAAATTCTACTCCAAATGTAGTAATATACACTCAAGTACGTGTAGGTGATGAAGTCATTGACATGGATACAACTCCTAGAGGCCTAGAGGTTTGTTTAACCAATTGTCAACTGTCACTATGACACCTGGTGGTGGCTTGAACATTGAAGCATTTAGGCAATCTATTCTCTTTACCCCAATTGCCTTAACCACATCAGCATTTCACGTATTTCAACCTCACGTATTTCTATATTGCTATCGTTTTCCCCTCTGCACAAGTGATCCCGTTACTTTTCAAGGTTATGACGATTCTGAAAATACTCAACCACCAAATCAGTCTCAAACCGGCTCAATCTCTGATATGTTGAACAACACTCTTGATCCAGAAAGCATGACCAATTGGATCTTTAATGGTCAGGGAAATGATTAGTTTATGGATGTAATTTAATTTAAATATTTGTAATGTAATGTTTTTGTTTTTATTAATGAAAATTATCTTCAAATCGAAACTAGTTTTATTTTTCATTAAGTTCCAACATTTAATTTAAAAAACGCTATCGCATTGCATAACACTTAACCAAAATTAAACCCCTGCACATGAATCTTATAGAGTTGATATCATTCATCATGCTTAAACTATCTTATGTTGTCTTCAACATATTTCGTATCAACTCTAATTTTTGGTTCGTCGATGGACAACCCAGGATGACCCCCCTTAATCATCCACAAAATTTGCGCACACTTTCTCACGTCGTTATTGATAAAGCAAAAAAAATTGTTAAAAGCTCCCATTTGTTCTTCCTGAATTTACATGACTAATGCCATAAACCTTTGAAACATAGTGTCCCATAAATTAAATGTAGTTAAATTGAAATCTATATCACTTGCAACTAATATCCAACATCGAATAGAGAAACATCATATTCTAGAGTGAAGCGAGCACTAGCAACTTAGGTGTAGCGAGCACTATCCATGTTGAAATGAATTTGAAATTGAGATGATGTGGGTTAAAATGATTTTGAAGTTGGTTATTTATAGGGGGGAATTTCTGACCGTTAGATAATAAACTACTGAGTAATGATCATAACTACGAGCGATAGAAAGACTAGCATTGACGTTAGTCTGGCCGTCTAGCGCGTTGAAGACCATCGAGCGATGGAGACTGTATCTCGTATGCCTAAGTTGTATATTTGACACTTAGCCAGTTATATTTTTCACTTAACCATACCCATAGTGGGTGCAAAAATGGCAAACTATGTTGTTTGACATAATGATCAAAATTGACGATGGGTTGTTTAATTATAATGTTACCATTGCAAAAATCGATGATGAGCTGTTTATAATGTTATTACCATTGAAAAAACAAAGATATCCGAGTTTTTTTTTTTTGGTAAAGTAATTATAAGGACCACAACTTTGAAAATAACAGTTCTAATGTACACAGTTTATCCACAACAGTATACACTATAAAGACATTATTAAGCTCAACAAAACCAATAGCTAGTAACAAGATAAAAGAAAAATAAAACCCTAATCAAAATGATCTCTTCAGTTCCAGTGCTTATGTTCACAACTAGTAGATGAAGATGCACAACCTTCTTGAGCAATATCAGTAATTTGAACACCTGAATCATAGATTTCACCAACTTTCCAATTAGCAGGCACTTCATTGTTTGCCCATATCATTTTTCCATCAAAACCCCCTGTCACCAGCATTCTAATTTGTAATGCCCCAGCTGTTACTCTACTTGTTTTCCACACTACTCCATTAGCATTCCTACTCATGTATCTCCAGTTTGCAGTTCCAACCTATAAAATCAAGATCAATAAAATCTTTCGTAAACTGAAAATGGGTTGCATAAAAGTCACAAGCCTTTATGCCAGAAGCTTATGTTGTATGCATTAAGAGAGTATAATATAGTTTACCTGTGCTATATCGACAGACACAATGTCTGTTTGACCACCTTGATAGAGAAACTTAATAGCCAAATAATTGGGCTTTAGGCTCTTCTCTTCTATTTGCGGTTTCCTCGTTAACAAAATCTTGCTCTGTCATTTACTTTTCCTTTCCGTAATTATAATTGTTGTTATTATAATTTAAAGTAAATTACACAAACGTTAACTCCGTTTTACTTGATAGTGATCGTTTAGAGTTTGGTTTAGTCCGAACCTATTATCAAGTAATCACTCTTTGATTGTTGTATTGTCTCGATCTCATATCCATAGACGATCACACAAAGTGTGAATACCGATTTGTCGTATTGTCTCGACTTTGTCCATAGACAATCACTTTCGGTAAGAGGACTTATAGGTGGATAAATTAAAGATTGTGGTGTATTTGGGTACTCTCGTCTTTTTACGTACTTATACATACTGTGGGGTAGATGCTACAGCGGAGCAGTATCAGACCCAATTGAATGATTATCATGATCTACTACATGGATTTATGAGATTCCACTTGAGTGAGATGCAAAGAGTGAGAATACCGGTCATGGTCTTACAGGTCCAAGTCATGGTGGTAGAGGTACGAATTATAGTGTACGCTCAAACCTTGTTGGTAGAGGTATGAGTCCTGGAGGTTCAAGTCAGTGAAGTCATGGAAGTGAAAGAAATTTGAGAAGTCGTTCTATGCAGAATGTAGTGGTATAAATTTCTACTCCAAATGTAGTAAGAGACACTCAAGTACGTGTAGGTGATGAAGTCATTGACATGGATACAACTCCTAGAGGTTTGTTTAACAAATTGCCAACTGACACTTTGACACCTGGTGGTGGCTTGAACATTAAAGCAGTTAGGAAATCTATTCTCTTTACCCCAATTAGCTTAACCATATCAACATTTCACATATTTCAACCTCACGTATTTCAAGATTGTTATCATGTTCCCCTCTGCACGAGTGATCCCGTTACTTTTAAAGGTTATTGAAAAAGCGGGGGTACAACAACCACACCCAATATTTCGTTTAGGCAATCTGTATGGACAAACTCCAATATAATTCCAAGAGAATCAACTAGACAGTCAGACTCAATCAATGGAAATACATCCAAGAGTTATATCTCTGTTTCTTAATGTAATCGGCAAATCAAACAGATAGAATCCACGAGCCTGATTATGATGAGAATTAACTTGAACGGTACCAAAGACCAATGTTCAAGTGCCAAACAATTTATATCAACAACCCAAGGTTGGATTATCTAATTGATTGAACTACGCACAACCTGTGATATTTCAATTATATAGAAAATATAATGCGGAAAATAAATAACACAGACACCAAAATTTTGTTAACGAGGAAACTGTAAATGCAGACAAACCCCGGTACCTAGTCCAGATTTGAACACCACACTGTATTAAGCCGCTACAGACTCTAGCCTACTACAAGTTAACTTCAGACTGGAATGTAGTTGAGCCTTAACCAATCTCACACTGATTCAGGTACAGTCGCGTTCCTTACGCCTATGAATCCCAGCAGGTAGGGCTGTTCATAGTCGGTTTCGGCTCGGTTTCCAGCCAAACCAAAACCGAAAACAAGACTATCGGTTTCTAAAAATCTAAACCAAACCACTCCATTGACCATTGGTTCGGGATCTAAACGGTTTTAGCCGGTTTCGGTTTGTTCCGTTTGGCTAATGGAAAACCGATTGTCATGTCAGTTATTAAAAAATCTCTAGTTTCTCTGGATATTAACTTTTAATGGAAGAAGAAGAAGTGGTGGTGACTGTCATCCATGGCTACCGTGCTGCTGCGGTGATGGAAGAGAAGAAGAGGAGGAGAACTGGAGAAGATAATGAATTAGATCGAATGAGGGTACAATATAAAAGATTAGATTTTAACGACCAAGATTAAATCTAGAGAAAATAATATCAACGGCAATGATAATCGGTTTCCCAATGGTTTTTGGTTCGGTTTTCAGGTCAAACCAAAACCGAACCAATAATATAGGTTTTTAACAATTTTTACCATAACCAATCCATTAATAAATGGTTTGGTTCTGTTTCTTCCTAATCGGTCTGGTTCCGACGGAAAACCGAAACCATGTTCAGCCCTACTAGCAGGACTCTACGCACTTGATTCCCTTAGCTGATCTCACCCACAACCAAGAGTTAATACGACCCAAAGTCTAAGACTTGATAAACAAATCTGTCTCACACAGAAAAGTTTATTGAATAGATAAATCTGTCTCCCACAGAAATACCTACGAGTTTTTGTTCCGTCTTTTGATAAATCAAGGTGAACAGGAACCAATTGATACACCGGAATTATATTCCCGAAGAATAGCCTAGTAATATCAATCACCTTACAATAATCTTAATCGAATGGAAACGAAACAAGATATTGTGGAATCACAAACGATGAGACGAAGATGTTTGTGACTTCTTTTTATCTTACCTATCGGAGATTAAATCTCGAGAAAATCTTAGAGAAGATAGTACTCAATACGATAGAAAGTAATCAGAACACGCAACTACAGACAAAATAGTTGGGTCTGGCTTCAGAATCCCAATGAAGTCTTTAAGTCGTTAACCTATAATTGTTTTAGAAAAGCCTAGGTTAAAGGAGAATCGACTCTAGTCGCAACTAGTATCACACAGGAAGTGTGGGGATTAGGTTTCCCAGTTGCTAGAGTTCTCCCTTATATAGTCTTCAAATCAGGGTTTGCAATCAATGTTACCTTGGTAACAAAGCATTCAATATTCACCGTTAAATGAAAACCTAATTAGATTCAAGCTAATATCTTTCAACCGTTAGATCGAACTTAGCTTGTTACACACAAATGAAATGTGACTTCATTTAGATATGGGTAACCGTACCTAAACGTGTACACCTTGTTGGCTCAACAATAGTTAACCGAAGTTGGCCATATGAACACTTTCATATCAACCTTATTCATCTTAATCACAACTAGTTCAAATGACTCAAATGAAACTAGTTATGGAGTTATTCAATTGTTTATATTCTCATAGAAGTATACAAGACACAATTGAAGCAAAATCGATTTTGATTCACTCGAATCAATTCATGAACATTATAGCCACGGTTTGCAAAAGATTGCATTCCTTATTAAATAAATGTATTTATTCATGAACAACCGATTTTAGAACATAACCCACTCAAGTATGCAAACGGGTATGCATACTTAGAGTTCCGGAATTGGTATGTCCGCCAGTATGCGAACGGGTACGCATACTGTCGTTCACGACCAACCTCAGTTGAATTCCCGGACTTGAACTGTTACGCCGGTACGCATACGGGTATGCATACTAGGTTACCGGACTTCAACTGTTTAAATCAGTACGCATACGGGTATGCATACTATGTTCCCGGACTTGGAATATATCTACAACAGTTAGCATACAAGTACGCATATTGTGCTATATCCAATCAATGGTTAATCGTTCTAAACTCCATTTTAATCATTGAAACATTCTTAGAAGATGGGAATAGCTGTCTCACATAAACTATTAGCTTCAAAGAAAATTTCAAGTGATCAAACGATCAATACGAAACATTCCGAGTCTACATCAAATGACTATCTCACACAAATCATGTAAGATGTTACCAGAAGATTTTCACATGATCATCTTTTGACTTTCGTCAAGAATAAAAGATGAGATTGGTTAAAGCAAAAGCTTACCAACACATATTTCGAGAAATATGTAAGCGAGTTAAACTCAGCTCGAAATATCAAATGTGTATAATGTAAAGTCTATATAGCTATACGACTTTTGTCTCAATAGGCGGTAGAATAGAAATAGACTTCTGAGTGATAGATGAGTTCAAGTCTCCACATACCTTTTGTCGATGAAGTTCCACAAGCTCCCCTTAGTAGTTCTTCGTCTTCAACTACACATTCAATCCTAATCCGAGACATAGCTATAAGTAGACTAGAAATTAAGACTTATAGTTTTGACAACTAAACTTTACAAACAAGCTTGAGATAGCAACGCTTGCGAGTTCGACCGAGCAATGCTCTAACAGTTATGACGATTCTGAAGAGATTTAACCACCAAATCAGTCTCAAACCGGCTCAATCTCTGGTATGTTGAACAACACTCTTGATCCGGAAAGCATGACCAATTGGATCTTTACTGGTGAGGGATGAAATAATCAGGGAAATAATTAGTGTATGGATGTAATTTAATTTAAATATTTGTAATGTAATCTTTTTGTTTTTATCAATGAAAACTATCTTTAATTTAAAAAACGCTATCGCACATAACACTTAACCAAAATTAAACCCCCGCACATGAATCTTATAGAGTTGATATCATTCATCATGCTTAAAATGTCTTTTGTTGTCTTCAACAAATTTCGTATCAGCTCTAAGTTTTAGCTCGTCGATGGACAGCCCAGGATGACCCCCCTTAATCATCCACAAATTTTGCGCATACTTTCCCTCGTCGTTATTGATAAAGCAAAATCTTTGTTGAAGGGACTCATTTGTTCTTCTTGGATTTACATGACCTAATGCCATAAACCTTTGAAACACAGTGTCCCATAAATTAAATGTAGCTAAATTGAAATCTGTATCACTTGCAACTGATATCCAACATCGAATAGAGAAACATCTTCTTCTAGAGTGAAGCGAGCACTAGCAACTTTAGCGTAGCGAGCACTATCCATGTTGAAATGAATTTGAAATTAAGATCGTGTGAGTTAAAATAATTTTGAAGTTGGGTATTTATAGGGGTGAATTTCTGGACGTTAGATAATTAATTGATGAGCGATGATCATAGTTACGAGCGATAGAAAAACTAGCGTTGACATTATTCGGACCGTTTTGTGCATTGAAGACCATCGATCCGGTATGCCTAAGTGGTATATTTGACAATCAGCCACTTACATTTGCCACTTTGCCATACCCATAATGGGTGCAAAAATGACAAACTATGTTGTTTGACATATGCATAGGAATAGGCCCAGATGGAACAAAATTGATGATGAGTTGTTTATAATGTTACCATTGCAACAAAAAAAACATCCGATTATATTTTTTTATGGTAAAGTAATTATAAGGACCACTACTTTGAAAATAACAGTTCTAATGTACGCAGTTTATCTACAACAGTATACACTATAAAGACATTATTAAGCTCAACAAAACCAATAACTAGTAACAAGATAAAAGAAAAATAAAACCCTAATCAAAATGATCTCTTCAGTTCCAATGCTCATGTTCACAACTAGTAGATGATGATGCACAACCTTCTTGAGCAATATCAGTAATTTGAACACCTGAATCATAGATTTCACCAACTTTCCAATTAGCAGGAATCACTTCATTGTTTGCCCATATCATTTTGCCATCAAAACCCCCTGTCACCAGCATTCTAATTTGCAATGCCCCAGCTGGTACTCTACTTGTTTCCCACACTACTCCATTAGCATTCCTAGTCATATATCTCCAATTTGCAGTTCCAACCTAAAAAATCAAGATCAGTAAAATCTTTCATAAACTGAAAATGGGTTGCAAAAAAGGCACAAGCCTTTATGCCATATGATTTAAGAGAGTAGAACTGTATATTATAGGTTACCCGCGCTATATCGACAGACACAATGTCTGTTTGACCACCTTGGTAAAGAAACTTAACAGCCAAATAATTGGGTCTTAGGCTCTTCTCTTCTATTTTAATGGACAAATTCTTGGATTTGTATTCACATGGTATCCTGCCATGTCGAAAACAACAATCATGATGTTAAATTTACAATCGACTAAAAATATCATTTCTCATCAACTTTTTTTTTTTTGGTCCCAAGCCTCCCAATTCACAAATGTAGGCGTAACAAATCCACCAAGACCTCTACCTATGGAAATGATATGTTTACCGACTGGGAGTCCCGACAATCATCCCAACTGAGATAGCAATTGGGCCCATTTTGCTCACACAGATCCAGATGCTAGGATCGCTGCCTTCCTGCCCGTTGGATGTCCGATCGGGATTTCTTCTCGGGAGACCAGTCGGTCAGTCTAGCATTCCCCCTCTACCTAAGAAGTTGTTATTGGAGTCTAGAGTCTAGATTGGAATTGCAGGAGCCACTTATTCTTGTCTCGATCCCACTAAACTTTGCTTTCAAATCATAACTTTCACTCAGCCACAGCACTTTGGCATCCCACTTCACAACCAGAGAGGCTGAAAATGATATGCTGTTTACTAGTCTCCACAAAATAAAAACTCTAGTCCGGTCTGGTCCTAACACTAACACCTAACTTGAACCTTTTTTTAGTTTAAAAGAAATGAAACCAAAACCGAAAAATCGTGATTAGAGTTTTGTAACAGTGATACTGCGTTATAACGGGAATTTAAAAAGTTATTTGCTGTTTCTATTTAACTTAGAGCTCTTTAACTTACCTCTTGTATTCAACATCGACAATTCCAAGCTTGAGAAGATCACGAGACATACCATCAGTAGCCATGGCCCTAAAAGCTCTGTTACTTAAAACAAAATCAGTTTTGTTGTTGTGATTTAGATCAGTTAGTATCACTTTGGTTCCTCCATTCCTACACACATTTTGATTCTTACACCTTATCTGCAAAAATTCCCAAAACAAAAACAGAATTATAAAACGAAATTCAAAAAAAATAATTAAAAAAAGTCTGTTTTCTCTGTTTTGGCTCTAGACTTTCTAGTTACCTGAAAGCAAGCTCCACATCCAACACCATCTCTAAACAGAGAAGGAACACCAGAAGCAAGATGGCCACCATTAAAACCTAGTGCTAATGAACCATACCCACAAGCTCCAGCTGCAGTAACAATAAAATTGAATTGAATTAGTAAATTAGTAATAACCCATTAACCTTTTGCTAAATTATAATCAGTTGGGCATATGGGCATTTTTTTTTAGCTTAATTCTCTTTCAAATTGAATTTCCTGAAAGGGTGTAATTGCATAATTAGTAGAATCAATGAAAGAAGATAAAGGAACTTACAAGAGAGTGAAGAAGAGGAAGTGAAATAAGCAGCCTTGCTTTGATGAACACAACGATCGCAAGCAGTTGAGTAAGAGATTAAGAGACTAAACATTACACAGAGAAAGATACTCATAATTCAGATTATATGTTTTGAGTTTTGAGTTTGAGTTGTGTGTGAGAAATGAGAAGTGAGAAGTGATGATTCAGAAGTGTGTATTTATACAAGTGGAGAGGGAATGTGAACCCGGTATAGAGAGTGGAATACAGGTGGCAGTTGAAACTGAAAGTGATTAGATTTGCTTGTTTTAGATAAAAAGGTTTTTTAAATGGGAAATGGACATGAAAGAGACAAGAATTCGCTGATTTGCAGGATACACACAGAGTCAGATGAGAGAAACGCGTTGTTTTCTTTTTATGGGTTTTGAGGTACTAGTGATTTCATACTCGTTCACCGACTCATCTCAACTCTCTAGTGTAGTGTGCATGCACTGCATATAAAAAACATTGGGTTGGTAGTAAAGTGAGAACAAGAAGACTAATTTGGATATCATGATTCATGAGTAACTAATAAGTTAAAAGTGTCAATCTTACATTTAACCTTTTTTAACTTTTCTTTTTGGATGTTGCACCTAAGTGCTTATTGTATTATAATGGAGTCGATGAAGATGATATGGTCCAGAAAATAATGCATACACCACTCATGTTATTACGCAACAAATTACAACAAATAATGCAAACACCACTGATCTTAAAACATCGAGCTTATCCAAATCCCTTACAAAAAGAGCTAACGCCAACTAAACAAAGACCGGAAAGAAAAAAAAATTATACTAATAATCCTAACAGGTGGCGTATTCCTTGTTTCTATTGCATTTGTTGAATGTAGATTGATTGTATGGATAGAGATGGTTTTCAAACTGAATTCATAATCATCAACTAAAAGACATAAAATTGGGTGAGTAGTTAATTAGTCAAGTTTGAAGAGATGTTCGTTCAGTATGATTGAGTTCAGCTGATATATATAGGTGAGTCCACATTATCCTAATCCTCTGTCTAAGCTCAATTATGATAACGTAACCCAGAATCAAATTGTTTGCTGTGCTTACCATACCAACCATATTTCAATCCACTTCAGGGCTCAAAGATAAGCAATTGATTGATACTGTTGGTGTGCCTCCACGACTGAAAACCAGTTTAGCTGCTTCAACAATCAATAAGTGAATGCAATTATGTAACACAAGGCCGTCCGACTCGAGATTTCGCTTTGTAATCACCATAAGTTGTTCTTAACTAATTTACATGTTAACTGTTAAAACTTTACAGAAGAAAAAGAATGACTAACTAGCTTCTGGTATCATCTTCCTGTACATGAACAAAAAATGTGAAGTCCTGAGAGTAGTAATTTGGAAGAAGAAATCGAAACAAAATTTCTTCTCCCTTGTTTGAGGTACTTTAATTCACCAAGTTGGGTCATAATGACAGCTGAAGTTCCAACACCTGCTGTAACTTCAGATTGATTTCTCTGACAGAACTGCTACCAGATCAGTTTTAGCCTTTTCAAGGGCGTCCGACAAGTTTTCAGGTTTCTTTCCACCTGCCTGAGCAAAATTGGGTCTACCACCACCTCCTCCACCACACAACTTGGCTATGGGTCCTATAAACTTACCTGCTTGGATTCCAAGTTTGACAGCTCCTGTGCTAAATGCAGCAACCAAACTCACCTTACCTTCACCAGGAGATGACCCAAGGATCACCGCAGCAGGATCTTCTAATGTATCAACCAAATATTCAGCTGCGCTTTTTAATGAATCAGCATCCAAGTCATCCATATTCTCAACAAGAACCCTGTGAAATATGTGAGTGGGAATGCTTATTGAGTTCAGTGATTTCAGAAAGTTTCTTAAGAATTCTGCTTTCTTTACTGTGGAGTAACATAAAAAAAAAATCAGAGAATACGAAAAATCTTTGGTGCAGACAACTTGCCAAGGATGAAATTATTACCGTATTTTTGTGGAAGTTCCAATAGAGAAAGCTTTGGTCACAAGGGTTGCTGCCTTGTATACTGCTGCTTTAGAGCGCACAGCTGAAACTTCATTTCTCGCCATCCGCAAATCCTCCATCAGACTTTCCACTCTTGTCGTCACATCTTCAGGTTTTACCTGTGCAGATGCATGATATTCACATAATCAACCCCAGGTGCTTCTGTGGAATTACGTATAACTTTACAAGGAAAATATATATTGGTAGAGGAACATACTTTGAGGGTGGAGCATAGATGTTTCATGTAGCTATCTCGAACATTCATATAATCAATGTATGCTTCACCAGCTACAGCTTCAATACGCCTGACTCCTGATGCAATTCCCTGCTCTGAAATTATCTTGAAACCCCGTATCTCTGAAGTATTGCTGACATGGGTCCCACCACAGAGCTCCATTGATACACCTGGAACCGCTACAACTCGTACCTATCACACGTTGTAAAGAAAAAAATATAGGAAATGAGATCATACAATGTTGCTGGTAATCCCAAACTAAAAGGAAAACAATGTGGATCAATCAGCTACCACCTGTCACTCTTTAAAAAAATAAAATGGAACTAGAACATGAATAAAGATGAGCCAGACCTCCTCTCCATATTTTTCACCAAACATTGCAATTGCTCCAGCATTTTTTGCATCTGTCAAGGCCATCACTTTAGTATCAAGATTAGTTGCATTACCAATCCACCCATTGATTAATTCTTCAACTTCTGTGATCTGGTTGTCTTGGAGTGGTCGGTCAAAATTGAAATCAAACCGGAGACGTTCAAACGCCACCAGTGATCCCGCTTGAGATGTTTCCTGGCCTATTACACTTTTAAGTGCAGCTTGTAGCAAATGTGTAGCAGTATGGTGAACCTGCACATCAAAACCATAGACCCATGTATAACTACATGGACAACCAAATCTTCTAATGGATACCCACAAGATGCCAACTGTGGTCTTAGCTATAGAATAAGCAGGCAGCTAGAGATGAAAGATTTACTCAAACAGAATGAGATGTGATGAAAAAAATTAAAGCTAACACTGAAATTTATACCTTGGCACGCTGCCTAAGTTTTGCATCCACTTCAGCCTCCACTTCTTTTCCTACCTCGATAGCTCCTTCCATAACCTTGCCCTTATGAACAAATATATTTCCAAAAGACTTTTTCACATCATTAATCTTAACAACAGTCTTCCGTTTACTCTCACCTTGTGTGAGATAGAGGGAACCGTGGTCTCCTATTTGCCCACCAGACTCAGCATAAAAAGGTGTCCTATCTAACAAAACTTCAACATCATTTCCTTCAGAAACCTGATTTACTGAGCTGCCTTCAAATATCAGGCCCTTTATTATTGCTCTGGCTGAGAGGGTATTATACCCTAAAAACTCAGTGTCAGAAACACTCTCTGTAAGCTCCGATGTGTCTCCAACTGCAAGTTTGACTGTATTGTGAGCTGCCTGAGATTGACGCCGCTGGTTCTCCATTTCTATATCAAAGCCGTTTAAATCTATACTAACACCTCTTTCTTCAGCAACTTCCACGGTTATTTCTACCGGAAAACCAAATGTGTCATACAGAAGAAAGGCATTCTTGCCAGACAAACATGGTGAATTTCCATCCTCTTTCGAACTTAACAGTGCCTCGGCTAACAACTGGTCAAGCAGTTTTTCTCCTCTCTCTAGCGTCTGCACGAACCGTAGCTCTTCCCTTTTCAACTCTTCGAGAATACGGGGTGCCCTAGACTTTACGTCCGAGTCTATTTGGGTGCTTAATTCAATCACTTTTTCTGCAATTGCTGGAAGAAAAGCTCCTTCAATGTTACCCTTGCAATCTCCCTTTATACCAAGTAGTCTGCCAATACGAACAGTTCTTCTGATGAGCCGCCGAACAACATAACCTCTTCCTATATTGGACGGGAAAACCCCATCTGATAAGAGATAAACAACTGCTCGTATATGGTCTCCAATAATCTGCACAGAATTAGAAAAATGATGGAAATTATTTAAACAATGAAAGACTGACATTAATTTGCTTGACAGCAACATACTGCATCAAAGTTAATAGTGCAATAAAATACTTTAGGAAGAGACAGACGCAGTGACACCATACTTTGAAATTGGTCTTTATGTGTTCTTCTGCTTCAGCATATGGGATCATTGCTAATTCTGAGACCTTCTCCATGATAGGATAAATCAAGTCAGTTTCGTAATTGTTGTCAACCTGTAGTAGAAGGTGGACGGGATTTCAGCGTAAAAAATGCTACCTGATTTAAACTTGAGCAAATAAATTTCCGCCACGCAGAAATGCTTTTATAAACTTGTAATTATCACAAGCTAGTGATACTATGAATAAATACCTTTTGCAGGATACGAGCCACTCGCTCAAGACCAAGACCAGTGTCTATATTCATCTGCTTTAGTGGTTCTAGGGAGCCATCATCCTTCTTATTATATTGCATGAAGACCAGGTTGTAAAATTCTATAAACCTACTATCATCATTCAAGTCCTGCATTTGCATTGCTCCGAAATCAGTACCAGTACAAGCAAAACTTGGAATAAGGTCAAGCATGGTTCTGAATTGAAATGAAAGAGTACTTACCATATCTGAATATCCTCTCTGGGGATGGAAATCGTAATAAATCTCAGAGCATGGACCACAGGGACCGGTAACTCCACTAGTCCAGAAGTTGTCTTCCGCACCCATTCTCTTTATACGCTCTGCAGGAACACCTAGCTGGTGCAGATAAGGTATCACTTAATCAGTGAAAAAAATTAACTCTCTCGCTCTCTTTGATGCAAGAAAACCCATCGTACACTTCCAGAACATACAGCATACGATGCTTACACAAAGGATTCATTAGAAAATAAATTGAAAATAAACTGAAGTAATACTTAACATGAATTAGCATGTACAAGTATCAACAAGAGAAACGGCGTATCTAGATCAGAATGGAGCAATTGCTCACCTCATCATGCCATATGGAGAAAGTTTCGTCATCATCTTCAAAAACGCTAATCCACAAATTCTCAGGTGGCAACATGAACCTATAGAAAGCAATATAGAGTTGGTGCATGGCTCCGTCTCAAGTGACAATATAATTAATTGAAATTCCAAAGTGCAAATGCCAATCACTTGACAGTACAAACCCAAATAGACGTGACAACAGTATGCAGTCTTGTCATATATGAAAATAAACATGATAGGGATGCAGCTAGAGTCTAACATAGAAGGGGGAGGTAAAAAAAAATAGCATCATCTAATTAGGAAGATGAACAAGACTTTGTTTTGATGATATTGCACAACAATAATTTTTTATATTAATTTTTTTTTAACATACTTTCAGAAAATATGGTGTCCTACAAATAGCTGAAATACTAAATTTTCAGTTCAAGAACTAGGAGTGGGTTACTCATCTATTCAATTGGACAGCAGTTTCACATTTTCATAGAGTTAGATTACTTTCACAGTCTAAGGAGTAGAAGGCTGATGTTAAACACAAAACGGATAAAGAAAGAGATCACTGATGGGTCAGATAAACTCTGTTACTGCACTAAAAATTACTAAAATATACTCCCTCTGTATCACTTTTTCAATTTGGCCTATTTTTAGGCTAAAATGAAAAAGTGATAGTATCTCTTTTCCAGAATCGGAAGGAGTATTTCTGTTGCAGTCTCCACTGCCAGTCGAATAAAATTTCTATCAACATCGATTTGCTGACACTTATAGGTATTACTAGGTATAAACTATCTGACCCCACCCCTAGCATCTATATTAACAAGTTGAACCCAATATAGACCGCAAGCTACTAACATCATTCAAGATATGGATCATGCTTCGGTTAAATATTGCAAACAAGCTTAATGCATATCCCAAAAGCAAGAAAAGCTAAATACATACTCCTTGGTTGAAAGCTCCCATGCCCAATTGATTGCTTCTCTTTTAAAGTAATCGCCAAAACTGAAGTTTCCCAGCATCTCAAAAAACGTTTGATGTCTAGATGTTTTACCTACATTCTCCACATCATTTGTCCGGATGCACTTCTGTGAAGTTGTAGCACGAGCAACTTGTCTAGGTACCTACATGTTGCAGCAATCTATTTACTTGCCATAAATTGGTTACAGAAAGAAAACTTAACCAGTTGACCATTCCAAAATGTACTTCGCAGGACAATGACACCTCTAAAACTATGTAACAGAGACTGAAGTAATCTTAAGTTATTTAACCACGGCAATATAAGAAATATGTTACTAAGTTTCTAAGAGGACTTGCTAACTGTTTCACAGAACTACTCAAAACTAAGAGAGAATAATTCTAATTACCATATCGAAAACAAAGTATAGATGCTTGTCTCGCCGATAGTATACAGACACAAAATCATGCCTGAATACCTATAAACTCATACAAGAAAACTGCCACATAATTCTTTTGGTCAGTAATTTCCATACCTATAATCATGCTTGTATCTGTACATCATTTTCTGTCAGGGTACTTTAGACGATTTCTATTTTGATGAGAATTCTTGAAGCAAACAATAATACATAGCGCACAGATGAAAACCCCATACCTTTCCAAGAAATATAGGTTTGAACTGCAGCATTCCAGCAATTGTAAGTAAAACTGTTGGATCATCGGGTACGAGTGGAGAACTTGGGAGGATCTTGTGACCACGGGAAGCATAAAATTCTAAGAATCGACGGCGTATTGAATCCCCACTAACTGAGAGATCCTTGGGCTTATCCTCCATCACTTCTGTGGTAACAGGTTGTATTGAAGCTGTGAAAAACTGAAGAAGTCAAAATAATTTGGTGTAACTAGTTAGCAGAAGCACAAACTCTGATCAATGGGTCCAAATAAACAATCGATAGCTTGGTTGAACCCAATAGATTTACAGCAAATACACTAGTCCAAATTAAAGAACATAGATGCCTCTTTATAATTCCTATAAATATGGATGCCTATGCATCACTACTAAGGAAACCAAAATAAGAGAAGGAAAAGAAAACTGTATGAATCTGAACTTCATGGAAACTAGTTTCTTGGATGATGTGTTCTCTACATCACTACTATACATACAGAAATCTAGCACATCAAGAAATATCCCTACCAACTCCATCACAGAAGATAATTTCCCACACCAACTCCTAAACCAATTTCTCATCAATTTTCCTAATTTTATCTATGAATAAAAACGAAGAACTTCAAATTTCTCCAAGAATATAAATTGCAGTAACAAGCAAATTATAGAAGCAAAACCTGATGCATTTGTTCTTTTAAATCGCTTTGTCCGTAATCCCTTCACATCCTGAAATATCCCTACCCTAACTCCTGCATAAGACCTGCAACCTGTATAACCATAAGTTTAAACTTAAGCTACAAGATAGTAGATGAAAATTACACAACCTTGAGACATATAAGTTCGAAATTAGTACCGATTGTAAGAGTGAAGTTATTACAATTTGTTGTTGGTTTAAATCTAGGTTTAGAAATTAAGTGAGATGTAGTAACAAGTGGAATGAGAGGTTTCCCGCCATGACTATAGAGAAGAGAATCTGATGACAGCTTTAAACCATCCATGGCCGGGACGAAACCGGTTTTTATTTTTCGATACAATCTTCAAAGTCCGGAAAGCATCAAACTAGTGTTTTTGATATGCCCGTTAGTGTGGAGATAAGACTGTGTAGATCCACACATTCGTTTTTCGTCACTTCATGATCGTGTGGTTGAGGACAAAACCACACGACCTTTTAAATGTTTATTGTGTCTGCTGATTGCTCCCCTAGCAATGGCCAGTCCAACTCCTAATGTTGGAGCCCTTGCATCCGCCGTGATGTGTTTGCTCAGGTCAAGCACTATGGTGAGGATTTCCCATAGCTATCCCCTATTTGTAGCGAAATTCAATCATTTTAGGGATATTCCTTAGTTACGACTGACGATTAAAAGTGGATTCCATCTGATCCGGGTAAAGTGATTTTTAACGGACACTTAATTTTCGTTTGGGAAATTTTAATTTTATCCGTTGTTTTTTACTTTTAACTATTTTATTTTACTAAAACTCTTTATTTCCTATTTTATCTCCATGTTTTTCTCTTCAAATTTTTTTACGCATAAATAATATTTATCTAAACCCATGGAAATAAAACTTGGAGAAAAAAAATGGTAACTGAGTTTCCGTTGGGAACTATTTACACGAAAATTCAATTTTCGTGTAGTATAGCTAAAGGATGGCACATCACCGTAATGAGGTTGCCTTGAGACTCCTTTCCCTTAGCTTTAAATAAGCTATACCCAAGGGATAACTGTCATGTGCTTTTCTAAGTATGGCTGCCCTTAGGTCTAGTGATTGAATATTTACTCTCGGGTGCCTTCATTACATTGTCGTCTGCCTAAATAATGACTATCAGCCAGTTAATCAATGAGCATTATCACGCCTAATCGATGCTGGACAGATGGCCGGTCTAGATTAGTTACTTGTTTAGGGTTTTCCATTCGTTATTTGTTGCTTTGAAGCTGTAAGAACTATCCACTTTGGGCAAGAAGAGTTTAATGAAGTTTTAGTTTGGCTGCTGCGGCAGAGGTTACTCAAATTCCATCTAAATTCCGATCAATTCCTTCTTAATTTTGTACTAGAACATTACAATTGGCATCAGAGCCGTTCTTTCATACCATCATGGTAGTTCAGACTTGCAAGGAGTTACAGGAAACCAACACCAGACAGCAAAATGAGATCGATTCCTTACACTTGAAGGTAAACAATTTGGTTGTGCAACTCAGTACAACATCGACAAAAGATGATGTACAGTCGATGAAAGTAGAGATTGAAACTAGTATGCAGTCACTAAAGGTAGATATTGAAAAGGGTTTTCAATCTCAGTTGGATTTTTTTTTTAATAGAGATCTCAATAAAGATCAGAATGGAGCTCATGGTTCTAATACTGGTGTATCTCCTTTTGCTTCTCATTCTGGTGGTCGAGATTTCAATCCGCAGCATCGTTTTCCAAGGCTTGACTTCCCTCGATTTGATGGTGAGAATCCAAAAAGCTGGCTACAGAAGTGTGAATATTATTTTCAGATGCACACGCGCCATTAATTGGAGATGAAGCCTCATCACTTGACAAGCAATGCGTCCATGCTTCTACATACCTGGCTTTTGGATTTCTTAGTTTGTGGCAACGCGCCCATGCTTCTACATACCTAGCCAGCACGCCAAAAATATTCAAGAAGCATGTAGTCTGCACCGGGGATTATCAAACAGAAGAATGGGAAGGACCTAGATTTTGCGATCAAGGTACTAAGCGTGGCTCTACTGTAACCTTACCGAAGAACGCTATAAGATATTGTGAAATTGTCTAAGGATTTGGATTTCTTAGTCGGGAGGTTTCATTCATTCATTCAACTGGAAACATAAAACCATCAAAGCAACACGAATGAAAGATTATATTTGATGAATCCCTGGCTCCAACCGCATGAAATAGAAAACTACTAAATGACAAAGGAGCATCCGCAAGCTACAAAAAAGATACTCATCTATAAAAGGAAATAACAAAGTGGGAAATCTAATTATCAGCATCAACATAGGGATCAACGGCGCCTTCACTGGAGTTATCTTTGGAAGCTGCTTCGACATCTCCTTCATAAGCCGTTCCTACATCCTCTCCAGAATCCGCCTAAACATCCTCTCCAGAAGCCGCTTCAACATCTCCCTTGGAAGCTCCACCAACATCCACTTCGGAAGCCACTTTAACATCTCCTCCAAAGGCCGGTACTATATGCTCTTCTGCCCCGACATCCTTTTTAGAAACTGCCCCAACAGCCTTATGAAGATTTTGAAGATGTTCTGGTTCATCCACGTCAGAATCGAGAATTATGACACCGTTATGGATAGGGTAATCATGTTTATCCCCACCTGGAAGCTGCTTATGCTCAATCCTTCGTCTCTTTAGCCGAGCCGTGAATCTCTCATCCCTGGCACTCGTTGGTTGGGACGCTTCATCACGCCTCCACTTTTCTTCCATGCTAACCGAAGCCAGGAAAGCTTGAACACGCTCTCGAACAATACGCAAATGTGCGAGAGGCATACCCTGTATAGCACGACCAACTTCACGAAACGGAGGATCTTTTTTAGCTAATACGTCCTTGAATGCGGTAACCATGGGTTTGTCGACTTCAAAACTCTTTTCCGGAGAATCAGAAGAATAATCATCACCAGGAGTTCCCATCAAATATTGCAGAAAAACGTTGTGGTTATATCAACAATCGACGTAGTTAAAAAAAAAAAAAAAAAAAAAAAAACTACAAGAGAATATGAAGCAACACCTGGAAAGAAGATGATAGCAATTATGTGATGATCGGTGTGAAAAGAAGAACTCAAGTGCTCCCTTTTATATTCCGCAAATTGGTAAGATCCGGGAAAAGAAAGGACTCTCTACCTGCCGTGTATAATGGCTTTAGATGCGGGATATCAACCGATTAGATGCTTATCTACCTGGAGACAATTGACGTATGCTAGGAGGACGATCACCGCGTGCTTGGATACTTCATTAAACGTGTCTTGCTCAAAGACCGAGCCGGCCTCTATCCTGGTAACATCTGTCTGCCTCGCCTAATAAGTTTTATCTTTATTTGTCACCATCTATTGCTTACCCCGCAACAATGTCACTGTTACGTACTAAGCAGGGGACTTAATGCTGATGATGGTTTTCGGTTCAGGGCTAAAATTGTAAAACCCTGTATTTAATGTGCCGTCATTCTGCAAAGAGACAGAGCCACTTAAAAGTGATGAGTGCCCAGGCCTCTTTACTTACACACGTATTGAGCAATTCAGTATATTTATATGAAATTTTTCTAGAATGGTGCATGTAGCAACAATCCCAAATATTCTATAAATTTTAACCTCTCGCCTGCATTATTCATTAATGTATGGCTTATTGAGTATTTTCCTATGCAATGTTCCTCGGCTGAACTCTTAATATTGATATGACAGGACAATTAGTGTTCACTCGCAGCTGAGTAGCATGAATTTCCCGAAGTATCAAGATTAAGGTCTGCATGAAAGTACTCAGTCAGAAGACGCGCATACTGCTCTCTGAGAATAAAATTAAGAATTTTGTGTCAGCACACAGAATTCACCAAATTTGACCAATTTTGTGTTAGCTCGCAAAATTCAAATTTTAACCTAATTAATTTGCAAAAATTAGGTTTTTTGCGCCTTGTGCAATATCTCGAACCCTATTGGTCGAAACTAAACCTAGGCAAGCTAGGAAATTAATCCATCACGGAGCTAGTAGGAGCAAGATTCTACTAAAAAGCAGAAAACAAAGAAATAAAGAGGAACTGCGGCAAGTAAAAGAAGCAACAAAGGGAGGCGGACGATCTGCTCCAGCAGGCGCAACCCGTGGCCGGTCGGCCACACTCCATGTTGCCGCTTGCCGGCCCCCTTTCCCATCGACCAATCAGATCGCTTTAAATGCGCCACACACACTTTTAATAAAGTTGGAAGTTGGTTGGTCAACACGTCTAAATTCCTAAAGGAATTTAATATAGGCTGCCCATGTCAGTCTTAAAATAATCACGGCCGTACGTTTTGGCCGACTGATTTATCAAGCTTAGCCGCTCCCTAACGCGACCGGACAAGCATCATCAGGCATACCGGCGGGCCCACTAATACTTCGACCAATCGAAGCCCTTCCAACTCGCCAACAGAGCCACTAACCGATTGCCCAAAGTTAGATGGCCGCGCAACTTGCGAAACCTAATTTCTATTAAGCAGCATTACATTGTTGCCGCAAAATGATCTCGGCCGTCCAACTTCGCCAGTCGAATTGACCGGCCTAGATTCAATTCCGATCGACGGACAAGGCATGGATACGCGCACTAGCGGCCCGACTATAGCACTGGTCGGTCGAATAATCTGTAACATGCCGCCAACACCAAAAACCGTTGGCAACACGGCTTTTAAAACCTAAATTGAATCAACGGCAGCCATTAACTGCCGCAAATCATCTCGGCCGCCCAACTTCGCCAGTCGAATCGGACGGCCTAACTCCTATTTTAGGCAGCCAACAATACGTGGCCATGATCACCGGCCACCTCCCTTCCATAAGGAACAATCAGCCATGCCGCGGTCTTCCCATATGGCTCCTAAACGATCGCCCAAAGATGGCTGGTCGCGCTTCTTCGAGGAGTCTTAAATAAATTAGCGGCAACCAATAACTGCCACAAATCATCTAAGCCATCCAATTCGGCTAGCCAATTTAACCAGTCTAGATTTAACTTGGACCGACCAATAGGATGTCAAAATGGCTATCAGCCATCACTCTCCTATAGGGACCGACCGGCCTACCTTTGGCATGCATAAATAGTTCCTAGCAACTTCCTGAAAGTGGCTGGTCATGCTCTTTTTAAGACACTAGGTTCCGCGACCAAGACAGGCTCAATATAACGATGCTTCACATGCATCGATTATTTTGAGCTGCTTGCTTAAAAGCGATGCTTTACATGCATCGAATAAATACGATATTTTACCTTATGGCGTCACATGCTATTCTTTACGGCAAGTCTCATGACTTGGCTCGTCACACATGACTACCCACCACCTAGTTTGCGCATGCTTGGTCAGAATAATTAGGCAAGACCCACTCAGCAACTTGCTACATATTTTCTATAAAATACTCGAGACATCAAACATGTCACAAACTGAAGGATGTTCATCGGGGTATTGGTCTGGCGGTTTACAGCGTGCGGCGTGCAACACGCCCATTATGAGAAAGTGTCAGGAAAGGCGGACAGTTAGTGACAGCAGAAAAGTAGTGGGTGTAAATTGACTCGTCTTCCCTCATAGTAAGACGTGGTTTTCTACATTTTCACACGACCCGACTTCTCCATCACTCAACTACTCCCACTTCCTATGAGATCAGGGTGCATGCAACTATGACTGATATAAATAGGTTTCGTCCTATTTTGACCAACGACAACAGTTTTGGTTATCAACACAGTATCCAGAAGTAAACACAAAAGAACTAATAGCTTACATTCTGCAAGCCAGTTCCATATTCTGATACAAGTCATAAAATAGTCACACCTTCAGAGTTAACCTGTGACGGACCAAGAAATTTTTGCTCCAAATGGATCGGGTTACGACCCGTTTGGCAAGCTTTAACTTCCTGATACGTCACTTGAGGAATAAGGCTTTCAAATTTTACGGGTTCTCTGAGCATATGTCCCATACCATAATGCTCAGAATCCCACAAAATATTTCCCAACTTCACAAGGGTCATCAAATCAGATACATAATTTCCGTCTTTCTACTATGAGGATACATTGTATCTCTTGCCAGAGTAGTCGGATACCAGCCACCGTTACAGCTAACGGTCTTCCGGGTTACCACCAGTAGGTGGGGGGCCAATTAAGGCCTGACGGATGGCCAGTTGCCAACGCCAGGGTAGTCAGATACCAGCTACCGTTACAGCTAACGGTCTTCCAGGTTGCCACCAGTAGGTGGGGGGCCCCAGTGGGCCTGGCAAACTCACAGTACTCAGTCAAGCTCAACCGACTATCCTTCTCAGATGATATGGACCACTCAAAGAGTTAGCAGTCATCTGTTGATTGATGGTATGAACTGCTACCATATGCAGCAACCATCCTTCTCAAATGGTATGAATTGCCGCCAAATGACAACAACCATCTCTAAGTGTAGTTAGATGATATGAACTGCCAAGCAGTAATCATCTCTTCACTAGGTAGTATGAACAACCAATACTGCAACTACCTCATACCAAAGTATGCAACTACCTCATACCAAAGTATATGCCGCCAAGATTGCAATCATCTCTGGATAGATGGTATGAACTGCTAAGCAGTAACCACCTCATTCCCGACGATATGAACAACCTAACAGAATTGTGATGAACCGCATTGCGGCTGCCTACATACCCTCTCCGTTGCTCGAAGCGATAAAGCACGACCGTAGTTCGTCAAATATTTATTTAGATAATATGAACTACCTTTGTTAGTAGAAATTATCTCTTAATAGATGATATGAACTACTTTAAGTAGCAATCATCTCTTGTAGTAACTATCTCTAACATTGGATAGTACCAAATGGACAACAACAACCATCCATGTACAATCATACACGTTACCCTTGTCGGCCTTTAGCTTCTCTGACCTGCATGTCATAAAGCATTAACATGTTCCAAATAATCTAATTAACCAGTCAAATTCACATGTGCGTACACCAAATAAAATGTATATCCAAATACAGATACAAACTAACTTCAAGTTTATTACCCATATATTAAATGCAAATAATGGGCATAAATCACAGTAAACTTATCATCAAAACTCTTGAAAGTGCTATGTATGTACAAGCAAAATATACCTGATTATAAAAAAGGTGTTGGTTTTCTTTTGTACAATTCCTGAAACCCAACAGGTGTGGAAGCATTTTCCGCACACTAGTTATGCAGTAGTCAAGTTCCCAATTAATAAAAAGAATACCACTACAACAGAAAATGAATTCAACGCATAACGGGCACACAATAAATAAGTTCTCAGAAATGGGAACTGTAACACCGCTTCAAGAAATTGGTTAAGTTCTTGCGAATTTAATTCACTTAGTTGTTGGCTTCCCGTCATTCTACAATTAAGCACATTTAAATACTAAATTGATCATAGTAGTAATAGTTTCGCAAAGTAGAAAATAAAAATGAAAGAAATGGGATTCGCAAACACCAAGAGGTCCACGGTACTAATACTAGATTTCTGGCTTGATGAAATCTAGTTACCAAAGCTATATTTGCAAGTATTCTATTCCCTTACACTAAATCTGACTTAAAAGAATTTATATTTGTATATAGTGTGTTGAAAACCAAATAATTTAAACAGCCATATATGTGCAGCACGATATACACTTACGCTAACTATTAATTACTACTAGATTCGAAAGAAATGAACGAACTTCCAGATCATACTAACTTACCCATTATCAAGCTGGATACTAAGACAATCACATGAATTCATACCAAAGAAAAGGCCCTAATGGAAATTGACACCGCCCACACATACATCACCCTCCGATTAAACAGATCAGTTGAGTAGCTAAGGTCCCATCGTCCTAAAGACGCCACTGAACACTAATATAAACACATAAAACAATCTATGAAAGTTTAATCTCAATTTGATGATCACCTAAAGAGATAATAAAGGATGGCGGGGCTGCAGAGGATTTTCGTTTTTCAGAAGAGAGTCCCAGTTTATTCAACATTTTCAGTAGCTAATGTAATTGGATCATGTTGAAATTTTTACAGTGGCCTTATAACTCAGGTTACCATAACATAATAAAAAATCAGCCCATTCTAATGGTTAACCAAAAAGATATACGCACTACAACATGGCTGCTTTCAGTACCAGCATACAAAATTCAGTCACGGTTCCCTCACACTTTGGGATACCTAAACTGGTCAGAATTTCATGAAAATTTTACAATATGTTACATACATATATGTAAACATCATACTAAAAATTCAGCTTCATCCGATATACGGATAATGAGACACACCCATTGAAAGCAGGCTGTCCAGGATTTTAATCCTGCAGAAGGCAGTCATGATAAGTTTACTGATTTTGGTACTTAACTATATCCGATCTTCTTCAAATTTATACTGTAGTTTCATGACAGAATTAAGAACAACATAACGAAAATTCATAACATTTCAACGGCTAGAACTTAAGATATGATTATAACAAAGAACATACATTCTAGGGTTTAAACATACATGAAATCAAAGCACAAATTCATCAAGAGAAATTACAACAATTAAATCTATTTCTTTGAGCAATTCTTGATGATAACAAGATACCTAACTCACCTTATTTACAGATGAGATGGGTTATAATAAAAATCTCCAATTGTCACAACATGAACCCTAAATTCTCTAATATCTCAAATCGGAGTTTCATGAGAATGGATTTCATGAATTAGTTCAATACAATATATACTCACTCTGATTTCGACCAACTCCTTTCATGGGTTTGCTAATGGAATCAATTTATAGCAAAACCCCCAAATTCTAACATGGAACCTACTTAGTTAGAGAACTAAAACAAAGAGATTCCTACCTTGTTAAGCTAATTCCATCACCAAGAATCAACAACTTCAGCTGAAATGTTTATGAACATCAAGCCCTAGATTGTACTTCTTTAAGAAGAGAGAAATAATGACGTTAAAGGGGAGAAGAAGTAGAATGTTCCCTGATTGCAATTGATTCTATATTCAACACCAGCAACATCAACATACACCAAAACCTGTTAATCTCTCACAACTTATCTCTTTAATACAACATGCATTAAGTGAAACTACACGAACCCATATAGTTAATTTTCATGGCATGAAGTTAAATGAATTGATTCAAACATAAATCCCCAAAGTTCATAAGAACCCTAAATCTCATATCTTGTACTAAGAATGAAACCAAATCCAAATCATCATTAATCATCATTAAGAATGAAATTGCTGACTAAAATTTCGATTACCTTTGCTTGTAAACCAACTGCATAGCTTGGAATCATCAACTCCACATCCCTTGCCTCACCAATCTTTCAAACGATTTATTCCAGTTCTCGGTTTGAGAAAGACGAAACTAAAAATTGTTTGAAAGAAATAGGAGAACAGGGAAATCTCAGCCTCTGATTTTTCCAACAAAACACGCTAAAGTTCTTCCATTAGAAATATCTTAGCTAACCACTGAAAAGAGAGGAGAAAAATGTTTTTCCTAAAAGAAAACTGGTTTTCTTGTTTATATCATTGAATATGAGAAGACCAAAGTGCCCCTAGCACTTCTCTACTTGACATGTGTGTTTTCATGCATGTGAATTAATTGGGCACCCTAGGGTTTGTACTTGGCATATTTCTATATCTAGGTGTAATATTTATTTTCTAAGGCAACCACAAAGTGTTAAATACACTTGAATGTTAGATTTAGGCACTGTAAGTGCTTAAATTGACTAATGGGTCTGGCTAAACCCGAGAAAAAGGTTCGGAGTGTTACATAACCATTCCGATCTCAACACCTTCTTCGCTTCCCTCCCTAAGATCAACCCTTCTCCTTCATTTTGTGACCGAAGTAAGACTGGAACGGCCATTTCTTGGTTTAGGCAAGAATTGTACAGATTGATCTCTCGAATCTAAAGTACTCCCGTGCAGTGCATTTGTTTAGGGTTTAGATTCGTTTCTCGGCGGCACACCCAAATTTACAATTTCAAGCAGAATCAGTTTTTACCCCAAAACACCTGCTCTGATACCAACTGAAAACGCAGGGGGTACCAAGATACACCACCATCATTTTCTTAGGCAATCTGTATGGACAAACTCAACACAACTTCAAGAGTAAAAACTCGATCAAGAAAAGTGCCTAGAGTTATATATATCTCTCTCGAGATTAGAACGTTTACAGAAACAAGTTCGTGAACCTAATCAACACAGAGAATACTTGAACGGTACCAAAGACCAATGTTCAAGTATCAATCAAATCTTATCCAACTAACAAGGTTGGACCTAGGAACTGTGATTGATCAAACGCATAACCTGTGATATTTCAATTATAAAGATAAATAATATAAAACGGAAAAAATAACAACACCGACACCATAAGTTTTGTTAAGGAGGAAACCGCAAATGCAAAAAAAAAAAACGGGACCTAGTCCAGATTGAACATCACACTGTATTAAACCACTACAAACACTAACCTACTACCAATTAACTTTACTCTAGAATGTAGTTGATCCCTAAAAAGAAATCCACCGATTAAGGTACAGTCGCGTTCCTTACGCCTCTTGAATCTCGCAAGACTCTGCGCACTTGATTCCCTTTCACCCACGACTAAGAGTTGCTTCAACCTCAATTGAAGACTTTAAACCAAATCTGCCTCCCATAGATTAAGCCTATATTTGATTTCCTGATTTACGACCTAAACGGATGATCAGATCAAACGATAGATCCAGGTGATGGAAATCGATAGCAACTTAGACAAAAGTCTGGCTATCCTCAAAATCCGGACTTATGCAACCCGAAGTGTAGCCTAGATTATTATTCACCTCACAAGTATAAAACTTGTGGAATCAACAAAGTATGAGACGAAGAGACTGCGTTGATTACTATTTATCTTGATCGTTGGAGCAATCTCTACAAACAATCAATATCAGGATACTCAAGTTATCAAGATAAAAGATAACTGGACCTGGCTTCTCGAATCCCTGTGAAGTCTTTATAGTCGCTAAACCCTAAAAGGGTTTCTGGAGAGGACGACTCTATATACAGCTAGGACACACCAAAAAGTAGTGTCGGGATTCAAAGATCCAAGTTGCCAAGAGTTCCCCTAATATGGACTTCAAAGCCTAGGTTGCCTTAGGTTTAAGCTAAGATAACTTTGGAACCAAGCAAACAATATCCACCGTTAGATGAAAGCTTTGAATCTTAGTCACATTTATAAGATATACACTATGGTTAGGTAAACCGTAACCGAACCGTGTATAAATACTATGTTCAACATGGTTAGCCGAAACTGGCCGATTTGAACTTAAAATCTTAACACTCATTTTTCATCTTCACTAAGACATTAAGATTGAGTCACAATCATGTGATCAATGTAGTATAGTGTTAATTAGAGAAAAGATCAAATGTAAATTACTTCAAAGAAATAATTTAATTGCAATTTAATCATGATCGACATAGTTTGTAAATGTACAAGGTACAATTACTTAAACCGTTTGTGAATCGGCTGAGTCACATTACACGGACCGGTTTGCAAACTCATATGCAATTACCGAGTTCTGGAGTCACTTTTCAGTTTATAAACCGGTTTGCACACTTATGCAATTACCAAGTTCCGGACTCTTACAAAACTTTTCAGTTCGCATACCGGTTTACAAACTTTGACCCAACTCAAAGTTTCGTAGTCTACAGAACTTTTTAGTTCATGTACTGTTTTGCAAACTCTTAGAACTTTGCCGGTTCCGGAGTTCACAGAACATTTAGTTTGCGTACCTGTTTGGGTACTAAACTTGTTTGAGAACATAGAACTGTTTTGGTTCGCATACCGGTTTGATTAGTTTAACCTGGTTCCCTTACCACAGTTCCACAATTGTTTGTATACAAATACACATACCTATCCGGATCACGAAACAAACAAATTCTCTCATGATGTACATACGAATATGCATATCAGACAAATCTGAAAGTCGATATATACCTACTCCGCTACGTGTACGAATACATGTAATACGGATTCAGGCATATAACAGTTTTCTCAGTTTGTAAGACTGATAACACTGTCTTGTATTCAGAATATAGTAGTTCTATATTTCTCTAAATTAATTCAAAACATTCCTGAGGAAATAACAATGACACTTATCATTGTTCCATGCTATTTTCGAATGATGAACTTGAATCATGATTCGGTTCCGAACAATAAATTGTTCTCCACCGAATTTGATCAAGTATGAACAAATGTTCATTAAGCTTAGTAATTATATCTTGAGAAATTCGTAAACTAAGTGATTAGTTCTCGACTCGAAATTCTTGTCTATGCAAGCTAGTCTAATTAGTTATGCGACAATCGTCTCAAGATAGAAAAGTAAATATAACTTGATAAATAGGTGGTTCAGTCTTCACTTACCTTTTGTTGATGAAATTCTCCAAAAGCTTCGTTGATCCTCGCCTTCAAACGGTAGAACGCAAATGATGACTGGATCATTTCTCAACTCCACTATCCTAGACCGAGATTTAACTAATTGTATACTAGAAATCAAGATATAGTTTTGAAAACAAGCTTGATATAGCAACACTTGTGAGTTCGACCGAGAAATGCTCTAACAGTCTTGACAGATATTCCATAGCAAGGATGAATAGATAAGGTGATAGGAGATCACCCTGTCTAATCCCTTTGGGAAGTTGAAAACTTTCACATGGAGAGCCATTTAGAAGCACAAAAAGAGATGTTGTTCTTATGCACTGATAAATAAGATCACAAAAATCATCACTGAAGCCAAAATATTGAAGTAACTTTATCAACAACTTCCATTCTAACATGTCAAAATCCTTTGACATGTCAATTTTAAGAGCCATTCATCCTGTTTGTCCTTTCTTCTTCTTCATGGAATGAGTAATTTCATGTGGAATGATGGTATTGTCACTAATGAGTCTACCTGAAACATAAGCAGTCTGAAAAGGAGAAACAATCTTAGTCATCAGAGGTTTCATTCTTCCAACTAATTTTTTAGAAATAATGTTGTATGATGTGTTGCATAAGCCAATTGGCTTATAATCTGCTGCACAAATATATTTCTTGCTTTTTGGAATGAGGGAGATATATGTATTATTGATTTGCTTCAGAATGTGTTTAGTTTCAAAGAATCTTGTGACTATTTGACAAACATCTTCATATACAGTGTCCCATTGTATTTTGTAGAAGCCAGCTTGAAACCCTTCTGGACCAGGAGCACTCCAATTCTGCATAATTTTGAGTGTATAGTAGATTTCTTCTGCAGATGGAATTCTGGTAAAAAGTATATTATCTTCAATGGTGAAAAAAATTGGAAGAACATTATATAATCTTTCTTCAAGAATTTGAGAAATTGAAGTACTGATTTCCTTGAAATGGAAAGTGAGGTGGCTAGCAATATTCTCTCTTGAATGCAACCAAACATTATTATGATCCTTAATTGAATCAATATTATTCCTTGTTCTCTTCCTGTTTGTTTTGTTGTGAAAATACTTGCTATTATTATCCATATCCTTGATGAATTGTTCTCTGGATTTTTGTTGATAAAATTCACTTTTGACCTTATTCCACTTATTCAGCTCTTCATTATTATTCTTGATATGATTTTGAGTGACAAAACTGCAAAGTTGAGCTTGAAGAGTATCCAGTTCTTTCTGCAAGCCGTCCACCTTGTTATTGATGTCTCCAAAATATTCTCTATTCCACTTTGAGAGTTCTTTCCTTGTCATCTGAAGTTTAGTAACTAGCTAAAAACCAGGTGAACCAACAACACTATTTTTCCAGGCATTAACAATTATTGTTGTGCAGGATTCATCATTGAGCCAAGTAAGGAAAAATTTAAAAGGTTTCTAACATTTAGGACTAGTAGAGTCATTGACTAACATGATAGGACTATGATCACTACCTACTTGAGTTAAGTAATACAATTTAGAGTTTGGAAAATGGATATTCCACTCACCATTACCTAACGCCGTATCAATTCTGGATCTTTTTGTTCGAGTACCTAAATTGTTACTAGTCCAAGTGTAATCCTTACCAACAAAACTAATGTCTTTTAAACCATTATTAGCCACTATTGTATTAACCCATCCATCAGTTGATGAGGAAGTACAATTATTACTCTCCAAAATGTGGAAGTTGAGGTCTCCTAAAACAATCCAGGGACAACTATTCTATGTACTTATTTGTTGGGAAACTCCATTTTTATTTTTTATTTTCATACCTAGAGTAACCATACATACAAGTAAGAAGAAATTCAGGCTTACTAGGATCAGCTTGAATTAGTGCATTAAAAGTATTAAGACTAGCATCAAGAATATCACACTGAAAGCCATTCTTCCAAAGAAGAACTAAACCTCCAGATAAACCAATAGGTTCAATAAATGCATAGTTTGGGTATTGAAATTGATTAAGAAGAGGTTTACATTTATCTTGACCAATATTGGTTTCACAGAGAAAAATGATGTCTGGATTTTGGGATCTAATAAGATTACTCAAGTGATTCCTAGTATTCACATTCCAAGATATGATCTTCATATTTGACTCTTCTTTTTTACAGAAAATAAGAGAAATAAAGAACAGGCTTAATAGAATTTTGAAATGAAGATGCAAATGAAATGTGTGTAAGCAAAGTTTACCTAACAGAGAGACTAGAAACAAAAAAGTAAATAATAAAGTAAAAGGATTGTAAAAAAACCAGCTAAAATTTAAATGAGTAACTTTAATGAAAATTTTAGAAATTACTTGATTCTCCTTCTGTGAAGCATTAGTTTGATTATCTCTTGAAGTGACTCTTTGAGAAGTTTGGTTGTCTACAATGTGATCAATGGTGTTACTAATGGAAGTGTCTACTTTGTCACTTTCAGCTGTGGATGAGTCCTTTGAGAACCTGTGACTTTTTCCAAGCCATCTTTACTTACTTCAGCATCTCCACCATTCTTGAACAGGAAATTCATGTTAATGGTTTCACCATCCTTAGAAGGGATAAAAACAACATTTTTAACAAATTTTTCTGGTGTCCTTTTGTAGCTGGAGCTGAACTTGAAGCTACAATGGAAAATGTTTTCCTGATGCTATTAGAGTTACCAAAGAAATAAGGTTTCTCATGAGCTTTAGCTAGAAAATCAGCTGCATCCTTGCAAACACCTTTGCAATATTTAATAATATAGCACTCAGTACAAATACCTGCCGTCTACCTTTCATAAAAGAACTTGATCCATCTAATGATACCAGCATTAGTTATAGCTTTGACTCCTCTTTTCAATGGATTAGTCAGGTCTATGTAAACACGTACAAACCTTCACCGGGACTCCACCTACTGGGATTTCATATTTTGGCTCAATCTTAACAACTTCACCCATGATGCTTCCATTTTTTGTTACTGTTGCTACATTCATATGCTCTGGAAGCAAAAAAATTAGTTGAATCCAAAACAGTTGAAACCCCCAGTGTTTTTCAGTATAGTTCATTTCAGGAATATAGTCGTGAACCACCAGTAGCTTCCTATTAATACTCCATGGTTTCTCATCTATAACTCTATTCAAAAGATCCCAATTGTTGAATTTAAAGATCATGATATTAGCATCAACCTCTACGATTTTGATGTCTTCAGGAGAAATGAAAGGCCATGTGAATCTGATGTATTTATCCACCATATCATAACTCATTTTTCCTTCAGTGATAACATGCCAATAGCACTAGCTTCCCATTTTCCTTCTTCCTCTTCTTCATGATTGTTTTCCGAATGAACCACCGCCACTTCATTAGCATCCCCTAACTCCAAAGCAGCTTGTTTGAACTTGTTGACTAGATCGCTTACTTGGATTGAACTATCTGCATCCATTTTCTTGAGTCTGATTATCTTAGGGTTTTTCCTGTGGTTTTCGATAGGAATATTATAGGAAAACAAATCTTGAACATAATGATATTTGTAGTTGTTAGAATAGATACGAGATATTTTTTGGTTAAAGTTATGGCTTCACTAGTGGAAAATGGGCTATCTGAGACACAATGAAATTACACAAACTAAATATCGCGATCCATCAATACACGTAAAGTGTCGTTGACTAAATTCAAATTGTCGTTGTGTTATGACTTTTGTTGACTTAAACAACGATACTTTGTATGATTGTTGTTGACTACAGTCAAGACGTGGTTGTGTTAGGACTTTGGTTGACTTAGGCAACGACATACTAATAATATTATTTCTGTGGTAAGATTATTTTATGTTTGTGGTCAAACGGTTGTCTGATGAAAAACATCTCACCTGCTTATCTATGAATAAACGAAGGTACCCAAATACACCACAATCTTTAATTTATCCACCTATAAGTCCTCTTACCGAAAGTGATTGTCTATGGACAAAGTCGAGACAATAAGACAAATCGGTATTCACACTTTATGTGATCATCTACGAATACGAGATCGAGACAATACGACAATCAAAGTGTGATTACTTGATAATAGGTTCGGACTTAACCAAACTCTATAGGATCACTATCAAGTAAAACGGAGTTAATGTTTGTGTATTTTACTTCTAATTATAATAAACAATTATAATTGCGAAAATCAGGGTCGGCCCTGGGGAAAAGTACTAGAAGCACTGCCTTGGGCAGCAAATATTTAGGGTCAGCAAAAACAAAGAAATTGTTCATTTTCAACAAAGAAAAGTCAACCGTATTTAGCTGGTATAGTTCGTAATACTAATGCTAATCCATTATAAGGGCAGTACAAAACGGATTTCCTAGAGAGATTTATGGTGTGATTGGTTCATTCTAAATCGGAGACGTGTTAACAAAACACGTTATGGAAGAACGAAACAAAGTTTTTGATAAAACAGACAATTTTTTGTCGTCTTTCCTTTTCTTTATGTTTTCTCTTCTTCTTTTTATTTAGGGGGATTTTGTGTTTCCCCCCTCAAAAAAATACCTATTTTGCATTACCCCCTTTTAAAATTGCTAATTGGTAAAAACCCCTATCGTTAACTATTCCATCCATTACCCGATTAGCTGACTCAACAATATAATACACGTGGCAAAATTAAACACGTGTCAGATACATTACCCAAAATACCCTCGCCTTCTTCGTCGTTAAACCCGAAATTCACTCCCAACATTTTCATCACCCCAGCGATCTAAAAAAACATTCAATTAAAAGAAATTACCAATCAACACAAAACAAATTTCTTTGGTCATCGCCATCAATTATCACTATTCGATTGATAGCTTAAGAAATTTCCAATCTTATTCCTCTACTTAGTCGCAGTTAGATCTATATAAATCTAGGTTAGAGAAGGCACGATGACGACTCCAAAAAAACAGGTATGAATTTCCTTGGATGGAAAAAAGTCTCTGGTGATCCTATTAAAGTTTATGTGGAGGCTAATGAAACTACTGTAAACAGTCATGATTATGGAGTTCGTCGTCCCCATTTGCAAACAAAGAAATTCTTCAGTCTTCAATTGAAATGGGCATTTACGGCCGTAAAGAATTCGACAACATTCTCTCGATTTGAAGTCTAATTAAAATTTAGAATGTTAAACGAATCAAAAGATGGTATACAAAGAAACCCCAAGTTAGGGTTTTCAATTTGTATGTGAAAATGAAATATTCGTAGAGATGGAGAGCATGAATTTAAAGTATCAATTTGAAGCAGCAATGCTGATATTGATTTGTGCTTTAGGTAAGGAAAAATATCTATGTATTTGTTGATCGTTTATTGGGTCATCTCAAGGAAAGAGAGCAAACAGGTACAGTAGGTGTTGTGTATGAATTGTTTTCAAAGGGATTCTGGTGGAGCTTCAAATTTGATTACTTTTTATAGCTAAACTCTTCATTGCAGTTTCATTAAACTTTTATAGGTGCTCGTTACGGATTTGAAAGTAACCCAATTTTCAATTTCATTGAAACTGTTAATCACTTTATTAATCCTCACCATTAATCTTCAACAACCAACAGTAGAATGTTTCAAGTTCTATAGATGGGTTTGGAACTTTGGAGGAAGTAGTATTGACGGTGGTGGATTATGAATCGATATCCATTTTTAAGAAGACGACTATGAGGGTGTTATTGGTATTTCACCAAACATTTGCCACATGTATTATATTGTTGAGTCAGCTAACCGGGTAATGGATGGAATAGTTAACGATAGGAGGTTTTACCAATTAGCAATTTAAAAAGGGGGTAATGCAAAATAGGTATTTTTTTTTAGGAAGAAACACAAAATCCCCCTTTTATTTAATTATTATCATCAGAAAACCAAAGGGGAAAAAAGAAAAGGAATCAGGGCATTACAATAATTCTTAACAAAATACAATGTAAATCATCAGTAACTATTGTAATTTATTATTAATTCACTGATCATCATATTTCGATTAGTCTTTTTTTAAGGCATATTTTGATTAGTCAATTTACTTAGTTTTAGTTAAAACTAAATTTAGGGCATAGATTAAATCAATGATTATAATGGTATTTTTAGGAAATGATCATTACATATTATTATGATTAGCTTAACATTAATTATATTAATCATATAGTGATTTGTAGTTATTCCTCGGGGTCTAGAAAGAAAGCAATTGTTAAGAATCGAGATCCCGGAAAAGGAAATAAAAAGATGGTGAGTTTGTAAAACATAGGTATATTTCAAATAAAATTTGGTTAAAACTGGTGAACAATTTTTCGAAACTGCAGGACTAGCAATTTTTATACCTAATCATTCAATTTATATATATCTTATTTTTTTATTTTTCCTTTTTTGCGCTATTCAGTATGTAATCATAATCAAACAAAATAAACAGTAGCTCAATTTTTTACTATATTAAGAAGATAATTTAACAGTAGTTTTTTTATATGTATTTCCCTGTGTAGAGCATCATTTCATTGATAAGCTTCGGGGCATCAACATCTCAGGACAGGCCCTGGCGGAAATAAAAATGTAAAAGACACATCAAGATTTTGTTAACGAGGAAACCGCAAATGCAGAAAAAAACCTTCGGGACCTAGTCCAGAATTGAATACTCTCAGAATTAAGCCGCTATACAAAATCTAAACCAACTTCATATAGTTGAGACCAAGCAACTACCCCTAGTTCACTCAGTTTCTTCAGTATCCCTGCACTTCCGACTTTGATGAGTGCACGCACTGGAACAATTTCTTTGGATCATATTCCAAACAGTTAAGGAACAACAAATATGTTTAGTAACAACTCTATTGATTCTTTCCAGATAAAGATATCTCAAGTCATATGCTAAGGCTCTTCCGTTTAAGCTAATAAACTCCTTTAGATCGTATTCCAAACAGTTAAGGAATAACAAATCTGTTTGGTAACAACTCTATTAATTCTTTCCAGATAAAGATATCTCAAGTCATATGCAAAGGCTCTTCCGTTTAAGCTAATAAGCTTTTTTGCCTGGTTAGATCAATCTATCCAATAACTACCGAAGCAGTAAAGTTTAGATTCGCAGTCAATCAATATAGATTCCAACAAGAAACTATAAAGTGATGCCGATCTCACGCAACTAATCAATCGAATAAATCTGATTCTAGTTGGATCCCAGCCGATCAAGGTTTGTGCAACACAAAGATATGAGAAACCAATAAGAAATCTTCTTCGTCTTCAAATCTTATTTAATCTTCAATTAAAACCTGCACAACACCACTTGAATCTCTTGTGATCAATCACACACAGAACGGAGTCTGTTAACAATGGATTATCACAAGATGTCTTTAGATCTACAAACAGTTCTAAAGATCCCGTCGATACTTCGATCTAGTTTGAGTGAATCTTATATCAGAAGAGAAGATTCTCAAGAATAAACAAACTAGGTGCAATCAAAGTTTCAACAACCGTTAGCCAATCAAATCAATCGAAAACTAATAACACTACAATTATCTAGCTTCCCACCAACGGTACTCGTAGAGCTTCCTGATCCCACAGAAGTCTTTAAACGAGCGGTCGTAAGAGATTTCGCCTAATTAGGTTACTCTCCCCTCCGAATAGACAGCTCAACCAGAAACAACAAAAAGATGAAGTTTACCTGGCTCTTAGGATAGTTTGCTAGAAATGCAAACTTAGGTATTTATAGACCAAGGATGTTTGGACACCAAGGAATTTCCAAAACCGAAAGTATTCTCAAGATATGCAATAAATGCCCATTCGGTTTTCATAATTCTAGTAAATGCTTTTTCCAATATTTTCCGAAATCTCTCAATAGAAAATCTCCAATTAGTAAATGCACATTACTAATTTTTATTCTCTAGAGATATGCATTTAATTGCTGGTAATTAAGGCATATAAAACTAACAACCTTAATTAAAAGATTCTTAATATATTTCGGTACAGGATCTCCTTGAGTACTGGGGAATATCTTTGAACAATAAAAGATTAGAGTTACTGTTCGTGTTCGAAGTATGTTGACATTTTTTCTTTCTAAATCCTCTTTCATATTTACAATCTTGGAATCGATTATACCACACTTTCAAACAAGTTTAAAATTGGTTCATCTGTATTCCAAGACAACTATGTGATTGATCAAATATCAAATCACATCCATGGGTTCAATCGGTTCTACCAATCACTAGGATCGGTTATACCCTAATATGGAGCACTTGTGATCGGTCATACAAGTTACCAGGACCGGTTACATCAGTTACCAGGACCAGTTACATTAGTTACCAGGACCCGTTACCATATACACATGGTATTTCTTGTGATCGGTCGCACTAGTCACTAGTATCGGTTACACCAATTACCAGGATCGGTTACATCAATTACTAGGACCGGTTACACCAATTACAAGGATCGATTACACAATTATCTGTGATCGATCACACCAATTACTAGGATCGGTTACACCAATTACAAATATCGATCATACCATCTCAGGTGATTACTTAGGATCGGTTACACTAATTAATCAAAACTAGTCATACAAAATCATAAGTCAGGCATTGTGATTAGTTGTACCAAGATACATAACAAGTTACGATCAGTTCTACCATCTCACACATATTGGTAATCCAAAGATTTGCAATGAATAACAATACCAATAAGCCTAGCGATTTCCCTTTCGATTCATAAAACTAGTTCATGAATGTACTTCCTTTAAACAAACGTAAAACATTGTTTCCTAGGATGAAATATTCACCTTTACGCATTCTCATAATCATCACAGCATTCATAAGATTATGTCGATGTCATATCTACGAAGTTCAAAAGATAAGCGTTATACTTCGTAGTCTAATTCCCTAATACTATGATCATATGATCATGCCTCACTACTAGAGTAAAAATATTCATACACAGCTTCGCAGTTATGTTTTCAATATAGCACGACTTGAAAGATACGTTAGGAATGAAATGGCTCAAGTCAATATTACTAACCTCAAGAGAAAGGATGATGTCGTCGTTGTAGCTCATTACTTCTTCATGTTCTTTAGGTCTTCGAGTAATACTTGTATGTCTCAACATTCCTAGACTTTCTAGTCTAACCTAAACGAAGTTTTCTCTAGTACATAATCAAGCGAATCTTAGATGAGTTTTGACTCACTAAAATATGACAACCAAACTTGACATACCAATGCTTTGTGGGTTCAGCCGAGCAATGCTATAACAATCTACCCCTTTGTCAATTTTAGTGACAAAACTCTTAATACATATGGATAAAAAAATTACAAGAATTCATTATACATACGCTCGATTCCAAGTTTCAACAACACAATAACCTGTATATATTCAATCAATAAATGCCGTTGTTGACATCTGAATAACAAAGCTTATACTCCCCCTAAAGGTAAGATAGGTAGATATTCAATCCGAACATCTTTTTTATTCCCCTTTTGTAGTCAAGATAACTACACAACAATATGATATGTTTCTCCCGCTTAGTCAGTGCTTTACTCTTTGGTTAGATATAACGTTTAAGCACAATTATCCTTTTCTTAGTGATTACAAATCACTTGTTTACTCCATATATTTCTCCCCCTTTTTTTTCACAAAATGAGAAATGTTCGAGCAAATACAGGTCAAACCGAAAGGATCTTACAAATCTAAAAGACTTGTAAACAACCTATAAGAGTTAGGCACGAAGGTTTCACATACCACTTTAGATAACCAGTATTAAAACTGAAACTACAAGTAATTTAGTTTTAATATGTTATCAAGGAAAACCATTGCCCGAAGCAATTTTCCATAATAGTTTAACAAATTAACTAAGAAACTCAGTTTCCTTGTTAAACCGATTATAAACATACAATCGCTTATTTCGATAAGACCAAAATAAAGATCAGAATTAACTTTATTTCTCTCATCAGTTCTAATTATTTAGACAATAACTTAGCCTTTCTCTTTAGACAAGACAAGCACTAGGTTAGTTAACTAGTATTTCTTGTCAAGGCATTCGATTAGACTTGAATAACCGAATCCTTTAATTTGATAAGTGTAACTAAGATCAGAATTAACTTAGTTTCTCTTATCCGGAATCGAATTGGACTAAACAAATGATCCCGAATTTCGTTAAGCCATAAACAATACATGCAAACCAAAATAAATTGACTTGCACAATTATTTTCTTAACCGGAAGCAATTGAAACAAACATAGACATTATAGCACCGCAATTGCACCGAAATTTCGTTAAGCAAAAACACTTGATACCCGACAATAAAGAAGATACCAAACAATAAGCCAAATAAATTGACACAATTTTTCTTCACCGGAAACAATTGAATTACACACACACACATCTGTACACATCATAATGGAATATATCAATTGTACCAAAATTTTGGTAAGCAAAGTAAAATATATGCAATATAAACAGGCTTTTCTTAAACAGGAAAATGATTAACTAACAAATTCGTTACCTCAGATTCCACATCCTCTTCTCCCCATAAAGATATATCATTAAGCGCAAGTTCAAGTTAGAACTCTCCCACAGTGTGTTGTCATCCTCTCGCAAGAACAAAAGAACAACAACAAAAGCAACCTTTACCAGAGAAAGGTTGAATCGGTTTTAACTAATGCGTGCCACTAGCAAAATTTGAAAACCCGAAACACATATGTCTATGCTAAACACAACTCATGTAAACACAAATTGATTCAACATATTATGACTTTTCACATATGAGTTTCAATCGGAACACCTTATGATCCTTTGATAAAGCCTACCAACATGGGCTAGAACTTAATCCCGCTAAATCAAAAAGCCACACAAACCATAAGGGTTCACATCATATGAGATCGAATATTAAGGTTATGAAAACCGAAATCAGACATCCCATAAACTGAAAACACATAGAAAAAATATAGACATTAAAGCACAGGCTATACAATCGGAAACTATCAAAAGAAAAATTATAAAGTAATAATTTTATTTATAAATATTATAGTTTTATTCAAAAATAGACCTTATATAATAATTGAAATAAATCAAAAACTTATGTTTATTTTCTTGGAATATCTTTGAACAGTTTTTCTCAAAGATCATCTACAATATCCTCAAATTTCTCGGGATTTTCATCAACAACATCACGACTGATTTCCCGGATTATGCACACAGTACCTTGATTATGTTCACATGCTAAAGCATTAACCTTTCGATTAATATTCCGAGCATACTCCCTATTACCGATTCCAAGTTTAATCAGCTTTCTTTGGTTACAGATAACAGTTCTTAGTAATGCCGCCTGTCTGTGATGAGTTTCAATAGTATTGAGGAGGACTTGGCGTAGATTGAGAATATCAATCTTAACATCCAAACTGTTTTGGACAAGAAGATTAGTCATATCTTCCCTTTCTTTTCCTTTATCCTTACAACCATATTTCTTGAAGGAATCATCAAGATTAATAGTTTCATTAGAAGCCATTCCACTCAAGGATTTCAGAATATTAGCTTGAGATCTGGTTTGAGGATACATCTTTTAGTATAAGTTCTTAAACAAGATGAGTACATATACCAGAGGATTTTTAACACATACCAAACATAGGTGTCATCCTTAAATAAATAATTCTAGCCAGATTCGGAAATATTTTTTTGCATCTTATGTGTTAACAAATCATAAAGATTTTTCGAAAAGAATCAATCTTGTAGATCATGTATCTTAAAAATACTTCAGACAAGAAAACTCATCATGTTTACACATGTTGTTGTAAGACAACTTTTCTACACATGAAGACTTATTAAGTATCTTTAGGTAGATTGTGTATACTCTCTATGTTGAATAAGAGATATTAACAGGATACAAGATGTCCAGATACTTGTGCTTCCTTACATCAAAATATTTGGCATTGTAAGGATGAAGTTTCCAACACTTTTAAGTGTTAGGGTAAGAGGAACCTTCCTCGCCAAGTACCATTGAAGCAATATCTTCCTTCTTATCTTTAGGGACATGATCTTGTGCCCTTGAGTGGGTTTATAATCCATCCTTTTTATCAGGAATATTGTGTGATGCTATATCCTTGATTACATTTTGAGCCCAGGATGGTATATTCTTTGTATTCGAACCCGAGTGATCTTGATCTGCCATTAAACAGATTGCAAATGTCTTTTGTTCAAGAAATTCTATATGTCCCCTTAACGTATTCATTCCTTCTTGAAAATGTTTTTCTAAACACTTATCAAGGTATACCTTCTTGAAAATGTTTTTCTTATTTCGACTCATTTCTTATAAGTTGGATCGCACCAAACACAGATTGTTAGATATTTTCGTGTTTGCATGTTCTGATATCAATTGAAAAGACGAGGGTACCCAAATACACCACAATTTTTTATTTATCCACCTATTAGTACTCTACCGAAAGTAATTATCTATGGACTGAGTCGAGACAATACAACAAATCGGTTCACACTTCGTGTGATCATCTATGGATACAAGAGCGAGACAATACGACAACAAGATAACTTGTGTGATTGACTATGGATACAAGATCGAGATAATACAACAACGAAGTATGATACTTGATAATAGGTTCGGACTTAACCAAACTCTATAGGATCACTATCAAGTAAAGCAGAGTTAACGTTTGTGTATTTTACTTCTAATTATAATAAACAATTATAATAGCGGAAATAAAAAAGTAAAAGACACATCAAGATTTTGTTAACGAGGAAACCGTTAATGCAGAAAAACCCCGGGACCTAGTCCAGAATTAAATACTCTCAGAATTAAGCCGCTATACAAAATCTAAACCAACTTCGTATAGTTGAGACCAAGAAACTACCCCTAGTTCACCCAGTTTCTTCAGTATCCCTGCGCTTCCGACTTCGATGAGTGCACACACTGGAACAATTCCTTTGGATCGTATTCAAAACACAGTAAAGGAATAACAAATCTGATTGGTAACAACTCTATTGATTCTTTCCAGATAAAGATATCTCAAGTCATATGCAAAGGCTCTTCTGTTTAAGCTAATAAACTCATTTTCCTGGTTAGATCAATCTATCCAATAACTACCGAAGCAGTCAAGTTTAGATTCACAATCAATCAATATAGATTCCAACAAGAAACTATAAAGTGATGCCGATCTCACGCAACTAATCAATCGAATAAATCTGATTTTAGTTGAATCCCATCCGATCAAGGTTTGTGCAACACAAAGATATGAGAAACCAATAAGAAATCTTCTTGGTCTTCAAAACTTCTTTAATACTCAATTAAAACCTGCACAACACCACTTGAATCTCTTGTGATCAATCACGCACAGAACGGAGTCTGTTAACAATGGATTATCACAAGATGTCTTTAGATATACAAACAGCTCTAAAAATCCCGTCGATACTTCGATCTAGTTTGAGTGAATTTTATATCAGAAGAGAAGATTCTCAAGAATAAAAAAACAAGGTGCAATCAAAGTTTCAACGACCGTTAGTCAATCAAATCAATCGAAAACTAATAACACTGCAATTATCTAGCTTCCCACCAACGGTACTTGTAGAGCTTCTTGATCCCACAGAAGTCTTTAAACGAGCGGTTGTAAGAGATTTCGCCTAATTAGGTTACTTTCCTCTCTGAATAGATGGCTCCACCAGAAACAACAAAAAAATGAAGTTTGCCTTGCTCTTAGGATAGTTTGCTAAAAATGCAAACTTAGGTATTTATAGACCAAGGATGTTTGGACACCAAGGAATTTCCAAAACCGAAAGTATTCTCAAGATATACGATAAATGCCCATTTGGTTTTCATAATTCCAGTAAATGCTTTGTCCAATATTTTCCGAAATCTCTCAATAGAAAATCTCCAATTAGTAAATGAACATTACTAATTTTTATTCTCTAGAGATATGCATTTAATTGCTGGTAATTAAAGCATATAAAACTAATAACCTTAATTAAAAGATTCTTAATTTATTTCGGTACAGGATCTCCTTGAGTACTAAGGAATATCTTTGAACAATAAATGGTAAGAGTTATTGTCCGTGTTCAAAGTATGTTGACATCTTTTTTCTGTAAATCATCTTTCATATTTACATTCTTGGAATCGGTTATACCACACTTCCAAACAAGTTTAGAATTGGACCACCTGTATTCTAAGACTACTATGTGATTGATCAAATATCAAATCACATCCATGGGTTCAATCGGTTCTACCAATCACTAGGATCGGTTATACCCTAATATGGAAACACTTGTGATAGGTCACACAAGTTACCAGGACCAGTTACATTAGTTACGAGGACCCGTTACCATATACACATGGTATTGCTTGTGATCGGTCACACTAGTCACTAGTATCGGTTACACCAATTACCAGGATCGGTTACACCAATTACAAGGATCGATTACAATTCTCTGTGATCGGTCACACCAATTACTAGGATCGGTCACACCAATTACAAATATCGATCATACCATCTCAGGTGATTACTTAGGATCGGTTACACTAATTAATCAAAACTAGTCATACCAAATCATAAGTCAGGCATTGTGCTTAGTTGTACCAAGATACATAACAAGTTACAATCCGTTCTACCAGCTTACACATATTGGTAATCCAAAGATTTGGAAGTAATAGCAATACCAATAAGCCTAGCGATTTCCCTTTCAATTCATAAAACAAGTTCATGAATGTACTTCCTTTAAACAAATGTAAAACATTGTTTCCTAGGATGAAATCTTGACCTTTACCCATTCTCATAATCATCACAACATTCATAAGATTATGTCGATGTCATATCTACGAAGTTCAAAAGATTAGTGTTATACGTCGTAGTCTAATCATGTCTCACTACTAGAGTAAAATATTCATACACAACTTCGCAGTTATGTTTTCCATATAGCACGACTTGAAAGATACGTTAGGAATGAAACAGTTCAAGTCAATATTTCTAACCTCAAGAGGAAGGATGATGTCGTCGTTATAGCTTGTTACTTCTTCACGTTCTTCAGGGCTTCGAGTAATACTTGTATGTCTCAACATTCCTAGACTTTCTAGTCTAACCTAAACGAAGTTGTCTCTAGTACATAATTAAGCAACTCTTAGATGAGTTTTGACTCACTAAAATATGACAACCAAACTTGACATACCAACGCTTGGTGGGTTCAACCGAGCAATGCTCTAACAATCTACCCTATCTATAGTTAACTTTCATTCACTTTCCTTTTCTCTTTCCTCACAGCCGACTCCACACCGAAGAAAAACAATTTTCTTCTTCACTCACCAGATTCATTTCAAGCCATTAACCAGGAAGAAAATCTCCACCATGAAAAATCTTTGTATTTGAGGTGATGCTAAATTCTTCAACTTTGCTGCTAATCAACTATTGTGTGACGCATAATTTTTCAACTTTTTTGACGCCATCATGGAATGTCGAGTTAATGTTGTCCAGCTCTTTTATTGGCATTGGATTAAACTTCATATGTTGATTGGATTTTTTTGATAATTGCACTCTAAAAGCATTTTGTTTTGCAGGTAGGTCTCATCTTGCAATGGAATTCGAAAACTGTACCTGGATTTTACCTTGCTGCTGGTGAGCTTTTTGATGGGGACATATTTATAGTCATTTAGATTCAATGTCTAAATTCATACTTGATTATTTAGTTTCTTTTGTGAAATTGAACCAAAGTGTAAACTGATTTCAGTTACGAGTTTTACAACCAATACAATGATTTTTATTTAAATAAGTTTTCTTTTTGGGTAATTCGAGTTTAGTGCAGATTTATTTCATCCCAGTCAGAAACACTACAGTCCGCCAAATCAGCTTTGGAATTCAGCTGAATTTCTATTTTTTCTAATATTATGAAACTAAATCTACGACGTTATCCAGCTGTCTTGCCTAGAGACAATTAGAAAGTATCGTAATTTTGAGTCAACCTGAAAGTGTCGTTCTATAAAAAGACACTAAATCTACGACACTTTAAACAGCACCTGCATAGTGTCGTATAACTGGCTAAAACGACACTTTTTGACTATCCTAAACGGATTTTTTCCACTAGAGCTTGTAGGCTTGTATCACGGAACAAATTGTTTGGCTATCTTCAGCAAGATGGAAAGTTTTGTAGTTGTAAACAAAACATCCGATGATAAAAAGGTAACAAACTTGTTGTTTACGGCAATAATTACGGACGTTGATTTTTTTTGAAATCTTCAGAGGGCGGGCTTTGTAGAAGATTGACTCAGCGAGTTGTTCCGATTCTGCATCTTCTTCCATAACAAACCAACCACACAATCACAGACAATACCAGCTTTCAAACGATTAGCTAACTTCTCAGCAAACGCTATAATCACGACAACAAACGTAAAGGCAAACGCCATATGAGATAATCCAAACTTCATATACATAATGGAGAAAACAGGATTGATTAGCAAAGCATCTGGTTAAAAGAAGAACAAATAAAACTTAAGAAAAGAAATGAGACTGTATAGTGGATTTTAAGATTTAGTTTAAACTAAACACGTCTAGAATGATTTTGTGAATCAGAAAATCATAAAAAATAAATAAACAAGAATCAATGTTAAAAGGTAATAGCAGAAGAGAATTAATGAAAAAATTGAAAAAAGTTAGGACTGAGTTGACACATTACATTCGCAGAGGATTGTTTCAAAAAATGGTGTCACCAAAATTTTGGGGGAAATCTGCGAAAACGTAGCTCATAATCGAGGAGAAGAGAAGAAGAGGAATAAGAATGAGAGAGGCGCAGTTAGGTTGAAGGCAAAGAAAATTTGAGATTAGTATTAATAAACAAGAACAGTTTAGCTATTTTTCAAAAACATATGGCTAAAGAGTTTTGGTTTTACTTCCTAACGATCCTATTTTGTTTTATTTGGTGTACCACGAACTAATTTAAGTATATCCGGTCCGGCAAATTTTTCTTTTCTTTTCTATTTTTTTTTTTTTTTTTTAACTGAGAAGAGCAAATTTTATTGAAAAGAGAGGTTACCAAAATGGTAACAGAGTAATACAAAAGCAAGAGAAAAACCTAAACTAGGAATGAATCACATCACAGCATCCCAGTTCCAAATAAGAGTTGAAAGAGGTATGCCACTGAAATAAAACTTACCCGGTCCGGCAAGTTTTATTTGATGTTTTTCTCATCTTTCTTGATCTTCCTATTGATTATTTTTTTCACGTCGAAAACATTTGTGAGATCCATTTGCTATAACATGACACCTGTAAATAAACCCAACCATGACATTAGGAATACAATTAGGGGTATGACATTTCTCTAAATCAAAGTAAGAACTAAAAATCACATCACGTTACATGTCTCTGTATTTTATTTTGATAGTATTTATACCATTGTACACAAACTAAAGGCCGGGTTTACAGTTTTTGTCTAAAACTAAAAATTACAAGATGAACAGAGTTTATGCAACAAAAAATGATGAATATATCATCTCTTCTCTATACAAAAATAACATCCCTAAATTCGTTTAGAAGCAAATAATTAATACTGCAGATGCATTTCATGATCAACCCGACCGCTTATAGCTGCTATCACTTTTGTAATAGTACACTCCGATAAAAAAAATTATCAAGGAGATTGTTGCTGGCTTTGTAAGCCAATATCGTTGTGTTGTTTTGAAGGAGCTGAAGGTGGCGTTGGTATTGATTTTGGCAGGAATCCAAGAAAGTCATGATCAGAATTTCGGGACTTGCTTGGTTTAATCCCAAAAATTTGTGAATTTCTTGACGACCCATTGCATTGATCGATAAAGATAATAGTAGTAAGCAAGAGCAACCGTAATAACAGGATTAAGCTTCTTTTACTCGTAACCATTAATTTCATCAAATATTCATAGAAGTTTTATTACTATTACTACCACCGCCGGGAGAATAAGAAGATGATCTGAAGTGTGGCTTGCTGCCTGCTGGTATCTATTTACTCCAGAAGCAAGAAAAATCAATGCAATATGTAGAGAGATTGGGGGAGAGAGTAATATATATGTGAAATGGTGAGGTGCGCAGGGTACTCAAGATAAGTTGAACATGTGCAATTGGCTGGTTTTGAGAGGAATTAGAAAACAAATTTAAGGGGAAAAGTTGAAAACTGGGGAAACAGATTGCCGGATAGTAGTATGTATGTTAGATTGAGAGAAAAATGCGGCTGATGGATAGTATCATAGTAGCAGTAATAATGCGATGTATGAAAATTGATGAGTTCAAATTAATAGTTGGATACAGGTGGGAAGCAGTAGACTAACTGATGAAGATTTTGAGGAAAAAGAGACCTGAAAGAGTAACTTCGAGCGAGTCACTCTTTCCATGAAGCACAGATGTGTTAGGACTTTAGACCGGGGAGGAAAAAGAAAAAGGATGAAAACAAAGGGTTATGGAGAGTTGGGGAAAAGGAGGGTACTGTCGCGTGGACGTGTGGTTAGGTGCAATTTGTGGGTTCCGTTTCCATTATTGAATGGAATTTTGATGCCTGGCAGACTCGTCGTATAGGAAAGAAAGACCACAAACCGGACGGCCAGTGGAAATCAGTCTATCTGTACTTAGTTCCCACTTTTCTGTATAATCGGACATAACAAAAGTTCCTGTTTCTTAAAAGAAGAAATTAGAAGAAAAATTCAGTTGAAAGATAGATAACTAGACATTACTAAACTAAACTTTAGATATGAAAGTTTGATGAGAAGAGAAAGTATAGTCATTGGGTAGGAGAAAGGAGAAGATTTGCTTGCTTGCTCTGCCCGTGCGGCTTGTCAGAGACACAAAAAAGGTCCTTCATTAATTTACGTTGGAGGGGGAGGAAAAGAGAGACAAAAAGAAAGATCAACGGGAAACAACTTGTTCATTTCTAGCTGTTTTCAACCCAGCTTTAGTTCATTGTTTTCACCTTTGTTCTCCATGGCACGTGAAAAGTTATATAGCCCATCCATAATGGTTGTATGCTGTATGTCAAGACAGGATGGTAGATTTTATAATGTTTATTTATTTTTTTTATTTTTTTTGGAAACGAAAGAAATTGTATTGAGAAGCAAATTAGTTCAGTACATGAGTACTATCTTCGAATGGTTGTGCTCTAATCTCAACAGGAGAAGAGCTGGACCAAGATAAAGATAAACCATCTTCTCTAGCTAGTCTAGAGAGAATATCCGCTACTTTATATCTCTCCTTTGGAATGTAATAACACTTCCAAGAGGTAAAACTACTAAAAAGCAATTGAATGTCTTTAATCATGTTGAGTAACTGCCACTCTATTGCAGCATTATTATTAACAGCATCCACTATTGTCTTTGCGTCGAGTTCAAAATGCACTTTCTCCAATCTTAGCCTTTGAGCCCAAATCACAGCTTCCCTCAATCCCATGCATTCTGCATGCTCTGCGCTCCTAGTTTCCCTCAGATAGATGCACCTTGCTGCTTGCTGGGCACCTGCAAAATTTCGGATTATTAGACCAATGCCACCAGTCTTATTAGAGTGTAAGTAAGAGCCATCAACATTAATAGTAACAACACCCAAGGATGGGGGTATCCAGTGAATATTTCTGCGACAGACTCTATTATTAGTGATATGAGTCTTGATTTTCTGAGCAGAATGTTCTTCGATGAACATACGAGATCTTATAGTTTTGTCAGGACACGGATTGATATGCTGAAAAACTTTTTCGCATCTGTCAGTCCAAATGCACCATGCAGTTATTGCTCGTTTGCAGATTTCATCTTCTGTAATCTTTCTGGCATGAAGATCATCGAGAGAAAGATATCGATCCACTTGAGGACCATCCGGAGATTGAAAACCAAACCAACCTAGCTAAGTTACACTCCAATATGACATGAGATGGAGTTTCTTGGGCTTGCTCACAGAATGGGCAGTCAGTTGAAACTCAAAATATCTCTTGTTGGGAGAAGATTAGAGACTGCTTTCTAGATAAAGTGCCGTATCCTGGGAAGCAAAGGCAGTTTCCACAGAGTTTTATAAATTTAGATCATTCTTGGCCCCACAAATTCAGAGTCTTTCTGCTCTTCATACATCTTTCTATACGAAGATTTCACTGAAAAAATTAGCATTCCTTTCAAGTAACCAAACTAATCTATCTTCCTGGTTGTTATGAATCTCGATACAGGAGATGAGATTAACTGTATCGGTTTCAAATAAATCCTGGAGAAATTAAGATCCCATGAAGCAGTATCTTGAACAAAAAGTTGGTGCACATATTTGAACTGATGGTGTGAAGAACAACCTTTTTTGGAACTGGAGGTCTTCGTAAATCCCTGATCCATCTGTGCTTCCATATTAGTATCTTCAATCCATTACCCAGACACCAAAAACTGTTTTGTTGAACAAATCCAAGCTCAGAACTTATGCTTCTCCATGACCAGGTAGAGTTTGATATTTTCTTCAAATTAAAAAGGTCTCCATCTTGAAAGTATTTAGCATGAAGAGATCTAGTCATTATAGATTCGGTATCAGAACAAAGTTTCGAAGCTGATTTCGCTAGTAAAGCTCTGTTAAAGATTTGCATATCTTGAAACCCTAATCTACCTTCTTCCTTTGTTTTTTTGAGTTCTTCTCCAAGTGATAATATGATTTCCTCTACAAGATTTTTCCCCCCTCTATAACTGTTGTTGCTTAGAGCTCATCTTTCTGACAGTAACATCAGGAAGTTTAAAGCTTGTCATGTGATGAATAAGTATTGCATTTGACGCATTCTTAATCATCACAAATCTTGCTGCTTCAGACATATTGCTGCCACTCCAATTTGAGAATTTATGATCCATTTTTATCACAGAGAATAGAAAAAGGAATACGCTTCTTTCTACCCACAAAGAAAGGAAGACCAAGGTATTTCTCGTCTGAAATATTTAGATATCTAACTTGAAGAGTTCCACTGATTGTTTGACAAGCATCTGGATCAAGGTTGGAACTAAAATAGACTGCTGACTTATTGAAGTTGATCAACTTCCCTGAGCATAGAGAAAAATGATGAATCACCTGAAGAAGCTTTTGAACTTGTGAGTCATTAGCTTTACAAAAAAAGGCAATCGTCACCGAAAAGAAGATGATTAATTTTTGGAGCTGAACGAGAGATCTTCATACCTGTCAACTGACCTGATCTCTCACAGTAAGCTAAAAATCTTGAGAAAGACTTCATAGCTAGAATAAAAAGGTAGGGTGACAGTGGATCGCCCTTTCGTATCCCACGAGTAGGTTTTAAGGCTGGAGTAGGAGAGACATTTAACATGATTTCAATATGGGTTGTTGAGATACATTGTGAGATTAGCTGACGAAACTTCTCTAAGAATCCAAACTGTTTGAGAATGTCCATCAAGAAACTCCATTCTAATCTATCGAACGCTTTGGACATGTCCATTTTAAGCGCAAGATGACCACGCATGCCTTCATTTCTCTTCATAGCTTGAACAATCTCCTGAACCAAACATATATTTTCCGAGATCAATCTTCCTGAGACATAAACAGATTGCATTGGAGAGATGATGTTAGAAATATGCTTTTTCATTCTTAAAGCTATAATTTTTTGAGATAATCTTGTACACTGTATTACACAAAGCTATTGAGCGAAAATCCTCTGGCTTATTAGCTCTTTGGAATTTATGAATCAAAGAAACTCTTGTGTTGTTCAGCTATTTAAGAAGAAACCCAGTATAAAAGAAAGACTTGATCATTTTGCAAACATCTTCCTTCACTAGCTGCCATTGTGTCTTACAGAAGCCATGAGAAAAACCGTCTGGTCCTGGCGAAGTCCATGGCTCCATTGTCATTAGAGCTTGATATATCTCATGTTCTGTAGGGATAGCTTCAAGTTCTTGATTGTCTTCTGCTGAAATACATTGAGGAATATGCTTGAGAAAGTGCTGACTGTTTGAAGGATTTGAGGTTGACATAATATCTTGAAAATGATTCTTGAGAAGATTTGTAAGAGAGTCTCTGTCATTGCTCCAAGTTCCATCAGGGGCTAAAAGAGACTCAATTTTATTCCTAGACTTTCTTCGGTTCATTCTAATATGGAAGTACTTTGAATTCATATCCATGTCATTATAAAAGTAATCTCTGGCTTTTTGTATGTTGGAGCTTGCTTGTATTTTATTGAGCATTCTTATTTCTGCTTCTAAAGTAACAACAGCATCAGTATTAGAACTGTTCAAATCTGCAGCTTGAAGAGTAGTTATCTCTGGCTGTAGCTGAATGATACGTTTAGTGATATTACCAAAAGTATTTTTGCTCCACAAAGACAAGATGTGCCTCGTGTTAGCAAGCTTATTATAAAGAATGAAAGCATTAGAGCCTGCATAACTAGAAGACCAAGCAGATTTAATTAGATCAGAGCAGCTATCTTGTTTGAGCCAATGCTCAAAAAATTTCCAATTCCTGCCTGACACTATATTTTGTTTAGACAGTTCTAATAATATAGGTGCATGGTCAGAACCATTTTGATGCAAATGACTGAGAATGGAATCTGGATATCTTAAGTATCAATCACTAATAACTAAATCCCTATCCAACCTAGATTTAACATGACCTGTTCTGTGTCTATTGCTAGTCCACGTAAAGGGATTTCCCCTAAATCCAAAATCAGATAAGTCAGAGTCCTTGATTAGGTCAAAGACTTCACTAGAGGTTGTATTATTTAGGTCAGAAATCCTATCATTGGGAGAAAAAGTGATATTTAAATCACCAAAAAGTACCCAAGGTTTATTAATAGAGTTACTAAGATCTTTAACGAAAGACCATTGTGCAACTTTTTCATGAATGTAGGGAGTACCATAGATGCAAGTTAGATACCACTCCACTCTACTTGGGTCATTGATGATATAGGCATGCATTATTTTATCATCTTGATGAACAATATTCAAAGAGAACCCATCTTTCCAAAGGAGTAATAAGCCACCAGCAGTTCCAACTGATAGAACAAAAGCTTTGTTTGGCATACCTAAGAAGTTTGAAAGTCTAATGATTTTACCATCATTTATTTTAGTTTCACAGATGAAAATTATGTCTGGGTTATAGAGATTATTGAGGTGGAGCAGGTGGTCTCTAGTATCTTTACCTAAAAAAACCTGACAAATCCATCTTAAAATTTTCATAATAAGAAATAAGTGGAATTGAAAGACGGTACTGGAGTTAATGCTAGGAAAGACATAATTTAAAACTTGCAAGATAAGAAAATAAGGAGTGCAGTTTTTTAATTTTAGAAAATACCGGAGCAGTAATAGCAGTAGCCTCATCCATAGCATGAAAGTACTCATTTTCCTTAACTTCCCCTTCATCAATCAGATCATACTCCATGCCATCAAACTCAATATTGGATGGATTTCTTACAGTACCCTGCTCGATAATATTTCTAGGTATTTCTAGACTTTGTAGGTCCAGATTCTGATTAGCACTAGAGGGCTCAATGGACTCATTTCAGAGTTTCTTAGTTTCTTAGGTCTTCTAGTTTCATCTTGGTCATCATTATCTTCTGTTATTTGTCTTCTGCTGGCTTCACAAACTCTTTGAAGCAAAACATCAAGATCTTCACAAATTTCAACTCCATAAGCTTTAGCTAACTCATGGCAGTAATCAATGTATTCTTCATTGGTGTATCTTCTAATCATTAGATCAATAGCGGTGTTAGGACATTCTTCTTTGCCATGATCAACAGTCCAGCATTTTGGACACATATTATGGGGTTGTCTTTCCCAGTGATATCTCACCAAAGTTACTCCACCTTCCCTTGTGTTCCACCATCCACCTATGAATAAAGGCTTCCTTAGATCGATCTTGACCCTAGTTGTGATCATACTGCCAAAAGTTGTCCTGCAGTTTGGGGGCTCAGTCCAAATTTTTGGACCTAATTCCACTAAAGCTTCGTCTACTACTTGAACTGAATGATGTTCAAGTAGCAAATTCTTGAATTGGACCGTCCAATCTTGATGGGTAAATTGCAGTCCTTCAAGGGAATGGAGTCATCATATATTAGAAGATTAAGATGTGACTTACAAACATTCCAGGGGCCCTTCTTGAGAACTGCTTCCATCATTTCTTTTGAAAAGAATTTAAAAAGGAAAATGTTCATATCCAGTTTACGAACTTCCCTTATCTTGTACTGCTTCCACATGGTCTTTATCTCTATTCTAACCATATCAGTTTCCATTGGATCTTCAGCAAATAATTTTCCAATCAAGGTGTGGCCTATTTCTTCAGTTGCTGTAGATAAAGCTCTTACATATCCTACAGCTCTTCTCATATATCTCGAATATTCGTATTCGGAAGCTGGTTAGTAATGGCTGAGACATGATTGTTGGAGGAAGAGGCCATAACTATTTCTTGTATAGGGACAGAAGGGGTTAGGGTTACAAAGTAATAAGAGGGCTTCGACCCTTCTTTGTTATAAAGATACTTGATAATAAATGCGTAACAATAAATAGTTATGAAAGTATAACTAAAATCGTTAGGTTTTTTGAAGTAACCACCAAGATTAAGGAATGCGAATAATTTGCATTAAAAAGGTCCGAAGATGGCGAATGGAATTGTGAGTCAGCGTTGAAAAGATGCTGATGGAAAGAAATATCAATGAGTAATAATGGTTGCGTAACTGACGCCAAATAGTTGTACTACCACCAATTGCGCGGTTGAAAATTTTGAAAATTTTCTGGATTGAAGCTTTTGAGGTTTGTAACTCGACTCAGCTGTACTGAGTTATGATTTGGGATCTTACAAAGATCATCGAAATCATACACATGATACAAGGCAAAATACTGGAACATATTGTAGAAATCCATCCTGAGAATGATGGCTTGCAAAACTGCCGAAGAAGATGATGTTCATACTGCTTCTGATTGCAACAATATTATTTGTATGAAGAATGTAGATAAGATACATGTCCAAAACTGAATGCCTTTCATGATGAAAAGAATGAGGCCCAGCAAGAAATTAGATGCTCATTAGATAATTGACCATTTTCTAAAAGATTAAAATTAAGAAGAAAGGAAATACAAATAGCTAGGAGAAGCTAATGATTTGTGAAAAAAAAGTAACATGGACATGAAAAAGTAGAGTTATACACCAAAAAAATAAAATAAAAGGTACAGATTGAAAAGACAAAACAATACTAGAACATAATGAGGAGAAAGGAAGAAGCAAGGAACATTAATGGAAAGACATGAAGAAAAGATTTGAAAAACATATGAAAAGAATCTCAACCACTAGACTTGCACAAAAATATTATTGACTACGTACCACCTAATATTTGTGTCATTGGGCCACTTTCATCGTATATTTATGAAATGATCATTAAGAAACCTTATACTAACCTAATAATAGTATGAGAGGAATTTCAAGTAGAGGATACAAATTTACACCAGGATCGTAATAAATTAGATTTTTATTACAAAGAACGCAAAAAATGATCAGAAAAGAGTAAAATTCGTGATCGACTTGTTAACTTAGTTTGAAAACTTAGGCCGATCTATCCTCATTAATGCAACGAATAACCATACAAGATTCATACCCATCTCAAAAAACTTTATCACCACTATCACTATCAATTGAGCCATCTACATCGATAATGAATTTTTTTTCATGAAGCCTATGAGTGAACTGGCCTTTCCATATTATATTCACAACCGGTTTGGTTGTAAAAAATCGAAGAGTCACTAATTTAATTGTGAGGTAGTCCGAATTTCAAGAATTGGATTCCAGGAAAATGATTCCTTTTTCAAAAGGTTAATGTTTGGTTGAGCAAATTCATTTACAAGGTAATACGATTTTTTTGGATGGCTAAAACAACCCGAATACTTTAAATTGCAAATGGTTAGGCATCGTAGTTACTGTCATCTATATTAGGTAATATAGTTTCGTTGGATTTCCAAGGACTTGAATTTCCTGAACCAAACAAGTTGTTAGTGTTTAACATAGATATATTAGCAATGTGAGACTATTCTTCTTCACACACACACCCTCACGTATAAGGACACTTTGGACTTTTTTCACGTGGACCTCCATACAAGCAACCATTGGGCTTTCGCATATTATACGTATCTAGCTCCTATATCATGTAAATTTTGTGAGCATCTAACTAAATACCAATTGTTATTGAGCAGAATGCCCCTTCCATATTATATTTAGTGCTTATTACGGTGATATTGGCAATGTGGCACATCAAGAACCATCGTCGCTACTTTCCCATTGTCACTCTGATACTCCTAGTGACCCTCAAAACCTAACTTTCAAGTTTAAAAGATGCTCAATAAACGCAAAAGGTAGATACATAAACAAAGGAGGAGGAGAAGGAGACTTTTCTTCATCTTTCAAAATTCTTAAAGGCCCATTTCTTTTTCTATTGATTTAGGCAGGCTAATTTTTTTTTCCAAAGTTCCAAAACTTATTTTTATCCTTATCTATATTATGATTATCTTTTTTCGGAATACCCTAAATTAGATTAGGTTAATTTATTTTAAAAAAAATTCTGAGCGCCTGAAAAGTTTATGTTTTACAAGGCTATTTCATTCTGACTCAAACAAATATTTAGATTTAATTATGAAAAGGCGGGAGTCTAACAACCACACCCAATATTTCGTTCGGCAATCTGTATGGACTAACTCCAATATAATTCGAAGAGAATCAACTAGACAGTCAGACTCAATCAAGGAAAGATATCAAAGAGTTATATCTCTTTTCTCAAATCAATCAACAAATCAACAGGAATGAATCCGTGAACTGATTGGTATGAGAATAACTTGAACTGTACCAAAGACTAATGTTCAAGTGTCAATCAATTTCTATCAATAGCCAAAAGTTGGATTTACCAATTAATTGAACTACGCACAACCTGTGATATTTCAATTATATAAACAAATATAATGCGGAAAAGAAATAACATAGACACCAGAAGTTTTGTTAACGAGGAAACCGCAAATGTAGAAAAACCTCGGGACCTAGTCCAGTTTTGAACACCACACTATATTAAGCCGCTACAGACACTAGCCTACTACAAGTTAACTTCGGACTGGAATGTAGTTGATCCCTAACCAAGTCTCACACCGATTAAGGTACAGTCGCGTTCCTTACGTCTCTGAATCCTAGCAGGACTCTACGCACTTGATTCCCTTAGCTGATCTCTCCCACAATTAAGAGTTTCCATGACCCAAAGTCGAAGACTTTATAAACAAATCTGCCTCACACAAATAAGTTTATTTTGATAGATAAATCTGTCTCTCACAGATATACCTATGAAGTTTTGTTCCGTCTTTTGATAAATCAAGGTGAACATGAACAATTGATAATCCGGTCTTATATTCCCGAAGAACAGCTTAGAAATATCAATCACCTCACAATAACTTAACTATATGGTAGTAGAAGAAGTTATTGTGGAATCTCAAAGAATGAGACGAAGAGCTTTGTGATTACTTTTTATATCTTACCTATCGGAGATAAATCTCGAGCAAATCTTAGAGAAGATAGTCCTTATTAAGATAAAACAAGTAAGATCAGAACACGCAACTACAGAGAAAATAGTTGGGTCTGGCTTCAGAATCCCAATGAAGTCTTTAAGTCGTTAACCTATAATGGTTTTAGGAAAAACCTAGGTTAAAGGAGAATCGACTCTAGTACGCAACTAGTATCACATAGAAGTGTGGGGATTAGGTTTTCCAGTTGCTAGAGTTCTCCCTTATATAGTCTTCAAATATGGGTTTGATAGCTTAGAAACAAAGCAATCAATATTCACCGTTAGATGAAAACCTGATTTAAGATTCAAGCTAAGTTTGCTTAAAACCAAAGAAATATCTCTCTACCGTTAGATGGTCTTAGCTTGTTACACACAAATGAAATATACCTTCATTTAGATATGGGTAACCGTACCTAAACGTGTATATTGAGTTGGCTCAATAACAGTTAACCGAAGTTAGCCATATGAACACTTTTGTATTAACCACATTCATCTAACACTTCTAGATCAAATGATCATAAAATAAATCTAATTGTGTTACTCATAGATTTGTTCAATTGTTTATATTCTCATAGAAGTATATAATACAAAATTGAAACAAAATCGGATTTGATTCATGATTGTACAAAGTACTTATACAAGAATCAATTCATGAACATTAAGCCACGGTTTGCAAAGATTGCATTCCATAATTTATTAATGTATTTGTTCATGAGTATGAAATCATACTTAACCGATTTTAAAACTTAACCAACTAAGTCTGCAAACGGGTATGCAAACTTAAGTTCCCGACTTTGGTATTGTTCGACAGTTCGCTAACCGGTATGCATACTGTTGTTCCGAACCTAACTCAGGTAGAACCGTTTGCATAATGGTATGCGTACTTGGTTCCCGGACTTTAACAGTTAAAACTGTTCGTATACTGGTATGCAAACTAGGTTTCCAGACCTGAATCATACTACAACAGTTTGCATACTGGAATGCATATTGTGTTATATCCATACAATGGTTAATTGTTCTAAACTCCCATTTCAATCATTGAAACATCCTTAGAAGACGACAATAGTTGTCTCACACAAATTATTAGCTTATAAGTAATTTTCAAGTGATCAAATGATCAATAAGAAACATTCTGAGTCGACATCAAATGACTGTCTCACACAAATCATGTAAGATGTTTCAAGGAAATTTTCACATGATCATCTTTTGACTTATCATTTAGTTTCAACTAAACTCGTCAAGAATAATGATGAACGTAGCTAAAGCAAAAAGCTTCCAACACATATTTCGAGAAATATATAAGCGAGTTAAACTCAGCTCGAAATATCAAATGTGTATAATGTAAAAGTCTATATGGCTATACGACTTAGTCTCAGTAGGAGATAGAATAAAATAGACTTCTGAGTGATAGATAAGTTTGAGTCTCCACATACCTTTTGTTGATGAAGTTCCTCCAAGCTCTCCTCAGTAGATCTTCGTCTTCAATCGATGAACACCGTGAAGTCTAAAGCTCAACTAAACATTTTATCCTAATCCGAGACATATCTATTAGTAGATTAGAAATCAAGACTTATAGTTTTGATCACCTAAACCTGATAAACAAGCTTGATATAGCAACGCTTGCGAGTTCGACCGAGCAGTGCTCTAACAAATTATAGTTAGTAAGTTGTCAAAGGGATATAACAAAAAAAAGTAGGTTTTAAATATATAACAACTTTCCTCTTAAATTCGTATGAAGTAAGTATCAAATGCACAAAAATAGATTCTTCAGTTTGGAAAATTACACTTTTAACGAGCGAAAATAACAGTTATATATAAAAATAAAAAAAATATTCTAGTTTATAAACGTAACAACTTCAACCATCCCCTGCTAGGTATATTTATGTGCACCTAACTAACATTAACCATATTTATTTAATAACATGTTTTTCTGCCTAACTTAAGTTTCGACATACTTGGTAACAAGTCCTCTGTACATCATATTAATATAAATTTAAATGCTTCAAAAAAAACAAAAATAAATGTAACGTATTATAAATAAAAATAGTCGTCCTTCTCTCTTATTTTTGTTTTCTTTTCTTTTAGTAAGTTCCACAACACCTCATCAGTTGAAACTCTTATCGTTGAGCGGTGAATGAAATGAGAGTAAGATAATATGCATCTAGTTTCTTTCTCTTGGTCAACAGCCAGTACACCACGAATGTGGTTTTTATTTTATTTTATCAAAACCCTTATCATGCTGAGCAATACTTCAATATGGATAGAGATGACCCAGATAGTAATTGGATCCTTGATACTATCATCTTTTCTTGCATCTTCTGGCCAAGATCAGTCAACTATATCATAATCAGTTGGGGAATATTCAGTTGGGGGACTTTTACATCATCCTTCAGATTCTAGCATGTCACTTGACTAAAACTACTTACAATTTGGAACCAGCAGAGAATGAAGTCAGAGATGCATAATACATTTGTGACCAGGACAAGCCAATCCCATCATTGCATAACTTGATCCCTATCAGATACATTGTCTCTGACATAAATGCAGATGAACTCTCTAATTTAGATTCTCTCTCAGTGACTTCTAGCCAAACTTCTATTATCAGCGGACATGGTTCAAAGAGACAAAATCTAGAGCAACAAATGTTTCTATTAAATGCATAAGTTGGATCTTCATCCAAAAGCTGTAACCATAGAGGATTATCTAACGGGGATTATTAACAATGGATTGAGAAATTTGAATCCGCTAAAGTACCCAGAATTGAAGATGCAGAAGTTTCTGACCCTGCATCATTTGTTAACCTTGTTAAAACTTCTTCAAGTCTCTGAGAATTGAAAATGCCTCTCATATGCTTCACAAACATACACGGTAACATCAACAACAATCTTTAGACACCAAAGACAACCAAGATTAAAAAGAATTGTGATTCCAAGATGAATATTCACACACTCAAGTATGCCTGACTAATACACATCATATGGACCGGTGATGTACCACCTTTTTTGTTTGCTTTAAGTACCTGTATTTTAGCTTCTTTATTGAAAACGCAGGGTATACCAAATACACCCAACTTTTTCGTTCAGTGATAGACGCATTATTGTGTCTAATATGTCTCTATTGTGTATATTGTTAGTACCCATTTTTGTACTTATTATGGGGTTTGACGTTTTTGTAGGTATTTTTGGGAAATAATTTTTTTTGGAAAAATCGGCTCGAAAAATTATGCGGAGCACCCCTGGAGGATATTTGTTATTCAGACTCTCAGTTTAGATAAGGGGCACCTCAGTTGGGCACCTGTTATTCGCACCCTCGGTTTGGTTAGGGGGGCACCCTTCTTCTTCACGGTTTGAGAAATTTTTGGCGGGAAAATGTTGTTTGAAATTCCGGTTACATGCAGACTTCTCAGGGCGGATTTTGGACGTGATTTTATGCAATCTTTTCATGGATTTGGTTTGGTAATAGTCTGATACAACTAAACAGGGATGGTAAGGACCTTGGATTCGATTGGATTTGACAGAATAATCGTGTGGAAGAAAACAGAGGAGCACGAGTTTGCAAGGGTTTGTTACGGGATTACAAAGAGTTTGAGCGTGTTTGGATAGAGCTTGGACGCTGCAGAAGCGTGAAGGAGTTAAACAAGGAGAGTTTAGAGTGAATTGGATTGCTACAGACGCGTGCAGAAGAAAATAAAAGAAAGAAAATATTCCCGTGGCTGGCAGCATTAATGAGAGTGATTTCGTATTTATTACAGTGATTTTGAGCCCCTGTCGAGTATATATAGGGTTCTGGGGATGCTGATAAGGACGAGGGAGAATTGGGAGCAGTAGAGAGCCGGAAAATCAAAGTTAGAGGAAGGATATTTTTTCTGCTGGTGAAGAACACACGAAGAACATAAGACGCCCAAAAACAGTCGTAACTGCTACAGTGTATGCGACCGTTTCAGGACAGTCTTATATGCTACAGTAACAACAGCACTTTACAATTATCGTTCTCTGTAACAAAGGTTTGTAACAAATATAATTATTACAAAACCCGATTTTCACCATTTTCTCTCCTTTTCATCAATTATAAAACACTTTTGAGCATTAATAAAGATGAATTTTGAGCGTGTTTTCACCATGAAGAGCTAAACCCCACCACTGGGACGACGGAGGAGGTCGAACTTCATACATGGGTAAATTTATTTTATTCTTTTTTATGACTTTTGCACTAAAATTAATTGAAATATGATTTGATTAAATTGGTTGTCATTTGATTAGATGGGTCATGCTTAGCTTAGGTGATTTGATGTCCCATGCTTAACATTTACAATCAATGTTTTGAGAATCTACCTTGGCAAAAAATAGAGTCCATGTTTATATTTCTTGAGCTAAAATTGTTGAGAATAAATAAGTGAACCTTATGTTATGAAGATTGGTTAAATCCTTAGTCCCAGTACCTCTCGCCCATTGTTAATAGTCTTTGTATATGTTTATTTAGTATTTTTAAAAACTTTAATCTCTACAAATCCGAGTGAACGACAACCTCATTTCTTACCACTATCTAAAATTCGATCAATTTTTGGCGCCGCCGACGCGGATTTGTTTTTAGATTTAGAGTTTTTAGATTTGTATTCTTTTGCTCTTTTTAACGTTTCTTGGGTATTTGTCTTTTTGTTGCAGGTTTTGAATCAAAGAGGAATTGGAGACGAAAGACTTGGGGATTAAAAGCTAGACAAAGCGAAAAGAACGGAGAAAAGATGAAGATACTTTATTTTATTTTTATTAGATTTTATTAGATTTTATTTTTATTTTTAGATTTTATTTTTAGAAATTGTAAATAGGACTTTATTTTTATAAATTTTTATTTTTGAACCTTTTTTTTTTATTTTTGGAACATTAAACATTGGACTTTAATTATTTTTTAAACCCTACGGAAGGGTAAAATTTTAAATATAAACTGTTTGCAGGGAAGGATGACGATTACGATATCGTCTCGGCCCCTCGGGTTCGTACATGACATAGGAGTCGTGGCCCGAGTCGACTACAACCGTTTCATCGCCCGTCTGGTACGGGAGGTAAGCTTCTAAACACCCGTGAATCCCCTGTCAGCGGGTTTACTGTCTTCCTTAAGGTGCATATATGTTGAGGTTTTGAATATGGACTTTAATTTCCTAGTAAAGGGCAAGGCCAGGCCATACAAGATAAGGGTTCGGATTTCATCATCGTTCTCTTCTTGCCCGCCTTAGGAAAACAATACAAAACACGAACCCAAGATTAAAATAATGACTAGAACGAGACCTATAAGGTAACGAGCTTAATAGGAAAGTCGTTCGAAAAATATTGGTTGCTCTTTTAAGCATACTTTGAAGTTCAGGAAGATTACTGTAAGTCGATTAAAGACGCCTTGTAACCCAGGGAAGCGTTGCCAAAGAGGTGGGGGTATCAAAGCTCCTCTGAGCTTCCCCTACTTCTCTTCGACTCACTTTATTCGGATCGATCCAGAGAGGTTTGCTTAGATTGTAACGAATTCCCTTTCGAAAGGGTAGAAGCTGGTCTAGAAACAATCTAAGTGGATCCATCATGCTTGTTGTTTGCTAGATTTTATAGGTTTGATTTGGTCGAGTCAGCCTTGTTTGTGATTGTGTAGAATTCCCTTGCAATTAAGAATGTCGAACTGGTATGATAGAAGCCAATACAATCAGTATCGACCTGAATTTGATTATGGACATCATCATTTTTATGACCATGGTGGGAATAGTAGTTGGGAACGCCAATCTTTTAAAGGTTATGGTTTATCCCATGGTGAGCCAAAGTACTATCCACACACGAATTGGTCTTACGAGAATAATTCTAATAATTCCTCTTTACTAGAGTCGACACGTAAGTTAGCTGAGACAGCACGTAAGTTTGTAGAAATGAATAACTTAGTTATGGATGAGAATGCAACAAGTGAACTTTCTTTACCTTCTTTCCTAGATTATGTCAGGAAATCATGTGAGTCGGCCCAGAAACTTTTGTTAGAGACCCAGAAAAGAACTTCTCTAAAAGATCTAATTATTCAAAAAAGTGTTTCCGATTTTACTCTTGATATCAATGGTGAATATTTGCCTAATTTAGAGGACGAGATTAGAATAAAAGACACTAATTATTTAGATAAGGTTAAATCATCTTCGTACTATTATGATGATGAGGATAGTAATAATGAAGAATCTGAAATATGTAGGCATAGTGATCAGGAAACTATTAATCCAATTGAGATTTGTAATGATTATATTATTTCTAGTTCAAATCCAAATAATTTTTATGATTATTCACCTATTCAAAAGGACAAGGATTTGATTAGGGATACCACCGGTTTAGACGATGTAGTTTTTCCTTTTGATTACGAAGCCGATAGTGGTTTAGAGGAACGGGTTTATTCTGAAAATGCTGTTTTAGAGTCTAGCGACTTAGAAACAATAGCCTTAGACGAAGAAGATAGAGCCGTAGAAATGAGTAAAGATGCACTATCTGATAATAACTTAGAAGAATCAATTGACCATTTCCAAGAATCTGATGATCTAAAAATTAGGGAGATTGTGACTAGTCTATCTAGAGACACTGAAAACTCTAAGTTTGGGGGTGATTATCACTTTCCTAGTGCCTTACCTTTAACTCTCAGAAAGTCCCCTCACTTAGGACTTGATATCTGTGCCTCAACCATTTTACAAGATTACCTTCATACTTGTTTTCCCGAACCTAATGATGTCCAGGAAGAAGTTCAGTCGTTAGAAACCCATCCCCTGGTTGATGTGGTTTTCCCAGGCTATGATACCCAGATTGACTTTGTTTTCCCACCAAATAGTTTTCTTCCAAATGTGGGAACGTTTATATTTCAAATGTGTCGAATATTAAGTTCTGAGACTAAGGATAATAGAATCGACACATTTACTTAAGAATGACCATTACTCTCATTGTGGTCAATTATGTAAGTCAAATCTGATTGACTTAGAGGATCCACAGTTATTTAGGTTATTATTGTGTGCTTCCAAGTTCCTATTTGAGTTTTTCCAGACTTTAGGACCTAATAATTCGGATCCCACCTATGAAGAATGCATCCAATGAAAATATTTTATTTAGACCCTTTCATAGAACCTGAACCTGAACCACAATTAGATATAGATATCTTAATCAGGAAACTAGATAAGGGCATGCTAGTCTTGTTCATTTCGTTGGTTTATTACAGTTTCCTTTGGTCAGCTCTATTTGGTTTTGAAGACCCACAATTATTCCGACTACTGTTATACGATTCGAGGTGACTAATCCTTTCCAATGTCTGGCTGAAGACTTTAAACTTAGCACTTCTTGGGAGGTAACCCATTCTCATGCAACACGGTAATATCTTTCCTTAACTCTTTTGCTTCAAATGGTAACAGTTTCTCCTTGTTCATGCTTTTAATTTCATCTTTAGAACATTGAGGACAATGTTAGATTTAAGTTTGGGGGTATGGGAAAAGCTTTTTAGTTGCAATAAATAAACTCCAGAGCCTAGAAATTTATGCCTATTAAGGATGTCACTAACCAATCTAAGTGGACGGAAGCATTTTGGTTTTAGGAGTTGAGGAACCAATCTGAGTAGATGGAAACATCTATAAGAGTCTATTCGTAAAAGCACAGAGCTCAGGTGTTAGAAATAACATGATAGTTTCGCCATATCTCGTTGAGTCCTTTTCACTTCTGTTTTTATTTTATTTATTTTTAAAATATGTTTCTCTAAGTGATTAAGTGGGGCTCACGATTCAAGTTGTTACCACTACTAGGGTGTAATAGAGTGATTGAGATACTAAAAAAAAAAAACCCAGACCAATAGACCAATCGGAATAAATATTAACACTTGGATAGCAATATGTGTGTGTTCTCCCTGTCTCCGTCGCCTAAACAAGCGTGGAATGCAGGATCCACGGGAATTACCATGTAATCTGCTGACAAGAAGCATGCGCTTGGATACCCAAGATCTAATCATGTTGTTAGTTCTTAAGAAACAAATAATAATAATAATAATAAATGTGTGTTCAATAAATCGACCGCTGGTTCCCTTGTATATGCCAGACGAGTTGATCTAGAATTATGATTATCGACCACTGGTTCCAATGTATATGCCAGTTGTGTTGATATTAGTCAGACCAGTATTTAGTCCATTAGGATAGGTTCATTTTGGCAGTGGCCTTTAGACAGATATGAGAAACACCGTTCACCTAGTCAACATCAAAACCATCTATGTTTTTCTATATCCATCTCTTAATCTATCCATGAGATTTGTTTATTCCGGATATTGATGTCCATAGTGAAACTATCTGAGTAGAGCTCTGTCACTTATATATGAATTTTAGTATGCTTGAGTGCAAACTCGTATACAGCAATTGGAATTTCACATCAGGGTACTTCCTCCGGTAATCAATAAGTATGCCAACCAAGGAGGTTCTTTAGTGCATTCCAAGGTTCTGCGTAGATAGCTAGGGTCTGGAGTAAAGGTTTTGTGGGTATACCTCTGGTAAACCCTCCCGAGACTATAACTCGGCCACTAGGGCCACCTAGGGGTTTAAAGGCTTGTTGCACATGCTAAGTGCAATCGACGATGCCTGCGACAATGAATTAGGATTTTATTTTGTAGATTAAATTTGCTCGGGACTAGCAAATAATAAGTTCGGGGGTATTTGATAGACGCATTATTGTGTCTAATATGTCTCTATTGTGTATATTGTTAGTACCCATTTTTGTACTTATTATGGGGTTTGATGTGTTTGTTGGTATTTTTGGGAAATAAACATTTTTGGAAAAATCGGCTCGAAAAATTATGCGGAGCACCCCTGGAGGATATTTGTTATTCGGACTCTCAGTTGGATAAGGGGCACCTCAGTTAGGCACCTGTTATTCGCACCCCCGGTTTGGTTAGGGGGACACCCTTCTTCTTCACGGTTTGAGAAAATTTTGGCGGGAAAATGTTGTTTGAAATTCCGGTTACATGCAGACTTCTCAGGGCGGATTTTGGACGTGATTTTATGCAATCTTTTCGTGGATTTGGTTTGGTAATAGTCTGATACGACTAAACAGGGATGGTAAGGACCTTGGATTCGATTGGATTTGGCAGAATAATCGTGTGGAAGAAAACAGAGGAGCACGAGTTTGCAAGGGTCTGTTACGGGATTACAAAGAGTTTGAGCGTGTTTGGATAGATCTTGGACGCTGCAGAAGCGTGAAGGAGTTAAACAAGGAGAGTTTGGAGTGAATTGGATTGCTACAGACGCATGCAGAAGAAAATAAAAGAAAGAAAATATTCCCGTGGCTGGCAGCATTAATGAGAGTGATTTCGTATTTATTACAGTGATTTTGAGCCCCTGTCGAACTAGTTATGATAAAGATGAATAAGGTTGAAATGAAAGTGCTCATATGGCTAACCATTGGTTAACTATTGTTGAACCATCTAAGTGTACACGTTTAGGTACGGTTACCTTTATCTAAATGATGGTACATCTCATTTGTGTATAACAAGCTAAGTTCGATCTAATGGTTGAAAGATATTAGCTTGAATCTAATCAAGTCTTCATCTAATGGTGAATATTGAATGCTTTGTTACCAAGGTAACATTGATTGCAAACCCTGATTTGAAGACTATATAAAGGAGAACTCTAGCAACTGGGAAACCTAATCCCCACACCTCCTATGTGATACTAGTTGCGACTAGAGTCGATTCTCCTTTAACCTTAGGTTTTTCACGAAACCCTGTAGGTTAACGACTTAAAGACTTCATTGGGATTGTGAAGACAGGCCCAACTATTTCTCTGTAGTTGCGTGTTCTGATCTTGCTATTTTCTATCATGATTGAGTACTATCTTCTTTAAGTTTTGTTCGAGATTTATTCTCCGATAGGCAAGATTGAAAAGTAGTCACAAACATCTTCGTCTCATCGTTTGTGATTCCACAATATCTTGTTTCGTTAATCGATTAAGATTATTATGAGGTGATTGATAATACTAGGCTGTTCTTCGGGAATATAAGTCCGGTTTATCAATTGGTTCCTGTTCACCTTGTTTATCAAAAGACGGAACAAAAATCATAGGTATATCTGTGGGAAACAGATTTATCTATACAATAGACTTTTTTGTGTGAGACAGATTTGTTTATCAAGTCTTCAACTTTGGGTCGTAGTAACTCTTAGTTGTGGGTGAGATCAGCTAAGGGAATTAAGTGCGCAAAATCCGGCGTGGTTCAAGAGGCGTAAGGAACGCAACTGTACCTTGATCAGTGTGAGATTGATTAGGGTTCAACTACATTGCAGTCCGAAGTTAGCTTGGTAATAGGCTAGTGTCTGTAGCGTCTTAATACAGTGTGGTGTTCAAATCTGGACTAGGTCCCGGGGTTTTTATGCATTTGCGGTTTCCTCGTTAACAAAATTTCTGGTGTCTGTGTTATTTATTTTTCGCATTATATTTTTTTTATATAATTGAAATATCACGGGTTGTGCGTAGTTCAATCAATTAGATAATCCAACCTTTGGTTGTTGATATAAATTGATTGGCACTTGAACATTGGTCTTTGGTACCGTTCAATTTGTTTCACATAATAATCAGGCTCACAGATTTTTATCTGTTTGATTTGCTGATTACATTGTGAAACAGAGATACAACTCTTGGATATATTTCCATTCATTGAGTCTGACTGTCTAGTTGATTCTCTTGGAATTATATTTGAGTTGTCCATACAGATTGCTAAGTGAAATATTGGGTGTGGTTGTTGTACCCCCGCTTTTTCAAGATTTGCCCTTTACTGTTTGGAATACGATCAAAAGGATTGGTGATTCATGTGCGTGACTCTAGAAGTCCAAGGCGCAGGGATACTGAGGAAACTAAGTGACTAGGGGTAGTCTACTTGGTCTCAAGTATACGACGTTGGTATTTGATTTTGTATAACGACTTAATTTTGAGAGTATTCAAAACTGGACTTGGTCCCGCGGTTTTTCTGCATTTGCGGTTTCCTTGTTAAAAAAATCTTCATGTGTCATTTACTTTATTTCCGCATTATAATTTTTATTATAATTAAGTAAATTAAACACGTACGTTAATCCCAGTCACTTGATATTGATCCTATAGAGTTTCGGTTTAATACCGTACCTATTATCAAGTGATCACTTTGTTGTCGTATTGTCTCGATTTCATATCCATAGACGATCACACAAAGTGAATACCATAGTTTTCGTATTGTATCGAATTTGTCCATAGATGTTCACACTTGATATAGGACTTATAGGTTGATATTTAAAAGATTGTGGTGTATTTGGGTACCGTCGTCTTTTTATCCTTGCACTATTGTTTAGAATCCTTCATTCTTAACCTGTTTCCATCCCTACTAGCTGCATTCTAAACACAACATATCAATTACACTTAAGCCTAGTTTACAGGTTCGCTGCTAGTTTTAAACAAATCCAAGTTTTTACATATCTGCATTAATTTTTTTCCTTGAAATCTCCTTGCTTGCTAACACCATTAAGTGCTTCCTAGTTTTTCATTAATTTGGGTACCCTCGTCTTGTTACATCCATTTCTTCAGTTCTTACAATTGTTTTCCTTATTCTTCTTCCGTGTCTGTGGTATCATTTCATATTCATCTACCTTACAATTGAGCTGGACCTTAGCACAAAATTCACCTTTGACCTTTAATTATGCAAACCCATATTAATTTCAAACATTTATATCTCTATAAAACCATTTTATCTTTACTCAGCTCCTAGCCTTTTCTGCAAAACCGCTCTTAATAAGCATACTCACATATAATTAAACATGCTGAACTTTTATAACCATTATCAGCTTTTCCACCTATAACCTACCATCTTCACCAATTACACTGCTATTACGGAATCCGATTTGTGAACCTACATGCCCCAATTGAGCTATTTCAGCAGACAACCATTCGCAGTGGAAAGCTCTTCAACCTTTTCTCATTGATCAGATCTTGCTCACGATTTAGAGTACCTCAATATATACACTCCTCAAACCTCAACACAGGGAATTTCCCGATGATGCGACCTTTCAAGCCCACTCCTTAGGGAAACCCACTACTAATTCCCAATTTTATAGCACCTTTACTGGGCCCAACTACTTATTCTTCTTCTTGTTAATCTTAAAATTACTATCATCCTTCTTCCCTTGCAACCACCCTCTCTTTTTTCTTATATCCTTTAATACTGATCCTTTCTAATTCATAATGAGTATCTTGGTTTGGAGTTGTTATGGAATTAAACGATCCACAAAAATCCAACACCTAAGAGGATTGATATCTCTTTATAATCCTAACATTATATTCTTCTCTGAAACATTAACTCGAAAATCACACGAGGGGCCTAACACATTCCTTACAGTTCCATAACCCCTACATTGTCCCTGAAATTGACAGACAAGGAGGATTGTGCCTAACATGGAACAATAATCTCAATGTTCAGGTGATGCTTTAGTTCCAAAGCTACATACATTCAATCATTACTCCTCTAACACCTGGGAAATTTTGGTTATGCTCCGACATATATGGCCCACCATACCCAGATGCGAGGAAAGAATTATGAAAAGACTTCCCAACAATATTCCCCAACGTCATACTGTTAGGGGATTCAATGTTATTATGAATCAATAAAAAAGAAAACGGGGGGGTGGGGGTGGGGAGTAACCTATGCTCAGACCCAATGTTTTCTTACAATGATAGATCAAATGAGATTTATCTATTTGGGATTTCAAGGTGTTCCATTCACATGGACAAACAACCATTTAGGGAAAGATAACATAACAGAGCGCCTAGATATATCCCTGACCATTCAATAGTGGTGCAATTCCAACCCTCTTGCTGGAGTTACTCACCTCCCGAGGATAGTATCCGACCATGCCCAAATAATGTTGAAAACAAAAGCAATCGACTAGCAAGGAACAAAAAACTACAAGTTTAAACATCTTTGGCTCACTCATCCACAACTCAAGCAAGTCGTAGGATCTGCATGGATCCAGTGAACGACATTGAACCTACTCCGGAAATATAACTAAAACTCATCGCAACCAGTCAAACCCTTCCAGAGTGGAATAAGGAAACTTTCGGCCACCTACTTGCAATGATCAAGAAATCAACAACACATATAAAAATAACACAACATCAATGTGTTATTAGTCATGAAAATTATTTGGATTACTGGCTTATTTGGGAAAATCAACTCAGAAGTCATCACACAAACCTAGTCCAATATCACGTAACATACTAGCAGCATAGATCAAGAATTCAATGGCTATAATCAGGCAACAACAATACAACCTTCTTCCACACTAAAACAACCATTCACCGGGATCGCAACAATATACAACAATTATAAGACCCGCAAAATAATTAGTTCAACAGTAAAGACGAAGTAGTACAACTCATTCTTAACCACTATACTGAGAAATACACAGTACCATCACAATGATAAATGAAGATTTCGCAACAATCACTCCCAGACTACAATGGGCACTACTTACTGAGGATGTAACTGCTGCGGAAATCAAATAAGCTCTTGTCTATAGATTCAGTTGGTGCCCACGTCCCAGAAGGATATACTAGTAAGTTCTTAGAAATCTTATGGAAAACCACACATACTCAGTTGATAGCTATGGTTCGCAGCTTCTTCAATTCCCTTAATGTTCACCCGCTTATGAACCATACAATTTCTACACTAATTCCAAAATTAAATCATCCATCAAAGTCATCACAATTAATATCTTTAAAACTTTGTAACATCACCTCTAAAATCATTGCCAAAATTCTGGTCAATCGAATTCGGCCACTTCTCACATTGTTGATAAGACCTAATAATGTGCCTTTATGCCCCAAAGATAGATTCATAATAACACAACAATTGCAGGAGTGTTATTCCACCATATCAGAATTTCAACCCGCACCAAGGATCGAAAATAGCTCTCAAATTGGATATTAAGAAGGCTCATGACAACTTTGTAAGGACTCGCCAAACAGGTCAAGCCCATTTAACTGGTCAAGTGAGATTTACGCGACGCAATGACTTAATAAACTATATTGAGCACCAAATTTAGACATCAATAAAATAATAAATTTTGAGAAGATATTAATACCATTATAAAAATCTCGGAAAATACATGAAATGGACAACTTGAGCGCGTCTTCGGACTCCAGACAAGGAAGACACGATATTTGGAAAATAATACACGAAAGTTTGACTTCGATCGATTCGATTTGATTTTGGGTTTGACTATATGTCAAAATTAAATCAATTCCATATGGTTGAGTTAGTTTTAGAAGTAATTAATTATGTATATGTAATGTACCTAACAAATCCAACTTTAATTAGATGGTGTTTAGAATTTTTGGATAACATAAATAAAAATGCTTCTGCTTCTTCAGAAGCCAAAATTAGATGCAAAAACAATTTACTGCGCAAAAAATAAAATTTTCTTTGTTTGTAAAAGTCATTCTATAATTATGTTCCCAAACTAGCTTTTACATTTTTGACTTTATTAAGTATCAAAGTTTATGAAATGGTATCCAAACAATCTTTAAGGCCAAGCACTATGGTGAGTGTTATTGTACTGTTCTAGTACAAGATTAAGAAGGAATTGATCGGAATTTAGACGGAATTTGAGTAACCTCTGCCGCAGCAGCCAAACTAAAACTTCATTAAACTCTTCTTCCCCAAAGTGGGTAGTTCTTACAGCTTAAAAGCAACAAATAACGAATGGAAAACCCTAAAAAAGTAACTAATCTAGACCGACCATCTGTCCAGCATCGATTAGGCGTGATAATGCCCAATGATTAACTGGCTGATAGTCCTTATTTAGGCAGACGACAATGTAATGAAGGCACCAGATAGTAAATATTCAATCACTAGACCTAAGGGAAGCCATACTTAGAGGTGATGTGGTGGGTTGTAATTTGAAGGAGATACCCAACTTTGCCAAATTGAAAAGGACATCTCCCAAATTTCTCAACCAATCAACCCCTAGTACAATGTCACACCCACCCAATGGAAGCATCCTCAAATCCCCACAAAAATTGTGAACCTGCATGGTCCAATTCAACTGAGAACAAATTCCTGAGCTGACTGTTTTATCACCATTTGCCACAGTAACCAAGAGACTAACAGTTTGCTCAATGGAGCATTGTAGCTCTTTAGCCAGAGCACAGTCAATGAAACTGTGAGTACTCCCAGTATCTATTAGAATGGAGATGGCCCTATTTTTTACAAAACCAGGTATTCTAATAGTGTCAGCTGATACATTCCCTGTCAATGCATGAAGTGATATTTCCATGTCACTCTCAACAACATGTTCTGTTTCTGTATCATGCTCAGATTCACCCCCTGTGTCAGATATTTCTTCAGCCTCCTCACCAACTAACACACACAAATATTTTTTATTGCATATGTGACCTCTTCTGTAAAAGTCATCACAATTAAAGCATAAGCCCTTAGCCTTTCTTGCTTGTACTTGCTCAGGGGTAAGTTTTTTGAGTGGCAAGGTTGGGCTAGCTTTAGGTTGGTGTTGGGAATTAGTTGATGTAGTTGGTATAACTATAGGTTTGGGAGGAAAAGTATTTGGTGGAAAGGGTCTTGCAGTGGAGAATGAGTTAGAAAAATATTTAGGAGCTGGTTTAGGTGCTTTTTGCTGCAAGATAAGGGTTTGGTCTTGCATTCTGGCAAGTGAAAAAGCATGTAACAATGTGATTCGACACGCCGTTTCTAAAGAAGTAGTTACAACCCGGGAATGTCACATGCGCTAACTTCAAATTCGTTGTTTCTTGGTTCCGTGAAGGGGATTCCCAAAATCTGGAAAACTGCAGACAACAAAACTTCTTCCAGGGATATCGTTAGGCGAAGGTTGAAGCCGGTTGCTCTGCGAAAGATGCTTGCTCCAGATAAAATGTGCCGCTGCTTGATGATCTTGTGCTTTCTTTTCCTTTACATATTCCCTCTTTATTTTTTTTGTTTTTTTGAAAGATATGAGATATCTCTTACATGGTTTGATTTTTTATGGTTTCAAATCAATGGGTAATGATTTTGTGAGGGTTTGGGTTTACTCGAGACTTTTCCTTGAGATGACTCAGGAGTAAAAAAATAATATTTTACAGGAAATGATGCTTTTATTAACTGATAAATTGAAACCCTAATTATGAATGCAAGCAGTGCAATCATTTTGGAGGAATTAAAAATATTGCATGAAAAAGGGAAATTGCTAAAGGAAACACTAAAAGGAATTTTGGATGAAAGGGCGGCACGACATCTTAGGTATTGAAGGGTTTGAGACATCGGGCGTGTATTACTATGCCTTCTAGCTTGTCAGCATTGATGAGCTTGCAGTAACCTCCCAAAATAACTTCTGCCACTAGGTATGCTCGTCTTTCCATTTTGCGGAGTCGGACGGAGCAGGATGAGCAGCAACTCTCACTACCATATCTCCAACTTGAAACGGGTTTGGGCGTTGCACAGCTACTTGATTATTAGGTTCGTTATCTGAGACATCTTCTAATTTTTTGATAAAATATTTGAAAGGCCCAGCATCCCATTCACATCTCCTAGTGACAACCGGGTTGATGATAGGATCGAGTGCCCAGGACTTGATGAAAGGAGGAGTGACTGGTTGCAGAAAGGGTAGTTCGATAAGACTTACTTGTGTTCGGAATCTGCGGACGAACGTCGCCGGGATATCTCCATGTAGTTGCGTCACATTGGCGAGCTGTTTATACGGCAGCAGATAATCTTCAGGGTTGGATGGCTTGTTGGAAATCCTTTCAGGTATAGACACTGGCAAGGGACATACTCCTTGCTTTGCTTTGTTGTTATGCACCCACGAGCGCCCCAGAACCATATCATAATTTGGGTATTCTTTAACAATATGAAATTTGCCGTGTGTTAGAGCATCTCCTACCTTGATTTCGAGATTAATGTACCCGTAAGCATTTTTCGATTCTCCTTCTGGGTTTTTGATCATAGTTGGGAAGTGAATAGCTTCCTGCTTTAAAATTCCTGCGGCTCTCAAAGTCTTGACGGTAACAATGTTGAAGTCACAGGACGCGTCAATCAGTGTGCTGTCGAACTCGACACCCTTTAGGTGGGTAGTGGTCAGCAGTCCCCAGTTGCAATTACCAGCAGTGTCTTCTAAGAGAGGTTGGGATTTGGGAGTGGCTTCTCCGACTGAAAACAGATGCTTGCATGAGACAACACTATTGAGAGCTGCAAATATGTCCTGACGCTGCGCCTTGGAAAAATAGAGAATTTCACATACACGCTCTATCATGGATTGCACGGTTTTGTGGGCAGAGTCCCCAGAAAGTATGCAGCTTCTGACTGGAAGAGGGTCTCTGCGAACTCTCTCAGTGCCTAGTTGAAGTTCTCCCGCATCTACCTTTTCTTTGAAAATGCGCTTCAATTTGTTGCATTCATTGGTTGGATGATTGACGAACCTGTGGTAACGGCAATATTTGGGATTTGCCATTTCTTCCTCAGTTAGTGGGCGCCTGATATGAGGTAGTTTGATGGCATCATCTTGAATCCATGCTTCCAGGAGTTCAATTACTTCCTCGATCGGGAACGGGAAGTTTGGAGCAGCCTCTCCAGTTTTGTGTTGTTGCGCAGGAGTCTTAGTCGCGGCCTTCCGGGATGAAGTCGTCTGATGTGCTAGTGCCCACGTTTGGGTTATTGTTCCGCTGCTGGAGATTTTCTCTTTCCTCATTCACCCACTACACTTACAAAGGGTCCAGTATTATATTGTTTATTTATGAGACGTCTGCTTCCTCGAGTTTCGCGTGCATCTTCATTTCTGGCAGGTCTGGTCATTTCCAATAATGCCGGTGCTGTTGTGGCCGAACGCTTAGCAGCTTCATGAAGTTCAGAAAATGTTTGAAAACGCAGGTTCTCCAGTAAAGCGCGATAGATGGGGACCATACCGTTAATGCATGACTCCACCAACTGGTGTTCAGTTACATTTGGATCATGACAATCCAGTGCCTGAATTCTGAATCTCTTAACAAAATCATTTGGATGTTCATTGTTTCGTTGAAACATTCTTCCCAAGTATGAAAAAGTGATTTGCTCATACATGAAGAAATATTTCTTGTAGAAAGCGGCAACCATCTCATATCAGTTGGATATGTTATTTGGCGCAATGTTGTTGTACCAGGTGTACGCCCTTCCGGTAAGAGACTTTGAAAACTCTTTCAGGCGGAGGACATGGTTATATTCGTGTTCTCCTAAGGATTCCAGAAAACGAGAGATGTGTTCACGTGCATTACCGGTCCCGTCATAAATGGAAAATTGAGGAGAAGAGTATCCTCTCGGAATAGGAACTCTTTGCACATCAGGAGGATAAGGAGGTTGGTGCTGGTGCATGCCCGCCATGTTTTCTTTGCCTCGATTTTGAAGAAGTCGTCCAGATCCTCACGTGTGACGAAATTGGATTGCTGATTCCTTTCTAATGGGCGTTCAGGAGCAACGCGAGCCTCTTCATCTATAAAGATGCGTCCTGCTGAAGTGCTTGCGCCGGGGGTGTTAAAAGTGCTCCTTTTTGGCTCCACCTGGGATCGTAACTCTTGCGGTAGTCGCTCCATTAGTGTCTTGAGGAAAGTAAGTACCTCTTTCTGAGTTGTAGCCATGTCTGTCTGAGCTTTAGCGAGAATTTATTGCCTTTCCATCAAATCAACAATGGTAATAGGGGGTTGGCTTCCTATGGCTCCTCCAGCCTCTCGTCCTGATGGAGGAGTGGTAGTAGCTCTGGTAGTAATTGGGTGTGCTACGCTCGAAGATACATTGGGAAAGGAGGCATCGGCTCTGGCTCTGGTGATAGGAGGTGTCACACCGGAGGGAATGCTTTCTTCGCCGCTGGTATTGGAGGTAGAGGATGTATTTCCACGAGATGCGTTGATCGTGCTGGTAGGTGGTACATTGGTGTCACTGACAGGAATATTGATGCCAAGGGTGTTGTCGGCGCCAGTAACATCGGGATTTGTTGATGATCCAGACCTAAGATCCACCATCTTGAAATTGGGAAGATTGAAATGAAAATCGAGAAATTAACTTCGCAACCGAGAGATTAATTTCCCACTGTGGTCGCCAGTTGTTTTGGGGTAAAAACTGATTCTGCTGGAAATGGTAAATTTGGGTGTGCCGCCGAGAAACGAATCTAAACCCTAAATAAATGCACTGCACGGGAGTACTTTAGATTCGAGAGATCAATCTGTACAATTCTGGCCTAAACCAAGAAATTGCCGTTCCAGTCTTGCTTCGGTCACAAAATGAAGGAGAAGGGTTGATCTTAGGGAGGGAAGCGAAGAAGGTGTTGAGATCAGAATGGTTAACTCTGAAGGTGTGGCTATTTTATGACTTGTATCAGAATATGGAATTGGCTTGCGGAATGTAAGCTATCAGTTCTTTTGTTTTTACTTCTAAATACTGTGTTGATAACCAAAATTGTTGTCGTTGGTCAAAATAGGTCGAAACCTATTTATATCAGTCATAGTTGCACGCACCCTGATCTCATAGGAAGTGGGAGTAGTTGAGTGGTGGATAAGTGGGGTCGTGTGAAAATGTAGAAAACCACGTCTAACTATGAGGGAAGACGAGTCAGTTTACACCCACTACTTCTCTGCTGGCACTCACTTTCCGCCTTTCCTGACACTTTCTCATAATGGGCGTGTTGCACGCCGCACGCTGTAAACCACCAGACCAATACCCTGATGAACATCCCCCAGTTTGTGACATGTTTGATGTCTCGAGTATTTTATAGAAAATATGTAGCAAGTTGCTGAGTGGGTCTTGCCTAATTATTCTAACCAATCACGCGCAAGCTAGGTGGTGGGTAGTCATGTGTTATGAGCCAAGTCACGAGACTTGCCGCTAAGAATAGCATGTGACGCCATTAGTTTAAATAACTAAGTTATTTGTGAAGACGATACTCATAAAATATCATAGTATTCGATGCATGTAAAGCATCGCTTTTAAGCAAGCAACTCAAAATAATCGATACATGTGAAGCATCATTATATTGAGCCTGTCTTGGTTGGTCGCGGAACCTAGTGTCTTAAAAAGAGCATGACCGGCCACTTTCAGGAAATTGCTAGGAACTATTTATGCATACCAAAGGTAGGCCGGTCGGTCCCTATAAGAGAGCGATGGCTAGTAGCCCTTTTGACATCCTATTGGTCGGTCCAAGTTAAATCTAGACCGGTTAAATTGGCTAGCCAAATTGGATGGCCAAGATGATTTGCGGCAGTTATTGGTTGCCACTAATTTATTTAAGACTCCTATAAGAAGCGCGACCATCCATCTTTGGGCGATCGTTTAGGAGCCATATGGGCAGGCCGTGGCGTGGCCGATTGTTCCTTAGTGAAGGGAGGTGGCCGGTGATCATGGCCACGTGTTATTGATTGCCAAAAATAGGAGTTAGGTCGGCCGATTCGACTGGCGAAGTTGGGCGGCCGAGATGATTTGCGAAAGTTAATGGCTGTCGTTGATTCAATTTAGGTTTTAAAAGCCGTGTGGCCAACCCATTTTGGGCCAACGGTTTTTGGTGTTGGCGGCATGCTATAGACTATTCGACCGGCCTGTGTTATAGTCGAGCCGTTAGTGCACGTATCCACGCCTTGTCCGTCGATCGAAATTGAATCTAGGCCGGTAAATTCGGCTTGCGAAGTTGGACTACGGAGATCGTTTTGCGGCAGCAATGTAATGCCGCTTAATAGAAAATTAGGGTTTCGCAAGTCGCGCGGCCATCTAACTTTGGGCAATTGGTTAGTGGCTCTGATTGCGAGTTGGAAGGGCTTCGATTTGTTGAAGTATTAGTGGGCCTGCCGGTGTGCCTGATGATGCTTTTCCAGTCGCGTTAGGGTGCGGCTAAGCTTGATAAATCATTCGGCCAAAACGTACGGCCGTGATTATTTTAAGACTGACATGGGCATCCTATATTAAATTCCTTAAGGAATTTAGGCGTGTTGACCAACCAACTTCCAACTTTATTAAAAGTGCGTGTGGCGCATTTAAAGCGATCTGATTGGTCGATGGGAAAGGGGGTCGACAAGCGGCAACATGGAGTGTGGCCGACCGGCCTCGGGTGGCGCCTGCTGGAGCAGATCGGTCGGCCAATAGGGTTCGAGATATTGCACAAGGCGCAAAAAACCTAATTTTTGCAAATTAATTAATTTAAAATTTGAATTTTTCTAGCTGACACAAAATTGGTAAAATTTGGTGAATTCTGTGTGTTGACACAAAATTCTTAATTTTATTCTTAGAGAACAGTCAACACGTCTTCTGACTGAGTACTTTCATGCAGACCTTAATCTTGATACTTCGGGAAATTCATGCTACTCAGCTGCGAGTGAACACTACTTTTCATGTCATATCAATATTAAGAGTTCATCCGGGGAACATAGCATAGGAAAATACTCAATAAGCCATACATTAACGAATAATGCAGGCGAGAGGTTAAAATTTATAGAATATTTGGGATTGGGACTACATGCACCATTCTAGATAAATTTCATATAAATATACTGAATCGCTCAATACGTGTGTAAGTAAAGAGGCCTGGGCACTCATCACTTTTATGTGGCTCCGTCTCTTTGCAGAATGACGGCACATTAAATACAGGGTTTTACAACTTTAGCCTGAACCGAAAACCACTATCAACAGCATGCAAACACGTTAAGACCTACTAAGTCCGTGATTGAAGCAGTATGACTATATGGACAGGAGTGCAATCTCCATAAACGTATCGCCAGCATTTGATGGATCTAATTACTTATGGTGAAAAATCGCTATGCGTTCCTTTCTACAATCCCGTGACTTTGAGACATGGAAAATTGTAGTTATTGGTTATAACGCACCAACAGTTGTTGTAGCATTAGCTACTGTTGCAAAGCCATTAATAGAATATAGTGAATCTGAGATAAGGGTTGTAAAGCATAATTCAGACGGGTTAAACGCTATTATTCACGCTATAAGCCCAGATCTTCAGCACCATGTGACTTCGTGCACTAGGTCTAAAGATGTTTGGGATATCTTAGAAATCGTATTCGAAGGAGATACCTCAGAGAATGATGCTAGGCTTCAAAACCTAACTTTTGACTGGGAAAAAATCCGCATGTCTTATGAGGATTCGTTTGAAGAGTTTAATCAAAAGGTGTCTAGTATTTTTAATGCTTGTTTTGCATTAGGGAATACTATCTCCCAAAAGGACATTGTGATGAAAATTCTCCGATCCTTACCAGCAAGATATGAGTCTAAGAAACATGCCATCATGAAAGGAAATAACCTTGATACACTTTCCAGAAACACTCTTGTTGGAAAGTTGAAGATCTTTGATCTAGAGTACAAAAGATACAGTCATTATGTTAATGACAAATCTCTAAGTCCTGTAAAAATTAATGAAAAAAAAGAGAATATCTTTAATCAAACTTTGTCACTGTTTATACAACAGATGAATCCCTCAGACAGAGAAAAAGGAAAAATCATAGAAAGTCATCAATCGATAAAAAGGTTCAAATAGAAAAAGGGACTCTTGTCTGTTCCAAATGTCTTGGTCATGTTCATCATATATCCATTTGTTCCTACAAGGATTATTGTGAGAAAACTAAGATTGGATGGCAACCTTAGACTACCGTCTTGAGGATGATGCATCCAATACAGGTTTTTTTCACATATGTTGATGATGATCCATCTCATGATTCAAACAATTCTAGCAAATCCACAGTAAATAATTCGTCTTCCACAAAAGAAAGAATCGATCTCTTAAATGAGGAAATTCATTCTATAAAGGCTGAATTTCAACAAAAAAGGGACATGTGGACACAGAAAATTGAGAATCTGGAACATGAACTGGAGAAATTGAAACAAGAACAAAGATGCTCTTGTCACATGGTAGAATCAACTATTAGGAAAAAGAAGAAACGATCTCGACCGAAAAACTCTTGTAAGAACAGCAAATGCCATTCTTTGCATTATATCTTGTATAACACCCACACACTTGAACAAGAGAAGTTTAACACTAGGAGTAAGAATATGATACGTGAACCGTCAAAAGCGTTGAAAGAAACTCTTACTTATCCGAAGGATAAACTTGTTGTAAAGACTAACCTCTTTTCAACTACATTATTTCAGAAACATAAAAAAATCCAAAAAGGGGAGATGTCTAAACTTTAAAGAAAAGTAAACAGGGAGATTCACAGACTACGAGGAATGATCAACAGTTTTAGAAGGAAATTGTGTAAGGAAAAGGTAAAAGATTCACCAACTGTCTCTCAAACCTTGGTCAAGGTAAGTAGAAGATCTAGACTAAATAAGTTTGTTCCTAAAAAACCTCCTGATCCCTCACAATGTGAAGAAAGTTGTCACACACAATAATTCCCTTGTTGATTTTTCTTATTCCATTGAATGAGAACCATAACTAAGGGAATAAGTGTCAAAGTATTTATGGTCTGAGTACATAATATCAAATTGTAGATGGAAGAGTTTTACTCCCAGAAATAATCTATATCAAAATAAGATTGTTTCACCTTGTGCTCTAAATTACTTATTCAGCTAAGGAAGATTGTTGACAGACTTGTGTGAAATACCATATGTCTAGGGTAAAGGCTATAATGGGAATATGTTCATAAACCCAAAAGATATATCAGATGTTCCTAAGTTCCGTAACCTGGTTTGCAAAAAGGTTATTTCTTTTCAGAAACCATTTTTGGTTCGGGAATACCTAATGTCTTCTTCAAGCTTTTCAAGCAAGGAGGATGAAATATGGATTGTGTAGCTTCCAACAAGAAAAATCAAGTTTGAATCGTCAGAAAATAACTATTGTCAAGACAAGGGTGAAGCTATACCTTGTGACAATCAACCTGGATCCCAATTTGATGAGTTATATCTCAAGTTGAATCTTGTTCTAGAACAAGTTCAAGCACTATGCTCTGAACTACAAGCCTCCACAAAAAGGCTTGAAGAAAAGATAAAACTAGTTGAATCCAAATTGGATCTTATTGAAGAGGAACTTGATGACTACAGAAACTATGAAAATAATCTTGGAACCTCAGAGTAAAACTTCTAAGATTATTTTTGTCTAACAAACTTCTTTTGAGGATTTTTATTCTTGAGAAGGATAACTAGGGTTTGGTATAACAAAGATTGTGAGGTGATTGATAATTCTAGGCTGTTCTTCGGGAATATAAGTCCGGGTTATCGATTGGCTCCTGTTCACCTTGATTTATCAAAAGACGGAACAAAACTCGTAGGTATTTCTGTGGGAGATAGATTTATCTATTACTGTAGACTTTTCTGTGTGAGACAGATTTGTGTATTAAAGTCTTCGACTTTGGGTCGTAGCAACTCTTAATTGTGGGTGAGATCATCTAAGGGAATCAAGTGCGTAGTATCCTGCTGGGATCAGAGACGTAAGAAGCGCAATTGTACCTTGGATCAGTGTGAGATTGATTGGGGTTCAACTACAGACCAGACCGAAGTTAGTTTGTAGTAGGCTAGTGTCTGTAGCGGCTTAACACAGTGTGTCTTCAATCTAGACTAGGTCCCGGGGGTTTTCTGCATTTGCGGTTTCCTCTTTAACAAAACTTATGGTGTATGTGTTATTTCTTTTCCACATTATATTTTGTTATATTATTGAAATATCACAGGTTGTGCGTTGAATCAATCAGTTGGGAAATCCGACCTCTGGTTGTTGATTGAAATTGATTGATACTTGAACATTGGTCTTTGGTACCATTCAAGTTAATTTCTCTTGTATTCAATTAGACTCGCAGATTTCTATTTGCTTGAGTAAGTATTGAATAGAGAAATTGAGATATAACTCTTTGATATACTTTTTATTAAGATTGAGTCTGACTGTCTAGTTGATTCTCTTAAAAGTATATTTGAGTTAGTCCATACAGATTGCTAAGAGAATTATTGGGTGAGGTTGTTGTACCCCCACTTTTTCAGTAACCGGTCCCGGTAATTTATGTAACCGATCCTGGTAACTAATGTAACTGGTCCTGGTAACTTGTGTGACCGATCACAAGTGTTTCCATATTAGGGTATAACCGATCCTAGTGATTGGTAGAACCGATTGAACCCATGGATGTGATTTGATATTTGATCAATCACATAGTAGTCTTGGAATACAGGTGAACCAATTCTAAACTTGTTTGGAAGTGTGGTATAACCGATTCCAAGAATGTAAATATGAAAGATGATTTACAGAAAAAAGATGTCAACATACTTTGAACACGGACAATAACTCTTATCATTTATTGTTCAAAGATATTCCTTAGTACTCAAGGAGATCCTGTACAGAAATAAATTAAGAATCTTTTAATTAAAGTTGTTAGTTTTATATGCTTTAATTACCAGCAATTAAATGCATATCTCTACAGAATAAAAATTAGTAATGTGCATTTACTAATTGGATATTTTCTATTGAGATATTTCGGAAAATATTGGACAAAGCATTTATTGGAATTAGGAAAACCGAATGGGCATTTATTACATATCTTGAGAATACTTTCGGTTTTGGAAATTCCTTGGTGTCCAAACATCCTTGGTCTATAAATACCTAAGTTTGCATTTCTAGTAAACTATCCTAAGAGCCAGGCAAACTTCATCTTTTTGTTGTTTCTGGTGGAGCCGTTTATTCGGAGAGGAAAGTACCCTTATTAGGCAAAATCTCTTACGACCGCTCATTTAAAGACTTATGTGGGATCAAGAAGCTCTACGAGTACCGTTGGTGGGAAATTAGATAATTGCAGTGTTATTAGTTTTCGATTGATTTGATTGACTAACGGTTGTTGAAACTTTGATTGCACCTAGTTTGTTTATTCTTGAGAATCTTCTCTTCTGATATAAGATTCACTAAAACTAGATCCAAGTGTCGACGGGATCTTTAGAACTGTTTGTAGATCTAAAGACATCTTGTGATAATCCATTGTTAACAGGCTCGTTCTGTGCGTGATTGATCACAAGAGATTCAAGTGGTGTTGTGCAGGATTAATTGAAGATTAAAGAAGATTTGAAGACGAAGAAGATTTCTTATTGGTTTCTCATATCTTTGTGTTGCACAAACCTTGATCGGCTGGGATCCAACTAGAATTGGATTTATTCGATTTATTAGTTGCGTGAGATCGGCATCATTTTATAGTTTCTTGTTGGAATCTATATCGATTGATTGCGAATATAAACTTGGCTAATTAAGTAATTATTGGATAGATTGATCTAACCAGGAAAAGGAGTTTATTAGCTTAAACGGAAGAGCCTTTGGATATGACTTGAGATATCTTATCTTAAATAATCAATAGAGTTGTTCCCAAACAGATTTGTTGTTCCTTTACTGTTTGGAATACGATCCAAAAGAATTGTTCCATTGCGTGCACTCATCGAAGTCGGAAGCGCATGGATACTGAGGAAACTAAGTGAACTATGGGTAGTTGTTTGGTCTCAACTATACGAAGTTGTTGTTAATTTTGTATAGCGGATTAATTCTGAGAGTATTTAATTCTGGACTTGGTCCCGGGGGTTTTCTGCATTTGCAGTTTCCTCGCTAACAAAATCTTGCTGTGTCTTTTACTTTTCTATTTCCGCAATTATAATTGTTTATTATAATTAGAAGTAAAATACACAAACGTTACTCCGTTTTACTTGATAATGATCCTATAGAGTTTGGTTAAGTCCGAACATATTATCAAGTAATCACACTTTGGTTGTCGTATTGTCTCGATCTCGTATCTGTAGACAATCACACAAAGTGTGAACACCGATTTGTAGTATTGTTTCGACTTTCCCCATAGACAATCACTTTCGGTAAGAGGACTTATAAGTGGATAAATTAAAGATTGTGGTATATTTGGGTACCCTCGTCTTTTCAGAAATATCAAATGTGTATAATATAAAAGTCTATATAGCTATACGACTTAGTCTCATTAGAAGATAGAACAGAATAGACTTCTGAGTGATAGATAAGTTTTAGTCTCGACATACCTTTTATTGATGAAGTTCCTCCAAGCTCTCCTCAGTAGATCTTCGTCTTCAATCGATGAACGTCGTGAAGTCTAAAGCTCAACTACACATTCTATCCTAATCCGAGACATAGCTATAAGTATACTAGAAATCAAGACTTATAGTTTTGATTGCCTAAACTTGACAAACAAGCTTGAGATAACAATGCTTGCGATTTCAACCGAGCAGTTCTCTAAAAATCTCCCCCTTTGTCAATTTTAGTGACAAAACTATCAATACATATGGATTACAAAATAAATAAACTTTGTAGCTTCTCATCCAACATGCTTGATTTCCTTGGTTCTTCAACTTTCCTTGAATTCTTCGTCACTCCAAGTACTTCAGTGATTCCAAACGTGTTCAACTAAGCATCATAGTTGTTGAAGATCCATAGCCATAACAATAAGAAAACAGATGTTCTCAATTATTGTTATACAGTGTCATAGTATTATTACACAGCATCAAAGTTCAATTGTATCACAACTTTGACAATAATACTACGGTGATATGTATCACTCCCCCTTAGTCAATACTTCATCTCACAATGAAAACCACTCCCCCTTACATAATGATCCGTAAACCATATGTATGTAGTGTGAACTACCAAATAATTCTCCTCCTTTTTGTCAATATAAATTGGCAAAGGTACGAAAACTAACGGGATCATAATGAAATTCTCAAAGAGATTATTCATGAATAAAAGAGAACATATCAACTTGGTTTCGATGATTTCACATAGTCGAAACTTAGTGTATTCATCAAGGATTTATAAAGATACAAGATAACTCCTACAATATTCCACAGCCACACTCCCCACAAAGATTTGGAAATTAAGCACAAGTTCAGTTAAGAACTCTCCCCCATAAAATGTCATTCCCGAAGGAACAACAAGAGCGACCTTACTTTTACGAGAGAAAAAGGATTTCTTTGGACATTAACAAATTACATGAAACACGAATTTGTATCCAGAAAACTCGAATAAATTAACCACGAGAAGACCTTAATGATTAATTTAATCGTAAATGTTCAACATAAGAAAACTTACGGAGCCATACAGTACTTTCATATAGAAGAGGATCAGGGAAAGATCAATACTGCGGAATATCCAAAAGTTCATTCTATCTTTTATCAATATTTGCATAAAGACATAATAGACTTAACTTTTAACATGTTTGAGATACTCATAGTTCACGGACGTAAATACACATATCCCATAACATATTTTTGCAATATATGAAACCAATAAAGATTAATACTGCAAAATCATCTTCTAAAAGCTTAGAATTTAAATAAATAAATTTAAAACATTGCAAGATTAAAATCGTTGGCAATAGCTATGTGTAATCACAATATTTGATATTCCAAACCCTAGTTATCCTTCTTAAAACACAAGAATAAATTCTCATAAGAAGTTTCCTAGACATTAAGATTCTTGAAAAATTCTTTATCGTCCCCGAACTCCTTGTCCTCAATAGACATTGGAACATAAGGTTCGTGAAGAAAGGAGTCAATTCCAACAAACCTTCTTGACTGATGCCGAACCAGGGCCTTCTGAATTCCAAGAGATCTTTGAACAATAGCCTTTATTTGCTGAATCTCCATCCTTGTTTCTTTCAACTCTTCAAGAACACCAGGAAACTTCTGAAGATTTGAGGGGTTAGCCCTTGGTTTCTTCATATTCTTCATTCTTCTCTTTAAAGTTGTAGAGGAATGAGATTTATCTTTTTCCTTCATGATTGATGGCTTAACAATCATATTAACATCTTTTCCATCAGAAGATATGATGCTTGGAGTCTGCATTCAAATATGGAATTTTGAGAGAAAAACACAAAACTAGCTCCACAAGCAATCTTTTGATAAAAAAAAGAAATTTAAGGAAAAAAGAATGTAGGGTTACGAAACCTATATACAGAGTAAGTAGGATTCACGTACAACCAACTCATAACCTTAAAGAAGGTAGAATTATCGATTTTAGCCCTCTTTTAATAATCAAAACAGGGTAAACCTTTTCAATATCAATTGAGGAACTGAAAAGATCGATAGAATTCCAGAAAACAAAAAGAAAAAAAAAAAAAAAATAATCTTTTCCTAAAACCCGATTGTGCATAACTCTTGTCTCTTTGAATTCGGGTACATGAGACAATAAGCACCTTCAACACAATTAAGCTGTGTTAGGATGAACAATAGTTTGTCCACCATATGATCCTTGTATGGAATTCTTAGTACCCCTTTTCACTAGATTGTTTAGACATGGTTCTTTTCTGTAGAGGTCTATCCCTTTCTTTAGAAATTAACTTCTTCGGAGATGAGTTAAATTTACATACCTCAGATGAATTCGACTTCTGAACAAGTTTGAGCTTGTTTTCTAATCGACTAGATCTCCGTTGAAGTTTGTTTACATTTCTTATTTTATGTTTGTAGTTGAAACAATTAGAGAGTACATGACCCTTAATAGTACAATAAGAACATGTCAATGTGGAGGACGGTTCGTGCACCATAGCCGAGCATGCTGTTAAACAAATTGAGGTATCTGAAACATGTGAGATAAAATTTTCAGTAGACATGGTAAAATCCATTTTATCCTCCAAAGTGGTCGAAGAAGTTTCTCCAGGAAGAATATCAAGATTGATGTACGTATTGCTACAATTATCAAAATTAATATTTTCGCCAAGGAGTGCTACACTTGATTTTTAATCTTCATTTGAATTATAGTGATCAGACATTTCATCAAGAGTTGCAGCAAGACCTTTGTTACCAGTGTATTTTCTACTATTTGGACACTCATTAGCAAAATGACCAAAACCTTTACACTTGAAGCACTGTGGCATGTCCTCATCATCAGTGTCGACAGTGTCCCTGTTTTTAGGAGGGGCACAATTATTAGGTTTAACTGATGACCTGGGTTTGTCTCTGATAAACCGTTTACTTCTCTTCAAAAGAAGGTCTCTAAACTGTCTTGTGATCAGTGAGACTGAGTTGTCAAGATCTTCATCTGATGAATCAGTCTCAATAGGATCAACCACAGAGTTGCCAACATTTTTACTTTTATCAAGTAATTTAGTGTTCTTTTGTGCTTTGAAAGCAATATCCTTTCCATATTTGGATGTATGCTTATGATCAAAGATCTTTAACTTACCAACAAGAGTATTTATGGAAAGAGTTTCAAGGTTATTTCCCTCAACGATAGCATGTTTCTTAAAATCATATCTGGCTGGCAGCGATCTGAGAATTTTCATCACAATGTCCTTTTCAGGAATAGTCTTACCTAATACAAAAGAAACATTAACAATTTCAGATACTTTGTGATTAAACTTATCAATTGAATCTTCATCAGCCATACGAAGGTTTTCCCAATAATAATTTAGGTTTTGAAGCTTAGCTTCCTTTTCAGAGGTATTCCCTTCAAATACGGTTTCTAAGATATCCCAAGCATCTTTAGACTTATTTCATGTGGTCACATGGTGTTGAAGATCTGGGGTAATGTCATGAATGATCATATTTAAACCGTTAGAATTTTGCATTGCAGCGAGAATCTCGTCAGGTTCATATGCACCAATATCCTTTGGAGCAGTTACACCATTTACTGTAACCATTAGAGGATTATAGCCATTAACAACACGAAACCATGATTGAAAATCACGTGCTTTGAGAAAGGCACGCATAACAATTTTCCACCATAAGTAATTCGAGCCATCGAAGACTGGCGGTACGTTTATAGAGATTGCACTTCTGTCCATAGAGTCAGATTGCTATAAACACAAACTTATGAGGTCTTAGCGTGTTTGCCTGCTCTGAGGTCTTAGCGTGTTTGCCTGCTCTGATACCAATTGAAAAAGCGGGGGTACAATAACCACACCCAATATTTCGTTCGGAAATCCGTATGGACTAACTCCAATATAATTCTGAGAGGACCAGCTAATAAAGCGAGCTAAACCAAGAAATATATCAAAGAGTTATATCTCAAATTCTCAATACAATCCGCAATCAAACAGATAGAAATCTGTGAGCCCGATTAATATGAGAAATACCTTGGATGGTACCAAAGAAAAATGTCCAAGTGTCAATCAATTTTTACTCCACGACCAAAGGTCGGATTGACCAATTGATTGAACTACGCACAATCTGTGATATTTCAATTATATAAACAAATATAATGCAGAAAAGAAATAACACAGACACCATAAGTTTTGTTAACGAGGAAACCGAAAATATAGAAAAACCCCGGGACCTTGTCCAGATTTGAACACCACACTGTATTAAGCCGCTACAGACACTATCCTAATACAGGTTAACTTCGGACTGGAATGTAATTTAGCCCTAACCAAGTCTCACACTAATTAAGATATAGTCGCGTTCCTTACGCCTATGAATCCCAGCAGGACTCTACGCACTTGATTCCCTTAGATGATCTCACCCACAACGAATAGTTGCTACGACCCAAAGTCGAAGACTTATAAACAAATTTGTCTCCCACAGAAAAGTCTATTCTTATAGATAAATCTGTCTCCCGCAGAAGTACCTATGAAGTTTTGTTCCGTCTTTTGATAAATCAAGGTGAACAGGAACCAATTGCCGGTCTTATATTCCCGAAGAACAACCTAGAAATATCAATCACCTCACAATAACTTAACTATATGGTGGTAGAAGAAGTTATTATGGAATCACAAAGAATGAGACAAAGAGCTTTGTGATTACTTTTTATATCTTACCTATCGGAGATAAATCTCGAGAAAATCTTAGAGAATATAGTACTCAATACGATAGAACAAGTAAGATCAGAACATGCAACTATAGAGAAAATAGTTGGGTCTGGCTTCACGAATCCCAAACGAAGTCTTTAAGTCGTTAACCTATAATGGTTTCAGGAAAAACTTAGGTTAATGGAGAATCGACTCTAGTCAAAACTAGGACACAGGAAAGTGTCGGGATTAGGTTTTCCAGTTGCTAGAGTTCTCCCTTATATAGTCTTTCAAATCAGGGTTGCTCATAATCAAAGCTAGGTTAGCTTAAAACAAAGCATTCAATATTCACCGTTCGATGAAAACCTGATTTAAGATTCAAGCTAAGTTTGCTTAAAACAAAGAAATATCTCCACCGTTAGATGGTCTTAGCTTGTTACACACAAATGAAATATACCTTCATTTAGATATGGGTAACCGTACCTAAACGTGTATATTGAGTTGGCTCAACAATAGTTAATCGAAGTTAGCCATATGAACACTTTTGTATTAACCACATTCATCTAACACTTCTTGATCAAATATGATGATCAATCAAACATGAAAGATAATCAAATGAATCTAATTGTGTTAATCATAGAGTTGTTCAATTGTATATATCTCATAGAAGCATACAAGAAATAATTGAAGCAAAATCGGATTGATTCATGAGAATCAATTCATGAACATTAAGCCACGGTTTGCAAAGATTGCATTACTAAATTTATTAATGCATTTGTTGATGAGTATGGAATCATACTTAACCGATTTTAGAACTTAACCAACTAAGTTTACAAACGGTTACGCAAACTATAGTTCCGTACTTTGGTCTTGTCCAGCAGTTTAAAAACCGGTATGCATACTTTCATCCCGGGCCTAACTCAGGTAGAACCGTTTGCATACTGGTATGCAAACTTGGTTCCCGGACTTTAACAGTTAAAACTGTTCGCATACTGGTATGCAAACAAAGTTTCTGGTCTTGAATCATACCACAACAGTTTGCATACTGGTATGCATACTGTATTATATCCAGACAATGGTTAATTGTTCTAAACTCTCACTTCAATCATTGAAACATCCTTAGAAGACGACAATGGCTGTTTCACACATACCATTAGCTTATAAGTAATTTTAAAGTGATCGAATGATCAATACGAAACATTCCAAGTCGACATCAAATGACTGTCTCACACAAATCATGTAAGATGTTTCAAGTCAATTTTCACATGATCATCTTTTGACTTATTATTTTGGTTTCCAACAAATAAATTGTTTCCAACTAAACTCGTCAAGAATAATGATGAATGTAGCTAAAGAAAAAAGCTTCCACACATATTTTGAGAAATATATAAGCGAGTTAAACTCGGCTCAAAATATCAAATATGTATAATATAAAAGTCTATATAGCTATACGACTTAGTCTCATTAGGAGATAGAATAGAATAAACTTCTGAGTGATAGATAAGTTTTAGTCTCCATATACCTTTTGTTGATGAAGTTCCTCCAAGCTCTCCTTTGTAGATCTTCGTCTTTAATCGATGAACGCCGTGAAGTCTAAAGCTCAACTACACATTCTATCCTAATCCGAGACATAGTTATAAGTAGACTATAAATCAATACTTATAGTTTTGATTACCTAAACTTGACAAACAAGCTTGAGATAGAAACGATTGCGAGTTCAACCGAGCAGTGCTCTAACAACTGGCCTTGAGACTAAGTTATGTCGATACTATGGATACAAATCCTTATGATTTGTTAATGACCACAAATCATTCTTTTTCACGAAAGTAAGGTCCTCTCATGTTGTTCTCTCGGGAATGACATTTTATGGGGGAGAGTTCTTAAATGAACTTGTGCTTAATTGTTATATCTTTTTGGGGAGTGTGGCTGTGGAATTAAAAAGGGGGTGCTTGTATCTTTTTAATCTCCTAGGATGAGCGCTAAGTATTTATTACTATGTGATATCATCTAAAACAAGTTGATATGAGGAGTTGCATTTTAACTATGTTATTATGTAGTATCTACATCTTCCTTAAGCTTGAGATATCTTTTGGTTGTATTCATTATGATCCCGCGATTTTCGTACCTTTGTTATTTTATTGAAATAAAGGGGGGAATTATTTAGTAGTTTCATACTACATACATATGATTTACGGATCATTATGTAAGGGGGAGTGGATCATTATGTAATAGGTTTTCCTATTAAACAAAAGATGTAAGTATTGATTAAGGGGGGGAAACATATCACCATAGTATTACTTCAGAGTTGAGATACAATTGAACTTTGGAGAGAAGATAATAATACTATGTGTCTGCATAACAATGATTGAGAATATTTTGTTTTCAAAAAGTTGTTATCGCTATGGAATCGGTTCTTCAACAACAATGATGCTGAGTTGCACACGTTCAGAATCATTGCAACTTGAAATTACGAAGAGTTTGGGGAGAGTTGGAGAAACCGAGGAAATCAAGAAGACATGGTGGATCGAGGAGTTTTCTCAAAACTTTATTTTTGTTATCCATATGTATTAAATAATTTTGTTTTTAAAATTGACAAAGAGGGAGATTGTTAGAGCATTGCTCGGTCGAACTCACAAGTGTTGCTATATCAAGCTTGTTGTCAAATTTAGTTGTCAAAACTATATTTTGATTTCTAGTATACAATTAGTTAAGTCTCGGTCTAGGATAGTGGAGTTGAGAAATGAGCCAGTCATCATTTGCGTACTACCGTTTGAAGGCGAAGATCAACCGAAGCTTTTGGAGAACTTCATCAACAAAAGGTAAGTGAAGACTGAACCACCTATTTCTCAAGTTATATTCACTTTTCTATCTTGAGACGATTGTCGCATAACTAATTAGACTAGCTTGCATAGACAAGAATTTTGAGTCGATAACTAATCACTTAGTTTACGAATTTCTCGAGATATAATGACTATGCTTAATGAACATTTGTTCATACTTGATCAAATTCGGTGGAGAACAATTTATTATTCGGAACCAAATCATGATTCAAGTTCATCATTCGAAAATAGCCTGGAATAGTGATAAGTGTCATTGTTATTTATTCACAAATGTTTTGAATTAATTTAGAGAAATATAGAACTACCATATTATGAATACATGACAGTGTTATCAGTCTCACAAACTGAGAAAACTGTTATATGTTTGAAGCCATATTAAATGTATTCATACACGTAGCGGAGTAGTTGTATATCGACTTTCAGATTTGTGTGATATGCATATTCATATGTACATCATGAGAGAATATGTTTGTTTCGTGATCCTGATATGTATGCATATTTGTATACAAACAATTATGGAACTGTGGTAAGGGAACCGGGTTCAACTAATATCACCGGTAGGCGAACCAAAACAGTTCTATGTTCTAGAACTAGTTTAGTACCCCAACCGGTACGCAAACTTAATGTTCTGTGAACTCTGGAACCGGCAAAGGTCTAAGAGTTTGCAAACCGGTACATGAACTAAAAAATTCTGTAGACTCCGGAACTTTCAGTTGGGTCAAAGTTTGCAAACCGGTACGTGAACTGAAAAGTTCTGTAAGAGTCCGGAACTTGGTAATTGCATAAGTGTGCAAACCGGTTTATGAACTGAAAAGTTTTGTTGACTTCGGAACTCGGTAATTGCATATGAGAACTGATAGACGCATTTATGTGTCTATTTTCATCTCTATTGTGTATATTGTTAGTACCCATTTTTGTACTTATTTTGGTATTTTATCTCTTTGTAGGTGTTTTTGGAGAAATAAGCTTTTGCGGCGAAATTGGCTCGAAAAGTTGATAAATGCAACCTAAGGGACGAGTGTTATGCGGACTCCAGCAACGGATAAGGGGTAACCTTTCCCCTTCACGTTCGAATTCTGAATTTGGGCGGGAAAATATAAACACATTCCTGGCAGTTTATGTGATCGTGATTTGGAGGAGTTTGAGGTCGACTAAACCTCTGATTTTCATAGGGTAGACTCTTTATGGGTCTAGGAATCTAACATGGGTATTGAAATCGATTAAACTGGGCTCAATCGACGGATTTTTATCTCAACAACAAAATATGGAAAGTCACGTGTGTGACCGATTTTAGGAAATTTTAGAGAGATTAAAGTGCTATAAACCTTCCCAAAGATTGGTATCTATCTAAGGAAGAGTTTAGAATCAAAAGGAAAGCTCAGAAACGCGTAGAAATTCTAAAACAAGAAATTGCCGCAACTTTGCCGTGAAGATTTTGGAGAGATTTAATCGCTCTTTTTGATATAAATAGATTGGTTGGGTCATATAGAAGGGGGTCGAAAGTTAGGGAAAGTTTAGAACACGACAGAGCCGAGAAATCAAAGGTGCAGGAAACCGGGTTCTACTGCTGCTGCTGAAGAACACGAAGAACATTGACCCACACAGAACAGTCGCAAAGAAGTATCGTTCTTCAACAACAGAACACAGTTATCGTTTATAAACAACACTTCAATTGTAATGGTGACTTCTGTAACGACTATAAAGCGTTGCAGATTCGTTGTATTATTATTCTCCTTCAATAAAAACACCTTTTGAGCCATGTTTCTATCTTTTGAGCATGTTTTTACCATGAGGAGCGAAACCCCAACACTGGGATGACGGAGGAATCCCTATTTCACGCATGTGGTAATTCTAATAATTCTTTTATGACTATTTGCATTGATTTTTAATTGATTTATGATTTTTATTGAATGGGTGTGATTTCGTTTGATGATGTATGCTTGGTCTATGTATTTTTGATACATCATGCTTTTGATTTACAGTCATTGCTTTTCAAAAATGTACTTTTGGCAAAGAATAAGAGTCCATATTTTTAATATTTGAGCTATAATTGCATGGAATTATTATTTGAATCACATGAATGAAATTTGGTGGAATCCTGAGTCTCAGTACCTCTCGATATTGTGACAACCTTGTGAACATATTTTCAAATTTTTTAGTTTTTTTTTTCTATTTTTGAGTCTGAAATCGAGTCTACACAAGTCCGAGTGAACGACAACCTTACTTACCACTTTAAAATTACATCAATTTTTGGCGCCGTTGCCGGGGACTTGTTTTTAGATTTGTTTTTAGGTTTTTAGGTTTTTAGGTTTTATTTTATTTATTTATTTGTTTTTATTATTTTTGTTCTTCTTTACGCGTTTGGTATTTTTCGATTCTTTTTCAGATTTGGAGCGGAGCTAAAAGGAAAGAAAAAAGTGTTATAAGAGGAAAGCATCGCCAAAGAAGGAAAGAAAAGAGGAGTCCAAAGGAGTGAAGAAGAAGATTTTTGTATATAGTTTTTTTTTTTTTTTTTTTATTAGATTTTATTACTTTTAATTTTTAGAAATTGTAAAATAGGGTTTTATTTTATTTTTGTAAAAAAAAATTTTGGATTTTTTTTTTTTTAATTTTTTGGACATTTGGACTTTGGGACATTATTATTTTTAAAACCCTAAGGAAGGGTTATGGGTTAAGTATAAACTGTTTGCAGGGAAGGACGACGGTTACGATACTGTCTCGGCCCCTCGGGTTCGCACACTGACATAGGAGTTGGTGGCCCGAGTCGACTTCAGCGGTTCTTCGCCCGTCTGGTACGGGAGGTAAACTTTTAAACACCCGCGAATCCCCTGTCAGCGGGTTTACTGTCTTCCTTAAGGTGCATATATGTTGAGGCTTTGAATACGAATTTTAATTTCCTAGTAAAGGGCAAGGCCAGGCCATACAAGATAAGGGTTCGGATTTCATCACCGTTCTCTTCTTGCCTGCCTTAGGAAAACAATACCGAACGCGAACCCAAGCTTAAAATTTTGACTAGAACAAGACCGATAAGGTAACGAGCTTATAGGAAAATCGTTCAAAAGGATCGTATTGGGTATTTTGTTAGCCTAGCTCAAAGTTTAGGAAGATTACTTGAAGTCGATTAGAGCCGCCTTGTAACCCAGGGAAGCGTTTCCAAAGAGGTGGGGGGTATCAAAGCTCCTCTGAGCTTCTCCTACTTCTCTTCGACTTACTTTATTCGGATCGTCCTACGAGGTTTGCTAAAATTGTACCCAGTTGCCTCTTGGAAGGAAAGAAGCTGGTCTAGAAACAATCTAAGGGAGCCATCATGCTTGTTGTTTGCTAGATTTTATAGGTTTGATTTTGTCGAGTCAGCCTTGTTTGTGATTGTGTAGAATTCCCTTGCAATTAAGAATGTCGAACTGGTATGATAGAAGCCAATACAATGAGTATCGACCTGAATTTGAATATGGACATCATCATTTTTATGACCATGGTGGGAATAGTAGTTGGGAACCCCAACCTTTTCAAGGTTATGGTTCATACCATGGTGAGCCCAATTACTATCCACACACACACCGGTCATACGAGCAAGAAAATAAGGATTATTATAGTGCTAGTACCTCGTCTTTGGACAATATAATCAAACTGTTGAAAACTAGTCCTTATTATGAACCTTCTGTTCCTATTTATGATCCTTCCGTATCTTTAGAAGAGTCTCTTAAGCAGTTAACTGAGCAAACAAATAGGTTTATGTCGGAAATGAATAGATGAACTGCACCATTGAGAAAACTTTCTATAGAGAAATCCCTCAAGCTGATGGCTGAGACGAACGAAAGACTTGCTCGAAATAATCTTAATTTCCAATACAGTGTTTCCAATAATACCCTTGAAAATAATGATAGTTATTTGCATAATCAAGATGACGAGGTTAGAATTGGTAACACTACATGTTTAGATGAGGTTCAACCATTTCCATGCTATTATAATGACGATTATGATGAGGATAGTGTTGATGAAGAATCTGAAATATGTAGGCATAGTGATCAGGAATTTGTTACTCCAATTGAGCTTTATAATGATAATGTTATTTCTAGTTCAAATCCAAATAATTTTAATAATTATTCACCTATTCACAAGGACGAGGATTTGTCTAGAGATATCCCCGTTTTAGACGATGTAGTATTTCCTTTTGATTACGAAGCCAATAATGGTTTAGAGGAATGAGTTTATTCTGAAAATACTGTTTTATTGTCTAGTGATTTAGAAACAATAGTCTTAGACAAACAAAATGAACTCGTAGAGATGAGTGAGGATGAACTTGACTTAGAAGAATCAATTGCCTATTTTCAGGAATCTGATGACCTAGAAATTAGGGAGATTGTGACTAGTCTAACTAGAGACACTGAAAACTCTAAGTTTGGGGGTGATTATCATTCTCCATGTGCTTTAACTCTTAGAAAGGTCACTCACATGGGACTTGACATATGTGCCTTAACCGTTTTAACAGATTATCTCCAAACACGTTTTCCTGAACCTAGTGATGTCCATAAGGAAGTTCAGTTGTTAGAAACCCATCCTATGGTTGATGTGGTTTACCCAGGCTATGATACCCAGATCGATTTTTTTCCCACCAAAAACTTTTCTACAAATTGTGGAACGTATGAGTTTAAAATGTGTCAGTTATTTAGTTTTGAGACTACGCCTAAGTACTTTAGGAGATTAGAATTGACACATTTGATTAAGAATGACCATCACTTTCATTGTGGTCAACTTTGTAAGTCAAATCTGATTGACTTTAGGAATCCTCAATTATTCAGGTTATTATTGTGTGCTTCTAAGTTTTTAGTTGAGTTTTTCCAGACTCTTAAACCTAAACTTTTGGATCTTAGCTATGAGGAAATCCAACCCATGAAAATATTTTATATAGATCCTTTCATAGAGCCTGAACCCGAACCACAACTAGATGTAGTTGTCTTAAACAGGAAACTAGATAAGGGTATGCATTACATGTTCATTTTCTTGGCTTGTTGCAGGTTCCTTTTATTTGTGATAGCTTTATTTGGTTTTGATAACCCACAATTATTTCGGCTATTGCTATATGATTCGAGGTGACTAATCCTTTCTTAGTCTGGCTGAAGACTTTAAACTTAGCACTTCTTGGGAGGTAACCCATTCTCATGCAACACGGTAATATCTTTCCTTAACTCTTTTGCTTCAAATGGTAAAAATTTCTTCTTGTTCATGCTTTTAATTTTATCTTTAGAACATTGAGGACAATGTTAGATTTAAGTTTGGGGGTATGGGAGAAACTTTTTAGTTGCGTTATAAACTCCAGAGCCTAGAAATTTATGCATATTAAGGATGGCACTAACCAATCTTAGTGGATAGAAACATCTATATAGAGTCTATTCATAAAAGCACAGAGCTCAGGTGTTAGAAATAACATGATAGTTTCGCCATATCTCGTTGAGTCCTTTTCACTTCAGTTTTTATTTTATTTTCTTTTTAAAATATGTTTCTCTAAGTGAGGCTCACGATTCAAGTTGTTACCACTGCTAGGGTGTAATAGGGTAATTGAGATACTAGAAAAGAAAAAAAAAAGACCAGACCAATAGACCAATCGGAATAAATATTAACACTTGGATAGAAATATGTGTGTGTTCTCCCTGTCTCCGTCGCCTAAACAAGCGTGGAACGCAGGATCCACGGGAATTACCATGTAATCTGCTGACAAGAAGCATGCGCTTGGATCCAAAAGATCTAATCATGTCGTTGAAAAAAACAAAAAACAAAAAATGTGTGTTCAATAAATCGACCGTTGGTTCCCTTGTATATGCCAGACGAGTTGATCAAGAATTAGGATTATCGACCACTGGTCCCCTTGTATATGCCAGTTGTGTTGATATTAGTCAGACCGGTATCTCAGTCCATTAGGATAGGTTCATCTTGGCAGAGGCCTTCAGACAGATATGAGAAACACCGTTCACCTAGTCAACATCAAAACCATCTATGTTTTTTTCTCTCTATATCCATCTCTTAATCTATCCATGTGATTTGTTGATTCCGGATATTGATGTCCATAGTGCGACTATCTGAGTAGAGCTCTGTCACTTATATATGAATTTTAGTATGCTTGAGTGCAAACTCGTGTACAACAATTGGAATTTCGCATCAGGGTACTTCCTCCCGTAATCAATAAGTATGCCAACCAAGGAGGTTCTTTAGTGCATTCCAAGGTTCTGCGTAGATAGCTAGAGTCTGGAGAAAAGGTTTTGTGGGTATATCTCTAGTAAACCCTCCCGAGACTATAACTCGGCTACTAGGGGTTTAAAGGCTTGTTGCACATGCTAAGTGCAATCGACGATGCCTGCGACAGTGAGTTAGGATTTTATTTTTTAGTTTTGATTTGCTCGGGACTAGCAAATAATAAGTTTGGAGGTATTTGATAGACGCATTTATGTGTCTATTTTCATCTCTATTGTGTATATTGTTAGTACCCATTTTTGTACTTATTTTGGTATTTTATCTCTTTGTAGGTGTTTTTGGAGAAATAAGCTTTTGCGGCGAAATTGGCTCGAAAAGTTGATAAATGCAACCCAAGGGACGAGTGTTATGCGGACTCCAGCAACGGATAAGGGATAACCTTTCCCCTTCACGTTCAAATTCTGAATTTGGGCGGGAAAATATAAACACATTCCTGGCAGTTTTGGTGATCGTGATTTGGAGGAGTTTGAGGTCGACTAAACCTCTGATTTTCGTAGGGTAGACTCCTTATGGGTCTAGGAATCTAACATAGGTGTTGAAATCGATTAAACTGGGCTCAATCGACGGATTTTTATCTCAACAGCAAAATATGGAAAGTCACGTGTGTGACCGATTTTAGGAAATTTTAGAGAGATTAAAGTGCTATAAACCTTCCCAAAGATTGGTATCTATCTAAGGAAGAGTTTAGAATCAAAAGGAAAGCTCAGAAACGCGTAGAAATTCTAAAACAAGAAATTGCCGTAACTTTGCCGTGAAGATTTTGGAGAGATTTAATCGCTCTTTTTGATATAAATAGATTGGTTGGGTCATATAGAAGGGGGTCGAAAGTTAGGGAAAGTTTAGAACACGACAGAGCCGAGAAATCAAAGGTGCAGGAAACCGGGTTCTGCTGCTGCTGCTGAAGAACACGAAGAACATTGACCCACACAGAACAGTCGCAAATAAGTATCGTTCTTCAACAGCAGAACACAGTTATCGTTTATAAACAGCACTTCAATTGTAACGGTGACTTCTGTAACGACTATAAAGCGTTGCAGATTCGTTGTATTATTATTCTCCTTCTATAAAAACACCTTTTGAGCCATGTTTCTATCTTTTGAGCATGTGTTTACCATGAGGAGCTAAACCTCAACACTGGGATGACGGAGGAAGCCCTATTTCACGCATGTGGTAATTCTAATAATTCTTTTATGACTATTTGCATTGATTTTTAATTGATTTATGATTTTTATTGAATGGGTGTGATTTCGTTTGATGATGTATGCTTGGTCTATGTATTTTTGATACATCATGCTTTTGATTTACAGTCATTGCTTTTCAAAAATCTACTTTTGGCAAAGAATAAGAGTCCATATTTTTAATATTTGAGCTATAATTGCATGGAATTATTATTTGAATCACATGAATGAAATTTGGTGGAATCCTGTGTCTCGGTACCTCTCGATATTGTGACAACCTTGTGAACATATTTTCAATTTTTTTTTTCTTCTATTTTTGAGTCTGAAATCGAGTCTACATAAGTCCGAGTGAACGACAACCTTACTTACCACTTTAATATTACATCAAGAACCAGTCCGCGTACTGTGACTCAGCCGATTCACGAACGGTTTAAGTAATTGTACCATGTACATTTACAAACTATGTCGATCATGATTCAGTTGCAATTAAATTATTTATGTGAAGTAATTTGCATTTGATTTTTTCTCTAATTAACACTAGACTCAATTGATCACATGATTGTGACTCAATCTTAATGTCTTAGTGAAGATAAATATGAGTGTTAAGCTTTTAAGTTCAAATCGGCTAATTTCGGCTAACCATGTTGAACATAGTCTTTATACACGGTTCGGTAACGGTTTACCTAACCATAGTGTACATCTTGTATATGTGATTAAGATTCAAAGCTTTCATCTAACGGTGGATATTATTTGGTTTGTTTCAAAGTTATCTTAGCTTAAACCTAAAGCAACCTAGGCTTTGAAGTCTATATAAGGGGAACTCTTGGAAACTTGGATCTTTGAATCCCGACACTACTTTTTGGTGTGTCTTAGTTGTATCTAGAGTCATCCTCTCCAGAAACCCTTTTAGGGATTAGCGACTATAAAGACTTCACATGGATTCGTGAAGCCAGGTCCAGTTACTTTTATCTTGATAACTTGAGTATCCTGATATTGATTGTTTGTAGAGCTTGCTCCAACGATCAAGATAGATAGTAATCAACAGAGTTTCTTCGTCTCATACTTTGTGGATTCCGCAAGTTTTATACTTGTGAGGTGATTAATAATCTAGGTTGCACTTTGGGTTGTATAAGTACGAATTTTGAGGATAGACAGACTTTTGTCTAAGTTGATATCGATTTCCATCACCTGGATTTATCGTTTGATTTGATCATCCGTATATATCGTAAATCAGGAAATAAAATATTGGTTTAATCTTTGGGAGGCAGATTTGGTTTAAAGTCTTCAATTTAGGTTGAAGCAACTCTTAGTCGTGGGTGACATCGTCTTGCGAGATTCAAGAGGCGTAAGGAACGCGACTGTACCTTAATCGGTGGATTTACTTTTAGGGATCAACTACATTCCAGACCGAAGTTAATTGGTAATAGGCTAGTGTTTTTAGCAGTTTAATACAGTGTGGTGTTCAATCTGGACTAGGTCCCAGGTTTTTTCTACATTTGCGGTTTCCTCGTTAACAAAACTTCTGGTGTCTGTGTTATTTCTTTTTCCGCATTATATTGTTTATCCTAATAATTTAAATATCACAGGTTGTGCATTTGATCAATCACAGTTCTTAGGTCCAACCTTGTTAGTTGGATAAGACTTAATTGATACTTGAATATTGGTCTTTGGTACCGTTCAAGTACTCTATGTGTTGATTAGGTTCACGAACGTTTTTCTATAAACGTTCTAATCTCGAGAGAGAGAGATATAACTCTAGGCACTTTCCTTGATTGAGTTTTTACTCTCGGAGTTGTGTTGAGTTTGTAAATACAGATTGACTAAGAAAAAGTTGGTGGTGTATCTTGGTACCCCCTGCGTTTTCAAAGATATCTTACTCATGCTCAGCAGTCTAAAACCATCAAGGGTATTAAAGTATCAAATACTTCTCCAGCCATAAATCACTTACTTTTTGCTGATGACTGTTTGATATTTACTCAGGCTAATCTCACTTTTGTTAATAATCTTCTTGAGCTACTACAAGATTTCAGTTCTCAGTCAGGTCAGTGATTAACTTTGAGAAGTCTGTTGTTCATTTCAGTAAATACACCAAGCCTTAAGTTGCCGCTACTTTAACTCAGAGTTAAAGTTATGAATTCTAAAAAAAAAAAGGAATTTGGATCACCTTTACTTCTTGGTCATTCTAAACTTTCAAGGCTATTAAGGAATTTTTTTTAAATAGATATTTTGTATGGTCTTCTATCTCTTTATCTCAAGCAGGTAGATCAACCATGGTAAAGCGCATGTTCTGAATTTAGTACCTGCCTATCAAATGGGGACTTTTAAGTTACCCAATAACCTCATAAAGCAACCTATAGACAGGAAGTTCTTCTAGGGTCACAAATCTAATAGAGGTCTAAATGCCATTGCATTGCAAACCTAGAGACATTGGAGATCTTGCTTTTAGGGACCTTGAAAATCTTAATATTGCATTAATCACTAAATTGGCTTGGAGAATATGTACAGAATCCATTCATCTCATAGTGCAAGTTCTGGGAGGTAAATATTTCAAAACAGATGATATCTTACATCAACACATTCAAGCTAAGAATTGCTCTTACACCTGGAATGGAATTACTAAAGGATTATAAATAGTTCAACAAAATTATTTCACGTAGATTAATATTGGTGAAAAAAACAAAAATCTTGTTGGACAGATGGATTCCAGGTATGTCAAATCCTCTAGTTCCAGTTAATGATCTTTTCAGGTTTTATGAGGTAGTCTCTGAACTGCTTATTCCAAATTCTAACCAGTGAATGTTGAACTGATTAATCAACTTTTTGATACCAATACTTCTAGAAGAATTCAGAGTTTGTTCATTGGTCCCTTTAAATAAGATGTAATGTTGTGGATGCCTACTAAGGATGGAAATTCCCAATTACAAAGAACATACAACATGCTTACCAAGTGTGACAGAGTTGTTCAAAATTAATGATGCTAATATAAATCCAGAAGTATGGAGAAGGCTTTGGAATTGTAATGCTGCACATAGAATTAAACTCTTTGCATGGAAGTGTATTAGAGAGTTAAATACAACCAAAAGTAAACTGGCTATACACAACAATGATCAAGATGGTTGGTGCAGCATTTGTGGTCAGCAGGAAGAAACCATGAAACATTTACTATTTGCATGTAGGCATACAAGAGCAGTCTAGAGAGGGATCAACATTGACATTGATTCAGTTAAGGAAAATTGCAGAAGTGTCTGTGAGCGGGTTATTAGTTGGTTTAGCAACTTCAATAACAATGTGAATGAAAAATGGCTATATACTGTCATGATAGGTTCTTGGATTCTCTGGAAAGATAGATGTGATACAGTATTTCAGGGAGTTTGTCTTAATCACCTTACCACTGTGCATAAAATAAACTATCACTTAGCATCTCATTTGCATGAAACATATAGTAACAATTTAAGCATAAGTGTAAACAGATTCTATGGATGGATTCCTCCATTAGAAGGCATACTAAAACTTAATTTGGATGCATCATTTGACTCTGATACTAATCAGTTGGGTACTGGTATTGTTCTTCGTGATTATACAGGTGGCTGCCGAATCAGGGGAACGTACTCAAATGGATTTATGAGTGCAGAGGAAAGAGAATGTTGGGTTTTGCGTGAAGCTTTGAGATGGGAAAAACTGAAGCAGCTCACAAAAATACAAGTGGAAGCAGATGCTAAAAATGTCATCCAGTCCATAACTGGAGATACTTTACTCATTCAGTGGGAGCATAGAAACCTTATCAAAGAAATTAAACATTTAGCTTTGAGTTTCTTACATTGTAGTTTTTCTTTTATTAGTAGGGATGATAATCAGGTTGCAGACCATATCTATAAAACTGCTAGAGATTCTACTCATACAGTAGAGGCTGATAATAATTTTTCAGTTGCTATTTGTAGTTTTTTAGCAAAAGACACAAACTTTCACTCCTCCTGAATAAATAAAGTTCTTGCTTTATCAAAAAAAAAAGTACTAATCAACCTGTTTAGTTTAATTAACTGTGTTAGATTAACTAGTTGAATTAAAAATTATGAAATCTTATTTCGGTATTGTTGGAAGATTTTGAGAAAAAAACTTGTTTTGAGAATTTTGTTTGTAACGGAAATGAAACCACACTAGCCAAGCACTTCTAAAAAGAGGATTGCACAACTGTTTAATGGTTTCATTCTCCAAATTATAAAAGAAATTAACACTTTCAGAAATCATAGAATGATAAGTCAGCATGCTCGACTAAACTAGAAGATAACGACCTTGTATGGTGATCTACCCACAAAATCTACTACTATAAGTCTTAATCTTCAATGTAAGAATCTTCGTCCGATCCGGCGAAACCCAACATATAGTCCGCATCAAACTCTAAAATTTTGGAATTCATGAAATGATAGCTTTCATTAAATATGAATGCTTCTCCCTTTTCCTCCAAGTAATTCCTTTTCGTGACTTCTTCCTACAAAAACACAAACACAAACTTAATTTATTAGTGTTATTATAATGGAAGAACAAACTACTTGACATATGTAAAAGAAACTCTAAAAACACTTAAAAATTATGGGATCGTTAAGCTTAAATGGCTAGGGTTGAAGATCCGTTATTAGATAGTGTTAGAGCACTGCTCGGTCGAACTCACAAGTGTTGTTATCTCAAGCTTGTTTGTCAAGTTTAGTTGTCAAAACTATAAGTCTTGATTTCTAGTCTACTTATAGCTATGTCAGGGATTAGGATAGAATGTGTAGTTAAGCTTTAGACTTCACAGCGTTCATCGATTGAAGACGAATAACTACTAAGGGGAACTTGTGGAACTTCATCAACAAAAGGTATGTGGAGAATTTAACTCATCTATCACTCAGAAGTCTATTTCTATTCTATCTTCTATTGAGACAAAAGTCGTATAGCTATATAGAATTTAATTTATACACATTTGATATTTCGAGCTGAGTTTAACTCGCTTACATATTTCTCGAAATATGTGTTGGTAAGCTTTCGCTTCAACCAAGTTCATCTTTTATTCATGATGAAAGTCAAAAGATGATCATGTGAAAATCGCCTGGTAACATCTTATATGATTTGTGTGTGACGGTCATTTGATGTAGACTCGGAATGTTTCGTATTGATTATTTGATCACTTTAAAATTGCTTTGAAGCTAATAGATTGTGTGAGACAGCTATTCTCGTCTTCTAAGAATGTTTCAATGATTAAAATGGGAGTTTAGAACATTTAACCATTGATTGGATATAGCACAGTATGCGTACTAGTATGTTAACTGTTGCAAGTGTATTCCAAGTTCGGGAAATTAGTATACATACCCGTATGCGTACTGGTTTAACAGTTGAAGTCCGGGAATTTAGTATGCGTACTCGTTTGCATACTAATTCAACTGAGTTCGGTCGTGAACGACAGTATGCGTACCCGTTTGCATACTAGCGAACAAGACCAGGTCTGGAACTTAGGTATGCGTACCCGTTTGCATACCTGAGTGGGTTAAGTTCTAAAATCGGTTAAGTATGTTTACATACTCATGAACAAATACATTTATATAATAAGGAATGCAATCTTTGCAAACCGTAATGTTCATGAATTAATTCGAGTGAATAAAAACCGATTTTGCTTCAATTGTGTCTTGTATACTTCTGAGAATATAAACAATTGAACAACTCTATAACTAGTTTCATTTGATTCATTTGAAGTAGTTGTGATTAAAATGAACAAGGTTGATATGAAAGTGTTCATATGGCTAACTTCGGTTAACTATTGTTGAGCCAACTAAGTGTACACGTTTAGGTACGGTTACCGATATCTAAATGAAGGTACATTTCATTTGTGTGTAACAAGCTAAGACAATCTAACGGTTGAAAGATATTACTTGAATCTAATCAGGTTTTCATCTAACGGTAAATATTGAATGCTTTGTTACCAAGGTAAATTGATTGCAAACCCTGATTTGAAGACTATATAAGGGAGAACTGTAGCAACTGGGAAACCTAATCCTCACACCTCCTGTGTGATACTAGTTGCGACTAGAGTCGATTCTCCTTTAACCTAGGTTTTTAAAAAACCATTATACGTTAACGACTTAAAGACTTTATTGGGATTCTGAAGCCAGACCCAACTATTTTCTCTGTAGTTGCGTGTTCTGATCTTACTTTGTTCTATCGTATTGAGTACTATCTTCTCTAAGATTTGCTCGAGATTTAATCTCCGATAGGTAAGATAAAAAGTAATCACAAACATCTTCATCTCATCGTTTGTGATTCCACAATAGCTTGTTCCGCTACCATACGGTTAAGATTATTGTGAGGTGATTGATATTACTAGGCTGTTCTTCGGAATATAAGTCCGGTGTATCAATTGGTTCATGTTCACCTTGATTTATCAAAAGACAGAACAAAACTCGTAGGTATTTCTGTGGGAGACAGATTTATCTATTCAATAGACTTTTTTGTGTGAGAGAGATTTGTTTATCAAGTCTTCGACTTTGGGTCATAGCAACTCTAAGTTGTGGGTGAGATCAGCTAAGGGAATCAAGTGCGTAGAGTCTTGCTAGGATACATAGGCGTAAGGAACGTGACTGTACCTTTATCAATGTGAGATTGGTTAGGGATCAACTACATTCTAGTCCGAAGTTAACTTGTAGTAGGCTAGAGTCTGTAGCGGCTTAATATAGTGTGGTGTTCAAATATGAACTAGGTTCCGGGTTTTTTTCTGCATTTGCGGTTTCCTCGTTAACAAAATTTCTGGTGCCTGTGTTATTTCTTTTTCGCATTATATTTTCTATATAATTGAAATATCACAGGTTGTGCGTAGTTCAATCAATTAGATAATCCAACCTTTGGTTGTTGATATAAATTGATTGACCTTGAACATCGGTCTTTGGTACCATTCAAGTCGTTTCTCATAATAATCAGGCTCGCGGATTTCAATTTGTTTGATTTTTTGATTACATTGAGAAATAGAGATACAACTCTTGGATATATTTCCATTGATTTAGTCTGACTGTCTAGTTGATTCTCTTGGAATTATATTGGAGTTTGTTCATACAGATTGCCTAAACGAAATATTTGGTGTGGTTGTTAGACCCCTACTTTTTCAGATAGCTATAAAATCAACTATGACTTTTTGGATAACTTTGCACCTATTATGAATTTGTTGAAGAGTTCTTCTCTTTGGATTCCCATAATCTAGCACATATTGGATATATATCTTCGCCCAAAAGGTTTCGGGATCTACCTTTGAGGGGGAGACATCTACAACTCGACTTTCAGCGTAACATGTTTTGATTATGGCCAAATCTTCACTTGAATCACATGATGTTATGCTTGAATGTAGAGTATGAGGTGAGTTACAAAGAGTAGATGATGAAATGAGATTTGTTGAGTATATGAAAATAGGCGTGTGTTGTTTTGCAAATAAAACTAGTATATTTATAGGATAGTCAATGCAGCTGTACTTGGAAAATTTTGAATTTTGAATCAGTCGCCATGGTTTTATTTTCCTTACATTGCCAATTAGTTATGGTCGTCATGATAGTAATTTTGTTACCGCACGGCTACTAACATATTTTCACATAGGAAATATTTATATTCACTAGCCTTTAGTCGGCACGATACTTTTTTAGAAAGATGACGACTATAACATGGTCGTCTAGGTCATGATATTATTGACATGACGACTATTAGCATTTTTTTCACACATGAATTGGTGATATCCATCTACATTTAATCGACATGATAATTGTTTAACAAGATGACGACTAAGACATGGTCGTTTAGGTCGTAATGTTGTTAACATGACGGCCCTGGTAACTACACAATATTTTTTCAGGTCATCAGTCTGCAAAAAGAAAAGGTTACGATCCTTGATTGGTCATCACTATAAAAAATTTTATACCTTGACAACTAAACTATTGAAACATAACATAACTAAGAAAACCATTTTTTCAACAACTAGAAATCCAACATTTGTCCAAACAAAAAGAAACATTTGTCCAACCAACCATAAAGAAACATTTGTCCAACCATTAACCTTAAGATACTTGTCTAACACATAAAGAAACAAACTAGTAATTCATTCACGACCACCACCACCACCACAATCACGACCACCACCTCGGGCTCGTTGACTTCCACCTCTACGAATACGCCGCCTCTTTAGTTCAGCAGTTGCTTGACGAAACATTTGGTATCTTCATTATCAACATTCTTAGAAAATTCAATGTGTTTAGTTTGCTCTTCAACCTATAAAGGCTCTCCACTATCTCTCGCGCAACACATCATCTTCACAAGGGTCTTTAAGTTGTCCTTCTATTTTCAGTTAAACAATAAATGATCTATAAACTTATTCAATAATCTAATCTTTAAACAATAAGAGAGACACAATACTTATATAATTCTTAAGACTCTTTGTCGGGTCTTTCACGGTATTCTTTTTCCGAGACGGTTGAACAATTCTTTCACGAATTACATGAGGATGAGCAAAACCGGAGTACCACAACATATAATTATCAAGAACTTCATGACCGTTGGTCGCCTCATCCAAAAGACTCAAATCATCTATATGATCATGCCTCTCATCCCAATGTGAAGTTTCTGCCTTTGCTAAGTAAACTACGTCAACATATTGTTCGGACATGCTGCACTCCTCCCTTAACACTTTAAAGAACGTTTCATCACCGGAATGGGGTTCTTCTTGGACATAACCGATTTGTCGCATTACTCGATACGAATCATAAAATGAAAATCCATTGGGGTAAAACAAGGGACCTTAATAAAATACAACTTCATTTCTCCTTATAATTATGCGATCTTTTCTATCTTCTCGATACGAATCGAAAATTACCTCATACACAGTCATGTTGTCCAAGGCAACTCGCATGTGGATCAGCTTTTGAGACATATCCTTCTCCTGATAATATTAAAAATTGTACTTGCGTCCTCTAGGCTTGTGCTTCGGAAGATCAGGATTGATTTTGATGTTGGGATTGGCTTTCACTAACGATGTGAAGCGCTCGTATATCAAAATCTATGCAAACACAAAGTATAGTAAGAATCTCATCTTACCAAACACTAACTAAACAAACTGGAAAATATAAATGATTGAGACAATTAAATTACTTGGAAGAGACTTAGATTCGCGTTAACTTGCTTACAAAGTGCCCTTGAAGCCTTTGTAAACTCTCCATGCAAGTGGCCAACCACCACAGTACCCCATGAATACTTATACATATCATTAAGGGGATGCAATAGTTGAAGATACTTGCCGTCGACCTTGTTTCCGGAATTGTTTGGAAAGACATTATTGCCCTTGACGTATAGAAAATAAGCAGATGCAGTAGACGTGACTCTCACTTCGTATACACTTCTTTCCCCTTCAAAAATATACTTGGTCCCACAATATGTGTCCCTTAACTTCTTCAGATTAAGCTTTTTGCTTATGTAACCATCCTATATCACAAACATAAACTCGACTTATTCTCATCCCAACTGCACAAGCTCTTAGTCAATTTGAAAAAATCCTCTCAAGAAATTTGATCATCGTAGTCGTCATTTGTGGATTTTCCATCAACCTCGAGGCCTAGAATTTGTTGACAATCATCGGGAGTTATCGCCATCTTACCGAATGAAAAGAGCATTGTATCCGTCTCGCCATAAAACCTCTCATAGAATGCATATATGGAAACTTTGTCATACTCAACAACTGAATTCTTCATCACGGGTTACAAACCGTATTTTTTGACAATATCTTTCACAGCGTCACATTCAATGTCAAGTGACCATTTCTTCATCATAGTATTTGAAGCTTGGCGCCTCAAAAGACGGATGGAATTCTTATGATCCAATATTTAGTTCCACATAATCACAATAGGAAATACATACTAACACTTAAACCTAATTATAGATAGAATGAATCTAATAAAAAAAGGTTAGGTTGAGATTACTTAAGATCGTAGAGTAAATTTCATACGCCCACGAGTCTTTGTTTCCAAAGAACACATGTCCACCATATTCGGGTAACCCAAGGAGTGGCTCACCAGGATCATCTTCAAGTAAGAGGGGGGCATGTGAGAATCAATAAGTTTGTCGATAACCTTTTTTTTTTTACCAACATGAACCACTGTTTCTTGACCATTACCTTCTTCTTCTTCTTCTTCTTCTTCATATTCATCTTCATCTTCTAAATTATCCTTCTCATCATCTTTAACACCTTCTCTATTATCTTTCTCTTTATGAATTTCATCATCATTATCTCTGAAAAAACGGGGGTACAACAACCACACCCAATATTTCGTTCGGCAATCTGAATAGACAAACTCCAATATACTTTCAAGAGAATCAACTAGACAGTCAGACTCAATCTAGAGGAAAGTATATCAAAAAGTTTATATCTCTTTTTCACAATATAATCAGCAAATCAAACAGATAGAAATCCGCGAGCATGATTATTATGTGAAACAACTTGAACGGTACCAAATACCAATGTTCAAGGATCAATCAATTTCAATCAATAACCAAAGGTTAGATTTACCAATTGATCGATACAACGCACAACCTGTGATATTTCAATTATATAACAAAATATAATGCGGAAAAGAAATAACACAGACACCATAATGTTGTTAACGAGGAAATCGCAAATGCAGAAAAACCCCGGGACCTAGTCCAGCTTTGAACACCACACTATATTAAGCCGCTACAGAAACTAACCTACTACCAATGAACTTCGGACTGGAATGTAGTTGAGCCCTAATCAATCTCACACTGATCAAGGTACAGTTGCGCTCCTTACGTCTCTGAACCCCAGCACGATTCTACGCACTTGATTCCCTTAGCTGATCTCACCCACAACCAAGAGTTGTTACGACCCAAAGTCGAAGACTTGATAAAAAAATCTGTCTCACACAGAAAAGTCTATTGGAATAGATAAATTTTTCTCCCACAGAAATACCTACTAGTTTTGTTCTGTCTTTTGATAAATCAAGGTGCACAGGAACCAATTGATAAACCGGACTTATATTCCCGAAGAACAGCCAAATATTATCAATCACCTCACAATAATCTTAATCGTATGGTAGCGAAACAAGATATTGTGGAATCACAAACGATGAGATGAAGATGTTTGTGACTACTTCTAATCTTACCTATAGGAGATAAATCTAAAGAAAATCTTAGCAAAGATAATACTCAATCACGATAGTAAAAGTAAGATCATAACACGCAACTACAGAGAAAATAGTTGGGTCTGGATTCACAATCCCAATGAAGTCTTTAAGTTGTTAACCTACAGGGTTTCGTGAAAAACCTAAGGTTAAAGGAGAATCGACTCTAGTCGCAACTAGTATCACACATGAGGTGTGGGGTTTAGGTTTCCCAGTTACTAGAGTTCTCCTTTATATAGTTTTCAAATCAAGGTTTGCAATCTAAGTTACGTTGGTAACAAAGCATTCAATATTCACAGTTAGATGAAAACCTGATTAGATACAAGCTAATATCTTTCAACCGTTAGATCGAACTTAGCTTGTTATACGCAAATGAAATGTACCCTCATTTAGGTTTATGTAACCGTACCTAAACGTGTACACTAGGTTGGCTCAACAGTAGTTAACTGAGGTTATCTATATGGACACTCTCATATCAACCTTATTCATCTTAATCATAATTAGTTCAAATGACTCAAATGAAACAAGTTAAAGAGTTGTTCAATTGCTATATTCTCATAGAAGTATACAATAACACAATTGAAGCAAAATCGGTTTGATTCACTCGAATCAATTCATGAACATTATAGCCACGGTTTGTAAAGAATGCATTCCTTATTAAAAAATGTATTTGTTCATGTCACAACCGATATTAGAACTTTAACCACTTAAGTATGCAAACGGGTACGCATACTTTAAGTAGTCGGACCAAGTTTGGTTTTCGCCAGTATGCGAACGGGTACACATACCTCCAAACACAGCAGAATTTCCCAGACATTAACCTTACGCCAGTATGCATACGGGTACGCGTACTTAGGTTCCCGGACTTATCAAACCAACAGGTACGCATACGGGTATGCATACTATGGTTCCCGGACATGGATCACATATATGCAAAAGTGCACAACATGTTTATAATCCAATGTTGGTTAAGTGTTCTAAACTCTATTTCAATCATTGAAACATTCTTAGAGGATGACAATAGCCGTTTTCACACACTATTAGCATCAAAGCAATTTTCAAGTTATTAAAATAATCATAACGAAACATTCCAAGTCTACACCAAATGATTGTATCACACAAACCATGTAAGATGTTACTCGAGAATTTTCACATGATCATCTTTTGACTTTCATCAAGAATATAAGATGAACTTGGTTGAAGCGAAAGCTTACCAACACATATTTCGAGAAATATGTAAGCGAGTTAAACTCAACTCGAAATCTAAAATATGCATAATAGAAAACTATAGTAATACGATTTTTGTCTCAATATAGGAGATAGAGTAGAAATAGACTTTCCAAGTGATAGATGAGTTTCAGTATTCACATACCTTTTGTTGATGAAGTTCCACAAGCTCTCTTTAGTAGTTCTTCGTCTTCAAATGATGAACGTCGGGAAGTATAATGCTCAACTACACAATCTATCCTAGTCCGAGACATTACTATAAGTAGACTAGAAATCAAGACTTATAGTTTTGATCACTAACATTGGCAAACAAGCTTGAGATAGCAACGATTGCGAGTTCGGCCGATCACTGCTCTAATAATCTCCCCCTTTGTCAATTTTAGTGACAAAACTATCAATACATATGGATTACAAAATAAATAAACTTTGTAGCTTCTCATCCAAATGCTTGATCTCCTTGGTTCTTCAACATTACTCGAAATCTTCATCACTTCCAAGTACTCCAATGACTCTAAATGTGTTAAACTCAGCATCATAGTTGTTGAAGATCCGTAGCTATAACAATGAGAAAAAAATTGCTCTCAATCATTGTTATACAGTGTCATAGTATTATTATACAGCATCAAAGTCCAATTGCATCACAACTTTGACAACAATACTATGGTGATATGTATCACTCCCCCTTAGTCAATACTTTATCTCACAATGAAAACCACTCCCCCGTACATAATGATCCGTAAAATATATGTATTTGTAGTGTGAACTACACATTAATTCTCCCCCTTTTTGTCAATATAAATTGGCAAAGGTACGAAAACTAAGATCCTCATGAAATTTTCATAGAGATACTTCATGACCAAAATAGAACAACATACCAACTTTTTTAGATGCCATCAAATAGCCAAAACTAAATGCATTCATCAAGGAGTTTATAAAGATACAAGATAACCCCTACAATATTCCACAGTCTCACTCCCCACAAAGATTTGGAAATTAAGCACAAGTTCAATTAAGAACTCTCCCCCATAAAATGTCATTCCCGAAAGAACAACCAGAGCGACCTTACTTTTACAAGAAAATAAGGATTTCTTTGGACATTAACAAATCACATGAAACATGAATTTGTATCCAAAAATCTTAATTGAATTAACCACAAGGAAAATGATCAATTCAATTAGCCATGCTCAACATAAGAGAACTTACGGAGTAATACAGTACATACACAAAGATGTGGATCAGGGAAAGACCAATACTGCGGAATAATCAAAGATTCATTCTATTTTTCTTCACTATTTGCACAATGACATATAATAGACTTAATCTTTGAAAAAAAAAATTCATCATTTCTTCCATAAATATTTGCATAATGACATAAAATGCGTAACTTTTGTAGTCAAAAGTTCATTCTATCTTTTATCAATACTTTCATATCGACATATAATAGAGTTAACTTTTGAACAAGTATGGGAAAGTTAAGGTTCACGGACGTAAACAACATATCCCATAACAATTTTCAATATATAAAACCATAAATATTAATACTGCAAAAATCATCTTCCAAATAAACTTTAGAATTTAAACAAATAAATCTAAAAACATTGCAAGATGAAAACGTTGGCAATAGCTATGTGTACTCACAATAATGGCTATTCCAAACCCTAGTTATCCTTCTTAAAACACAAGAATAAATTCTCATAAGAAGTTTCCTAGACAAGAATTAAAAACCAAAACAACTTTAAGACCAAAACAACCGAACACACGTTAAAATCAGAGATCGTGTTCAGAATCTTCACGGGTTTCAAGACCTTCAAGCTTGTGACTGTCAGCATCGACATCCTCTTTGGAGAAAATATCCTCTTTGAGAAGATCCTTAACATGTGACTTCACGAGAACAAGGTAAAAATTAACCTTTTTCAACTCAGTTCGTAACACATCAAGACCCTTCATAGAGTTCCCAAGCTTCAGTTTTGCTTTTCCGAGATCATTGAGAAAACCATGAACCACTTCAGCATAGACCATCTAAGCCTTTTCTCTATCTTGATGGGAATATGCATAATAGCATGATGCACCAGGACTGAGTTCATCATCTTCAACAATGGTTCTTTTCTTCTTTAAGACAAACCAAAATAAACAACGTCATCAATAAAGTCTTCCGGCAAATCCCAAGAACAAGGAGGAGAACCCATTCTTAACAACAACAAAAAAATTGAGTATGCGTACTCACAAGAAGGTTTTTTAAATAGTTTCTCAGGGAAACAAATTTTTAGGGTTACCAAAATTGGTCAGTGACAAGTAATATGGGTACCCATACGAACACAACCTTTACCTATAGCCGGAAAATACCTCAATTGCAAAAAACATAATGCAAGAAAACTGTTTATACAACAGTGTTTTGCTACGTGAATAATTTCACATAGTTTTAGCTCAATAAATTTTACATTCTCACAAGAGAAAAATTTAGAGCAAAAGAGTAGCAATTTTTGACACAATAAGATTCCAAAAAGACTTGAAAAGCTTTGTCAAAACATAATACAAATACTTATGCAAACATGTTTGTGAATGATAATCCGACTAGGAACGATAAGAAAATAGCCAGAGAACCAGAAACACTTTGCCATCAAGTATACCTGATTATATCTCACTCAACCAGGAATTTTTGTGAGTGAGGTTTTAACCTTGTGATTAATTAGCACAAGTATGACCCTTGAGCTCATCAAATGAACATTGTTTTCGGTTAAACCTCTTTCTCCTGATCTTCGGAGGAAAACCGTTATGATGTGAAAAGTTATCGTAAAACTTACTATCATCAAAATACGACGCACCGTATGTATTCTTACCTGAAGAATCTTGACTAGAGGGAATTGACAGCCTGTTAATAATTTCTTTATAACCTTCAATTATCATTTTTAGGTTGTCTTCCAGCTCTTCCTTTTTGCCTCCTTCTTCTGGTACCTTTTTCACATCAAGAACAACCTTATCTCCCTTTTTGATTGAAGAAGATCCATGAGTTCTTTTTGGACGAAATGGTTTAGGAAGATTGTTTCGAAATTGAACATTTGAGGAACATATCAAACTGAATTTCCTGGCAGGGTGAGTACTAAAACCAATTGGTCTAGACATACGAATGTCAGTTACACCTTTGAGAATTAAATCTAAGGTATGTTGAAGACGAACAATGGAATTGTCATTCAACCTAGATTTCCTCTTTTGTTCACCATGTCCTTTTGAATCACAAAAGAGACACACTTTCTGATCACCTGAGTGATTAGACAAAACAGTCTTAACACCATCGTTGGGAGATGTCTTCCTTCCATGTGATGTGGATATTCCTTGATTAAAGGAAGACAAGAGCACATTATTTACAACAGGAAGGGATTTCGATTTTGCTTCTAGAACTGAATTTTTTACAGTTAAGTCAGAAGCAATTGGTATAGTGGACTCTTTGGAACATTCTTGAACAGAGAGTTTACTCAAAAGAAGTTCAGTTTCCAAAGCATCCTCTTTGAGATTTTCCACAAGCAGAATTCGTGAAGAACAGGCTGAGACGTTTTCCTCTCGAAGGACCTTTAGAAGAGAGACACGTTCATTTACCATACCAATAAGAACATTGACTTTGTGTTTCAACCGGTTGACATCATCAGCCTGGATTCTAACAAGTTTCAGAATCACTGCATTCTCTTTGGCTGCTTCCCTTTTAACTTCAGAGTCAGACTCGTCAGTAAAGTAATTCGGGTAACACTTTTCAGTTGAGGTCTGTTTCGTTGGAACACTAGGTTCGTCTATATTCGAGATTGACAAATCTTTCTCTTTAATAGATTTCGTAGAAACAAAACACGCAACTACATAGAAAATAGTTGGGTCTGGCTTTACAATCCCAATGAAGTCTTTAAGTCGTTAACCTACAGGGTTTCGTGAAAAACCTAAGGTTAAAGGAGAATCGACTCTAGTCACAACTAGTATCACACAGGAGGTGTGGGGATTAGGTTTCCCAGTTACTAGAGTTCTCCTTTATATAGTTTTCAAATCAGGGTTTGCAATCTAAGTTACCTTGGCAACAAAGCATTCAATATTCACTATTAGATGAAAACCTATTAGATACAATATAATATCTTTCAACCATTAGATCGAACTTAGCTTGTTATACACAAACGAAATGTACCCTCATTTAGGTTTATGTAGCCGTACATAAACATGTACACTAGGTTAGCTCAACATTAGTTAACCGAAGTTAGCTATATGAACACTCTCATATCAACCTTATTCATCTTAACCATAACTAGTTCAAATGACTCAAATGAAACTAGTTAAAGAGTTGTTCAATTGCTATATTCTCATAGAAGTATACAAGAACACAATTGAAGCAAAATCGGTTTGATTCACTCGAATCAATTCATGAACATTATAGCCACGGTTTGCAAAGAATGTATTCCTTATTATGTAAATGTATTTGTTCACGTCACAACCGATTTTAGAACTTTAACCACTCAAGTATGCAAATGGGTACGCATACTTGAAGTAGCCGGACCAAGTTTGGTTTTCGCCAGTATGCCAACGGGTACGCATACCTCCAAACCCAGCAGAATTTCCCGGACATGAACCTTAGGCCAGTATGCGTACGGGTACGCACACTTAGGTTCCCGGACTTATCAAACCAACAGGTACGCATACGGGTATGCATACTATGGTTCCCGGACATAGATCACATATATGCAAGAGTGCACAACATGTTTATAATCCAATGTTGGTTAAGTGTTCTAAACTCTATTTCAATCATTGAAACATTCTTAGAGGATGACAAAAGCCGTTTTCACACACTATTAGCATCAAAGCAATTTTCAAGTTATTGAAATAATCATAACGAAACATTCCAAGTCTACACCAAATAATTGTATCACACAAACTAAGATGTTACTCGGCAATTTTCACATGATCATCTTTTGACTTTCGTCAAGAATATATAAGATGAACTTGGTTGAAGCGAAAGCTTACAAACACATATTTCGAGAAATATGTAAACGAGTGAAACTCAGCTCGAAATCTCAAATGTACATAATAGAAAACTATAGTAATACGACTTTTGTCTCAATATAGGAGATAGAGTAGAAATAGACTTTCCAAGTGATAGATGAGTTTCAGTATCCACATAGCTTTTGTTGATGAAGTTCCACAAACTCTCCTTAGTAGTTATTCGTCTTCAAATGATGAACGTCGTGAAGTCTAATGCTTAACTGCACAATCTATCCTAGTCCGAGACATTAATATAAGTAGACTAGAAATCAAGACTTATAGTTTTGATCACTAACATTGACAAACAAGCTTGAGATAGCAACGCTTGCGAGTTCGACCGAGCAGTGCTCTAACAACCTCCTTCGGCATGTGGAACGTCGTTCTCATCATCTTCCTTATCTCCTCTATCATCCGTAATTCCTTGATCACCAGCATCATTACCTCCTCCACCAGATGGAATTGATTGGTCTTCATCGAAAGGTTTTTCATAATCACCTGTTTCAGTTGGCGGCTGAGTCTCTTTCCGTTCACAGATCCTAAGTGTTCTCGGTTCTACAAATTCCCCTCTAAGTGCCGCAGTCAAGTGTTTGTCACCTTTGTGAGGAGGTTTTGAAGGAGGGGTAGCATGTTTCTTTCCTTGCTTGAGCTTTTGCAGCCTAAACAATAACAATAACACAAGTAATCAGTTAAAATTCACAGCTACAAATTAAGAATTCAAGAACAATGGAAATGCATTGCAATTATTCGTCAAGGTCTATATTTGAACAAACCGATGACTAACTAACTTATGGGCTTAGTCGTCAGGGTCGAAAACTCTATAAAATGACGACCAAACCTTACTCGTCAATTTAGAGAGAGAGAAAACCTTAACGACTAATAACCAATCCGAACACATGAAAACTATGTTTTGGTGAGTTATTAGTCGGCATGGTCGATAATCCCTCAAAGTGACGACCAACACTTAGTCGTCAAGGTATTATTCCAATAACATAACGACCAATAACAAAATGGTACACATGAAAAATTGGTTTTGGTCAGCTATTAGTCGGCATGGTCTATAATCTACAAAGTGACTACAAACACTTAGTTGTCAAGGTACTTTTCTAACCGACCAATAACAAAATGGAACACAGAAAAAACAAATTTTTGACAGTATTAGTCAGCATGTTTAGGATTTTTAAAACTTGACGACTAATAATATAACATCATTAGTCGTCAAGGTACTAGGTTGAATATCGTGACAACCCTGTAAATGTCACTTCTAGAGATGAAAATTCGTCACGGTATTCAAACTAGAAAAATAACAATTAATTCTATACATGAAAAGTCGTCAGGGTAGGCAAACAGACCCTAACAACGACGTAATGACAGTTTCCGAATTTAGAATTCTTTGACCTAATTTGGCATGCAAACAACAAAATGAAGTACTGAATTTAGTTTATGTAATTACTTACTTTCTCAATCTCGTCATTTCTTCAGTTTGTTCACTTTCAGAGTTTTCTTGTTTGCCCACTAATTTTTTTCTTCCGTTTATATTGTTGCATTTGCTTTCCAATTCCAGGGTCATGACTATTAGGTTTTCTAGAATTTTGTTTCATACGCAATTTCATGTTTGAAGATAAATCGACGTGAAATTCTCGACTCGACGAGTTTTCAGACGTTTTTGATGAAGATGGGGCTCCAATTGATCGGTATAGTAGAGGAAGAGGAGAAGATGAAATGAGTAAATGAATTGGGGATTAAATATGTGTTTGTTTTAATTAGAATTGATAAGGGTAGTTTTGTAACTGTACCCATTTTGGCACCCTTTGGTTTACTTCTAGGTCCATCTAAAAAACGGGCACCTAGCTCAGCTGGTCATCCCCGTTTCCCAAAGTTTCATGCGCTCCAAGAGGTCTCAGGTTCGAGCCCCCAATGGCGTAATATTGCAGGAATTAACATGGAAGGTAGAGTTAGCTTGCCCCCCTTGTGACACAATCTCAGCCCCCATCCGTTTCGGCTCCCTTGGCTAGGTTACCCATGAGGCTCACTGGTAGGCTAGCACAGCAACATGTTCAATTAATATAGTTGTACGTTGTTGGAGCTTAGCTTGTTAGGCTTCCAACTAGTTAATGTAATACTCTTTATCTAATAATAAAGTGATTTTCCCAAGAAAGTTTCCTAAGTAATTTGTAATGTATACACCCAAAGCCTCAAAATAAAACTAGGGCCCTCCTAAAAAAGTGACTGGAGGCTCGAGCTACCCTCATAGTGAAAATGATGGAAAGGATGGGCTCATGGTAGTCAGGTGGGTGCACTGGGTGGAGTAACTGGAGTTACTGTGATATTCCTCTATTGGCGAGAGAATTATCATTGCACAGCCTTGTTTTTCAAAGTAAACTCCATGAAGCAAGAATGATATTCTATTGTGTTTCCACTAGAAACTTTTACATTCCCAGCAGAGCTGGTGGTTGGGGACCTTGGGGCCTAATCTTTCTATTAAACAATAACCATGACGTGAGGACCTTAGACAGCAACTTTAATTTCACTAATAAAAAGGATGTCACCTTCGATTATTGCCAGTTATGTGGTAGTAGGACGGTGACAAACACTGCTCATTCATTTTAAATACAAATTCTCCATTATTGTTTGAGCCGAAATTTCCCCTAGAGATTAGTCTTTTCATACACTCGAAATCATTAAGTAATAACATAAATCACGTTTGTATTGAATATCTGAGACAGAAATTGTTTTATTATCATGTTTCAAACGTTTAGATTCTTTCACCATAAAATCTTGCAATTTATATTGGTGTCTCCCTGTAATTTCGTGGAGGTTTTAAGGGGCATGTAATTGGGTTCATAATCTCTAATAGAAGGTGAGAATTTTATTACTCATGACATATAGAATTTTAGACCCTTATTTAAATTAAATTCATCTCCAACTGTAGGTCTTATAAAATACGAGGGTGTTAAAACAAATACATAGATCTTAGAGAATGTTATATTTAGACCTCCGGAATGATCTCAATGTTATATTTTTGCTTATTTATTTTTTTCCATTAGTTCATTTAAAGATAATTATAATTTTTCGTTTTTAAATTTTAAATTTTAAATTCTTTTAAAGAATTTTCACGTATGAAATTCTAAGGATTAAAATCCCCTACTGTTGGAGATGGTATTTTAGGCATAAGGTCCTATATTAGTTCTATGTGTAGATCCCGTAAATAAAAAGTCTAAATAATAAATCCATGATTATTTTTTTTTTTGCACTTTCAGTTGGAGATACTCTGAAGTTAGACGGTTAAAAAATTTCGGGAGGCCCCTTGTTCCAAAGTGTGATCCAATCCATTAAAAACACAAGTTTTTTACTTAGTTTTTCTTTTTCATTTCAACTAATTAAAATCCAAGTTATAAATCCAAGCCATTAAAATCCTAAATCCGAATCATGTACCAAAGTACGTAAATGTGGAAAATCTACTACATCAAACAATATGATCATTAAACTAAACTACAATAATTTTAAAAATTAGCTAAGTCAATAAAAATCACGTTCAAGAGAATAATTACGTTTGACCATTGTTTAGAAGGATTACGTTGATATGTTGATATACATGATTCAGGAATGAGCGGATTTGAGAGACGGTAATTCGAGCTTATATTTTTAGTGCAACGGAGGAGAATGATAATATGGAAAGGAAAATTCCTTTCATACTAATATCAAGGTTAGGCAAACAAGAAATATGATATGTGAGTTGGAAGATGAAACTGGTAATTTAATATCAGATCAAGGAAGAATAGTTGATCTTCTAGTTCATTTCTTTGAAAAGATATTTCAATTTCAAGAAGTTCAGGTAAATGACTTTATTCTAGAGGTAATTGATAACATATGAGATCAGGCAATGATTGATGCAATCCCGGAGATGTAAGAAATCAAGAAAGCAGTTTTTGATATGGATTCAGACAGTGCACCAGGGCCTGATAGTTTTTCAGGTATGTTTTATAAAGCATGTTGGGATATTATTCAGGGTGATTTTGTGAATGTTGTTCAATACTGCTATAGGAGGAAATATATATCAAAAGGTCCTAATTCTAATTTTTTAGTATTATTACCTAAAATTCAAGGTGCAAAGAAGCCAAACTAGTTAAGACAAATTGGTTTTAGCAATTTCAGTTTTAAAGTTTTTACAAAAATTCTCTCAATTGAAAAATGGGAAGTATAGTATGCAAGCTAGTTTCTCCCCAACAAGTAGCTTATATTAAAGGTAGAAGTGTTCATGAACAGATTATGTTAGCTTTAGAATTAGTCAATGAAATGAAGAAGAATAGAAGATGAAGAAATGTAGGATTGAAGTTTAGACATTTCTCAAGCCTATGATTCAGTAAGTTGGGATTTACTGTTCAAGGTTCTTCAACAGTATGGTTTTTCAGCTGCTTGGTGTGACTAGTTGAGAATTTTGTTTTCCACTGGATTCTTGGGGAGCCAAATGGATTAATGGGAGGCCAAATGGATTCTTGTCAATGCAAAAAAATTAAAGCAAGAGGATCCACTATCTCCCATTTTGTTTGTATCAATGGAGGAGGTTTTAAGTAGAGGTTTAACCAAACTTGTGGAAACAAATAATATGCAAACAATGGTCACAAGAAATGGTATCTCTCCCACTCATCTTTTATATGCTGATGATGTTTTCATTTTTACTAATGGTTCGAAAAAGAGTTTAGAAAATCTCTTGAAATTGCTAGAAGATTATTAACAATGCTCAGGTCAGCTCATAAATAAATTAAAAAGTAAGTGTTTTGTTGATGGATGTACTTCAGTGAGGAAAGATCAAATCTTGATCTGGTGCAGATGGAATTGACTTCATTTCCAGATAAATATTTGGGGGTAATCATACATCCAGGAAGAGTTAAATCAGTTTCTGTGTGGCCAATGGTGGAAATGATACAGGAAAATCTAACTGCATGGAAAGGGAGATTGTAATACTTTCATGATAGATTGATTTTGATTAAGTCATTTTTTTTGCAGCATTCCTGTTTACAACATGGCAGTTTATAAATGGCCAAGTTCTGTAATCAAGGTGTGTGAAAGAATTATAAGGAATTTCTTATTCTTATGGGACAGTGAAGTGAGAAAATTTGAAACTCTGTCTTGGTGTAGAGTTTGTACTCCCTTTAATAAAGGAGGTTTAGGAATTAGAAGATTATCTAATATCAACAAGGATCTTTTAGTGAAAATAATGTGGAAATTTTTAACCTCTAAGGAAGAATGGTCATTGTTCTTTGCAGCAAAATATAAAAATAAAAATGGGCAATGGATCTCTCAGTGGAAATTATCTTATGTATGACCTGGATTGAAGTGGGCTTGGCAGTTTCTCAAAGTTGATGTAAGATGGAATGTAGGTGATGGAGAAAACATCTCAATATGGTTTGATACGTCCCCTTATTAAAGTGATTGGGGTTCACAGATTTTGTCAACAACAATTTGCATATGAAAGTGAGTGATATTCTAAATGATGGTAAATGGAAATTCCCACATAAATACAACATTCATTAAGTGTTTCATTACCAGTTGTAAGTTGTGATAAAGACCAAATTATATGGTGTGGAGATGTGAAAGGAAAGTTTTCTACAGTTGCAGCAGTCAACAAGATTAGCGATACAGAAGTTATTATTCATTGGCCCTCTCAAATATGGAAGTATTTTCTTCATCCAGGAATTGCAAGCAATGTCTGGAAAATTCAACACGGTGTCTTTGTAGATGATGAAAAAATGATAAGTAAAGATCATTCAATGGTTTCTAAGTGTTGTGTTTTTCAGCAAGATCAGGATAACATGGCTCATCTGCTCTGGAGATGCAATTTCAGTAGAAATTTTTTGGCATGGCTTGGTAATGTTTTGAACTTCTCTATTCCATCTTCTTTTGATGATATTTTGAAGTTTGCAAAGCATAAAAGTCCAATAGTCAAAGAAGTTTGGTTAACATCATCCTGTTCTACAATGAGTGAACTTTGGTTTCAGAAGAATAACATTATATTTGAAAATGGTAAACCAAATAAAAACAATTTCAAGAGAAGAATTTTGAGCTTAGTTTATTATGGAGGGTACAGAATGAAAGGTACCAGATGGGGCCAGGACTATGATTCAAATATACTCAGTTTCTTCAATCTAGGTCACAGAAGCATTGAATTCAAAGCTATTAAAGAGTGTTACTGGCTAAATCCAGGAATGGGGTATGTTATGTTTTGTTGTGATGGAGTTGCAGCTGGAAATCCAGGTATGACAGGTTTTGGTATTATAACAAGAAGTCATGACTGTCAGGTGATAGGTACTGTATCTGGAGGATTAAGAATATCTACTAATTATAGCTGAAGCTATGGCAGTAATACATTGAATGTGCATTCAGATTGCAATGTAGCAAGATCATCATCGGGTCAGATTCAAAAACAGTTGTAGAAGGCTTTATCAAATGAGAGGTGCCTTGGTGTTTTAATTAGTCAAGATGGCAAAAAGCTAGTAAAGCTTTATCTGAAATACATTATGAGCACTGTAACAGGGAAATCAATTTCTCTGCTGATGATTTGGCTAAAAAGGGAGCAAGATTACAGTTGGGAGAAATAATACAACACGTGGGAAGACCTGCAAATCTGATCCAAGTGGAAATGCCTGATAGAAGATATTATAGATTTTGTTAGTAATCATTCTTTTCTTTTAGTTTCCCTCCTTTTTTGAACAATTGAGTATTTTGATTAAATAAAAATGGTGATTCAGCAAATAAAAAAATGGAAAGGAAAATTTAATGGTTTCTATGTTTCTTAGTAAAAGTTAATTGCTAGTTAAATTATACTCCCTTCGCTTGTGGAAAAAATATATTATCACTTTTTCATTTTGACCTATTTGTAGGTTAAAATAAAAATGTGATAGTACATGTTTTCTAGAAACGGAAGTAATATGATATGACGAGGTATGCATCCCTGTTGCTTAGCCATATTCTATATGACCTCCCAAAAGTGTTCAAATTTTTCTCCCCTTGTGATGATAATTTTCATCAAATCATAAACATTGTTACCATACCACCACTCTTCAGGGGATTACATTATGATTGCTAATAGTTTCGCATCGAATTGGTTGTGCTTCATATGTCGACCTTGGAAGCTTCCTTCGTGTTACAAAGATTAGTGAACTTATTTTCTCATCACACATCCGGCTAATAACTTTACTTTTGGGAGGAATCTGACTTACATTCATTTTGCTTCCCAATTAAGTTGTCCAATTGAATGCTTCTTGGGTTATTTTGTTTCCGCAAAGAGCTTTCCAAATATGTTAAATTTATAAAATCCGACCAATTGTGTAAATAATCTGTCATTTTTATATCGTTTAATATACACTTACACTTTGCGAGCGCATATTATTAGTCTAAATCACTTTAGCACCGTTTTGTGTTACTTGTAATTAAATCGTAAATATTTGGACTACACTGTCAGTTTAACCGAAAATGTGAACCCTTTAATATGAGGCTTTAGAGGAGAATACTCTAAAGCCCCAACCAATACCGGATCAAATGTTAATCTCCACCGAATTCAATGGTCAATGTTCATAATTCCGATTACTATATGAAGACGTTGAAAGCCACCAGTTTACTCCTTGCATGATTGCATCCCCTAACTAAAAAAGAGAAGGATAAATAAATAAATAAAATAAGAACAAATGGAGAAGTACTTCTTTGATGTTGATTGAGAAGGATCCAAAAAGCGGGATCATTTCTAATTCTAACACATGATCGGAGGCTTAGACAACAACGTTTCACTACATGAAATGCCATGCCACCATTACAATACTGCCTCTTGGGCCCTTGGAGATAGTAGGACGGTCGTAGACTCTGCTTAATCATTTTCAATCGGAATAGTCTATCATTTATCTGGCCGATATTTCTTTTTGACACATTCTCGTTTTATAGGTATCTGTATATCCTATTTATATAGATCACGTTTGTTTTGTTCCTTTGTGACAGATAACCATTTTTTTAGCATGTTTCAAACGTTTTTATGACTTTTACCAAATCTTGCATGTTATTTTGTTCTCGTCGTATAATTGTCCGATGATGTTGAGGGAAAATATAGTTGGGTTCATATTCCGCAGTCATACACATGCAGAAGGAACTATAGATTTAGATAAAAAAAAGTCGAATGGTGGATTTGTCAAAAGTAGTACCGTCCAAAGCAATAAAAGATGGAAATGAAAAATGCGACTTTCGGTACTTTTCTGATGAAGACATTATTGAATTTGCATATATAATCAAACATATAAAAAACATTTCATGTGGTTGACTTTTGACATAGTACCATTAACCATTAGTTGGGCCGACCGAGCGAAGCGATGGAGGATCTTTATATGATCATTTTTTGATAAATCCTCCGTCATCAATTGACACAAAAAGATTGGATTTGGTGTCCCAAACCATTTTCAATCAACAATGAAAGGACTAAAGAGCCCCTCCAAATCATTTTTTTCTTTTTTTTCTTTAGACATTTTCGTAAATAAACCGAAGAGGAAGGGCAATATGTATTAGACATTTTCGTAAATAAACCAAAAAAGAAGGGTAATAGGTATTAGACATTTTCGTAAATAAACCAAAGAGGAAAGGCAAATAGATATAAATGTCAAATTGTATTATAAATTCTTATGTATCCTATTTTTTTAAGGGTATAATTGACAACCAAACTTTAATATAACATATCTAAAAATCCGTGCCTTGAAATTTTACAAATTTTATCTCCTTGGAAAGTTTATGAAAAAGTCTATGCAATGAGTACAAACAACAATATCAAATTTAGAGTTTTTACGAAAAATTCGGAGATATTTATCATTTTAGACACAATTTTAGAAAATTAGATGTATATCCATATCCATTATGCAAACCACCACAAATGATACATAACACTTTATGTAGCCATATTTTGGTTTATGCATCAACTAATTTTCCATTGCAAATAATAAAACGATGTACTCCTTTCGTTTCAAGAAAAGTGATACTTTCACTTTAGGCACAATTCTCGAAAATTGAATGCATAGCTATATTGTAAACCACCACAAAGGATGCATAACACATCATGCAAATGCAACCATATTTTGGTTTATGGATCTATTAATTTTCCGTTTCAGAAAAAGTGGTACTTTCACATTTCGTTTCAGGAAAAGTGATACTTTCGCTCTGTTTCGGGAAAAGTGATATTTTCGCTCGGTTTCAGGAAAAGTGATACTTTCACTCCGTTTCAGTATCGGAGCGAAAGTATCACTTTTTCCGAAATGGGGCGAAATTATCACTTTTCTGGAACGGGGTGAAAGTATTACTTTTTCTGAAACGGGGCGAAAGTTCACTTTTTTATGAAACGGGGTGAAAGTATCACTTTTTCTGAAATGGGGCGAAAGTATCACTTTTCTGAAACTGAGGTGAAAATATCACTCTTTCTGAAACGGGACGAAAATAGTCGCAAACAAACCCCATCTTTAGATTCTTCTTCGGTCGGCCCTCCCACCGTGGCAACGGTTGTACTAGTTAGTCCTTATCTTAAACCAATCATCATGCCCTTAATTAGTAAAAGAACCTTTATTACTAATCATTTTTTTTGTATTGTACTCCCTCTGTTTCAAAATAATAGGCGTTTCATGTACAATCTGCACACGGAGCTAAGCTTTTCAGGCATATGAGATTGGGATATAACCATCCAGGAGACAGAGCCCATGGTAAATGAGAAGTTGCCAAAGAACGTGTGTCATACTGTCATGTGATATGTCCAGGACAGATATATGCGCAAACCTTCACTGGAAAAATAGAGATGTAAAAAAAATTACCGTCTCTTTGTCCATGACAAGTTTTAATTTTTCAGAAAAAATATGTAAATTAGTCGTTGGACAAGGATCTTTTTTTACCAGCCACATGTTCAAACATTTTTTTTTATCTACCAGCATCACAACCAACTATCTTATATATGAAAAACGTACATGAAAAACACTTGCAAAAACACTTGATATATGAAAAACGTATCCAGAATAATTACATTGACTAAATATAGTTTATAATTTTCAGTTGTTGGTAATAGTGCTGCTAGATCAAAAATACTCAAACGGGCGCGCTTCAAAAAAAAAAAAAAATCGGCTGATAAGGTAGCAAAATGATTTAGCAGAAAAACATAATGATCAAGCATTTGCCAAATAATTAGCAACTTTTGCGATCTTTTAAAGTGATCTTGAATGTTAATTTGTTATTTTGTGAAAAAAAATTGGTCTAACACAATGTCAATTTGTATTTACCCTTGATTTATTTATGCCATAAGTATGGTCCAAATAAGTTGGTTGCAACTTGCTAGATATATCTGTTACTGCACTTGTGTTGACAAAGAAAGTGTCAAGCAGTCAGATATTACCTTGTGCATGTACCTACATATTAATGACACATGCCACGGTTAATACACATTATTCCCTCTGGCCTCTGTTATATAAAGGCGTTGTTATTCACACAAACAGAAGAAGAAAAGACCACAGAAACAAATAACTAATTCTGTGGGAAAGATTCCTGAGAGAAAAAAAAAGAAAGCGAATAAGAAAAAACAGAGAAGTACTTTTTCTTTTTGTGTGAGAGTGAAAACAGAGAAGTACTTCAGTGATGTTAATGGCGAACGACATGATTACAGTCGATCCCAAAAGTGGGTTTTGCGAATCGAATTCGATTTTTTATAGTAAACGAAAACAATTGCTTCTACCTTGCAATGAAAACTTAGATATTACAACTTTCCTTTCTTCGAAAGTTCACAGAGGAAAGACTGCATATATTGATTCTTCGACTGGAGAAAGCTTAACATTTTCACAATTATGGAAAGCTGTTGATTCAGTATCTTCTTTTCTTTCTGTTGACTTAAAGATACGTAAAGGTGATGTAATTCTTATTCTTTCTCCAAATTCTATATTTTTCCCTATAATTTGTCTCTCCATTATGTCTCTCGGAGCTATCATTACAACAACTAATCCACTCAACACACCTCAAGAAATCGATAAACAAATCTCCGATTCAAACCCCATTCTAGCCTTCACTACTCAATCTCTTTTACCTAAACTAGCTTCTACTAATCTTCCAGTCATTCTTATCGGAGATTCAACTCCGATTACCAGATCATTATCAGCAACTACTAAACCTTTAATCATTGCATCATTGGAGGAAATGATGAGAAAAGAACCGAGTCCGTTTCGTGTTAAAGAACGAGTTGGTTTGGATGATACAGCAACATTACTTTACTCGTCAGGAACAACAGGAGTAAGTAAAGGAGTAATTTCGTCGCACGGAAATTTGATAGCAATGGTTCAAACCATATCGAATCGGCTGAAGGATTCAGATGGAAGCCAAACATACGTGTGTACTGTTCCAATGTTCCATATCTATGGTTTATGTGCATTTGCATCAGGATTATTAGCATGCGGATCAACTGTTGTAGTTCTTTCGAAATTCGAACTTGACGAAATGTTGTCAGCAGTTGAAAGATATAGAGCAACATGTTTACCTTTGGTACCTCCGATACTAGTTGCACTCATTAATAATGCTGAAAATATTTGGAAGAAGTATGATTTGAGTTCGTTAAAAACGGTTTTATGTGGTGGTGCCCCTTTAAGTAAAGAAGTGACTGAAGGGTTTGTAGAGAAATACCCGAATGTCTCGATACTTCAAGGATACGGGTTGACAGAAACTACAGGAATTGGAGCATCTACAGATTCGCAAGAGGAGAGTAGAAGGTACGGTACCGCTGGGTTATTGTCGCCAAGTATGGAAGCCAAGATTGTTGATCCAGAAACAGGTACAGCTTTGCAAGTAAATCAAACAGGCGAGCTTTGGGTTCGTGGTCCCACTGTTATGAAAGGTACGGAAAAATAATTGGTTTTGATTTTGTCCCTACACTATCCATTGCTACAATCAGTTACCAAATTGCACGAACATTATTCAGTTTATCCGGTTCATTCTATATCCATTTAGTAGTCTTCCCTGCAATTTGCAATTTGGTAATCCTGCAGCAACCTTAACACCCGAAAGGCCTAAACTTTGAACTGCTGTTAAAACGGCTATACTCGAATTGACTTTTTTGTTTTTTTGCTTTCCCTATATGCAAGTTCTTTCGTAGTGGCATAAGTCGGGCCATCGAATAGTTAATTTAGATAGACGGCTGGCTGAGTGGCTGGCATTGGTCATGAAACTAGAAGTGTTGACTTGTTTATAGACAAACGGATCCAAAGACAGATATTAACATATGCAGCACATGACGTATAGGCACTTTGGGACCCTTGTAGGATATTTTTAGCTTGTCGAGACACGAACCCACGCACGTAATAAAAAATTAGTAAACCAAAAAATTATTGCAATCATGTTAGATCTCACTTTTCCGTTTCCGGTTAGACAGAGGTGACCACTCAAAAATGATTTTCATCTAGGGACTTGAGTTCGTGGGATCGAATCTAACTACCAACTTTCACTGTGTTTACAGGTTATTTCAGTAACATGGAAGCTACCACATCCACAATAAATTCTGAAGGATGGTTAAGAACAGGTGATATCTGCTATATCGACAATGGTGGTTATCTTTTTGTGGTTGATAGGTTGAAGGAGCTGATCAAGTACAAGGGCTATCAGGTGAACATTGAAACATAACATCATAAGACCGATCATTTGTGTTTCAATCGTATATGAACAGATTCAGTACTCAATTTTTTTTACATAATATGTTGCTCAACTTTTGAATGTCTACACTTGTTAGGTTCCTCCTGCTGAACTTGAGGCCTTGCTGCTTACTCACGCGGATATTTCAGATGCTGCAGTTATCCCGTAAGGCTTCTGTTTTTGTCATTATTTCACATATATTGTGAATAAAGAGATAAAAACACTTGAATACTTGACGAATTTGATCAGTTTAACTGCTAACGAGGTTGCTAGTGCTACAAAAGAATTAAAGTAGGATTGGTAATCATTCTCAGATAAAATAGAAACTAAAAAAATGTTTGTCCAATTAACAGATTTCCTGACAAGGAAGTAGGCCAATTTCCCATGGCATATGTGGTCAGAAAAGCTGGAAGTAAACTGAGAGGAAATGAAATCATGGAGTTTGTAGCGAAACAGGTAAATACAAGATATCAATGAACTTATCCACTCTAAGGTGGTGATCTGTTATCATTTAACAACTTATCATATAACCATTCTATTACTGGTATTTCCAGGTAGCTTCATACAAGAAAATTCGACGCGTTTCATTTGTGTCGGCTATCCCAAAAAACCCATCAGGGAAAATTCTAAGGAAGGATCTCATTAAGCTTGCGACCTCCAAGCTCTCCAAGCTTTGAAATAGTTAGGTTCTGAAGCAATTCTATGGGTTTATAAATTTAAACCGGGGTTTCCGTACAAGATCCAACAGTTGTCAATACGTGTATGTAATGAAATGCACATCATTAAGTGCTTTGTAAGGTTCAATAAGGAGTTTCAATATGTAGTGGGAAAATGGAATTCTGTAACAGTTGACATGTTAATACTTAATAACTAAGATCAATACAATTCCGTATCTGTGACCTTTTTTTCTTGTGTGTGGGTGTGTTATAAATGCCGTGCCACGAGGAAAAATATGACTATAGACTAGGATTAAGTACTCTCAGAGATGCCTACATAACAAAGATAAGGTAATTTCAGAAAGAAAAAAAAATCTTATTTTCTGACACAATTTTACATTGATAATGGTAAAAGCATTCTTCTTTTCTTCTTCCCGGCTAGTCTCATTTGTTTCCAGATTTTCATGCAGACAAGTAACAGCATAGTAATGCATATTAAGATAAAGGCAAGTTGCATATACCTAAAATACAAAGAAACTGCGGAAAAAACTAGGAATGCAAGAATAATTAGCTCCCACGCAACAGATATCAGCACATCCACCCTGCAGTCATATAAGGAAAATACCAACATGAAGTAATATGGACAAACCGAAACAAATTTAAGAGACACTAAAAGGTTAAAAGTCAAGAATTATGAGTCTATTGATCTCTTCATTTCATACATAAAATAATGTAAGCAAACTTTTCCAAGGATCACTTACAAACCAATCAAGGGTGTTGTTTCCCGTTTACTCAGAGAACTCATAAATGAGACTGAATCCTTCTAGTTCGCCCCTCTGTAGAATCGGTAGTCTAGTGTAAAACTCATACAGATGTCAACATCAGTAATTTCCCAACTACCCAGGTAAGAAATCCTGATGCTATAGAACTCCAAATTGTTTCTGCGGGTTATTAACCTATGGTTATTAAACAGTTATCCTTCTAGGTATTTCTTATACTAGGACTCTATGTCTTCGTATAACAGTTGTAGAGTTCATATTGGTTCAATCTTACTCCTAAACTAACTTTTGAGTTTCTTTTCAAGCTTTAACTACGGTCCTTTATTCTTGCTTATAAATACTTGGGATACCACCTTTGCCCAAATAAACACTCCATCTATACACTTAGAAGAAGTTTAAACACATATTCAACAAATTTAGACAAATTGTGATATGTTGTAGTCCTGACATTGCTAACCAGATCTTTATTATTTTGATCTATTTTTTTACACTATAGTATACAAGATATTTCAGACCTCTAAATCTGATCTTTTAACATGGTGTTGATGATTATCCTGCATCATTTTTGCTGTTCTCTATGGGCACTGCATCAGAATGCTTTTGAAGCTTTCAAACTGTGGTTATTAAAAAAGATATCCTTATATTTCAGACCTCTAAATATGATCCTATAACATGGTGCTGATGATTATCCTGCATCATTTTTACTGTTCTTTGCGGGCACTTCATCAAGATGCTTTTTGAAGCTTTCAACCTATTGCTGTTACAAAAAGATATCCTTACAGGTTGAAATCCCTAACAGCATATCTCAGACGAAATATATGTGAACTGCCTCCATACCACTAGGACTCTATGTCTTCGTATAGCAGTTTTAGAGCTCAAATGGACGACATAACTCCTTATAGGTTGCTTGCCATTTGTATATAAGATTTTGCAATGTTCTAGCTCTGTGATAATAAACCATCCCTTAAGAAAAATTTTTGACCTAAATGATACTATTTCTAGATTCTTGATTGTGTATAAGTTTAATGATTGTAGTTCAGGCATGGTACAGAGATTTTCTTCCAACAACAACAACCAAAACTCTTAAATCTCATATAACAAACAACACAGATCACACAAGCGGGAAGTACTTAGGATATTATTAAGTCAATTAGCAGAAAACATGATGAAAATTCCATAAACTAAAATTGGGCAAACAACGAGATCTCCCAAAATCAAAACCCAACGATTCTCAAACGGGTCAAGAAAATAACATGAACCACAAGATAATCATATCAAACATAAATATCTACAATTTAAGTTCGCCAAAAAAAAAAAAAAAAAAACCTAATTTAAAATTTCGATTAGGTAATTAATGTACGTACCTTGAAGTTGAATTGAGATTAGCAGTAGAAGTAAAGAAAGAAACAGATGCCCAATCATGTTTAGACCGTATTTGATATTCTCTAAGTTGTTCAGTAAGTTTCGGACGAGTAATCATTGCTCTCTATCTTTCTCTATTTCCCTCTTTACTTCTGCTCTCTCTAATTATTCAAAATTGAAATTCTTTGTTTCCATAAAAACTCGGGAAATCGTGGAATTGAAGATGAAGAAGAAACGAATGAGAACGACAGAGAAAGCAGGAAAGAACTTCGAATTTTGTGTCTGGTTTCAAAAGTACATGATTGGGCATCTGTTTATGAGTTAACCAAAAAAGTTGGTGTCAAACTATCAATTATCCGCTGTACCTCTCCGTGGGCTGACGCTGGGCCTCAGGATTATCTAGAGTTTTTGGCCTTGATTAAAAATCCTAATTTGCATGATTGCTAAAGGATACCAATACTAGCGCCCCGGCTACGATGTGGTTGGGCCACATCCATTTTGTATGCGGCCCCTCTTCATTTTCTGACACTTATTTAATTAAAAAACCTGCCCCTCCAAATCCCCTTAACTGTTTCACTTTTTGGGAAAAAGTAGGAAGTTATAGAAAGAGAGAAGAAAAAAGAACACTTAGGTAATAAAATTGTTTTCCAAAAATTTCCTTACTTTATGCGACGTGTCATCATTTAAAGAAGGTCCACATACTTGAAGTATGTGGCCTGACCACATCGTAGCCGCAATGCAATACTAGCGGGAGAGGGGTACTGATCTAGAGATCTCGGTAGTTAGGATTGTTTTCATTCACGAGTTACAACGATAAGTTCTCAACATCTCTTTAATCAACAGGAACAGTAAAATATAAATGAAATGAAATTCATTCGAGCTAACTCGGAAGCTCTCTCAACATAATCCTAGCAGAAAAAAAACAAAATTCTGGATAAAAATTACGCATCTCAAACTTCCTTATAAAGTAATGATGTTCTTATGGAGATGTCTAAATGATATACTTCAAACAAAGTGCAAAAGTACCGGAAGACATATAAACTTATAGGAATACTCTTTGTCCTTGTTATGGTTAGGAGAATGAAACTGATTTTCATGCCCTCCTCAACTACAGTCTAGCAAAGACAATTTGGTTTGGTTGGTTTCAATCAATCCAATCCTATCATGTGTAGACTTGATAGATTCTTACTTTCTCCTTCTTTTGAGCTCAATTATCCTCTAGCCTCTCAACTAGCCAAACCTAGGCCGACTTCTGATCATATTCCTCTTATTTTAAATCTTTCTGGTCCTTCTTGGGGTCCTAACCCTTTTAGATTTGAAATTCTTTGGTTTTTGGAAAATGATTTTGTTGAAATGCTGAAAAATTGGTGGAGTTGTTTTTCTTTTGCAGGTACACCAAATGGAACTTCCTGGTTAAAGGTAAAAGAACTAAAACTGTTACTTAAAGCATGGAATAAAGAAACTTTTGGGCATACAACTACTAAACTCCGGAACATCTTGTCTGACATCCAACTGATTGATTGTGCTGCGGAAGATGTTAGTCTATCTGAAGGGCAACTCAAAGATAAGATAAATCTGAAAGCTGAGTTTGAAAAAGTTACCCTTATGGAGGAAACAACTTGGAGAATCAAGTCCAAATCCAAGTGAATTAAGGTGGGTAACAGAAATACAGTTCATTTTATGAGGATTGCTACTGCTAAAAGGAGGTACAATAAAATTAGACAGTTGTACATAAATGGTGTGATGGTTTCTGATAAATCTGTATTACAATATCACATAGTTGTTTTTTACAAATCTTTGTTTACTGAAAAAATGCTAATTAGACCTGAATTAGAATAAATTCAGTTTGATCAAATCAATAATGAAGAGTCTGTTATTATTAAGTCTATATTCATTGAAGATGAAGTATATTCAGCTATCAAAGATTTGGGACATGACAAAGCACCTGGTCCAGATGGATATCCCATTATGTTCTTTTGAAATGCTGGAATTTCTTGAAACATGACTTGTTGGTTGTAGAGCATGAGTTTTGTTCAAATGGTTGTAGTGATACAAGGCATAACACAACCTTCATTGCTCTAGTTCCTAAAAAAAGTTTGCATTGAAACTATAAAAGGTTGTTGGCCTATTTATCTGCTTCCTAGTGTTTACAAAATAATCTTTAAGGTCCTAGCATCCGGATTGTGTATAGTTATGGATAAACTCATTTCTCCAGTTCAGTGTGCATATATACATGGAGACAAATTATTGACGGTACTCCCATTCCTGATGAGATGGTGGATTCCAGAATCATCTCTGGTATACCTAGTTAAATTTGAAAAATTGACTTGGAAAAGGCTTTTGACAGAGTTAATTGGGTCTTTCAAAAGAAAATGTTGCAGAAGATGAGTTTTGGTCAAAAATGGTGCAAATGGGTGAGATTTTGTTATTCGACTGCCTCTTTCCCAGTTCTCATTAATGGTTCCTCTTCTGGTTACTTCAACATCACAAGAGGAGTTCGGCAGGGAGACCCCTTATCACCTTTACTATTCAATATTACAATTGAAGGTTTCTCTAGATACTTGGACAGAGTTTCCTCAATGGGTCATTTCAGTGGTTTCTCAAATGTGCATAATGGAATTGTTATAAATCACCTCCATTACGCAGATGACACAATTTTTTTCCTCAATAATTCAAGATATGAACTACACAATTTGTTTTCTTTCTTGAAGTGCTTTGAAATGATTGCATGTTTGAAGATTAATACAGCAAAAACCAGATTAATACCAATTGGTAATTGTCCTGAATTGTATTCCTGGGATGTGGATATTGGATGCATAACAAACAAGTTACCTTTTATTTATCTGGGTATGCATTAGGAGCTAAAGCAAATTCTAAAGCTATCCGGGATCCAGTTCTTACAAAATTTGATATCAAACTTTCTCAATGGAAAAAGATTTCAGTGTCGAAGGGAAGAAAACTCACAATGCTGAAATGTATTCTTTTTTCTCTTTTCACTATACTACTTTTTTCTTTTTAAAGCTCCTACATCGGTTATCAAGAAACTAGAACAGAAAATAAGGATTTTTTTTATGGGAGAACAATTCTAGTTCAAAGATGTCTCACTTGGTAAACAGGACTTTGGTTCAAGCAGACAAAAGTAGAGGGGGTTTAGGAATCTAAAGTCTTAAGCAAATGAATATTTCAATTCTATCTAAGTGGGTGTGAAGATTTGGGGTGGAAAATGACCAACTTTGGTGTAAGATTATTGCTGAGAAACACGTAACTTTGTCATCTCATTGGTTACCGGGTAAAGTCACTAATTCTTGTGGGATCTCTTGCTGGAAAATCATTATAGAAACCAGTCACTTGACTAATTCTTATTCTTCTATAACCATACATTCAGGGGGTAAGAGTCTCTTTCTGGTTTGATAGATAAAATGGTGTTGATACATTGAAAACTTCTTTTCTATATCTTTTTAGACTGGCAAAGAACAAATTCTCTTCAGTTGCTTCTCATATATCCAATACTGGAAGCTGGGTTTTCGATTTTAAAAGAAGATTATTAGATAATGAAGTGAATCAATTTGCTACTCTCCTTCTCAGAATTGACTCTTCACCCCCATCTTTGAATAACTATCTTGATACAAGAAGATGGTCTTTGGTAAATAATGGAGTCTTCTCTGTAAAGACTCTCTATTCTCAGCTTATTAAGTCAGACGACGTAAATGATTTTCCACATAAGTTTGTCTTGAACCAAAAAATTCCTCCTAAGGTGAATTTTTTTGTTTGGTGTGTTGTTCATGGCAAGATTAACACTAAAGTGATGCAACTGCGTAAGGGAATGACACTGGATAATGACTGCATTATGTGTGGAGATTCAGAAGAAACGGATAGTCACCTACTTCTTCTCTGTAAAGTGGCTTATAAAATTGGTTGAATATAATTCCATTTGGTTGGTGATGGACCATCCCTCAAGCACTATATGGTTTAGTACATGGTTGGAAGCAACTGAATCAAAGTCACTATGCCGTCTTTTGGGACATGATACTTACAGCTGTGGTTTTGGTGATTTGGGGAGAAAGAAATGCACAAACTTTTGAAAATAATCATATTTTCAGAACTGATGATGATCTAATTATTGAAGCAAAATCTTTGATTTGTCGCTTAGGCTTCTACTTTTGGTCATCACATTGTCTCAACAGGTGACAATTGGGATGCGAATTTTCACTAAACGTATTTTGGCTTCTTTGTTCTTTTCTTTTGTTTTCGTTGCTACTGCTTGTAACTTTTATGTAAATTATGCTTTACTCTAATAAAATCTATTTTTCAATCAAAAAAGGACTTTTGGTTTACTTTATTCCTTAAAGATCTTCACTCCCAACAACAAACCAATACACTACAAGACAAGATAAAGACTCGGCGGAAAGATCATAGAAAAATTTCTTTTAAAAATACTAACTTTATCTTACTTGCAACTGTGGTTATGGGGCAAATATGGAAATTTCTAAGGTCTTTGAAAATAGGGATCCTAATCCGAACTCCTTGATCTATGTAAAATAGTATAAATTCAAGAGGGTCATCCCCAGGTCATACAAAAATGGAAAGAGATAAACTCTGATCCAGAAAGTAGTACAATGTTAAAATTACACAGTATGACTTCCTTTCTCGGTCTCTCATAATGATTATTTATAGTATCCTTAAATTCCCTAAAATTCTCTGATGTCGTACACATGTACCATCTTGGCTTCTTCGTCACTTCTGTACGTCGATACCGTACACGTGTCCTTGATGACATCTCTCTTTTTCAACATCCTCTTAACAGATACTGGGAAGCCTCATCCGGGACCCACCACTGTTGACGTGTATTCTCCATTTGACAATCATCATATCTCATTTGACCATTAACCGTGCACGACAACTCCTAGGGGTGTTAACGGATAAAAATTCGTCGGATTTTGACCAATCCGTTAAGGTAAAGGTTAAGTCTTATCGGAAATCCGTTATCCGATAAAATCCGACGGAATCCAAAAATCCTAATCCGATTCCGTTAGGCTAACTTATCGGATATCAGATTTTTTTCCGATAAAATCCAGTTTCTGGGGAAGAGAAAGAAAACTGAATAATAACACGAGAGGAAGAGTTACTGGGATGCCCATTTAGTGCTGCACCACTAATTATCTCACGGCCAAATGTTGAATGGAGTAACGCAAAGAATTATCACTGTGTATTCAAGCAGGTGAGTCACTGGGAGCTAAAGAGAAGTGGGGACGTGTCCAGCTCTCACCCCAGATCTCATTTCTTACTCTTAACAAAATAAAAGAAAACAAATGGCTTTGAGCACCATTCTTACAGGTACATTTGGTACCATTTCAAGTAGAAGCCGTTACCATCATTTTCAATGGTGGTGGATTAAGATTTAAAGAGATAAGAATGAAGACGGACTGGAATGGGTGTGTGTTGTTGATCAATTAGCTGAGAGAAGAAGGGAATAGTTGATGGACGGAAGCAACACCGAAGCTCTAAAGAAGACGAAATAAAACAACGGCAGTGGTGTTATTCTAGCTAGCGTCTACAACTGTTGAAACAATCGAGAGAGCTAGAGTTGCTGCTATTGTTTTATGGATGCAAACAAGAAGGCATGAGAACAAATGGTGTTGCAGCGATGGATTATTGGTTATCCCAGGGGTTGGAATTCCTAGTACACCCTTATTATTGGATTTCGGAAATTAACCAATCGGAATAGGCCTAATCCGGTTCCGATAGGGTTAAGCAGTAAAATCCGATAACATATCCGGTTCCGAAATCCGATATCCGATAAACCGGATTAAATCCTACAGGATGTCGAATATTTGGAAACGGATATCGGATATCAGAAGTATATTGACAGCCCTAACAACTCCTTTTTTCTCTCTTATCCTTGTAGCGCGATGCACTCTTGACCATGTCCTCGTGCTCCACCCATTGGTCATGCGACCATCTCCTCTTTTCCTACCAATCGACCCCTTGGTCATGCGACATATTCTCTTTCTCATCATGTCATGCGTATCACTCGTCCGTGCCCTCGTGCTCTTTATGTCACACGCTCAACCTTTTCCTTATCTTTCTTTCTTGGCCCAACCGTAGCCTATCCCACGCTCGATCCATATTTTCACACGCCAAAGTCACATTGTCGCACGCTCCGACACATTGTCGCATGCTCCGTATAATCGTCGCGCTCTCCGAATAATCATCGCATGCTCCGTCATGTTGTCGCACGCATCAAGGACCTTCCTCATTACTTATGTTGTCTCACCTATCAAGGACTTTCACCCATCACTCATGTTGTCCCACCTATCAAGGACCTTCACCCATCATTCGTGTTTTTGCGTCTATCAAGGACCTTCACCCATCATTCATGTTGTCACACCTATCAAAGACCTTCACTCATCACTCATGTTGTAACACCTATCAAGGACCTTCACCCATCACTCGTGTTGTCGCGCCTATCAAGGACCTTTACCCATCACTCATGTTGTCGCACCTATCAAAGACCTTCACCCATGTGTCTATACTCTTGCCCTACTCCTTGAGCACTCTTAGTATGCCAATGAAATTTCTTCCATTATCCTTCCCTTCTTACTCATTGGTTTCTTATCACAATCCTTGTTTATGTCTAGGGTAAATTCCCATTTTATCCCTTTCTCAATTTTTGGGTATCTACATTAAGTCCCCTGACTGTTTAGTTAGTCGTTAGGCTATCCAACAATCTTATTTTCCAGAATTTCTATGAGTATTATTTTTAAATCCCCGCATATTTGCGGAGGTCCCAAGGTATAGGTGTTGTCTTTCATTTCTCATCAAATGCCTCATTGTCACGTGTTCCGTTTCTCGTTCCGTTTTCGAAATGGTAATTTTCAGCCTTTACACTTCTAGATCTTTGTTGCACTACTTATCTTTGTCGCACTTCTCAAGCTTTCAACCACTACTCAGCCTTGTCGTACTTCTCGAGCTTTCAGCCACTGCTCAGTCTTGTAGCACTTCTCGAGCTTTCAGCCACTATTATGCATTGGTCTTCTTATCATAATCATGGACATATTTAGAGTAAATTCCTATTTTATTCCTTTCTCAATTTTGGGGTATCTATATTAAGCCCGCTGGCTGTTTGGTTAGTTGTCAGACTATCTAGCAGTCATATACCCAAAATTCGTCTATTCTTCCACAACCACTATTTTTTTCCTTCGAGTCCCCGGGTCATCATAGATGTGCACTCGCTATAAGAGTTGATGGAATCTTGCTCGACATACGTGCATACGAGATATAAAGTATGTATACACATGTTGTCCTTGCTCTCACTGTGCTTGCATACATCTTTGCGTTATTCATTTCTTCCAAGTCTTGGAAATCTTGAGGGAGTAATTTTTATTGTCGTTGCTGCTATTCATTCTTGCATGGGCCCTTGTCATCACCAACGTTATACTTTCATGGACCCCTTTCATTCGCTATATCCTCCTTGGTCTCTTGTATTTACTCTAAGGAAAAAATTCTCACTTTCTCTCTCTCCATCTTACTATGAGCCTTTCTATTGACGACTGCTTCGCACATCACTGGCCCTTATGATGACAATGACTCAATTTTAACTATTCTTACATACACTTGGGGTGTTTTCCATGATGCAGTGATCTCTCTTGGTTTTGGTGGTGATAATTATTTATCATTCTTTCAATCTAGCGATCACCTAAAGTGTATCGATGCTTGTCAGTTGTTTGATGATTTTTTCTTAGCGTCCTTTGCATCGTTTTTTTCCTTTATCCTTGTAGTTTTTATTCGTGTATCCCCTTAGTATGGAGTAATTATGTTCCAGACCTTCGCGTCGTGGTGCTGTGAACTATTATCATCGCTTGTATCTTAGCATCTCTTCATAGTACTCCAATATCGCAACTTAGTATAAGACTCTGGTCCCCTAGTCGCCCTTTCTTGATGACGCAAACTTTACCTCTACGTCTTCTATCGTATTTCCTTTGTCATCCATCAATCTTGCTCCTTATGCTTTTATTCCCATAACTCTAACTCTTTCTTTCCTTTATCATGCTCTTCCTCAACGTATGGTGATCAGTCTCAGGTATGTAATTCCATGTTATACCCTTATGATAATTTTGGGGTATCTATAGCAAGTCCCCTGACTGTTTGGTTAGGCATCAGGCTATCCAGCAATCACATGCCTCAAAATTCTTCTTTTATCTGCATTGTGTTCTCGGGTTCAGTACCCAAGTATCCGGATTGTTTGGTAGCGATTCCATCCAACCATGTTGTTAGAGCATAGCTCGGTCGAACCCACCAAGCGTTGGTATGTCAAGTGTGGTTGTCATATTTTAGTGAATCAAAACTCATTTAAAGAGTTGCTTGATTATATACTAGAGTCAACTTCGTATAGGTTAGCTTGAAAGTGTTAGGATATGAGACTTACGAGTATTACATGAAGACTTGAAGAATATGAAGAATTATGGAGCTACAACGACAACATCATCCTTCCTCTTGAGGTTAGTAATATTTGACTTGAACTGTTTCATTCCCTAACGTATCCTTCAAGTCGTGCATATTGAAAAAATAACTTCGAAGCTGTGTATGATACTCTAGTTAGACATAGTATTAAGGAATACAATACGAGGTTTATTGCTTAACCATTAAACTTTGTATATAAGACATCAACATGATCATATGAATGCTATTGTGATTATGTATGGGTATGAGTGAAGATTTCATCCTAGGAAACAATGTTTTACATTCGTTTAAAGGAAGTAAGTTCATAAACTCGTTTTGTGAATCGAAAGGGAAATCGCTAGGCTTATTGGTATTGTTATTCATTGCAAATCTATTTTGAATTACCAATATGTGTGTTTAGTATAACCGCTCATAAACTTGTTTATGTATCTTGGTAAAACTATTCACAATGCCTGACTTATGTATTGGTATGACTTTTATTAGTGAAACCGATCTTAAGTAATCACTGAAGATGGTATGATCGATGCCTTGTAAATAGAAACTTTTATCTAGCCATTGGGGAACCGATCCTAGTAAGAGGTGCAACAAATTTACAATAGGAGAATCGATCCTTGGAAGAGGGGGAACCGATCCTATGAACATGTGCAACAAGTTCTTAGAAGATGGGGGAACCGATCCTATGGACATGTGCACCAAATACAGGTAGTTACCATAAGTATGTGGGGAACCGATACTAGTACCTAGTCAACCGAGTTTTGGTAACTAGCGTGACTATGCACAGTACTCGCATGGAGGTCGAACCGAACTTGTTTTGGTAGAACCGTGAAACCCATGATTGGTGATTTGATAGGATAATCAATCACATAGTAGTTGGAAGTCAGATGAACCAATTCTAAATTCGTTTGGAAGTGTGGCAAATCGGTTCCAAGATTGTAAGTATGAAAAAGGACTTGCAAAGTAAAGATGTCGACATACTTTGAACATGTGCAATAACTCTTATCATTAATTGTTCAAAGATATTCCTTAATAGCTAAAGGAAAATCCCAGGATCGAAATAAATTGAGAATCTTTTAATAAAGGTTTATTAGTTTTTATATGCTATTTAACTTCCAGAAATTAAATGCATATCTTTAGAAAATAATAATTAGTAATGTGCATTTACTGATTATAGATTTTTCTATTGGGATTTCGGTCAATATTTGGACAGTGCATTTCCAGGAATTATGAAAACCGAATTTGTGTTTATTGCATATCTTTGAGAATATTCGGTTTTGGAAATTCCTTGGTGTCCAAACTTCCTTGTCTATAAATATTGAAGTTTGCAATTCTAGCAAACTAATCCTCAGAGCCAGCAAAACTACCTCAGTTGTGTTGTTACTGGTGGAGCCGCCTATCGGAGAGGAAAGTACCCTAATTATGAGAAATATCTTACGGCCGCTCGGTTTAATGACTTCTTTGGGATTGAGAAGCTCTATTAGTACCGTTGGTGAGAAACTAGATAATTGCAGTTTATTTTAGTTTTCGATTGATTTGATTGACTAACGGTTGTTGAACTTTGATTGCACCTAGTTTGTTTATGCTTGAGAATCTTCTATTCTGATATAAGATTCACTCAAACTAGATCGAAGTTTCGACGGGGATCTTTAGACTATTTGTAGATCTAAAGACATCTTGTGATAATCTAACGTTAACAGACTCCGTTCTGTTTGTGATTGATCACAAGAGATTCAAGTTGATTGTGTGCAGGTGCTGATTGAAGATCAAAGAAGATTTGAAGACAAAAAGGCTTTTTGGGTTCATAATCTTTGGTGTGCACAATACTTGTTTCGGCTGGAAAGGGATCCAACTATAATCGGTTTATCTATGTGATAGATTGGATTGATTAGTTGAGTAGATCGGCATCAATACACTTCTTTGTGATTAATTGTTTTGATTGCATAGTCTAACAATTACTTCGGTAGTTGTTGAGAGATTGATCTAAGGACCCGACAAAGGAGTTTATTGGTTAAACGGAAGAGCCTTTGTCAAACTCATATCACGTTGTTTGAAAAGAGTTGTTATCGAACAGATTTGTTGTTCCTTTACTGTTTGGAATACGAACCAAAGGAACTTTCCAAGTGCGTGACTTACTGCAAGTTGAAGCGCAGGGATACTGAGGAAACTAGGTGAACTATAGGTTTAGTTGCTTGGTCCCAACTATACGAAGTTGGTTTGATTTTGTATAGCATCTTAATTCTGAGAGTATTCAATTCTGGACTAGGTCCCGGGGTTTTTCTGCATTTGCGGTTTCCTCGTTAACAAAATCTTGCTGTGTCTTTTACTTTTCTATTTCCGCAATTATAATTGTTTTATTATAATTAGAAGTAAAATACACAAACGTTAATTCCTATTTTACTTGATGACAATCCCTAGAGTTTGGTTAAGTCCGAACCTATTATCAAGTAAACATACTTCGTTGTTGTATTGTCTCGATCTCGTATCCATAGATGATCACACGAAGTGTGAACTGATTAGTTATATTTTCTCGACTCAGTCCATAGACAATCACTTTCGGAAAAGGACTTATAGGTGGAAAAGTTTTAGATTGAGGTATAATTGGGTACCCTCGTCTTTTCACATGTGTTCCGTTAGACATCATATGGCATGGCGTATTTATTTTGTTTCTAAAATAATCGTAGAGCAGCGATTTGATACTGTAATACTCTATTTCCCCTCATTTAGTATATATGTGTACGCACCCAAGGCACGGTCGTGTATACCTTATCTTCTCTTTTCCTTCCTTTCCAACTTTTTATTTTCTGTAGTGATTATCCTCTGGTCGTTCACCCATTCCTTGTCTTTAACTCTTCTTGCATCATTGTTTTCCTTTTTCTTCTTCCACGTGATCAAGGCTTGGTCACGCGCCTCAGTCCTTCCTCGTGATCAAGGATTGGTCACATGATAAAGGAAGCATATGCTGTTGGTGGCACGTCATCATTCATCTTAAGTTTTATATGTCTTGTGGAGGACTTTAGCTTCGTACCTGTTGATGGTGGTTTTTAGTTCAGGGATAAAATCGTAAAACCATGTATTTAATGCGCCGTCATTCTGCAAAGAGACTTGGCCATTCAAAAGTAATGAGTGTCCAGACCTCTTTACTTACATATGTATTGAGAAATTCAACATATTTATGAAATTTATCCAGAATGGTGCGTGAAGCAACAATCCCAGATATTCTGTAAATTGTAACCCATTGCATTATTCACTAATGCATGACCTGCCTGGTATTTTCCTATGCTATGTTCCCAGCCGAACTCTCAGTATTGGCATGACATGACGATTAATGTTCACTCGCAGCGGAGTAGCTTGAATCTCCCGAAATGTCAGTATTGAGACATGCATGAAAACACTCGCGTAGGCTACACCACTCTCTATAAAGAGATCAGCGTGTTTACACACTTTTTAATTAAAAGTTAGCACGATCGAACGCGTTTAAATTCATCAAGGAAAATCTAGACAGTCCGTATCGGTCTTAAAAAAACGATCACGGCCACATGATTTGTCCACACAATTCAACAGGCCTAGCCCACTCCTAGCAGAACTAGGCGATCATCATGATGACCACCGGTGGGCCCACTAGCATCCCAACCGATCGGATTCCATCTAGTACACCCGCAACGCCTTTGAACGCTAAACCTAACATGGGTGATCGCGCTGTTGAAAGATGAGCTCAAACGAGCTAAGACCGGCAAAAACGGTCTCAAAAAACATCACGACCGCCCAACTTAGCTAGCCTAGTTGGACGCCTTAGATATTCCTTCGAATAATCAAGGAGGTGCTGACGCGTTCACCGGCGACCCAGCTCTATACCTGGTTGATCGAACTACATATAGCAATCCAAGAGCGCGTCAAACGGTTTGCCCAAAGTAGGGCGATCGCGCGCTCTTTAAACCCTAAATTAAGTCAGCGGCATTACACAAATGCCGCAAATCGATCACGGTCGTCCATCTTTGCCAGCCTAGTCGGACGACCTAGATCCAATTTCAGGCGGCCAATGAGATGCTGGCAAGCTTTCCAGCAACCCATCTTTATGTGTACTCAAACGACTTGTTCAAATCAGTGACAAACACCCCAAACGGTTTGGCCAAAGGTAGGTTGGCCACATGGCTTTAAACCCTAAAATTCAATCAGCGGCAATGTACAACTGCCGTAAACCATCTCATCCGTCCAACTTCGCTAGCCTAGTCAGATGGCTTAGATTTAATCTCAAATGGCCAATAGGGTGACACTGTGATCACCGGCCACCCCTCTTCCATGAAGAGCGATCGGCCAAGCCACGGCTTTCTCATGTGGCCTCCGAATGATCACCCAAAAGAGGCTAGTCGCACTGTTTGCATAATCCAACGGCAGCCATCAACTGCCGCAAATCATCTCAGCCACTCAACTTGGCTAGCCAATTTAACCGGCCCAGATCTAATCTGGATCGACCGAGAGGATGTTAGAATGGCCACCAGCTGCCACTCTCTCATAGGGACCGACCAACCAACCCTTGGATGCGTGCGTGGCTCCTACCAACTCCCTAAAAATGGCTGGTCATGCTCCTTTTAAGACATTAAGAGCTGCGACTAACTAAAACGATCTTTAAAACAACAATACTGAATATGCATCAATTATAAACGATGCTTCATAAATATTGATTTCACAAATAGTTTATTATTTGACCTAAAAGCACTATATGCTGCTTTTAGCGGCGAGTCTCACGACTTAACCCACTTACTCGAGACATCAAACATGTCACAAACTGGGGGATGCTCACTGGGGTATTGGTCTGGTGGTTTACAGCGTGCGGCGTGAAACGCGCCCATTATGAGAACGTGTTAGGAAGGAACAGACGGTTAACAGCGATGAGAGTAATGGGTGAAAGTGTGACCAGTTTTCCCTCGTAATGGAAACGTTGTGATCACCACTTTTTACATAACCCCACTTCTTCACTGCTTAATCACCTCCACTTCCTAAGAGATCAAGGGGTGCTCGAACATGATTGTATAAATAGGATTTCAACCTATTTCGACAGAGGACAAGTGTTAT
>JAJJMB010009125.1:5977749-6135550 GCA_023531105.1 Papaver atlanticum | reverse complement strand
CTAAGAGATCAAGGGGTGCTCGAACATGATTGTATAAATAGGATTTCCACCTATTTCGACAGAGGACAAGTATTATCAACACAAGTATCCAGAAAACACCGAGAACTGATAGCTTACATTCTGCAAGCCAGTTCCACATTCTGATACAAGTCATAAAACAGTCACACCTTCATAATTCAACATTCTAATCTCAAACACCTTCTTCGCTTCCCTCCCTAAGATCAACCCTCCTCCTTCACTTTGTGACCGAATTGAATCTGGAACGACCATTTCTTAGTTTAGGCCAAAGTCTTACAGATTGATCTCTCGAATCTAAAAGTACTCCCGTGCAGTGCATTTGTTTAGGGTTTGAATTCGTTTCTCATCAACACACCCAAATTTACCAAAAACAGCAGAATCAGTTTTTACCCCAAAACGGTACCTTTTTCACTTTATTTTTGGTGATTACCATGACATGGCGAGTACGGCGCTAAGTCTCAGCTCAACTTTGTTTGTTTTCATACCCGAGGATGGCTATGCGTAGTAACACTTGGTGTTTGGGGAATAAGAAATTATTTCCATTGTTCTCTCTTCCCTTTTTTTGGGGGGGGGGGGGCGACATGAAATTATTTCCCCTGTTTTGGGATTACCTAGGTATGATTTTGGTGTTAGGAGTCGGATTGTTGTATCGTATGGGATATCATCGTCATGTTCCTATGATCATCGCTCTCATTAGTCAGGAGAGTTTATGTTCATATGTTGCGGACCTCATTTTTCAGAGGAGTTTTATGTTCATATGCTCAAAGTCCTTCCTTTTGGGTACATCATTATTGTGATGTTATTATTGTTATTGTCCTTGTCATGGACTTCGAACTCTAGCCTTCCTTGCTTTTGTGGATTGATTTAGTTTTCACTTCTCGTTTCTCTCTTTTCCTTTAGGAAGTTTTGCTACTTAAGCATGATTTATTATTTTCAGCATCTTTGTTATAAACTATGCGCTCAGGCACCTTGGATATATGTTTGAACTTGGGTTTTCCATTCTTAAAGGATTTGCGTCACTATTTATTTTCCTCGTCCTTATCACGGACTGCGCATTATGGAAATTTGCTATAAATATATATTCTGAATTTCGATACAGTGCAACTTTCTACTGGTATTGTCATTATTATGGACATTTTCTACAAATTGATCTATCGTTGGCACGTTCAATTGTACAGTCGCTTCATTCTGAGGTATGGCATCTTCACCCCATCAGGGTATTCATACATATTGGAGATTATGTCTTAAGAACATCTCATTCTGAGGTGTTCTTATTGCTTTCTTTTTCTTCTATTCTGGAGCAAGCTTCGATAAGTCTTGGTGTATTCTCACCGCTTTCACTTTCTTTCATTTTAAAGCAAACAATATCATGTCTTGGTGTAGTCTCATTTCTGTCACTTTATTTGGTATGTATAAGAGGATTTATTTATTTTTGAATTTTTGTTATGAAGTGTATGGTCTCTTCATCCTTTCTGGTGTTCACTCATGTTGTGGAGTCTATGTTTGAGAAAACTCGGGTTCTCCATCCCGCCCTCTTTTTTTTTTTTGAATTTCTGCTACGTGTGACTATTATTAATATGTTCAAGTGTATTCTTAATTATTATTGTCTTTTGTTATAAAGCAAGCAACACCTAGTCTTGATGTATTCTCACTGCTTTCAATATTTCTTTCATTTGAACTCACGCAACACCTAGTCTCGGTGTATTCTTATCGCTTCCGCTTTTATTTCATTCTAAAGCAAGCAACACACAGTCTTGGTGTAATTTCATCTTTTTCTCTTGTTTTTGTTCTAAAGCAAGCGACACCAAGTCTTGGTGTATTCTCATCATTTTCTCCTGCTATCATTCTAAAGCAAGCAACACCCCGTCTTGGTGTATGTTATCGCTTTCGATTTCTTTTGTTTTAAAGCAAGCAACACCTAGTCTTGGTGTATTTCCAATGCTTTCGCTTTCTTTTATTTTAAAGAAAGTCACACCTATTCTTGGTGTATTCTCGTTGCTTTCGCTTCAGAAAGTTTGTTTTGAAACAGCAACCATTATTTCTTTCGTTTTTTCTTGTTCTAAAGCAGAAATTGTCAGTACAAGATTCTCCTTCCCAACAAATAGTAACAAAAGATGATATAACGTTATTTTATTAATAATGTAGGTCCTTACGTTAATAAATTTTTCAATCACCTTTTACTAGCCTTGTCTTTGATCTTTCCCCTCAAGTTTCCATCCAAAATGAGCTCCATCTTGGACATTGAACGGGCATCCTTCTTGTCATTATGCTTGTGGATGGGCATAGTGCTTAATGTTGCCATAAATAAGTTTTCCTTGGGAATCAACTTCTCCATTATTCATACAATAGTAAAAGCGCCACCTTAACGTTCTACACTCCTTGGCTGGGTGCTCCACTTTTCTATGGAACAAACAATAATTCTCATGTTATATGTCTTCCTTGGCAAGCTTCTTTGGTGTTTGCGGTAGTTTGATGTCATTGGTTCGAATCCATTCCTTAATTGCTTTGATTGCTGTCTCTGTGGCACAAGGAAATTATGATGATTCATCATCCCCCACGATTATGCCTGATTGGCGCTTGCCTTGCCTATTATAGTCCTCATTGACTGAACGCCTCATTCGATTCCCCTTATCCTTCTTGTAAAAGGTATTGTGAAACCCTTTTTTTAAGTCAATGGAAATTTCTTATGTTATATCGTCAGATCGTGAATCTTCCACCTCTAGTTCATTCATGGTGTCCATGTTAGCGTACTCGAACATCGTTTTTATATTCTTGGGTAACGCTGTGATGCATTTACACACAAACTCCTTTTCTGGAATCTATATGTTGCACTTTGAGTATGATGCTTGGAAACGCTTGACAAATAACTGGATTTGTTCCCCTATCATGTACTGAATTGTTTGAAAATCAAAGGTTGAGATTCAGGTCTGTTTAGAGTAAAACCTTTGCATGAATGCCTACTGCATGGCTTTATAAGTCTTGGTATTGCTCTTGGGTGTCATGATGAACCACTTGAGCGCGTCACCTGTTAACGACTTTTCAAATTCTTGCATACAAACATCTTCATCCATCATGTACTTCTATGCTATTATTGTGAAACGAAGCAAATGTTCCAACGCATTACTAGATCCATCGAATAGGTGATGTTTAAGGGACCCGACATATACAGGTATTAGCCTCTTGTGTACTTCTTGTGTAGGAGGTAACCGGGTGTTATAAACACCAGGATGTGTGTCAAGGTATAACCTTCTTCAATGTGTGTAAATTTATATGTATTATCATGAAGAGCCCTCATATACTCAGTATACTCTTTGGAGAGGTGGTTGAGGAACATGAGGCTGAGTCCTCTTGGTCAAGTTTTTGTGAGGTACGTTGGGGTGCCTACAAGTTCCGCTCCCTTTGTAAATGTCCCAGTGAGTGACCTTCTTCGTCTATCTGATGTGTGTCTGTTGATGGTGGATTTTCAGCAAAGGCTAAAATCGTAAAATCATGATCTTGCATGTTTCTGACACGACTTCAGGAATGTATGTGAAACTCATATTTTAGGATTCGTGAAATCTCATTTCACAATCTCTAACTGAGCTTACACCCTCTCAGAGATCTATATGAATATGTTATTCGTAAAGCCTCCCCGACTGAGCTTTTTGACACTTCGCATATTTCATCAACGCCTCTATATAGAATCGAAATGATTGGACGGCTCCTAGAAATATTGCTTGCTAGTATAGTGCGTTAACGTCTTCAGGATGCCATATTGTTCCCTGACTATGTAGAGCGAATATGTATAGAATCTCTTAAAGATTGGACGGCTCCTAGACATATTGCATGTTAGTATAGAGCGCTAACGTCTTCGGGATGCCACATTGTTCCCTGGCTATGCACAATAAATATTCAGAATGAGTATGATTCTTCCATCATCTCATACCTCATTCTCGAATAAACAATGCTCCTAGACATATTGCATGTTAGTATAAAGCAATACATGGATTAAATTCTAGCGCAACATTCATCAATCGAATTCCTAGAAAAATAATCTATTTTATCTCATTACTCCGTTTCATGGCTTATTCCCTGCCGAATTCCATGAATTAGTAATAGATAATCAATCTATTTTATTACTCCGTTTTGTGGCTTATTCTCAGCTGAATGCCACGAATTAGTAATAAATATTCACTGTTTGGGCATCTGGGCCACCACCGAGTAAGCCCCGAGGAAATGGTGCGAGTGTACTTAACAATAATGCACGAACGAGCACCCAAACGCATAAACGAGCATTCAGAAATATGGACGAATGAGGAAACCTATGCAAAATCAAAAAGGAAAATAATTAAAAAATAATAAAGAGGCGCGCACCGGAGCGGGCCCACCGGCCGGCCATGCCATTGTGGCCGGTCCCATGCCTCTTCCTTTTATTTTTAACTTATTTTATTATTTTTACTTGTCTCTTGAAAACTCCTTGTTTGAGCAAACTTCCTCGTTCGTGCAAAACTCTTAGTTTCTCTATATTTCCTCCAATGATGAAAAATATTAATATAAAATAGGGAAGAGCACGAGACCGGGCCTGCTAGCCGGCCGGCCATGCCCTAGCCGTGGACGGTCCCACATCTCCCAATTCCTTATTTTATTATTATTTCTTCCTTCATCTCATGAAACTCCTTCGTTTGAGCAAAAACCCGAGTTTTTCCATATTTTCTCAAATATTGCTCAAACTATCAAAAAACCAAAAAGTCAAATGATCACACGACCATCCAGGCTTTCCACGACAAATATTAAAATTTTATTTATTTTAATATACTTAAAATATTGGTCGCGCGAGCAAAATTCTACTTGCTCACTCAAGCAAAATCGAGAGTTTCAGTCAAGATCAAACTCTTCTGAAAATCCAAAATATTACTCAAACGCGTACCAAAAAATACCAAGATTCTCAGGATTGAGTCACGGACAATTTGGTGACACGGGCATGCCACCTTGACCGACCAAGGTCGGCCGGCTTGCAGAAGCCGGTCCTACATCTTATTAATGATTTTGACCTAATTAATCTTCTACAGTTTATATTGGGTTCAAACTTTTTCCAACCAAATTGGAACTTAATCAATCGACCACCAGCCGGTCCCACACCACCAAGGTCAGGTTTCACACTCCTTGGTCGGTCCCTCCTCTCTCCATAATTAGGTTTTACCACCTAATGCTAAGACGAGCACTATTTTAATAATGATTAAACGTTCATTTAATTATTTTTTCACCAACTGGTCTACAAAGGACGTTAGTGCACGTTCATTCGAGCACTTGGGTGCTACATGGTCGGCCATCACCCCATGTAGTCGGTCCCTCTCTCGATCATTGATTGATTTTCGGTAAATCATCAATTGATCAACAATCGACCAAAATTAGGGTTTCGAATCAAATGCTCTGCAAAGCATAATTCTGAACACATTCAAACCCTAATAATTTCATGTTGATCTAGAAATCAACATTATAATTAATTATATTATTTGGCCCCGCTACCAATAATTCATGAATCGAGCAATATTTGCTTAAACTATCAATATTTATTTTGCTCATTTAACTGGGTTCAGAACTCATTGATACAACTATCAATTGATCGACCGAGCAATATTCCTCATGTTGATTAGACTATCAATATTTGAGAATCCTGCTACCAACATTCTTGCTCGACTGAGCAACATGGTTCGAACGGAAGACCATCCAATTTCTCTGATTTCTATCGAACATATCAGAACAAGTCCTTGATCGAGAAACCTCATCGGACGATCATTCAATTTCCAAAAATATCATTATAACCTCGACTGGTAAAATGATACATCACAATTCATCAAGACTCAGCGTCTGAGAACGTTCCAGCAGACACCTTATGCTCAATCCATTAGTCATATAGCATATCACATTCGTTCATTATGCTCAACTCATCAATGCTAAGACTCATTGTCTAGTCAAGTCAAGAACTGACTAATTAAACACACGTTGAAAAGACGAGGGTACCCAAATATACCTCAATCTAAAACTTTTCCACCTATAAGTCCTTTCTCCGAAAGTGATTGTCTATGAACTGAGTCGAGACAATACAACTAATCGGTTCACACTTCGTGTGATCGTCTATGGATACGAGATCGAGATAATACAACAACAAGATAACTTACGTGATTGACTATGGATATAAGATCGAGACAATACAACAACGAAGTATGTTTACTTGATAATAGGTTCGGACTTAACCAAACACAATAGGATTGCTATCAAGTAAATAGGAATTAACGTTTGTGTATTTTACTTCTAATTATAATAAAAAAAATTATAATTGCGGAAATAGAAAAGTAAAAGACACAGCAAGATTTTGTTAACGAGGAAACCGCAAATGCAGAAAAACCCCGGGACCTAGTCCAGAATTGAATACTCTCAGAATTAAGCCGCTATACAAAATCTAAACAAACTTCGTATAGTTGAGACCAAGCAACTAAACCTATAGTTCACCTAGTTTCCTCAATATCCTTGCGCCTCCAACTGGTAATAAGTCACGCACTTGGAACAATTCCTTTGGTTCGTATTCCAAACAGTAAAGGAACAAAAAATATATTCGGTAACAACTCTTTTCAAACAAAGTGATATGAGTATGAAAAAAGGATCTTCCGTTTATCCCAACAAACTCCTTTGTCAGGTTCTTAGATCTATCTATTAAACAACTACCAAGTAATTGTCTAGACTATGTAATCAATACTCTTAATCACAAAGAATTGTATTGATGCCGATCTACTCAACTAATCAATCAAGGTTATCACAAAGATAAACCGATTATAGTTTGATCCCCAGCTGATCAAGTTTTGTGCATGCCAAAGATTATGAACTCAAATAAGAAATCTTCTTTGTATTCAAATCTTCTTAGATCTTCACCTGCACACAAACAACTTGAATCTCTTGTGATCAATCACACACAGAACGGAGTCTGTTAACGATGGATTATCACAAGACGTCTTTAGATCTACAAACAGTTCTAAAGATCCTCGTCTATACTTCGATCTAGTTTGAGTGAATCTTATATCAAAAGAGAAGATTCTCAAGCATAAACAAACTAGGTGCAATCAAAGTTCAACAACTGTTAGTTAATCAAATCAATCGAAAACTAATAATAAACTGCAATTATCTAGTTTCCCACCAACGGTACTCGTAGAGCTTCCCAATCCCAAAGAAGTCTTTAAAACGAGCGGTCATAAGAGATTTTTCCTAATTAGGGGTACTTTCCTCTCTGAATAGACGGCTCCACCAGTAACAACACAACTAGGAAGTTTTGCTGGCTCTGAGGATTAGTTTGCTTGAAATGCAAACTTCAATATTTATAGACCACGGAAGTTTGGACACTAAGGAATTTCCAAAGCCGAATATTCTCAAAGATATGCAATAAAGTCCAAATCGGTTTTCATAATTCCTGGAAATGCACTGTCCAAATATTGACCGAAATCTCAGTAGAAAATCTCCAATTAGTAAATGAACACTACTAATTTTTATTTTATAAAGATATGCATTTAATTGCTGGAAATTAAAAGCATATAAAAACTAAAAACCTTAATTAAAAGATTCTCAATTTATTTCAATCCGGGATTCTCCTTTAACTATTAAGGAATATCTTTGAACAATAAAGGATAAGAGTTACTGCACATGTTAAAAGTATGTCGACATCTTTACTTTGTAAATCCTTTTTCATATTTACAATCTTGGAACCGATTTTCCACACTTCCAAAAAAGTTTAGAATTGGTTCATCTGACTTCCAAGAACTATGTGATTGATTATCCTATCAAATCACCAATCATGGGTTTCACGGTTCTACCAAAACAAGTTTCGGTTCTACCTCCATGTGGGTACTAAGATTAGTCACGCTAATTACCAAAAGTTGGTTGACTAGGTACTAGGATCGGTTACCACATATTTATGGTATTTAACTTATAATCGGTTGCATAAGTCATAGGATCGGTTACCAATTACTAAGACTTGTTACACCTCTTACAAGTATCGATTCCATATACTTGTGATCGGTTGCACCTCTTACCAGGATCGGATCCCAAATGTCTAGAGTTGGTCATACCAATTACAAAATATCGATCATACCATCTCAGGTGATTACTTAAGATCGGTTTCACTAATAAAAGTCATACCAATACAAAAGTCAGGCATTGTGAATAGTTTTACCAAGATACATAAACAAGTTATGAGCGGTTATACTAAACACACATATTGGTAATCCAAAGATTTGCAATGAATAACAATACCAATAAGCCTAGCGATTTCCCTTTCGATTCACAAAACAAGTTTATGAATGTACTTCCTTTAAACGAATGTATTTTTTTTTTCCTAGGACGAAATCTTCACCCGTACCCATACATAATCACAATAGCATTATTACGATTATGTCGATGTCTTATATACGAAGTTCAAAAGATAGACGTTATACTTCGTATTGTAATTCCTTAATACTATGTCAAACTAGAGTATAATCATTCACAGTTTCGCAGTTATGTTTTCAATATGCACGACTTGAAAGATACGTTAGGAATGAAACAGTTCAAGTCAAATATTACTAACCTCAAGTGGAAGGATGATGTCGTCGTTGTAGTTCTTTACTTCTTCACATTCTTCAAGTCTTCACGTAATACTTGTTAATCTCATATCCTATTAACTTTCTAGCTAACCTATACGAAGTTGACTCTAGTAAATAATCAAGCGACTCTTTAAATGAGTTTTGATTCACTAAAATATGACAACCAAACTTGGCATACCAACGGTTGGTGGGTTCAACTGAGCTATGCTCTAACAATCTCCCCCTTTGTAAATTTTAGTGACAAAACTCTTACATCATATGGATAAACAAATTACAAGAATTCATTACACATACGCTTGATTCCAAGTTTCAACAACACAATAACCTGTATACATTCATTCCATAAATGTCGTTGTTGACATTATAATAACAAAGCTAATACTCCCCCTAAAGGTAAGATAGGTAGATTTTCAATCCGCACGTCTTTGTTATTCTTTTTGTAGTTAAGATAACCACAAGTATCAATATGATATGTTACTCCCCCTTAGTCTATGCTTTACTCTTTCGTTAGATATAACGTTTAAGCACCATTGTCCTTTCCTTAGTGACACCAAATCACTTGTTTACTCCATATATTTCTCCCCCTTTTTGTCACAAAATGACAAAGGTACGAGCACATAAAAGACAAATCGAAAGGATCTTACAAATCTTAAAAGACTTGCAAAACCTATAAGAGTTAAGCACGAGGGTTCCACACACCATTTAAGACAACCAATATCAAAACCGAAACTACAAAGTAATTTTTCTTTGATATGTTATCCAGGAAACAATTGCCCGAAGCAATTTTCCCTAATAGTTTAGCAAATCAAAAATTGACTAAGCACCTTAGTTCTTTTGCTAAACCGATTGTACAAATACAATCGCTTGTTCGATAAGACCAAAATAAATATCAGAATTAACTCTATTTTTCTCACCAGGTTCTAATTATTCAAATAATAACTTAGACCTTTCACTTTTAAACAAGACAAGTACTAGGTTAGTTAACTATCATTTCTTGTTAAGGCATTCGATTAGACTTGAATAACCGAAACCTCCACTTTGATAAGTCTAACTAAGATCGGAATTAACTTAGTTTCTCTTATCCGGAATCGAATTGGACTAAACAATTGATCCCGAAAACCCTTTTGTTAATCCATAAACAATTCATACAAACAAAATAAATCAACTTGCATAATTATTTACCTCAACCGGAAGCAATTGAAACCAATAGAGACATTATAGTACTGCAATTGCACCGTAATTTCGTAAGCCTAAACAATTGATACCAAACCATAAAGCAAGATAACAATAGTTTTTCTTAATCGGACACAATTGAATCACACACACATCCATACACAAATAATGGAATAAACATCAATTGTACCGAAATTTTGTTAAGCAAGAGTAATAAATATATGCAATAAAATCAGGCTTTTTTTAAACAGGAAAACGATTAACTAACAAATTTGTTACCTCAAATTCCGCATCCTCTTCTCGTTTTCTTTGCATATTTCTGGGGAGGAATATCACTATGTTGTCATCCTCTTGCAAGACAAAAGAACAACAACAAAAACTAACCTTTACCAGAGAAAGGTTGAAAATCGGTTTTAACTAATGCATAGCAAAAGTTGAAACCCCGAAACACATATGCTTTTATGCTAAACCAAAAACGATTCAACGTATTGTGACTTTTTCACATATTAGTTTCAATCAGAACCCCTCATGATCCTTTGATAAATCCTACCAACATGGGCTAGAACTCAATCCTGCTAAACCAAAAACTCACCCAAACCATAAGGGTTCACACCATATGAGATCGAATAATAAGGTTATGAAAACCGAAATCAAACATCCTATAAACATACATAGCAATAATATAAAGCATTCAAGCACAGGCTATGTAATCGAAAACTATCACAAGAAAAATTATAAAATAATAATTTTATTCATAATAATAAGATAGTTTTATTCAAAATAGACCTTATTGAAATAATCAAAGACTAATGTCTATTTTTCTCTTGGATTAAGTATTACAAATAACTTAATCTCTAGTGGTGCTCTTATTGTTTACCGAGGTTTCATCAGTATTCAAATTTTTGAAGCGTGCCTCGAAAGACTTGTCCGCATCCACTTTCTGTTTTAAGTTTTTCAACTTGAAGCTTCATGTCTGCAAGATCATCTTTAGTCTCTTCTATTTTAACTTTTAGTTCATCCGATCTTGAACCAAAGTAACAAGATTTCCTATGAGTTATTCAAACCCATGCATAGCTTCACACATACCATCTGTGGGAAGCTACTTTGTAAGATCTGAATTATTGAAAGCAAAAAGACATGACTCTTCTTGAGGTCTATCAGGGTTACGATCAGATATAATTCTTGAGACAATCTTCCTGATTCTTCGTTTTGAGACGAATCCTTGACAGTTTCTAACCTTTCATGCTTCCCTTTTATTACTCCTTGTAACACTGCGAGTTATAGGAGACATGCTTAACAAAAAGTTTTACCAAGGGAAGACAATATACCTAAGAGAAGATTTTTCTTATTTTGATAAGAATATATTTAGTTCATAAAAATAGGGTTTCCGAAACTACACAACATATTTTTCAAACTTCTCTTTTTTTTGAAGGGGAGATATTCTTTAAATATCTCTTATTACTGAAAATAGAAGCTACCATGAACATGTGCCCTTGATTTTTATGTGCTTTTCCAATCCAAGGTTAGGAGCATGAATAGGATGGGTTTGCACAATATCCATACAACTAGGTTGTATTGGAGTAAGATTTTTCTAGCTTACATCGAGCATCAGAAACATAGTTCATGTTTCTCTTTGGGAATTTCTGTCCAAAATATTTTCTCCCAAGAAGATGATCCTTCCTTGATCCAAAAATATGATCATTAGGAGACATTGTACTGGCGTGAGAATTTTCAGAGATGGATAAATCTCTCTTAGTTCTATTAATGAGATTCTCATATGATTTTATCATTCTAAGGATTTCCTTATGATACACATCAGCATCATTATCTGAAACAATTATTGGATATTCCTGATTGTTTCTTTTAGCAGAGATTCTCTCTTTCCCTTTCTTATGGAATCGTTCTTCATCAAAACAAGAATTGTTTCGATATGGGTGAGGAATAACCTTTTTCCATAAGCGATTATCAACTCTTTCTTCTGATCCTTTTGAGTTGACTTTGTCAGGTTGTGGTATATTCTGTCTTTCTACTGAGGAATGATCTTCCATTTTTTTAGACAAGAAACTTCTTTCAATATTTGTACCATCGTTTTTGAAGAAGTATAAGTTTCCTGTCAAGTGACTGAAAGTTATAATACTTAAGATCACTTTCACGAAATCGGTTCAAAGTTTCCTTTGGATAAGATTTCGTATGATCATCAATAGATGTAGAAGATGGTTTCTCATCCTCTTCTGACTTGATGTAGTTAGGCAAACTACCATCATCATGATCTGTTTCAGATGTGATCAAACAAGTTGTGTTATCACAATCTCTCAAAGTCGAGCAAGGACCTTTTGTTTCTTCATCATAAGAAATTGTAACAGAATCATTAGTCAGAGTAATAGGATGTGTCTCTTTATCTTGAGTAAGAGTTTTACAAAGAGCTTCTAATTTGAAAATGAGATCCATATTCTCTTTGGCTAGACTATCTAGTTGAATGTCTTTATCTTTGATCTCACGTATAAGAAGATTTGACTCTGTCTTTAGTATTAGCATTCTTGTAGACAGAGATTTAATGGGCTTTAAGAGTTTTATCAACTCTTTATCGGCATCTTCTTTTCGATCAGAGATAGACTCAGATGTACTCTTGATTTTCGTAACTCCTGGATCATGAGTTAACGAAGTGGTAACATCTTCAACTTTTGAGTATTTATACTCTTGCATAACGTTAACTGAATCAGTCATCGATTAAATTCTTAGAGGATGGATCGCACCAAACACAGATTGTTAGATCTTTTCGTGTTTGCCTGCTCTGATACCAATTGAAAAGACGAGGGTACCCAAATATACCTCAATCTAAAACTTTTCCACTTATAAGTCCTTTCTCCGAAAGTGATTGTCTATGGTCTGAGTCGATACAATACAACTAATCGGTTCACACTTCGTGTGATCATCTATGGATACGAGATCGAGACAATACGACAACAAGATAACTTGCTTGATTGACTATGGATACAAGATCGAGACAATACAACAACGAAGTATGTTTACTTGATAATAGGTTCGAACTTAACAAAACATAATAGGATTGCTATCAAGTAAATAGGAATTAACGTTTGTGTATTTTACTTCTAATTATAATAAAACAATTATAATTGCGGAAATAGAAAAGTAAAAGACACAACAAGATTTTGTTAACGAGGAAACCGCAAATGCATAAAAACCCCGGGACCTAGTCCAGAATTGAATACTCTCATAATTAAGCCGATATACAAAATCTAAACCAACTTCGTATAGTTGAGACCAAGCAACTAAACCTATAGTTCACCTAGTTTCCTCAGTATCCCTGCGCCTCCAACTTGTAATAAGTCACACACTTGGAACAATTCCTTTGGTTCGTATTCCAAACAGTAAAGGAACAACAAATATATTCGGTAACAACTATTTTCAAACAAAGTGATATGAGTTTGAAAAAAGGATCTTCCGTTTATCCCAATAAACTCCTTTGTCAGGTTCTTAGATCTATCTATTAAACAACTACCGAAGTAATTGTCTAGACTATGCAATCAATACTCTTAATAACAAAGAATTGTATTGATGTCGATGTACTTAACTAATTGTTTGATAAGACCAAAATAAAGATCAGAATTAACTCTATTTTTCTCATCAGGTTCTAATTATTCAAATAATAACTTAGACCTTTCACTTTTAAACAAGACAAGTACTAGGTTAGTTTACTAGCACTTCTTATTAAGGCATTCGATTAGACTTGAATAACCGAAACCTCCACTTTGATAAGTCTAACTAAGATCAGAATTAACTTAGTTTCTCTTATCCGAAATCGAATTGGACTAAACAATTCATCCCGAAAACCTTTTTGTTAAGCCATAAACAAATCATACAAACCAAATAAATCAACCTGCATAATTATTTACCTCAACCGGAAGCAATTGAAATAAACATAGACATTATTGTACCGCAATTGCACCGAAATTTCGTAAGCCTAAACAATTGATACCAAACCATAAAGAAAGATAACAATAGTTTTTCTTAACCGGAAACAATTGAATCACACACACACATCCATACACAAATAATGGAATAAACATCAATTGTACCGAAATTTTGTTAAGCAAAAGCAATAAATATATGCAATAAAATTAGGCTTTTCTTAAACAGGAAAACGATTAACTAACAAATTCGTTACCTCAAGTTCCGCATCCTCTTCTCCCTAGAAATATATATCATTAAGCGCAAGTTCATATAGAACTCTCCCCCGTTGTGTTGTCATCCTCTCGCAAGACAAAAGAACAACAACAAAGACCAACCTTTACCAGAGAAAGGTTGAAAACCGGTTTTAACTAATGCGATGCAAAAGTTGAAACCCCGAAACACATATGCTTTTATGCTAAACCAAAAACGATTCAACATATTGTGACTTTTTCACATATTAGTTTCAATCAGAACCCCTTATGATCCTTTGATAAAGCCTACCAACATGGGCTAGAACTCAATCCCGCTAAATCAAAAAGTCACCCAAACCATAAGGGTTCACACAATATGAGATTGAATATTAAGGTTATGAAAACCGAAATCAAACATCCCATAACATATAATAGTAATTTTAATGGTAATTTAAACCAAAAGAAGAACGGATAGACTGCATTGAAAGCATAAAGCATCTTACTATTATGCAAAGGTTCTTATCAAGCATACAACATTAAAGATTGTTTACCAGACAAGCCTACAGTAATATACATAATATTATACAATAACAGTTGTAGAAGCTAATCTTAGATGTCCAAGTCAGTATCTTCTTCTGAAGAAGTATCTTGATACTTGTCTGAAATGCCACTCAAGGCTTCAGTAAGATCTGGATAGATGTTTGTAGTATGATCAATCAGTTCGACAATGCAGTCATTCTTCTTCTGTAGTCTTCTCTTAAGAGTTTGTTGATCTCCTTCAACTCTTATAGGAGGAGGAGTATTGAAAACTTGTCCTCTCATTTTGTTGAGAATTCCTTCTCCTAATTTCTTAGGAATTTTTCTCTGGTGTTTGGCCAGACAATTCCAAAAGCGCTGCATATTCTTGTAATCAAACAAGTAAAGCCATGAGTTCTTCTTTTACCTCTCCGAATTGTGATCATTTGTCTGATCATTAAACCACAGAAATCAAATTTTTTGATTCCTCTGACAAGATGATATACAAGTTCAGCAACATCTCTAGTCCATCTAGTCTTACGCATATTGCTAGGACATAGGTTTGCCCAAGCTAGTTTTCCAAAAACTTTGAGATGAAATTCAATATTGTGAATAAGAAAGGAATTACCTGACCATGCTCCACCAATTACTGATGAGATAGTATTGTTGTCAACTCTATACCTTTCATCCGAACATGGTAAGAATGTATTTATGTAGGGATAGAGAATCAATTCCAAAATCACTTGTTTGTTAACCTCAAACGATCTTGTACCAATTATAGTGCGCAAAGTACATCCTTCAAGCATAAAATAGCTTCACAAGGTCCGGAGTAGCCTTGAAAGAGCTTTCATGAATGATACCCCATTCACGATGTTTCACAAAATTCATATATTTCATATCCGAAACTTTGACAAATATCATTTCCATAATGGGTTCTTTGATTGAACCGAATTTCATAAGACATTCATCATTCACAAAATAATTTTGAGAACTAACATCATAGGTGAGACTAGGCATGTTTTCGTAATTGATATTCAAGGTTGAGTAGAGCATAAAATTTCTATTTGGGCATTCTCCTCTATCAAAGTTTCTACTACTTCTACCTCTATTTTCCATTGAATCAACAAGAAGAGTGAAGAACCACTTACACTTGATAGAACTTGTAGAGTATTGAATCTCCTTGTTTGAGATGAGTTGGAGTGAATTGAGAGCAACCCTTTGTCCTTCTTGAATTCTAGGATTGATTGAAACAACTTTTTCTTCTTGCATTGAACATGCAAAAATCATAAGAATAAAGATTTCGAACCCTTGTGAACTGTTGGGTTTTCTTTGAAACCGAAGAAGGTAGAGAAAGAGAGAAACACATCCTTCTTTGTTTTTATCACCAAAACTATTTGGTATTCGGACGTGGATCTGGACCCAAATATGACCGAACCATGAGCACCAAAAATTGGTTAGAGGCAACCAATTATGGGTTATTTGATAAACCTCGAGTTTTTCAAGACTTGGTGAACTTAACATTTTAGATATTGACATGAGATTATCAGTCACTATAACTTTATCTATTTTGGACAGATCAAAACAACTTCTTGTATCATCATTGACATCTGTCATATCATAGTCTTCAAGAAGTAATTCTTTAGAAGAATTTAAAAAAAAATCATGAATGACCTCAGTTTCTTCAGAGGTATAGTTCATCAAATACTCATGGATGAGATGATTTCCTTTAGAATTATTAGTTTCCTTTGAGTTGTCCAGCTCTTTGAGAAACTCATCAACCTCATTTTGAAATCTACTAGAATCTTCAAGGATCTTGAGTGTTTTAGATAGAGACTCATCTTCCTTTTGTTCATATATCTTAATCTCATTCTTTAAGTCAGAAAGTTGCCTTTCCATTTCAGCAAATTCTAATAATTTTCTGTTGATTTTGCTAGAAGCATCTTCTGTGACACTAAGATATAAGCGACATTCGTCGAATGTCCAAAATTCTTTGGACCGAAGAGACTCAACAAATTCAGTGTTTGTTTTTGATTCAAACAACTTTGAGTCTACAGACCCTGCTAAAACGTTAACTGAATCACTCATTAGATTCATTTCTTATAGGTTGGATCGCACCAAACACATATTGTTAGATCTTTTCGTGTTTGCCTGCTCTGATACCAATTGAAAAGACGAGGGTACCCAAATATACCTAAATCTAAAACATTTCCACCTATAAGTCCTTTCTCCGAAAGTGATTGTCTATGGACTGAGTCGAGACAATACAACTAATCGGTTCACACTTCGTGTGATCGTCTATGGATACGAGATCGAGACAATACAACAACGAAGTATGATTACTTGATAAAAGGTTCGGACTTAACCAAACACAATAGGATTGCTATCAAATAATTAGGAATTAACGTTTGTGTATTTTACTTCTAATTATAATAAAATAATTATAATTGCGGAAATAGAAAAGTAAAAGACACAGCAAGATTTTGTTAACGAGGAAACAGCAAATGCAGAAAAACCCCGGGACCTTGTCCAGAATTGAATACTCTCAGAATTAAGACACTATACAAAATCTAAACCAACTTCGTATAGTTGAGACCAAGAAACTAAACCTATAGTTCACCTAGTTCCCTAGGTATCCTGCGCCTCCAACTTGTAATAAGTCACACACTTGGAACAATTCCTTTGGTATGTATTCCAAACAGTAAAGGAACAACAAATCAGTTCGGTAACAACTCTTTTCAAACAACGTGATATGAGTTTGACAAAAGGCTCTTCCATTTATCCCAATAAACTCCTTTGTCGGGTTCTTAGATCAATCTATTCAACAACTACCAAAGTAATTGTTTAGACTATGCAATCAATACTATTAATCACAAAGATATGTATTGATGCCGATCTACTCAACTAATCAATCAAGGTTATCATAAAGATAAACCGATTATAGTTGGATCCCAAGCCGATCAAGTTTTGTGCACACCAAAGATTATGAACCCAAATAAGAAATCTTATTTGTCTTCAAATCTTCTTAGATCTTCGATAAACACCTGCACACAAACAACTTGAATCTCTTGTGATCAATCACACACAGAACGGAGTCTGTTAACGATGGATTATCACAGGACGTCTTTATATCTACAAACAGTTCTAAAGATCCCCGTCGATACTTCGATCTAGTTTGAGTGAATCTTATATCAGAAGAGAAGATTCTCAAGCATAAACAAACTAGGTGCAATCAAAGTTCAACAACCGTTAGTCAATCAAATCAATAGAAAACTAATAATAAATCGCAATTATCTAGTTTCCCACCAACGGTACTCGTAGAGCTTCTCAATCCCAAAGAAGTCTTTAAAACGAGCGATCGTAAGAGATTTCGCCTAATTAGGGTACTTTCCTCTCCGAATAGAAGGCTCCACCAGTAACAACACAGCTAGGTATATAGTTTTGCTAGCTCTGAGGATTAGTTTTCTCGAAATGCAAACTTCAATATTTATAGACCAAGGAAGTTTGGACACCAAGGAATTTCCAAAACCGAATATTCTCAAAGATATGCAATAAAGTCCAAATCGGTTTTCATAATTCCTGGAAATGCTCTGTCCAAATATTGACCGAAATCTTAGTAGAAAATCTCCAATTAGTAAATGCACATTAACAATTTTTATTTTCCAAAGATATGCATTTAATTGCTGGAAATTAAAAGCATATAAAAACTAAAAACCTTAATTGAAAGATTCTAAATTTATTTCGATCCGGGATTCTCCTTTAGTTATTAAGGAATATCTTTGAACAATAAAAGATAAGAAGTACTGCACATGTTCAAAGTATGTCGACATCTTTACTTTGTAAATCCTTTTTCATATTTACAATCTTGGAACCGATTTTCCACACTTCCAAACAAGTTTAGAATTTGTTCATCTGACTTCCAAGAACTATGTGATTGATTATCCTATCAAATCACCAATAATGGGTTTAACGGTTCTACCAAAACAAGTTTCGGTTCTACCTCCGTGTGGGTACTAGGATCAGTCACACTAGTTACCAAAATTTGGTTGACTAGGTACTAGGATCGGTTACCACATATTTATGGTATTTAACTTGTAATCGGTTGCACAAGTCATAGGATCGGTTACCAATTACTAAGACTTGTTGCACCTCTTACAAGTATCAATTCCACATACTTGTGATCGGTTGCACCTCTTACCAGGATCGGATCCCCAATGTCTAGAGTTGGTCATACCAATTACAAAATATCGATCATACCATCTCAGGTGATTACTTAAGATCGGTTTCACTAATAAAAGTCATACCAATACAAAAGTCAGGCATTGTGAATAGTTTTACCAAGATACATAAACAAGTTATGAGCGGTTATACTAAACACACATATTGGTAATCCAAAAATTTGCAATGAATAACAATACCAATAAGCCTAGCGATTTCCCTTTCGATTCACAAAACAAGTTTATGAATTGTACTTCCTTTAAACGAATGTAAAACATTATTTCCTATGACGAAATCTTCACCCATACCCATACATAATCACAATAGCATTCATACGATTATGTCGATGTCTTATATACGAAGTTCAAAAGATAGACGTTATACTTCGTATTAATACTATGTCTAACTAGAGTATAATCATTCACAGCTTCGCAGTTATGTTTTCAATATGCACGACTTGAAAGATACGTTAGGAATGAAACAGTTCAAGTCAAATATTATTAACCTCAAGATGAAGGATGATGTCGTCGTTGTAGTTCTTTACTTCTTCACATTCTTCAAAGTCTTCACGTAATACTTGTAAGTCTCATATCCTAGTAACTTTCTAGCTAACCTATACAAAGTTGACTCTAGTAAATAATCAAGCGACTCTTTAAATGAGTTTTGATTCATTAAAATATGACAACCAAACTTGACATACCAACGCTTGGTGGGTTCAACCGAGCAATGCTCTAACATAACCTTCTAGCACCTTGACCATATCCTTCACTGAGTAATCCATATCCAGTGAGTGCTGGCATATGAGATGATATGTGCTCAATAGGTGCTTGGCATCGACGCTTCGTCTCTCGTAAATCCATGAACCCTTGTACAATCTCCAACCCATATCTATCTTCAATATACTTAGCCATTTTCAACTCATCAATTGTATAGTCTTGTTTGGTAAGGCTCTGAGGTGTCGAATGATGTCCTTGAGAAATGCGTCCTTCTCGGTGACAAGGTTGTGAACGCTCTCCATTTGTACATTGGTGCCGAATGGCACCTGCATCTGATCTGCCATCCTCTCCACGGGACCCTCTCGAGGTGATGGGATGAGTGCAGCAATGCGTGCTACGAGTTCGATGCGTCGTCGCTTAGTTTCTTGAAAGTCCAACAATGCTTGTTGTAATTCTGTAACTACTTCACCCTCCACAGGTTCAGTGTGTGGGATATCACCACTAGCAGTGAGGACAAGCTGTTGTGTAGTCGTCATAGTCAGTGTACTATTACTGAGATCAAAGCCCAATAGAAGTAGTCAAATGTAAAATAGTATAAATTCAAGAGAGCCAACCCCCAGGTCATACAAAAATGGAAAGAGAATAACTCTGATCCAAAAAGCAGCACAATGCTAAAATTACACAGACTAGGCTTCGTTTCTCAGTCTCTCAGAATGATTATTTATAGTATCCTTAAATTCCCTTGAATTTTCTTACATCGTACAAGTGTACCATCTTGGATTCTTCGTCACTTCTGTACGTCGAAACCGTACACGTGTCTTTGATGACAGCTCTCCTTTTTCGACACCCACTTACCAAATACTTGGCAGCCTCATCTAGGACCCACCACTGTTGACGTGTATTCTCCATTGACAGTCATCATATCCCATTTGACCATTAACTGTGCATGGAAACTCCTTTTTTTTCTCTCATCCTTGTATCATGCTCCACTCTTGACCATGTCCTCGTGCTCCACCCTTTGGTCATGCGACCATCTCCTCTTTTCCTATCAATTGACCCCTTGGTCACGCGACATCTTCTCTTTATCATTGGGTCACGCGTCTCACTCGTCCGCGCCCTCGTGCTCTTCATGTCACACGCTCAACCTTTTCCTTCTCTTTCTTTCTTGGCCCAACCGTCGCCTATCCAACGCTCGAGCCAAATCGTCACACGCCCAAGTCACATTGTCGCACGCTCCGGCTCACAATCGCACCCTCCGGCTAATCGTCGCACGCGCCGGCTCACCGTCACACCCTCCGGCTAATCATCGCATGATCTGGATAATCATCGCATGCTCCGGCATGTTGTCGCACGTATCAAGGACCTTCACTCATGTTGTCGCACCTATCGAGGACTTTCACCCATCACTCATCTTGTCGCACCTATCAAGGACCTTCACTCATCACTCATGTTGTCGCACCTATCAAAGACCTTCACCCATCACCGGTGTTGTTGCACCTATCAAAGACCTTCACCCATCACTCGTGTTGTCGCGCCTATCAAGGACCTTCACCCATGCGTCTATACCCTTGAACTACTCCTCGAGCACCCTTAGTATACCAACAACATTGCTTCCGTTATCCTTCCCTTCTTACTCATTGGTTTTCTTATCACAATCCTTGTTATATTCTAGGGTAAATTCCTATTTTATCACTTTCTCAATTTTGGGATCTACAATTTGTAGTATTAAATCCTTCTGCATGAAATATGATATCCTGAAAAATGAAACTAAGAACTCTTGCAGGGGGAAATTAGTAAGGTAATATCCAAAAGTGAAAAAATTGGACTAAAATAAACTTTGATGCTGTTTTTGATTATAATTCGAAAATTGCAGAGTATGACCTAATTATGAAAGATGATGCGGGTAGATTTATGGAGGCCATAATAAATTTCTCTAAAGCCAGTGATCCTGAGCATGTTGAAGCTCTGGAAATGCTTGAAGTTGCTAGTTGGATTAGAAGAAAACACTACCGCAATATCGTTCTTGAAGGAGGGTTGTAGGTCTGTTATAGAAGTTTTTGCTTTAAATTTTGAATGGGCAATTGGGAACACCAGAACCTCCTAGCGGATATTAGTAGGTCACTGAAAGTAGTCAAGGGTTTGAAGTGTGTTCATGTAGTTATGCCTTATAATAGTGCAGCTGATGTAGCTGGCTAAACATGTTAAAGTTCACAATCTGATGTAGATTCTTGGATGTTAACCCTCCAAGCTGTATCAGAGCTTTCCTCAATAAAAATAGTGGAAACATGTAACCTCTTCGGTGATGAGTTTGCTTTTTCGTTCAAAAACAATAATGGATTGGTACCACCTACTATCACTCATACCCACTTTAGTAATTGCCCCAATTTAAGCACTACAAAACAGCAAAATGAGTCTGAAAATCTAAACCTATCTTATCAAATTATCCCATCAAACATCAGGGGGAAAAAAGGAAAAATATCATGGTCGTATCAAATTGTGGATATACAATGCTTCAGGGGGAAAAAACGTGGATAAGGGTTATCACCCTGTATCCTATTTTACACGGCTGCTAATAGGGAGAGACCAATTTGCTTGGATGTATACATTCCAAAGGTTAAGTATGTTTTGTTCTAATTGGACTTTAGTATACCCACCGAGTAAATTGGTACACTCTATCAGCAACTTTTTCTTTTTAGATAATCTGCAGATCTTTTATAATGTAGACTGTAGAGAAATGCAACTGTTATGGCAGGCAAATTATAGAGAATTTATTAAGCAGCCTAGCTTTCTCTATGAGATTTCAGATGTGCAAGATATCATGAAGAAACTTCAGCTGGTGGAGACTCAGTCTAGTAGCTTTTTTTGTCTCCAAAGCTCTATTTCTGACTTTTGGGTTTGGTGGATTCTTTGGATGTGGCAACTTTTCTATTAACTGTTGTCATTTGCCCTGTAGAGTACTCATCATTTCATTCAAGATTTTTGGATAACAGGTTTGCAGAACATGCCATGGAATGGACCTATTTTGAAGCCAGTACTGGCATTTTTCATGGACTCCAAGAAGTCAGGATATTACCCTGGTTGACTGTTATTCATCCTGGTGGCCCGGTTCATGAAATCATGGCCTGATAGCTCAGCGGACAACTAATAAGAATCAGATTCAGATGCATAGAAGAAAAGGGGAACACCATCTCCAACCAAACGCATACAAAGCGTATTATAATTCAAATAAAGAGTTCAGAGGTCAAGGAATTTCATAGCCTGACAATATATACTCCAAATCCAAAGCCTTTTCCAGTAGCAAGTACCAGGTCGGCTAGAGAGTATCTCATAAAAGTATAACATAGTTTTTACGCCGGCTTGTCAAGCCTTGCACAACCCGCACTACGTCAGGCAATATATACTCATCATGTATAAATGAAGTGAAATTATGAAACTTACAGAGATAACAATAACAACCAGATTCTTTTCCTTTGATGCTAACCTCAAAGGAATAGATTGATTACTTTCTTGAGTTTGTTTCTCTCCCCATTTCAAAGACGGGATGAAGGAGCTATTAAATGAGATCATCAGAAATACATACAGAGAGCACGAAATAAACAATCGGATGTTTGACTGCTAAGCAAGGGCCTAAGTTGAGGCATAGATCATGGAGTAGCAAATGCTGAGAATGACTTTCAAAATTCATATAAGATGAACTCACCAACCTTAGGCGATATATGTATTTCCTACTACGTAGATTATTGTACAAAGAACAATTGAATAGAGGAGGCATGTTATGTCCAACAAGCACACACCTTATTTTGCTATTCGAGAAAACGTGTAAAAATCTGTCATAAATAATCTACTCACTACTGCCTTCTTTTAGTAAATTCTTGTTTGTTTGATTCTCTTGCGAGCAATTTCCGAACTCAGCTCTCCTCCTATACCTCTATTCTCTCGCCCGCCTCCAAGAAAAAAAAACGAGGGTCATTCCCGTTAGAAAGTAAAATGTTTTGTTTTCTCTACAAAAAGTTCACAAATAGCACAAATTCAGTTGCATTCTACACGAATGAAAACCTTCATAAAACAAATTGTGGTGAAGTTTTGAACCACTTGAGATACTGAGCTAACTTTCTAGAAATTGACTATCATACGAATTTAGGATTAATCTATATCTAATCTCTGACAAAAGAAAATCCATACAAGCAGAAAATGAGCAAATACAAAACCATACAAAAATTAGAAAACCAATTTCTAGAATCTGTGAAAATAATGACCACAAATAATCTAAAGAAACATATTCAAGAGTCAGCATACTTCAACAGTGCAGTAACTACTGCAACAGTGACTAAATGATTACACGTTGAGAAATACTCAGTTTCACTTCAATAATTCAACACAATATTCATTAGGCGTAACCCATCCAGAGGAGGCAAGAATAACAGAAAAGTACGGTAATTTCTTAACACTAGCAACTTCTAAACTGAAAATACCCGAATCATAGGTAATACGTTGTGTAGTTTATCATTGACAGGTTTGGCGTACTCACCAACAAAACAAATTCGGTTCCCTTTATTACATACAAAGAATTCAGTAGCTAACTAACATACAGATGAATTTATACATGTGAACAACATACGAACGCCTAAATATTTCACTTCAACCGATTTTGGCACACTTGGAACCATTGTGGAAACATCAAACCGAATTGCATATTATCCATAAAAGAAAAGTTTGGGATTATCACCTACACGGCCAATATAATGAAACATTAGGTTCGTTCCCCAAATGAAATGACCAAATAACCTAGCAGAAGATCAAAACGACGAGTTAATTCTGGCAACGTTGGTGCCTGCTTACAGTATTGAATAAAAGAATTGTCCATTCTTCACTTCCTCTTCCTAAACCCCTAAACTGATCAAGTGTTGACACAACAAGGTAAAAAAAATCCATCGAAGTAGGACTCGAAATAAAACAACTTGTCTGCTGTCTCAAGAATAAACGATAATTATCAAACTCCGACTCAGGCTTTCGAGTTATCGCTAAATTTAGTACATAATACATTTGGGGAAGTTGTAAGCTGGACTTGTATTTAGTAAGAGGGTTTGACAAAAGGATAGTAGGACTCATATCAAGTAAAACAATCCAACCACGTGATGACCTACAAAAACATTTTCTGATCAAATAAAAAAACTTGTTTAGTTGTTCTCTTGGTTTTTGTGTTACATGCTCATAGCTTAGTTCCGTCAAAACAGAATTCACTTTTCACAATAACCATACAGCTAAATCTTTTATTATTGAAACATCCTTTACTAACACAGTTAGGTGATCCCAAATTTAGCAAAGAAATGCAATAATTTGAGAAATGTAATCAAAATGAAAACTCTAGAAAGAGAGTGCACATTCAAAACTGGAACAACTCAATCACAATCCCCCAATTGCTACTGGTTAGTCAATGTATACAAAATTGCAGCCACTTAAAGTCAGCAAAAATTACTAAACATTCAAGGAAAAATATCCCTAAATTGTATCATAAACCCTAAATCACTCAAAAGAACCAAAAACGGCAGAAAAGAAAGAAATTTCCAACTCTATAGCAAAGTATATAAGAAATATAAAATCACTCACTGAAATCATTTGTCATCGTTTCCGAAAAGTAACCGAAGTCGGGAAGCTAATAAACCAGTAGAATCAAGTGCTGCTTCATCGAGGAGACTACGCTTAATATTCTTCATTTTCTCAGTGAGTTTTTCATGTTCTTCCCTAAGATCATAGTTATCTTCTTGGAGACTATGGAGACGGTATTTTTGACCTAAAGATCTCATGCTCAAAAGTAAGATTCCACCCATTGCAAAGAACTGGATGAAGCTGTCTTTCCGTTTTAGGGCATTCGCCAATAGCCCTATTTGCTTTTTAGTACCTGAGGAAGACGCCATGGATATTGATGTTGAGTACCAGTTTCGGAGAGACAGGGAGAGAGTTAAAATGGGGAAGGTCTTGTTGAGGAAGAACTGAAAAGTCTGGATGCGACTTCAACTGAACCAGAAGAAAGCCTTCCTTTCTTTTAACAAAGACAAATCCGACTCCAATCGGACTCAGATAACAATCAGATGAGTCCCAGCCCGACCATGTACACACAAATTGTATATGCGGGTGAGTCTTGGAGCAATTCCTATAGACTTAACAAACATGAAAAATGGACGGACAAACCAATAATTTTATGAGTTTGTTGACTGCAAATCAACAAAAACTGCAGGTTTCATTTGATACGGCGCGAACGAATTTTGGCCGCGAGGACAAACAAGAATCGCCAGCGGTTTTTACAATCCTAACTTGTCTTTCATCTATATTATTATTTTATTTTGTATGATATTGTTATATTATATAACATATACTTACTTTTATACAAATTACTAGGGCTTAACCCGTGCCGTAACGGCACGGACATAATTTTTATTTAGTTATGCATTTTCCGAATATAAATATTAAATATAATATATATTAATATCAAGTTTATTCTTCTTATCATTACAAAATTAAAGGAAAACCCGATAGATATTTTTATTCTTCACTCCCCAAATCCTTTCTAGCATTTTCCGCCTTGACATTCTCCCATACTATCCCTCTCCTCTCTCGAGTTGTATCCTCAAGCCAGACATGAAATGATATTGGAATTAATTTTTACATATTTTGTCCCCCCAGAAAAACATTATTTGATATCGGGATTAATTTTTATATCGGGCTTAACCCGTGCCGTAAAGGCACGGGCATAATTTTTATTTAGTTATACATTTTCCGATTTTATAATATTTATCAATATCAAGTTTACCCTTCTTATCATTACAAAAGTAAAGAAAAACCCGATAGACAAATGTTTTCTAGCATTTTCCGCCTTGACATTCTCCCATACTATGCCTCTCCTTTCTGGAGTTGTATCCTCAAGCTAGCGATGAAATTATATCGGTATTAATTTTTCATATTTTTTCCCAAAAAAAAACATTATTTGATATGTTTTTTGGTTTACAAAGATAACTTATCGATTATTTGAAATGGTAGTACCTTTCTGCATCTTCCTTATTTCAGTGAATGATGTCTCAAGCCAGTCATGAAAATATATAGGAATTAATTTTTACATATTTTGTCCCAAAAAAAAAACATTATTTGATATGTTTTTTAGTTTACAAAGATATTTTATCGATCCTTTGAAATTGTATTACCTTTCTGCATCTTCCTTATTTCAGTGAACGATGTTAGGATCTTCATGGACTATAGGAACCTACTATGGGCCCGACCACATAGCACAGATATTGTCCCTACTTGACCACCTTGGGATAAGAGGTGTGCGGTTTTAATCTAAAACGCATCGGTGCTACGTAAGGAGATGCCCAAGCTTATTAAGCTCCATATGCACTCCTCTTTATTCGATGTGAGACTATCCCTAGCTATACATATGTGGTTTATCGCGCCACATACTCTAACAATCTCCACCTTGGCGAGATTAAACCACTCCACCTGTCCAATCAGACTCCACCATATGATTACTATCTTTATATGCTACCCACCGATCATAATTAATGTCACTATACGCCCTGGAATCCTACTCCACGTTGAGTTAATGAGAAGGTAAGCACTAACTTCACCTTGAACATTTCCTTGCCCACCTAGAATCCTGCTCCACTTGAGAGTTAATGTGTGAGACACTAACTCCACCTTGAGCGCCAGTTCAACCTTGAGCATTGTCTTGCCGATCTAGAACCCTGCTCCACCTGAGTTAATGGGTGAGACACTAACTCCACCTTGAGCACCAGTTCAAATTTGGTCCTTGCCTACTCCACCTTGAGTCTGACTCCACTTGCTCCCTAAACCGGGTGACATCCACAACCACTTCTACGTTCAGATAGTAGCCCCAACCATGGGCTCTGATACCAATTGTTAGGATCTTCACGGACCATCAAACACTACTCAGGGCCCGACCACATAACCCCGAACCCCACTTGACCACATTGGGATAAGAGGTGTGGGGTTTTTAATTAAAAGGCCTCAGTGCAATGTATGGAGATTCCCAAGGTTATTAACCTCCACATGTATTCCTCTTTATTCCATGAGGGACTATCCCTAGCTTTACATATGTGGTTTATCGCGCCACATACTCCAACAACCGAGCAGAACCAAAAAATTAAACTATGTAAGCTGTAACGAAATTACAACACCTGAACTCATTCGTCTCAAGAATAATTGTGTAGATATTAACAGTGTTCGGATCCTTGTTTCTTTTTTCCCCTTTAAGAATAGTCTAAAAAGAATAAAACTCGGAATTGACTCAACAATACATATCGTATTATATGTTCTTACTATTTTAATGACATAATGAAAAGCTAATTCATTCACTTAAGCTATTATATTTTAAAATGTTAAGTCATTTCCGATGGCAACCATTTACTCACATACGATGTAGTTCTAGTTTTTCAAAATTCCAAAATATATTATGTACATAATTCAATTCAGCAGGAAGAGTTCACCGAATGGAATATAGGTAATGTATTTATGCGTTAGCAATGTATTTATGCGTAACAATTGTGGCCTTTTCAACATAGTTGGATCAGAGTTCGTAAATATCAATGTTTTTATGCATTCTCGGGAGAGAGTAATCTAGGGATGGGCTACCTCCCAGAAAAATGTTGATTAATGACCGCATCAGTGTCAGTTGAAAATCCCATACTGTCGGACAACCGTAGTGACTAAGTGGGGACAATATTGGCGGAGGATCAGGTCCTTACAAATGGTATTAAAGTCGACCACGGGTTACCTGTCGAGGATGAAAGAGTATGCTTGACGGATTGTGTTGGGAAATGGTCTCATGAGTGAGAAAAAATGCCAGAGTCTAGGATTGAACATATTCCGGGGCCGAGGACGACTCCAAATTAAGTTAGTGGCATTATAGTACTCCGTCTCGGCAGGTAGGATTCGTCAAATAGAATATAGGTAATGGTTTCTCCTTTCCTAACACCGAGACCTTTTCAGCACAATTGGCTTCATAGTTGGCGGAAAATCTCTATAGTTAAGCATACTTGGTATTGAGTAATCCTAAGATGGGTGACCTCCTGAGAAGCTGCTAATGGATGACCGCAGCGGTGACCATTGAAAACCCCATACTGTTAGATGACCGCAGTGGCTAAGTGAGGAAATTATCGGTAGATGGTCAGGCCATTACATTCTACGACATTACGCTTCCAAATGTGAGGTTATTCATTACATAAAAATAATAAAACCATGATTAGCAAGTCAAATCGTTAAGTACTTAACCTAATAACAATACGCTCTCCATCATCATTGAATAAAAATAACGTTAAACCATTTATCAAGAAATACGTGAGACGATCGAAATTACTCACTGGGCACCAATACTTGCCACCGTCACTGTGGTCCACCTATATAATTGTTAGCCAATCTAACTAAGTTTGGTACTGTTTTTTATCTTTAAAAAAAAAAGTACTTTGAAAACATATTTATAGCAATATTTTTTCATCCTAGTGTTTGGTAAAGATTTCATAAAGTATTTTTTATGCAAAACACTTGCAAAATCTATCAATTTTAAAAGTGGGGGAGAAGGAGCTTTTAAAAGCTTCAAAAACAAATGCTATAGTTCACCCTAATTTCATATTTTGTTTTCCAATTCTATCCCATCTTTTTTTGTAACTGACAAAAATTATCCTTGAATCTATATATCGCCAATTTTTATTCGTTATATTTTATTCCTTGAAGATAATTATTTTTTATTTTCAATCTAGATTTTGATGTAAATTTTTCACAGTTATGCAACCCGATATTTTGATCTTTCGGGTTGCATAACTTTAATTTATCAACAATAAATATTAAGCAATTATTGATTTTTAAAAAGCGGTTAAGAAAAATATTACTTTTTAGTAGTAATACTAATTAGTAGATTTAATATTACATATATATGTACTCTAATAGTAAAAAAATTGATTTATTTTAATCACAATAAAATATAATAAACAATTTTCAGAGATATGTCTGCTTTTGTCATTTTCTCACTAACTATAGCTGAACCTGATATTCTCCCAGACACAATTTGATCGCTTTTTTAAATAGTTTGAGCTTTAGTTTATAATTTGCAATCATTCAATTGTTTTTTTTTTACAGAGCTCGGCACAGTAACGTATATCGGCAACCATTCAATTGCTTTTCTTCTACATATCTCGGCACAGTAATGTACATCGGAAAAGTACTTCTGTAAAGCTCGCAACAATACCAAACTAATCCTAAGTATTCGCTAATAAAATATACTTTATTATCATGATTAGTAGAATAATTTATATATACTTTATTACTATGGCGGACACTCGCACCAACTGTTATCTTTCCTCTCAGAGTCAGGCGACCTCGGTGCGGAAGGTGATAATTGGTAGCTCTTTCTCAACGGATAATGGGGTTGCCTATCAGATAGCTCTTCATAATTTCATTCAGGTATGTGGTTTGCCTTCTACTTATTGCATCGATGACACTGCCTCCCCTTCTATGCATTTCCTGGCAGTCGTTTACTTTGATGCAGTTAAGAAGCAAATCCCGAACCAATTTACTTTATCTGCAAGAGACTCAATTCTTTGGCAATATAATCAGATCAAACATGCTCAAGATTACCATTTGGCTGTTCCGATCAGTGGTTTAGACCAGTTCCTTGGCCCCAGACAGTTCACAACAGTTGTTTGCTATCGTCTTGGTATCCCTTTATTTGTTGAGGATGGGTTGTGCTCTTGTTGCAATAGGTCTATGGATATTTTTGGTGATCATGCGCTCCATTGTGCTAAGGATGTTGGACTAAAGTTTCGCCATGACTTAGTTCGTGATGTAATTGCGAATATTTGTTTCAAAGCTGGTGTTCCTGCACGCAAAGAAGTTGCTCTGGGTTTTTTGTCAGATACTAACAAGGATTTACGTCCAGCGGATATCCTTGTTCTCAATTGGGAAAACGGCCAAGATGGGTGTATGGATGTCACAAGTGCCATCACCTATGGCGTTCGTGCTTTCGTCCCATGCCAGGCTATTTATAGAGCAATCTCGCGTAAACGTACTAAATATTTGAATGAATGTGCTTCGCATGGTTATGGTTTGGGTGTTTTAGCTTTTACTACCTTAGGGGAACTCAGTGAAGATACTATCTGTTTTTTCAAGCGTCTGAAGAATTGTTTAATTAGTCATGACGCTGGTAGTGGTCTAGGTAGCTTTATTTTTCACAGATTGGGTGTTGCTATTCAAAAGGGGGTTGGTGCCCAGCTTGTTGCTCGGCTACCAACTAAAAACTCTGTAAAGTAAGATTTTAATAAGGGTAAATTCGTAGTTTCATCTAATTTATATATTATCATTTTTAATTTGACATTTAACAAAATATTATCATGGAAAATTAATAGAGTATTTATTATGAAGAATTATGGAACCTTAATGACATGATAAAAAAAATACGTTAGATGCATTTCTAATCTCAATCACAACCATCACTTATGACAAACGATTACATCCTTAGATTTATCTCTTGTGAGGACAAATCTGAACCGCCATTTACATAGGCAAAGTTAGCCAAACTGTGCTTTATATTCTTGATTATTTTAATATAAATTTGTGTTCTTGATGATTGAAAATCAGTAGTTGGTAGGACTTGTTCGAGCGCGCGTCTCATTTTAGACCGCCAACTGAATTTTGCCGTAGTGGAAAAATGGGTTTGTTCATCCACCTGGCTTAACAAAAAAAAAATCCCTCCGTCCCACTATTAATTGACATAGTTCAAGTTTGCACAATTCTTAAGGTAAGGAAGGGGAAAGAGTACTTTTAAGTATTTTTTATAATTATACCCTTGTGGATAATAACTAGTAAATTTAGAAATGATTTATCTCTCAAACTATACCATGGATATTCACAAACTTTATACCATTGGGAAAAAAAAAAAATACCTATGTAACGAATATAAACGTGCCTATCAAATTATATATATTTTTTATACTAACAAAAATCAATTAAAAGGGTAGTTTTAGAAGTATTCCCCTGTTTAGTGAAATTGGTCTTCTATTATGGGACAAAATCTAAAAGTAAATAGGTCAATTAATAGTGGGACGGAGGGAGTATTTGCTAATTTCCATGGGAACTGCCCTTAGGAGTAAGTGTTTTTTTGTCAGTCTTAAAGTACACATAAAACTGCACTAACAAGAACGATGACCAAACTGATAACCCGAACTGAGTTAGTTTTCTTCTTGTGGATTGAAAAGAGACAGACATGGCAGAGAAAAGCTAATTTAGAACTCCAATACGAAAACATGTGAGTATCTTTTTCCCATCAGAGTACTGCAATTAGAATCAAATTATTATCAATCTAGATTAACAAAAGAAAAAAATTGTCAGTTTGCATGGGGAGTTTGAAAAGACAAGGGTACCCAAATACACCACAATCTTTAATTTATCCACCTATAAGTCCTCTTGCCGAAAGTGATTGTCTATGGACAAAGTCGAGACAATACTACAAATCGGTATTCACACTTTGTGTGATTATCTATGGATACGAGATCGAGACAATACGACTACCAAAGTGTGATTACTTGAAAATAGGTTCGGACTTAACCAAGCTCTATAAGATCACTATCAAGTAAAGAGGAGTTAACATTTGTGTAATTTAATTTAAATTATATAAACAAATATAATTTCGAAAATAGAAAAATAAATCACATAGCAAGATTTTATTAACGAGGAAAACTGCAAATGCAGAAAAACCCCGGGACCAAGTCCAGAATTGAATACTCTCAGAATTAAGCTTCTGTAAAAAATCTACACCAACTTCGTATAGTTGAGACCAAGCAACTACCCCTAGTTCACTTAGTTTCCTCAGTATACCTGTGCTTCCGACTTTGATAAGTGCACGCACTGGAACAATTTCTTTGGATCGTATTCCAAACAGTAAAGGAACAACAAATCTGTTTGGTAACAACTCTATTGATTCTTTAAGATAAGATATCTCAAGTCATATGCAAAGGCTCTTCCGTTTAAGCTAATAAACTCCTTTTTCTAGTTAGATCAATCTATCCAATAACTACTGAAGTAGCCAAGTTTAGATTCACAGTCAATCGATATAGATTCCAACAAGAAAATATAAAGTGATGTCGTACTCACGCAACTAATCAATCGAATAAATTCGATTATAGGTTGATCCCAGTCGATCAAGGTTTGTGCAACATAAAGATATGAGAAACCAATAAGAAATATTCTTCATCTTCGAATCTTCTTTAATCTTCAATTAAACCTGCACAACACCACTTGAATCTCTTGTGATCAATCACGCACAGAATAGAGTCTGTTAACAATGGATTATCACAAGATGTCTTTAGATCTACAAACAGTTCTAAAGATCCCGTCGATACTTCGATTTAGTTTGAGTGAATCTTATATCAGAAGAGAAGATTCTCAAGAATAAACAAACTAGGTGCAATCAAAGTTTCAACAACCGTTGGTCAATCAAATCAATCGGAAACTAATAACACTGCAATCATCTAGTTTCCCACCAACGGTACTCGTAGAGTTTCTTGATCCCACGAAAGTCTTTAAATGAGCGGTCGTAAGAGATTTCGCCTAATTAGGGTAGTTTCCTCTCCGGATAGACGGATCCACCATAAACAACAAAAAGATGAAGTTTGCCTGACTCTTATGATATGCAAACTTAAGTATTTATAGACCAAGGATGTTTGGACACCAAGGAATTTCCAAAACCGAAAATATTCTCAAGATATGCAATGAATGGCAAAATAAATTCGGTTTTCATAATTCCAGTAAATGCTTGTCCAATATTTTCCGAAATCTCTCAATAGAAAATCTCCAATTAGTAAATGCACATTACTAATTTTTATTCTTCAGAGATATGCATTTAATTGCTGGTCATTAAAAGCATATATAACCAAAAACCTTAATTAAAAGATTCTCAATTAATTTTGGTACAGGATCTCCTTGAGTACTCAGGAATATCTTTGAACAATAAATGATAAGAGTTACTGTCCGTGTTTAAAGTATGTTGACATCCTTTATCTGTAAATCATCTTTCATATTTACATTCTTGGAATCGATTATACCACACTTCCAAACAAGTTTAGAATTGGTTCACATGTATTCAAAGACTACTATGTGATTGATCAAATATCAAATCACATCCATGGGTTCAATCGGTTCTACCAATCACTAGTATCGGTTATACCCTAATATGGAAACACTTGTGATGGTCACACAAGTTACCAGGACCGGTTACATCATTACCAGGATCGGTTACATCAATTACCAGGACCGGTTACCATATACTCATGGTATTTCTTGTGATCGGTCACATCAGTCACTAGGATCGGTTACACCAATTACCAGGATCGGTTACACCAATTACTAGGACCGGTTACACCAATTACAAGGATCGATTATATAATACTTTGTGATCAGTCACACCAATTACTAGGATCGGTCACACCAATTACAAATATCGATCATACTATCTCAGGTGATTACTTAGGATCAGTTATACTAATTAATCAAAACTAGTCATACCAAATCATAAGTCAAGCATTGTGATTAGTTGTACCAAGATACATAACAAAGTTACGATCGGTTCTACCATCTCACACATGTTGGTAATCCAAAGATTTGCAATGAATAACCGTACCAATAAGCCTCGTGATTTCCCTTTCGATTCGTAAAACAAGTTCATGAATGTACTTTCTTTAAACGAATGTAAAACATTGTTTCCTAGGATGAACTCTTCACCATTACCCATTCACATAATCATAACAACATTCATAAGATTATGTCGATGTCATATCTATGAAGTTCAAAAGATAAGCGTTATACTTCGTAGTCTAATTCCCTAATACTATGATCATGTGATCATGTGATCATGTGATCATGTGATCATGTGATCATGTCTCACTACTTGAGTAATATATCCAATACACAGCTTCGCAGTTATGTTTTCAATATAGCACGACTTGAAAGATACGTTAGGGATGAAACAGTTCAAGTAAATATTACTAACCTCAAGAGGAAGGATGATGTCGTCGTTGTAGCTCGTTACTTCTTCACGCTCTTCAGGTCTTCGAGTAATACTTGTATGTCTCAACATTCCTAGACTTTCTTAGTCTAACCTAAACGAAGTTGTCTCTAGTACGTAATCAAGCAACTCTTAGATGAGTTTTGACACACTAAAATATGACAACCAAACTTGACATACCAACGCTTGGTGGGTTCAATCGAGCTATGCTCTAACAGAGTTCAATCATTTAAGAGTAGTAAGATAATCAATTAAGAATCTAAGGAAATTGGTGTCAGGAAAAATAATATTTAAGTAGTGTGTGTGGGTTATAGAATTCGATACAATAATCCTCAATGGATAATTTTCCGAAACAGATTATACTAGACATTGTATCTCGATTACCAACAGAGTCTATATTGAATTACAAACTTGTTAACAAATACTGGCTTAATCTCTTCGTTTTACTCCTAACTTTGCTAACATGCACCTTTGTCGTCTCGAATTACTGCAACTTGATTATGTGAACAACAACAACCATTCTGCATTTGTTGGTTCTTTAGCTTCTACTTCTGCTAACAAGATTGGGACAGGATCTGGTATTCTTTTAGCTATTGGCTATCACATGGACAGGGAGAAAGCATGGCATTGTTATGGGGTTTATGAAGAATTTAAAACTGATAAAGATGATGATGATGATAAGTTCTCATACAAAAACCTTAAGAAGATCATTTATCCTCCAGTTTTTTGCGAGGATGAGGTCTTAGTTGGTTCTTGCAATGGGTTGGTTTGTATTAATGTTAAAAACCATAGAAGATCCTGTCTACATCCCATCACTAGTGTAGTGATAAATATTTTATAAGGTACGTGGAAATATCTCAAGGAAGGAAGCAATTGAGAAGAATAAGAGCGAAGCAGCGTATCGAACCCAAGGGTCCAATAGCAGTATTCGAGATATCTACTACATCTGCTTAGGATGACGACGCGTGTAAAGGTCTACACTCAAGTTTGGAGTAGGCGACGGGGCATTAAATGATGCTGACACAGAACGCGTGAGATGATTAGAAGGTCAGAAATGGTGGGACCCAATAGTGCAAGACTTACAAGATACTCTAGGATCGGGTCGGAAGGCTAACACATCAAGGCGAATAATGGAAGATATCGAGTATCATGCATTGAGGATCCGAACCTTAAAACGCCCAACAGAAGGTATCAATATTAATGGGCTAGACCAACACTATAAACTCGTTGTAGGAATTGTTTGTTTATAAATACTCACAAAAACTGTTAGAGCATTGCTCAGTAGAACTCGCAAGCGTTGCTATCTCAAGCTTGTTGTCAAGTTTAGTTGCCAAAACTATAAGTCTTGATTTTTAGTCTACTTATAGCTAAGTCTCGGATTAGGATATAAAGTGTAGTTGAGCTTTAGACTTCACGGCGTTCATCGATTGAAGACGAAGAACTACTAAGGGGAGCTTGTGGAACTTCATCAACAAAAGGTATATGGAGACTTGAACTCATCTATCACTCAAAAGTCTATCTACTCTATCTACTATTTGAGACAAAAGTCATATAGCTATATAGACTTCGATTATACACATTTGATATTTCGAGCTGAGTTTAACTCGCTTACATATTTCTAAAAATATGTGTTGGTAAGCTTTCACTTTAACCAAGTTCATCTTATATTCTTGACGAAAGTCAAAGATGATCATGTGAAAATCGCCTTGTAACATCTTACATGATTTGTGTGAGACAGTCATTTGATGTAAACTCGGAATGTTTCGTATTGATCATTCGATCACTTGAAAATTGCTTTGAAGCTAATAGTTTGTGTGAGACAGCTATTGTCGTCCTCCGAGAATGTTTCAATGATTGAATTGGGAGTTTAGAACAAATAACCATGGTTGGATATAACACAGTATGCGTACTTGTATGCTAACTGTTGCAAGTTATTCCAAGTCTGGGAACCATGGGATGCATACCCGTATACTTCATGAATCGATTCGAGTGAATCAAAATCGATTTTGCTTCGATTGTGTCTTGTATACTTCAATAAGATCTAAGCAACTGAACAACTCTCGAACTAGTTCATTGGAGTCATTTGGACTAGTTATGGTGAAGATGAATAAGGTTGATATGAAAGTGCTCATATGGCTAACCATTGGTTAACTACAGTTGAACCAACTAAGTGTACAAGTTTAGGTACGGTTACTCAAACCTAAATGACGTATATTTCATTTGTGTATAACAAGCTAAGTTCGATCTAACGGTTGAAAGAAATTAGCTTGAATCTAATCATGTTTTCATCTAACGGTGAATATTGAATGCTTTGTTACCAAGGTAACTTAGATTGCAAACCCTGATTTGGAGACTATATAAAGGAGAACTCTAGCAACTGGAAAACCTAATCCCCACAGCTCCTGTGTGATACTAGTTGCTACTAGAGTCGATTCTCCTTTAACCTTAGGTTTTTCCAAAACCCTGTAGGTTAACGACTTAAAGACTTCATTGGGATTGTGAAGACAGACCCAACTATTTCTCTGTAGTTGCGTGTTCTGATCTTGATGTTTTCTATCGTGATTGAGTACTATCTTCTCTAAGATTTACTCGAGATTTAATATTCGATAGGTAAGATAAAAAGTAGTCACAAACATCTTCGTCTCATCGTTTGTGATTCCACAATATCTTGTTTCGCTACCATACGATTAAGATTATTGTGAGGTGATTGATATTACTAGGTTGTTCTTCGGGAATATAAGTCCGATGTATCAATTGGTTCCTGTTCACCTTGATTTATCAAAAGACGGAACAAAACTCTTAGGTATTTCTGTGGGAGACAGATTTATCTATTCAATAGACTTTTCTATGTGAGGCAGATTGGTTTATCAAGTCTTCGACTTTGGGTCGTAGCAACTCTTAGTTGTGCGTGAGACCAGCTAAGGGAATCAAGTGCGCAGAGTCCTGCTAGGATTTAGAGGCGTAAGGAACGCGACTGTACTTTGATCAGTGTGAGATTGTTTAGGGCTCAACTACATTCGAGTCTGAAGTTAACTTGTAGTAGGCTAGTGTCTGTAGCGGCTTAATATAGTGTGGTGTTCAAATCTGGACTAGGTCCTGGGGTTTTTCTGCATTTGCGGTTTCCTCGTTAACAATATTTCTGGTGTCTGTGTTATTTCTTTTCCACATTATGTTTTCTATATAATTGAAATATCACAGGTTGTGCGTAGTTCAATCAATTAGATAATCCAACCTTTGGTTGTTGATATAAATTGATTGACACTTGAACATTGGTCTTTGGTACCGTTCAAGTTGTTTCACATAATAATCAGGCTCACGGATTTCTATCTGTTTGATTTGTTGATTACATTGTGAAACAAATATACAACTCTTGGATATATTTCCATTGATTGAGTCTGACTGTCTAGTTGATTCTCTTGGAATTATATTGGATTTTGTCCATACAGATTGCTAATCGAAATATTGGGTGTGGTTGTTAGACCCCCGCTTTTTCAAAAACAATGAAAAAGGGTTAAGTTCCAAGAGAGAGGAGAGCAAGGAGAGAAACTCAAAGATCATTGTTGACTGTTATTTTTTCTTATTCACCTTGTAACCGAGATCATAAATAGAAACCACCTTTATCCCATGGACGTAGGTAATCATGCCGAACCATATATATTGTTGTGTTGATTATGTTTATCTTTGCTTGCTTTTATCTTGAGAACTTAATTTTATTGTTAGATGCAGGATGTTAGTTTTTCTACAACTACAACCAGTGAATACGTGTTTCTTCTGGGATTTAACCTAAAATCTCAGCCTGGAAACAAAATATTGCATGGATTCGGCTACTATCCTTCTACTGATGAGTACAAGGTTGTTGGGATCTGGTACCTCAGGGGAAACACCAAGGGATAGGTTCTAGTATATACTCTTGGTGATGGCAATGGGTGGAGAAACAAAGGACGATTTACTGACACATTGGTTCCATGGCCTGGTGTTCTTGCAAATGGAGATCTTCATTAGTTGGACGACAACAAAAGACAGAAGATTGTGACCTTAGATTCGAAAGCCGAGGAAATTCTCTATCTTCAATCACCACCCCTCAGTGTCCGCAAAGGAAAATTGAAGTATTCTAAAAAACTTGTGGCGTTGGGAGGCAGTCTTTGTTTCACGAATCAAGTTTGTGGTTTAAAATATGAGATGGAAGTATGGTCGGTGACAAAGAAGAATAAAGTGAATTTTTATGGTTTGAGGGGAGCGAAATACTACAGTTCAAGTTTGACTAAGATGTTTACTATTGTACAAGAAAGGTATACACCATATGATGTTTACATTCCCTTTTCCCTTACAAAGAGCGGTACAGTTCTACTGTGGTACAGGCATACACTTGATCTCTCTTGTTATGAACCTAAAACTGCAACCCTGAAGAAACTTGTGGAAGAAGAAGATGATGGTGTTTATAAAAAAATCCTAGGCAAATCTTCATGTTAATAGCTTGGTTTAATTAAAAGCTATTGGAAAAAAAAGGGCCAAGATAAGGAAAAACTTCGATCATCCCCCCAGATAACTGAAGGAGAAGAGAATCAAAGGTAGAAAGTGATACAAACACAAGAACATAGTTGTGCAACCTTATATATGATAAATATTTATTAAGTTTTCATTTGCTAGAGCAATGCTCGGTTGAACCCACAAGTTTTGCTATCTCAAGATTGTTGTCAATGTTAGATGATCAAAACTATTTCTTGATTTCTAGTCTAATAATTCAAGTCTCGGACTAGGTTATAATTTGGTAGTTGAGTATCAGACATCACCCTCGAAGGCTGAAGATCGACGAAAACATTTGAAGAGCTTCTGTATCAGGTATGTAAATACTGAATCATTTTATTTACTCACTGTCTTGCCATTCTATCTATTGAGACTATGTTATGACTTATTGTAGATTTACAAAGAAGAAATTTAGAGTCAAGCTTATCTTATTAAAAATCTCGAAATGTGATTCTAGCATAGATGTTCAAAGTTCCTTAACAATATTAGTTCGAAATAATTTAGGATTATAAACAGATATAGGCCTACTTTTCAACCCGATAGACAACCATAGGCCCGTTTTTTTTAACTTTGCAAATCTAGGCCTCCATGCATGTTTCCATCCAAATCCGTTACTTTTGTCAATTTCTCGGTCAATTTCTCCTCAGATGAGATGAGTTAATGATGCACACTTTACCTTATACCCTTATACATGTGTATGGAGGAGGACGTTTGATCTGAAACTAGTGTAAATATCGGAAATAATCAACGACTTAGATTAAATGAAATTGAAAGTCTCCACGTGTTGCAAGGTTGAGTATGGATCTCATCTGTGTCAATCTCAATGAAAATCAACGGCTTAGATTAGACAAAACTGATAGTGGCACGTGTATTTATTTTGTCCACACATCTTATAAGAACACATCTCTATGAGATCCAACGTAATCACCGGAGAGACCATCTTATTTAGATGCATCCTCTGATAGATGTGCTCACATTTTCCTCTCTTCTTCATAAGCACCAGCAACACCATCTTCTTCACATAAACACTGGCAACACCATCTTCTTCCAACTCCATCTTCTTTAGATTCAGAGAATGTCTACCATGTCCCTTCAGTTCAGCACCACCCTCACTCATTCCACTACCAGTACAACGACCATCAACACCGTTTCCTTCTTCTTCATCCCCTGTTACATCTAATAATGATAAATACCAAAAATTTTGATCAATTTTTTATAAGTTTCGATCAAAATTAATGAGTATCTGGAGAAATTAGTGATTATTACTGAACTAGGTATGAATCATTCTTCTATTTCCTACTTAAGCTTCAGTTTTTGTTGAATTTTAGCTAAATTGAAAACTTAGGGTTTCATAAGTTTGGGGATTTTATTGGGTGTTTTAGAAATTTTGTTGAAATATAACAATTGATACTCTGATATGAATTGGATTTTCTTCCATTTCGAGTTTTGTCACTCTAATTTGTGTTACCATTGTTTTAAGCAGCAAATTTGGTTGGACTCGGATGGGTTTATGATGGAGGAAGACTCTAATAGATTTTGTTGGCCGGAAATTCAATTGGAGTGGTTGTGGTTGTTGTTGAGTTTATTGTAACAGATGGTTGAGGAATTTGTTGTGGTTTAAACAGATAAAGATGAAACTGCTGCTGGTGGTGATGAATTAATGTGTGTGAATTGACTTACAAGGAAATAGAGAATTTGTACTTTCCAAGAAATGAGAAAACAACTGGTGAATGATGTTGATGTGGTGGTACAAAAGAAGAGTTAAAGTCTATGGTTATTGAGTCTCGTAGATTTGAGTTGAATAGGAATTCGTAATGGATGATCTTGAAGCTGTAGAAGAATTTATGAATACTGTGGTTTGGTTATGAATTCAAGGGTGCAATTGGTGATGGTATTGGATGGAAGTCTTGAGAAGAAGCAGCTCAAATGGTTCAAGAATGGTGGTGATGCCGTTGCTGTTAATGCTGAGTAGAAATGGTGTCATGGGTTTTTGTGTTGTTGATTTTGAGCAGGTTTCAAGGAGATACAGAAGTTGGTGATGGAATTATGGGTCAGATGCCTACCTTGCCACTAAGTTCATCGGTGTCATGGTAAAATATGCGCATCTTGAGTTTTCATCCAAAAACTTGTCACTAAGTTCATCGGTGAGATTTACATCTACTTCAATGTCTTTCGTTGCTGCAATCTCCTCAAGCCGAACACCATAGCATAATAAAGAAACGATGGTTCTTATATCAGCTTCAAATACGTCTTTGAAAAAGCGGGGGTCTAACAACCTCACCCAATATTTCGCTTAGCAATCTGTATGGACTAACTCCAATATACTTTTAAGAGAATCAACTAGACAGTCAGACTAAATCTTAATAAAAAAGTATATCGAAGAGTTATATCTCAATTTCTCGATTCAATCCCAACTCAAACAAATAGAAATCTGCGAGTCTGATTGAATACAAGAGAAATAAACTTGAACGGTACCAAAGACTAATGTTCAAGGATCAATCAATTTCAATCAACAACCAAAGGTTGGATTTACCAATTGATCGATACAAACGCACAACCTGTGATATTTCAATTATATAACAAAATATAATGCGGAAAAGAAATAACACAGACACCAGAAGTTTTGTTAACGAGGAAACCGCAAATGCAGAAAAACCCCGGGACCTAGTCCAGATTGAACACCACACTGTATTAAGCCGCTACAGACACTAGCCTACTACCTAACTTCGGTCTGGACTGTAGTTGAGCCCCAATCAATCTCACACTGATTCAAGGTACAGTTGTGCTCCTTACGTCTCTGATCCCAGCAGGATACTACGCACTTGATTCCCTTAGCTGATCTTGATAAGCATGAAAGTACAACGCATTTTCACCCATAAATACATTAGCTGGGACTCATTTTATCACTAGTAAACTTCTTTGTAGGTGTTTTTGGGCAATAAACATTTTTGGAAGAATCGGCTCGAAAAGTTGTTGTAGGCACCCGGAGGACATATGTTATTCGGACTCTCAGTTTTGGATAAGGGGCACCTACTTTACTATCGACACTCCAATATTCTGGATAAGGGTCGACCACTGGATAAGGGGCACCTTCTTCTCAAATTCAAAACAAAACATTTTGGCGGGAAAATATTCCATATCACTGGCAGAGTTTCAATCGATGATTTGAAGGAGTTCTGTGTAGACTAAAGGGCTGAAATTTGTTGGGTATACGTGATATTTCTTAAATATGTTGGTATGGGTGTCCGTTTAGATTAGAATTGGATGTAATCATCGCATGGAGCAAAACAGAGTTACACACATTTTCACGAGATAACATGAATTACAGTGAGTTCGATACGTGTAATGCACGAGTTTGGAGTGTGTTGGAGCGTAATGGATATAAATAAGGAGATTTGACATCTAAAAACGCGTGGAGGAGCTAAACAGAGAAAGAAAATCTCGATTATTCCCATATCATGAATAAAAGATATTGTGAATATTTTGGAATTAATGGAGGTGATTCAACGCCTGTTTTTAGTATAAAAAGAGTCCTTGGGAGTCTTAGAGATGATATATAGAGTTTTTTTTTTTTGGGGGGGGGGGGGGGGGGCTGCAGAGAGCTGAGGCTGGATAAACGGAAGTTGCAGAAGTCATTGCTGCACTTTTGGGTGAAGAAGAAGACAAAGAATAGATCACTGTTTGTATTAGGCCTGTCATCTTTTCTCTGTAACAGTTAGTCAATTGTGACAGTGGATTCTGTAACGGTTGTAAAGCGTTACGAATTTCTGTTATATTATAATTCTTCAATAAAAACACCTTTTTGAGCAATGAATTATCTGTTTGAGTGTGTTTGCATCATGAGGAGCTAGACCCCAACACTGGGACGACGGAGGAAGCCGAATGTCATACATGGGTAAATTTATTTTATTCTTTTTATGACTTTTGCACTTATTTTAAATTGATTTATGATTCGAATTAATTAGTTATTATTTTATTTGATGGGTCATGCTTGCTTAGATGGTTTGATGTCCCATGCTTACGATTTAAAACTAATATTTTGAGAATCTACCTTGGCAAAAATAAGAGTCGATGTTATTTTACTTATTGAGCGATAATTGCTGGAGAATAAATAATTGAGCTTTATGATATGAATTCGATGGAATTCTAGTCCCAGTAACTCTCGCTTTTGTTTATATTATTTTTTTTATTTTCCTTAAATCTTTAAATTAATCTTCACAAGTCTTAGAGTTCGAATCTTATTTACTACAGCAACACTGTAAAAATACTATCAATTTTTGGCGCCGCCGACGCGGACTTGTTATTAGATTTATTTTGTAGGTTTTTTTTTTTAGGTTTTTTATTATTTTTGTTCATTTTTACGCGTTTTGGTATTTTCTGTTTGCTTTCAGATTTGGTGCGAAGCTTATGAAAAAGAGAAAGTGTTGAAAAGTAAAACGAAGCCAAAGAAGGAAAGAAAAGAGAAATCCAAAGGAGTAAAGAAGAATACTTTTGTATATAGTTAATTTATTTTTATTAGATTTATTTTTATTTTTTTTAGAAACTGTAATTAGAGTTATATTTTTGTAATCTTTTATTTTTGGGACATTGGACATTATTATTTTTAAAACCCTAAGGAAGGGTTAATTTAAATAAAACTGCTGCAGGGAAGGACAACAGTTACGATACTGTCTTGGCCCCTCAGGTTCGTACACTGACATAGGAGTCGGTGGCCTGAATCGACTTCAACGGTTCATCGCCAGTCTGTTACGGGAGGTAAGACTCTATCCACCCCCGAATCCCCTGCCAGTGGGTTTTATTTTGTGTTGAGAATGTCGAACTGGTATTATAATAGCCAATACAACGAATATCCGACTGAGCAACATGGACATTATTCCTATTATGATCATAGTGTGAATAGTGGTTGGGAACGCCATCCCTTTGAAGGATATGGGTCATACCATGGTGATCCAAATTACTATCCACATGCATACCGGTCATACGAGCAAGATTCTTACATTTCTCCACAACTAGAGTCGGCACGTAAGATACTTGAGTCAACACGTAAGTTACTTGAGTCGACATATAAGTCAGCTGAGACAAATGACTTAGTTATGGACAAAAGAATCGTAACCAAGAGTGAACCTTCTATACATGATACCATCAGGAAGTTTTGTGAGTCGATTCAGAAGCGTTTGTTGGAGGCGCAGAATGCTCGAAATAAGCTTAAGTTTCAATATAGTGTTTCCAATAGTACCCTTGAAAATGAGGATAGTTATTCACATAATCAAGATAACAAGGTTAGAATTGGAAACACTACTTGTTTAGATGAGGTTCGATCATTTTCATGTTATTATAATTGTGATGAGGATAGTATTGATGAAGAATCTGAAATATGTAGGCATAGTGATTAGGAATTTGTTACTCCGATTGAGCTTTATAATGATAATGTTAATTATAGTACAAATCCAAATAATTTTAATAATTATTCACCTATTCAAAAGGACGGGGATTTGACTAGAAATACCCCCATTTTAGACGATGTAGTATTTCCTTTTTACGAAGCCAATGATGGTTTAGAGGAACGGGTTTATTTTGAGTCTAGCGATTTAAAAACAATTGTCTTAGACAAAGAAAATGAACTCGTAGAGATGCGTGAGGATGAAACTGACTTAAAAGAATCAATTGACCATTTTCAGAAATCTGATGACCTTGAATTTAGGGAAGTTGTGACTAGTCTCTCTAGAGACACTGACAACTATAAATTTGGGGGTGATTATCATTCTCCATGTTCTTTAACTCTTAGAAAGGTCCCTCACTTGGGATTTGATATATGTGCCTCAACCATTGTGCCAGATTACCTTCATACTCGCTCTCCCGAACCTAATAATGTCCAGGAAGAAGTTCAGTTGTTAGAAACCCATCCTCTGGTTGATGTGGTTTACCCAGGCGATAATACCCAAATTGACTTTGTTTTCCCACCAAATATTTTTCAACCAATTGTGGGAACGTATAAGTTTCAGATGTGTCAATTATTAAGTTTTGAGACTATACCTAATTACTTTAGGAGATTAGGGTCGACACATTTGCTTAAGAATGACCACTACTGTGGTCAACTGTGTGAGTCAAATCTGACTGACTTAGAGGATCCCCAATTATTCAGGTTATTGTTATGTGCTTCTAAGTTCTTAGTTAAGTATTTCCAGACTCTTCAACCTGACCTTCAGGATCTTATCTTTGAGGAAATTCGTCCCTTGAAAACATTTTATCTAGACCCTTTTATAGAACCTGAACCTGAACCACAACTAGATATAGTTGTCTTAATTAAAAAATTAGATAAGGGTATGTTCGGTATCTTCATGGTCTGTTGTAATTGCCTTTTCCTTTGGGTAACACTTTTTGATTCAGGTGACCCGCAATTGTTCAGGTTACTTCTTTATGATTTTATGAGGTGACTAAGCCTTTCTTAGTCTGGCTGAAGATTCTAAACTTAACACTTGCTGGGAGGTAACCCATGTTTTCGACACTCTGGTAATATCCTTCCTCACTTCCTTTAGAAAGTAACAATTTCTTCTTGTTCATGTTTTTAATTTCATCTTTAGAACATTGAGGAAAATGTTAGATTTAAGTGTGGGGGAGTGGTTATTAACTTTTTATTTTTATTTTTCAGGAATTTCCTAGCATATTATGACCAGCTGTTGAGCGGGTCTAAAAAAAAAAATATATATATATATTTTATGACCAGCTGTGTAGTTGGTCTGGAAAAATAAATATAAAAATAAATTATGATTATTAGGGTTATGACCAGCTGTGTAGCGGGTCTAAAAAAATGAATATGACCAGTTGTGTAGCGGGTCTCTCTCTCTCTTATTATATGACCAGCTGTGTAGCGGGTCAATTTTCTGTTTTGCTCGAGGACTAGCAAAATGTAAGTGTGGGGGAATTTGATAAGCACGAAAGTGCGACGTATTTTCAACCATAAATACATTAGCTGAGACTCAATTTATCACTAATAAACTTCTTTGTAGGTGTTTTTGAGCAATAAACATTTTTGGAAGAATCGGCTCGAAAAGTTGTTATAGGCACCCAGAAGACATATGTTATTCGGACTCTCAGTTTTGGATAAGGGGCACCTCAATTACAAAGGGGCACCTAATTTACTATCAACACTCCAACATTCTGGATAAGGGTCGACCACTGGATAAGGGGCACCTTCTTCTCAAATTCAAAACAAAACATTTTGGCGGGAAAATATTCCATATCACTGGCAGAGTTTCAATCGATGATTTGAAGGAGTTCTGGGCAGACTAAAGGGATGAAATTTGTTGGGTATACGTGATATTTCTTAAATATGTTGGTATGGGTGTCCGTTTAGATTAGAATTGGTTGTAATCATCTCATGGAGCAAAACAGAGTTACACACATTTTCACGGGATAACATGAATTGCAGTGAGTTCGATGCGTGTAATGCACGAGTTTGGAGTGTGTTGGAGCGAAATAGATATAAATAAGGAGATTTGACATCTAAAAACGCGTGGAGGAGCTAAACAGAAAAAGAAAATCTCGATTATTCCCAGATCTCGATTATTCACAAGTCTTAGAGTTCGAATCTTATTTACTACAACAACACTGTAAAAATACTATCAGATCTCACCCACAACTAAGAGTTGCTACGACCCAAAGTCGAAGACTTTAATAAACAAATCTGTCTCACACAGAAAAGTCTACAAGAATAGATAAATTTGTCTCCCACAGAAATACCAACAAGTTTTGTTCCGTCTTTTTATAAATCAAGTTTAACAGGAACCAATCGATAACCCGTACTTATAATCCCGATAAACAGCCTTGAATTATCAATCACCTCACAATAATCTTAATCGACTAGCGAAACAAGATATTGCGGAATCACAAACGATGAGACGAAGATGTTTGTGACTACTTTTCTATCTTGCCTATCAGAGAAATTAATCTCAAGCCAATCTTACGATTGAACTAAATAAAGATAGAAACAGGAAGATCAGATCATGCAACTACAGAGAATATAGTTGGGTCTGGCTTAAATCCCAATGAAGTCTTTAAGTCGTTAACCTACAGGGTCTCGGTAGAAAACTAAGGTTAAAGGAGAATCGACTCTAGCTTATACAACTAGTATCACACAGGAGGTGTGGGGATTAGGTTTTCCAGTTGCTAGAGTTCTCCTTTATATAGTTTCCAAATCAGGGTTTGCAATCTAAGTTACCTTGGTAACAAAGCATTCAATATTCACCGTTAGATGAAAACCTGATTATATTAAAGCTAATATCTTTCAACCGTTAAATGAAATATACGTCATTTAGGTTTGAGTAACTGTACCTAAACGTGTACACTTAGTTGGTTCAACTATAGTTAACCAATGGTTAGCCATATGAGCACTTTCATATCAACCTTATTCATCTTCACCATAACTAGTCCAAATGACTCAAATGAACTAGTTAGAGAGTTGTTCAATTGCTTAGATCTTATAGAAGTATACAAGACACAATCGAAGCAAAATCGGTTTTGATTCACTCGAATCGATTCATGAACATTATAACCACGGTTTGCAAATTGCATTCCTTAATATATAAGTGTTTTAGTTCATGAACAAACCAATTTTAGAAAGTAACACACTTAAGTATGCGTACTTAAGTAACCGGATTTGAGTTTATTTTGGTTTCCAAACTAAGCAGAAATTCACGGACGTGAACTTTCCGCCAGTATGCGTATGGGTACGCATAATTAGGTAACAAGATTGAGTTGGTTTTGATTTCCAAACTCAGCAGAAATTCACGATCATGAACTTCCGCTGGTATGCGTAAGGGTACGCATACTTACCCAGTCTCCATCAACCATTCAGTACACACACAAGTATGCATACATTTGGTTCCCGGTTTTGGACTTATACACTAATGCGCGAACACATTATATGCTCATATCCAAAGATGGTTACATGTTCTAAACTCTTTATTTCAATCATTGAAACATTCTTAGAGGATGTTAAATAGAGGTTATTAACAGACTATTTTTCATCAAAGCAATTTTCAAGATATTGAAATAATCAACATGACTTTCGTTACTTGTAAAGATGAACTTGACCAAAGAGAAAGATTACTAACACATATTTCGAGAAATAGATAAGCGAGATAAACTCGGCTCGAAATAGCAAATGTGTATAATCGAAGTCTATATAGCAATACAACTTTTGTCTCAAGATAGGAGATAGAGTAGATAGACTTTTGAGTGATAGATAAGTTCAAGTCCCCACATACCTTTTTGTCGATGAAGATCTACCAGTTCCTTAAGTAGTTCTTCGTCTTTGCATGATGAACGCCGTGGAGTCTAGATCTCAACTACACTTTCTATCCTAGTCCAAGACTTAGCTATAAGTAGACTAGAAATCAAGACTTATAGTTTTGGAAACTAAACTTGACAACAAGCTTGAGATATCAACGCTTCCGAGTTCGACCGATCAATGCTTTAACAATCTCCCCCTTTGTCAATTTTAGTGACAAAACTATCAATACATATGGAATACAAAATAAATAAACTTTGCAGCTTCTCTTCCACATGCATGATCTCCTTGGTTCTTCAACATTACTCGAAATTTTGTTCACTTCCAAGTACTCCGATGATTCCAAAGATATTCAAATCAGCATCACCGTTGTTGAAGATTCGTAGCCATAACAATGAGAAAACAAAAGCTCTCAATCATTGTTACACAGTGTCATAGTATTATTACACAGCATCAAAGTTCAATTGTATCACAACTTTGACAACAATACTATGGTGATATGTATCACCCCCTCTTAGTCAATACTTCATCTCACATGAAAACCACTCCCCCTTACATAATGATTCGAAAACCATATGTATTTGTAGTGTGAACTACACATTAATTCTCCCCTTTTTGTCAATAAAATTTGCAGAGGTACGAAAACTAGTGGGATCCTAATGAAATTTCCATAGAGACACTTCATGACCAAAAGAAAGCACATTTCAACTTTTTAGATGCAATCAGATAGCTGAAACTAAATGCATTCATCAAGGAGTTTATAAAGATACAAGATAACCCCTATAATATTCCACAGCCGCACTCCCCACAAAGATTTGGCAATTAAGCACAAGTTCAATTAAGAACTCTCCTCCATATAATGTCATTCCCAAAAGAACAACAAGAGCGACCTTACTTTCACAAGAAAATAAGGATTTCTTTGGACAACAACAAATCACATAAGAATATGAATTTGTATCCAAAATACTCAATTAAATTAACCACAAGAGATCCCATGATTAATTCAATCGGAAATGCTCAACATAAGAAAACCTACGAAGCCGCACAGTATATACATAAAAATATGGATCAGGGAAGATCAATATTGCGGAATAAACGAAGATTCATTGTATCTTTCATCACTATTTGCACAATGACGTATAATAGATTTAATCTTTGTAAACAAAAGCTCATCCTTTCTTCCATCAATATTTGCATAATGACATAAAAGACTCATCTTTTATTTTTGTCAAAAGTTCATTCATTCTTTTATCAATACTTGCATATCGACGTACGAAAGATTTAACTTTTGACAACGTATGGGATAATCATAGTTCACGGACGCAAACACACATATCCCATAACAAATTGCAATATACAAAACCATAAAGATTAATACTGCAAAAATCATCTTCCAAACAAACTTTAGAATAAATAAATCAAAAAACATTGAAGATTAAAACTTTGGACATAGCTATGTGTAATCACAATAATGGCTATTCCAAACTCTAGTTATTCTTCTTAAAAACACAAGAATAAAATTCTCATAAGAAGCTTTCCTAGACATTGAGACCTCTAAAAAATTATTTATCATCCCCGAACTCCTTGTCGTCAACAACCATTGGAACATACGGTTCGTGAAGATAGGAGTCAATTCCAACAAACCTTCTAGGTTGATGATGTCGAACCAGGGCCTTCTGAATTTCAAGAGTTCTCATAACAAAAGACTTTATTTGTTGAATCTCCTTTCTTGCCTCCTTCAACTCTTAAAGAACATCAGAAAACTTCTGAGAATTTGAAGGAACAACTCTTGGCTTCCTCACATTCCTTCTTTTTCTTTTAAAGTTGGAGGTAACGGAGATCTTTCTTTTTCCTTCATGATTGATGGCTTAACAATCATATTAACATCTTTTCCATCAGAAGACATGATGCTTGGAGTATTCATATGCGTACGGGTTTGTGAGAGGAAATCACAACTTAAGTCTCAACAAGCAGTCTTAAGATAAAAAGAGTTTTAGGGAAGGAAAAAGGAATGTAGGGTTACGGAACCTTTATACACTTAAAGGATTCACGTACGCACAACTCATACCCTATAAAAGGCAGAATTATCAATTTTTACCCTCTTTTATTGATTAAACAGGAAAGTCCTTTCCAATATCAATTAGATATGAAAAGCGACATGAATTCCAGGCTTTCAAAACACAACAAAACTAAGAAAAGAGAGAAAATAAAAACATTCTTTTCCTAAAGCCTGAGGTGTGCACAATCTTGTCTCTTTTGATCAGGCACATGAGACAAGACGCACCAAACAACACAATCTTGTGCTGCGGTGAACAACAATCTGTCCACCATGACCTCTCTGAACGGAATTCGTTGAACCATGTCTATCAAAATGTTTAGACCATACTCTTTTCTCTAGTTGTCTTGAAAAATCCTTGGAAACTAACTTCTTTGATGAAGATAAAATCTTACATACCTCTGCGGTTTTTTGAACAAGTTTGAGCTTGTTTGCTAATCGATTTGCTATTTGTTGAAGTGTGTTGGCATGCTTCAGTTTGTGTTTATACTTAAAACACTTTGGAAGTTCATGGCCCTTGAGCGAACAATATGAGCATGTCAACTTGGAATATGATTCAGGTACCCGATAATTGCAAGATGCTAGACACATAGTAGAGCCTGAAAAATTAGACAGAGAGTTTCCAACGTAAAGGTCAGTTTTTTCTTCCAGATTGGTTGAGTTCTCTTCTGAAAGAATATCAAGATTGATGTATGTATTGCTACAATTATCAAAATCAATATTTTCACAAAGAAGTGCAACACTTGACTTTTCGTCTTCATTAGAATCATAGTTGTCAGACATTTCGTCAAGAGTTGCAGCAAGACCATTGTTTCCAGTATATTTCTTTCGATTCGGACACTCATTTGCAAAATGACCAAAACCTTTACACTTAAAGCACTGTGGCATATCCTCATCATCAGCCTCATCAGCATCCCTGTTTTTAGGAGAAATGCGATTGTGAGGTTTAACTGACGATCTGGGTTTGTGTTTGGAGAACCGTTTACTTTTCTTCAATAGAAGATCTCTAAACTGTCTTGTGATCAACGAGACTGACTTGTCAAGATCTTCATCTGATGAATCATCCTCAGAAAGATCATCCTCAGAGACGTAAGCACTTTTATTTTTATCAAGTAATTTAGTGTTCTTCAGTGCTTTAAAGGCAACATCCTTTCCGGTTTTGGATGTGTGCTCATGATCAAAGATCTTTAGCTTCCCAACCAACGTATTTCTTGAGAGAGCATCAAGGTCATTTCCTTCAACAATGGCATGCTTCTTAGAATCGTATCTAGATGGCAGCGATCTGAGAATTTTTATCACAATGTCCTTTTCAGGAATAGTCTTACCCAATTCAAAGGATGCATTAACAATTTAAGATACTTTGTGATTAAACTCATCAAATGAATCTTTATCTTCCATACGAAGGTTTTCCCGATAGGAATTTAGGTTTTGAAGTCTGGCTTCCATTTCACTGGTATTCCCTTCAAATACGGTTTCTAAGATATCCCAAGCATCTTTAGAATGAGTGTACGTAGTCACATGGTGCTGAAGATCTGGGGTAATGGCATGTATGATGGCATTCAAACCGTCGAAATTTTTCTTTGCAGCAAGTATCTCAGCAGGGTCATATGCACCAATATCTTTAGGTACGGTTGCATCTCCTACTGCCACAACGGGAGCATCATAGCCACAAACTACATAAACCCGTGATTGAAAATCACGCGCTTGAAGAAAGGCACGCATAGCAATTTTCTAAGACAAGTAATTGTAGCCATCGAAGACTGGTGGTACGTTTATAGAGATATCACTTCTGTCCATAAAGTCAGATCGCTTACAAACACAGACTTAAAAGGTTTTTAACGTGTTTGCCTGCTCTGATACCAATTGAAAAAGCGGGGGTCTAACAACCTCACCCAATATTTCGCTTAGCAATCTGTATGGACTAACTCCAATATACTTTTAAGAGAATCAACTAGACAGTCAGACTAAATCTTAATAAAAAGTATATCAAAGAGTTATATCTAAATTTCTGGATTCAATCCCAACTCAAACAAATAGAAATCTGCGAGTCTGATTGAATACAAGAGAAATAAACTTGAACGGTTCCAAAGACCAGTGTTCAAGGATCAACAATTTCAATCAACAACCAAAGGTTGGATTTACCAATTGATCGATACAAACGCACAACCTGTGATATTTCAATTATATAACAAAATATAACGCGGAAAAGAAATAACACAGACACCAGATATTTTGTTAACGAGGAAACTGCAAATGCAGAAAAAAACCCGGGACCTAGTCCAGATTGAACACCACACTGTATTAAGCCGCTACAGACACTAGCCTACTACAAACTAACTTCGGTCTGGATTGTAGTTGAACCCCAATCAATCTCACACTGATTCAAGGTACAGTTGCGCTCCTTACGTCTCTGATCCCAGCAGGATACTACGCACTTGATTCCTTTAGCTGATCTCACCTACAACTAAGAGTTGCTACGACCCATAGTCGAAGACTTTGATAAACAAATCTGTCTCTCACAGAAAAGTCTACAAGAATAGATAAATATGTCTCCCATAGAAATACCTACAAGTTTTGTTTCGTCTTTTGATAAATCAAGGTGAACAGGAAAAATTCGATAACCCGAACTTATATTCCCGAAGAACAACCTAGAATTATCAATCACCTCACAATAATCTTAATCGACTAGCGAAAGAAGATATTGCGGAATCACAAACGATGAGACGAAGATGTTTGTGACTACTTTTCTATCTTGCCTATCGGAGAAATTAATCTCAAGCCAATCTTACGATTGAACTCAATAACAATAGAAACGGGAAGATCAGATCATGCAACTACAGAGAAAATAGTTGTGTCTGGATTCACAATCCCAATGAAGTCTTTAAGTCATTAACCTACAGGGTCTCGGTAGAAACCTAAGGTTAAATAAGAATCGACTCTAGCTTATACAACTAGTATCACATAGGAGGTGTGGGGATTAGGTTTTCCAGTTGCTAGAGTTCTCCTTTATATGGTCTCCAAATCAGGGTTTGCAATCTAAGTTACCTTGGTAACAAAGCATTCAATATTCACCGTTAGATGAAAACCTGATTAGATTCAAGCTAATATCTTTCAACCGTTAGATCGAACTTAGCTTATTATACACAAATTAAATATACGTCATTTAGGTTTGAGTAACCGTACCTAAACGTGTACACTTAGTTGGTTCAACTGTAGTTAACCAATGGTTAGCCATATGAGCACTTTCATATCAACCTTATTCATCTTCACCATAACTAGTCCAAATGACTCAAATGAACTAGTTCGAGAGTTGTTCAATTGCTTAGATCTTATAGAAGTATACAAGACACAATCGAAGCAAAATCGGTTTTGATTCACTCGAATCTATTCATGAACATTATAGCCACGGTTTGCAAATTGCATTCCTTAATATATAAATGTTTTAGTTCATGAAAAACCAATTTTATAAAGTAACACACTTAAGTATGCGTACGGGTATGCGTACTTAAGTAACCGGATTTGAGTTTGTTTTGGTTTCCAAACTCAGCAGAAATTCATGGACGTGAACTTTCCGCCATTATGCGTAAGGGTACGCATAATTAGGTAACAGGATTAAGTTGGTTTTGATTTCCAAACTCAGCAGAAATTCACGGTCGTGAACTTCCGCCGGTATGCATACGGGTATGCATACTTACCCAGTCTCCATCAACCATTTAGTACACACACAAGTATGCATACATTTGGTTCCCGGTTTTGGACTTATACACTAATGCACGAACACATTATATGCTCATATCCAAAGATGGTAACATGTTCTAAACTCTTTATTTCAATCATTGAAACATTCTTAGAGGATGTTAAATAGAGGTTATTAACACACTATTTTTCATCAAAGCAATTTTCAAGATATTGAAATAATAAACATGACTTTCGTCACTTGTAAAGATGAACTTGGCCAAAGAGAAAGCTTACTAACACATATTTCGAGAAATAGATAAGCGAGATAAACTCGGCTCGAAATAGTAAATGTGTATAATCGAAGTCTATATAGCAAATGTGTATAATGAAACTCGGTAATTGAGACTGAGTTAATGATGAAACTCAATGATTTGAGGGATTAAAAGTATATTTACCCTATACTAACGGTGCCAAAAAGGTGGATAGCCACCGTTAGCCGTTTTTTCAATAAAACGGTCAAAACCGGCCTTGATTTGAAAAGTTAAAAAAAATGGGCCTATGGTTGTAACCCTCAAAATAAAAACAGGCCTATATCTGTTTTTCACCCAATAATTTATTATTTGAAAATTAATTTATGGATCAATTGATAATTACCCATACAATCGATTTAATCATTTGGGAATGTTTCAAACGTCATAAGAGAGAGATTCATGAACTTCTGATATTTATGTTCAGCGTAGGTTGGAAAACCCGTTTGCAAACCATAGATAATTGATTTCAGAAATCCAGGAAGGTTGGCGAACCTATTTGCAAACCACAAGTTCAGTTGGGAACAGTTCACGAACCCGGTTGGCAAACCGTGGTGAACTATTTTTTTCTTTCATGTTAGTATAAAAGACTTAAGGTTGGTGAAACCGGATGGCGAATTGCGTCTATCTGAGTTCATAATCCAGGTACGGTTGGCGAACCCAGTTCGCAAACTGTGTTCATCTAAGTTCTCGATCCGAGTAAGGGTCGGAAAACCCATTTCACAAACCGTAGCTCCATGACTCGTGAACTAGCCTTACGGTTCACGAACAATCTCACCAACTGTCCTAGTAAACTATAGCAGATGCTCAAAGACTTATTTTTAAATATTTTTAGAATTGGTATGAATCTCTTAAATACTTCTAAGACTTCATTGATCACTTAAACACCTATGTGTGTGCATCATGATTAAATTCTTAAGTGTTTTTATGAACATCATGTTGCTTATTGTTCACATAGCATATTTTCCAAACCGAACAAGTCATTATACACGGTTAAAGAACCAGAGCACTTTGTATATTCTTCTATTGTATTTTCAAGACCTAAAGTGTTTTATTTATTCCCAAGTTATCTTAGCTTGAATTCTAAGCAACCCAGAGTCTTCAAAATCTATAAATAGAGATGCTCTTTCAACTGGAAAATCCAATCCCTCACACTCTGTGTCCTAGTTGAGATAGAGTCGTCCTCTATGAACCAAGGTTTCCTCTAAGAAACATAATTAAGTTTACGACTAAAAGACTTTATTTTGGGGATTCGTGAAGCCAGGTCCGACTATCTTTTACCTTAATAGTTCGTGTATCCTGATCTTGCTTTTCTGTTATCGAGGTTTTCTTAATCTCTTTCGGGCAAGATATATAAAAACCACAAAGTTGTCTTCGTCTCAGACTTTTTCCTTCCTCAAGATAGATATCTGATAATTAATCTTAAGTGATCTTTTGAAGATTGTTCTTGAGAGGTGGCTCATAATCTAGGCTGCTATTCAAGAGGTAAGTTTCGTATTATTAGAGAATAGCTTGGTTGAACCCACCAAGCGTTGGTATGTCAAGTTTAGTTGTCATATTTTAGTATCAAAACTCATCTAGAGTCGCGTGATTAAATACTAGAGTTAACTTTGTTTAGGTTAGACTAGAAAGTATAGGAATGTTGAGACGTACAAGTATTACTCCAAATACCTGAAGAATGAGAAGAAGTAACGACTGCGATGAAGATATCATCCTTCCACTTGAGTTTAGTAGTACTGACTTGACTTGTTTCCATTCCTAACGTATCTTTCAAGTCGCATTATATTGAAAACATAACATGCGAAGCTTTATATATATAATAATCTAGTGATTAGATTTGGTCATATCATTATGATCAAAGTGTCAAGGAATTTATTGAATTACGAAGTTTAAACGCTTATATTTTGAAACTTCGTAAATACGACATCAACATAATATTTGTATTTAGTTACTTGATTATGTGTAAGATATAGGTGTGATTTCATCCTAAAAAACTATGTATTATTACATTGGTTTAAGGAAGTAGATGTATGAACTTGATTCATAATCGAAAAGGAAATCATGAATTTTCCAGTTCTTTATTGAATATCTTTTGGATGACCAATGCAAGATGACAAGGTAGAACCTATCTTAACTTATGTTGAGAATTTAGGTATAATCGGTCATAGCCTATAATGTGTAGCATGTTATAATCAGTCACAATCTACTTTGTGAAACAAGGTGTAACCGATCACAAGCTATATTGGGAAGTTAGTTGTAACCGGTCACAAGCTACTTTGGGAAGCAAGGTGTAACCGATGACAAGCTAATTTGGGAAGTAAGGTGTAACCGATCACAAGCTACTTTGGTAAGCATGATGTAACCAGTCACAACCTATTTTGGGAAGCATGGTATAACTGGTCACAACTTAAATTGTGAGTCATGGTATAACCGATCCCAAGGAGAAAACCCGAGTTTCCAATATTCACATATCTCTTTATGTTTTGTGTGATTTTGGAATTAGGGTTTGCTGAGAGAAACTTCTAGATATCGACATTATTTGAACATGTACATAACTGTTATCATTAATTTTTCAAAGATATTCCTTGATACCCAAGTTGATCCCAAACCGAAATATTGAAAAGCATTGAATTATGATTTTCATAATATATGTTTTAATTACCAACAATTTAAAGCATATCTTATGGAAAATATTATTAGTTAATGTGCTACACTAATAATAGAAGTTTTATAAGAGAGATTTCGGAATTATGGTTTGGTATTTAATTGGAAATAGGAAAACCGAAATTAGGTACTTTAGTTCATATCTTGTGAATATTTTCGGTTTTGGAATTTCCTTGTTGTCCAAACAACCTTGGTCTATAAATACTTGAGTTTGCATTTCTTGCAAACTAACCTAAGAGCCAGGCAAACTTCATTCTTGTTGTTTCTAGTGGAGCCGTCTATCCGGAGAGGAAAGTACCCTAATTAGGCGAAATCTCTTACGATCGCTCGTTTAAAGACTTATGTGGGATCAAGAAGCTCTACGAGTACCGTTGGTGGGAAACTAGATAATTGCATTATTATTTTAGTTTTCGATTATTGATTTGATTGACTAATGGTTGTTGAAACTTTGATTGCACCTAGTTTGTTTATTCTTGATTACCTTCTCTTCTGATATAAGGGTCACTCAAACTAGACCAAAGTATCGACGGGATCTTTAGAACCATTTGTGGATCTTAAGACATCTTGTGATAATCCATTGTTAACAGACTCCGTTCTGTGTATGATTGATCAAAAGAGGATTCAAGTTGTGTTGTGCAGATTATTGAAGACAATTGAAGATGAAGAAAATTTTCTTATTAGTTTTCGTATCTTGTGAATATAGTGCACAAACCTTGATCGGCTGGGATCCAACTAGAATTGTGTTTATCTTTGATAGATTTGATTGCCTAGTTGTGTAAGAACGGCATCGCTTTATAGTTTTTCTTTGAGTTCTATATTGATTGACTGCAAATCTAGAAATTGGTTATTTCGGTAATCAAAGTTTAGATTGATCTAACCAGACAAAGGAGTTTATTAGTTTAGACGGAAAAGCCTTTGTTAAGAACTTAACATATCTTTTACCAAAGATTGATTAGAGTAGTTACCAAATAGATATTTTGTTGTTGTTTGGAATACGATCCAAAGGACTTGTTATTCATGTGCGTGACTCTAGAAGTCGAAGGCGCAGGGATACTCAGGAAACTAAGTAGCTAGGGGTAGTATACTTGGTCTCATCTATACGAAGTTGGTATTAGATTTTTTTTATAGCGGCTTAATTATGAGAGTATTCAAAACTGGACTAGGTTCCGGGGTTTTTCTGCATTTGCGGTTTCCTCGTTAACAAAATCTTGTTGTGTCATTTACTTTATTATTCCGCAATTATAATTTTTTTTATTATAATTTAAAGTAAATTACACTTGTACGTTAATCCGAATTACTTGACATTGATCCTAATAGTCAACTTCGTTAGGTTAGACTAGGAAGTCTGGAAATTTTGAGACATACAAGTATTACTTTGAAGACCTAAAGATTCTGAACATGTATCGACATCAACAAAGACATCATCCTTCTAATTTAGGTTAGTAATACAAGACTTGACTTGTTTCCATTTCTATATCGTTACTTTAAGTTGTTTAGATTGAAAATATAACATGCGAAGTTATATACATGAAGCTTTAATATTAAATACTTGATCATCTTATTATGATCAAAGTGTCAAGGAAAACTATACAAGTTGTTTTATAACTTAGGTATGTTGATATAATGCTTATCTTTTGAACTTCGTAATTGCGACATAGACATAATCCTTGTAACTTACTAGATTGTGTAATGAACTTAGGATTGATTTCATGCCTAAAATACTTTGTTTGATTACATGAGTTTAAGGAAGTAGCGGTTGAAGATCAAAAAGGGTTGAGTGCTTGAAGTCTTCACAGCGGCTGAAGCAACTTAAGATAGTGGACTCTATCTTAGTATTCGCGTGCATTGGACAGATTGGTTATAGGCGCAAGGATACCGAGGGAATTAGGTAACTAGGGGTAGTTTACTTGGTTTCAAATATACAAAGTTGGTAGTGTTCTTTGTATAGAGGCTTAATTATGGGAGTACTCAAAACTGGACTAGGTCCCGGGGTTTTCTGCATTTGTAGTTTCCTTGTTAACAAAATCTTGTTGTGTCTCTACTTTTACTTTCGGCAATTAAAATTATTGTTTAGTTATAATTAAAAGTAAATACATTGTACGTTAATCATACATTTGGGTTGATCCCTATAGTTTAAGGTTTGGTTTCGAACTTGTACTATATACCAAGTGTATACCTTGTGGTTTGCTATATTTTTATACGCAAGTTATCATACTTATAGGTTGATATCGAAAATATTGTGGTGTACTTAGTACCCTCGTCATTTCAAAGTTCACTGCTAAAAATTGCTTTTTATTATATGTAAGCAATCATTTTTCTATGATGTATGAGAGGTTTGTAATCACGGTTACAACACTACAGTCATTAATCTTCATGGTATATAAATCGTTAATCCCAGCATGATACATAAGAAAATATGTCATGCATCTTTCATCATAATATCAAATAGAAGTGAAGTCAAAATTACAACAATTAGAAGTGAAATCAAAACTGCAACAATATATTGCCAGGATAAACGAAAAGTTACATGCCTGGACTTGTCTAACCCATTTCTAGCTGTTCCATTTATCAAGATGCCTTAAGTGGGACATCTTCACAGTTTTGGTGTCTTGCTGACGGTTTTCGATCTTGATTAAGAAATAGCCATCTCTTAAAACCTTGCTTATTTCTCCTTTGCACCAGTCATTCTCTATTGCAACTTTCACTTTATCCTCTTTGAGAAAAAGGGCCATCCTCTAGGACTTGTATAGGGAGAGGCCTGCTAACAAATCCAATTTTTATAAGCTTGACCTTCTTAGTAGGTGGTAATTTTTGTTCATGCGAACCTTCCTCATCCTCTTGCTTCTCCTATAGGTTTTCAGCTTAATCAAAACCAAAAGTCAGGGACAAATCATAATTTGGGGTGGACTAGATAATTACATACAAATTAGATATAGTGATAATAGTGCAATCTAACAATAAATGTAATATTCGATTATCAAATGCGTAAACAAAACATATACGGAGTATTATGTAGGATGTTTTTCAAGATTACAGCTCACATATCAATCAAAGTACAGTAAATACAAAATATAGAATCGAGCGATTTTTTCCAATAAAGGAAACAAAATATCATCACTAATCTCATATTTATATCTCTAATTTTAGAGAACCCCAATAAAAATAAATATTAGTCGATCTATTTTAAGAAACTAAACCTCCAAATCTTGAAATTCGATGCTTTATTAACACAAATCTTGGAATCCAACATTATACAGTTTAACTTCAATAAATTATTGGGACTGCTAAATTCTATCAATTTAGCGAAATATTAATTTATCGATAAATTAATAAGTTATTAATATATCGAAGCATACTAAATTTAAATTTAAAAAAAAAGGTGTGTATTGTATATACTTTGATGTTAAAAATTAAAATAATAAAATGAACAACACGATAAAATAATTCATAATTTATCAAGGGACTAAATTTTTTTAGAGATGAAGTCCAATGTTATAAAAATATAAACATAAGACAAATAACTTTGGATTCTTATTTTAATAAGGTACCACAATAGAGTGTCATATTATTATTTTAGCAAAGTTATTAATTTATCTCGGATTAATTTAATGAAGTTCTACTGTAATAAGAAGTTAAAAACCGATTTCGAAGAAATAATATTGTATTCTTGAGGTTTCTCCAAGGATGGATTGCAAGAACCATGAACACCCTCTCTATGAACTGCCAAACTATGAGTACCAAACTCAATTTCTTCTCCCGGATTCTTAGAACACAATTTCACTGTAGCACCATCTTCAAGAACTTTAGTTAAAATACCTTTACGCCAAGCATTGTTATGGAAGCAATCGATTAAATCATTTACTTTCAAATTCATGTTACGGGTCATTGTCTCGAGGTTGATTTGGTGTAACATCATGACTAGCCATTATTGCTTATTTATCAAAACCCTAGGTTGATTTTCTTGCAGAGAAATTTGTTTCTTGACTCTTTGAAGGGTACTTGTATAAAAGGATGAATGCATAACATAGATGGTTGGCGAGCAAGTAAAAACCGGGCACATGGTATACTAAACCGTTGAGGCGAATCGCTATATTTTAGGGGTGGTGGGGCTATGGTATAGGTTCCTACTAATTGGTATCCCATATGTAGTATGTACGTACTATCACAAATATTTGGCGTTGGGCGTGTTTCCTTTGCCAATAGGCTAGTGCGTAACGTTTTTTCTTATACTCTGGTTCGGAAGTTAAAAATAGATTAAGAATAAGATTAGGGATACATGCATGGGATTCTCCATAATGTTGGTTATTCTTATCTCATGATTGTAATTTGAGATATTGGCATGATTTAGCATTGTTGTTGATCCCAAAAACTGAAAGTAATAATACATTTGAATTTGAAACTGAAAATCTAAGATGATCCTGACATTCTCATCCAGTGCGCATCGTATTAACAAAGTTGAACTTGTGTATTAAATTTCTAGAGCTCTAGAGTTTAGTTATTTTTAGTTTTAAATGGTTAGAAGTTAATTTATACGAAAGTTGTACAAAGATGTAGTCAAATTTCCAGAATATGCATTCCATTAAAATTTACTATATAACTTTTTTTTCTTCGAAAATATGAAGGAGTACCTAATATATTAAGATTGAAATTCAGTCACCACTATAGCAATCGTAAATAGGGATTACCAAGTTACATAAAGAGTAGTCTGAATCGAACAACTTAAAAATTCTTCGAAAGAGAGTCTCCTCTCCATATGTTCTTGATCGATTATCGGATACATTACATATAACAGAGACATTCGCAACCCAAATAATATCTAGTATATTAATAAAAAAGAGCTGATACTTTAAAATTATTAAATGACTGGTAGCATTTCCAAACTCATTATCGATATTGTATATCTGATCCTTTGCTTTCACGTACATTCTTTGAGCAACCGAAGAGTTGGTTCTGAATCGCTTTGCAAAGTAAACGTACTTCCATTCCATTTTGTTGTCTATCGGAAAGCCGCTTCAGCACCTATCCGATCTAATTTTTCTCTTGTTGAGCAGTTTCCATATGATCCCTTGGCTTTAGTTATGTAACCTGCATAATTTATTTAAGTTACTCTAATTCTTGAACTTGTTATAAGATTTGACATTGACACAATAATGTTAATCACATAACTTAAGAAAGGAATTTCAGTTTTCCATTGAGTTGATGTTACAAGACTTGTCATACATGGCTTGAGTATTATTGTAGTTTGAGTTTTATATTGTAATAACACTGTAAATAAATCATATATTCTATTCCGTGTTTCAACATTGTTCAGCGATTATTTTCTAGAGATTAAGTTACATCTTTCCTTTCATACATGCCAAATGAAAATATTGCAATTTTCTGCCTAACCTAATTGAACACTATCTCAATTTTATTCCTTAAACCAATATGTTAGCCAATCATGAAAGTTAATTCTACCATTTATCACATAATTATGTTAAAGTTTAGATGCATTCAAACTTGTTCGATAACATTGCATTGCATTGCATAAAAGGATGGATTAGGGGTTTCTCTCTTATTATATTATACATGTTACAACTCTTGTTATTATTTGGAATTACAGCTGCCACTCTCATGTTGTTTGGGAGAATACCATGGGCTGCTTTATTAAAAATTTGATTGTTGGAGTGAGATTCAAGTTCCATATGATCTCCCACTCATTGTTTTAATTTTCTGTATTTGAGTTGATAGAATTGTAAAGGGATTCAACAGTAAAATTATTATTTGAAGTAAGGTTTCAATGCATAAAATCATTTTCAATTTTTATCGAAACTTGAATCTTTATGATATGATTGATAACAGATTTCTCAAAGAAAACTTTTAATTTGTTCATATCCAAGGTTTTATTTTCAGTTAAAAGATGACTTACCTTTGTAATGTTATTTGTGAAAACGCAGGGCATACCAAATACACCTAACTTTTTCGTTCGAAAACATGTATAAACTGTATAAACAAAACTTAATACAATAGCAAGTAGACCAACTGAATGATCCTTGACAATATGTACGTAGAGTTTATATCTCTAACCTATACTCAATCAGTATGTATATAGACACAGGGTCCGTGAACCTGATTGTTAAGCAGAGTACTTGGACGATCCATAAAATCAATATCCAAGATCAATCTAGTCGTATCCAAATAATTCAATCGGAATTCTGCCAAGTGATCAAACTTGTTATCTATTTTTCAAGATACAAATTCTGCAAGAAACAAGTCTCGTAATCAATTACAATTAAGCGGCCATACCTACTTAGATTAAATACGTACAAACCTGCGCAAATCCAATTATAAAGATAAACAATATAATGCAGAAAAATGAAAACACAAGATACCAGAAATTTTGCTAACGGGGAACCCAATAGCAACATAACCCCCAGAATCTTGTCCAGATTTGGACACCATATTGTATTAAGCCGCTACACACACTAGCCTACTATCAGACTTCAAACTGGAATGTAGTCGACACCGAACCCACCCTCAAAGAAATTCAGTTACAATCGCGCTCCTTACATCTCTTGAACCTCGCAAGGCTCTATGAACTTGATTCCCTTAGCTGACGTCCTTTACAGCCTAAGAGTTTCTTCAGCCGAAGTGAAGACTTTTTATACCAATCAGCCTCTAACATATTAGCCCATTTGATTTTCGTGTAAATCAAAGATCGAGGTGTGAAAATCTGTTTGCAATATACAAAGCTAGCAAATCTCACAAATCCGGAACTTACGACTCCCAAAGAGCAGCCTAGATTCTTAACCACCTCTCAAGAACAATCTTCAAAAGATCAACTAAGATCAGTTTTCAGATATCTATCTTAAGGAATCACAAAATCTGAGATGAAGAGAACTTTGTGATTTCTATCTATATTGCCTGAAAGAGATTAAGAGAACCTTGATAACAAAAAAGCATGATCAGGATACATGGACTATCAAGGTAAAGATAGTCGAATTTAGTTTCACGAATCCCCAAAGCGAAGTATTTTAGTCGTAGACCTAATTATGTTTCTAAGAGGAAACCTAAATCAATAGAGGACGACTCTAGAATCAACTAGGACATAAAGTGTAAGGGATCGATTTTCCCAGTTGACAGAGTATCTTTATTTATAGTTTTTCCAAGACCAGGGGTTGCTTAGAATTCAAGCTAAAATAACTTGAGAATCAAGTAAACTCTATTCCTGAAAAATACAATAGAAGAATATACACTTGGGTCTGGTTACGGAACCGTGTATAACGACCGTTCGGTTTGAAAAAGCGGGGGTCTAATAACCTCACCCAATATTTCGCTTAGCAATCTGTATAGACTAACTCCAACATACTTTTAAGAGAATCAACTAGACAGTAAGAATCAATCTTAATAAAAAGTATATCAAAGAGTTATATCTAAATTTCTCGATTCAATCCCAACTCAAACAAATAGAAATCTGCGAGTCTGATTGAATACAAGGGAAATAAACTTGAATGGTACCAAAGACCAATGTTCAAGGATCAATTAATTTCAATCAACAACCAAAGGTTGGATTTACCAATTGATCGATGCAAACGCACAACCTGTGATATTTCAATTATATAACAAAATATAATGCGAAAAAGAAATAACACAGACACTATAAGTTTTGTTAACGAGGAAACCGCAAATGCAGAAAACCCCTGGGACCTAGTCCGGATAGAACACCACACTGCATTAAGCCGCTACAGACACTAGCCTACTACAAACTAACTTCGATCTGGACTGTAGTTGAACCCCAATCAATCTCACACTGATTCAAGGTACAATTGCACTCCTTACGTCTCTGATCCCAGCAGGATACTATGCACTTGATTCCCTTACCTGATCTCACCCACAACTAAGAGTTGTTACGACCCAAAGTCGAAGACTTTAATAAACAAATCTGTATCACACAGAAAAGTCTATAAGAATAGATAAATCTATCTCCCACAGAAATACCTATGAGTTTTGTTCCGTCTTTTGATAAATCAAGGTGAACAGGAACCAATCGATAACCCGGACTTATATTCCCAAAGAACAGACTAGAATTATTAATCACCTCATAATAATCTTAATGGACTAGCGAAACAAGATATTGCGGAATCACAAACGATGAGACGAAGATGTTTGTGACTACTTTTCTATCTTGCCTATCGGAGAAATTAATCTCAAGCCAATCTTACGATTGCACTCATTCACGATAGAAACAACAAGATCAGATCACGCAACTACAGATAAAATAGGTTGGTCTTGCTTCACAATCCCAATGAAGTCTTTAAGTCGTTAACCTACAGGGTCTCGGTAGATACCTAAGGTTAAAGGAGAATCGACTCTAGCTTATACAACTAGTATCACACAGGAGGTGTGGGGATTAGGTTTCCCAGTTGCTAGAGTTCTCCTTTATATAGTCTTTAAATCAGGGTTTGCAATCTAAGTTACCTTGGTAACAAAGCATTCAATATTCACCGTTAGATGAAAACCAGATTAGATTCAAGCTAATATCTTTCAACCGTTAGATCGAACTTAGCTTGTTATACACAAATGAAATATACGTCATTTAGGTTTGAGTAACCATACCTAAACGTGTACACCTAGTTGGTTCAACAGTAGTTAACCAATGGTTAGCCATATGAGCACTATCATATCAACCTTATTCATCTTCACCATAACTAGTCCAAATGACTCAAATGAACTAGTTCGAGAGTTGTTCAATTGCTTAGATCTTATAGAAGTATACAAGACACAATCAAAGCAAAATCGGTTTTGATTCACTCGAATCAATTCATGAACATTATAGCCACGGTTTGAAAATTGCATTCCTTAATATATAAATGTTTTAGTTCATTAACAATCCAATTTTAGAAAATAACACACTTAAGTATGCATACGGGTATGCGTATTTAAGTAACCGAATTTGAGTTTGTTTTGGTTTCCAAACTCAGCAGAAATTCACGGACGTGAACTTTCCGCCAGTATGCGTACGGGTACGCATACTTAGGTAACCAGATTGAGTTGGTTTTGATTTCCAAACTCAGCAGAAATTCACGGTCGTGAACTTCCGCCAGTATGAGTACTTACCCATACTTACCCATTCTCCATCAACCATTTAGTACACACACAAGTATGCATACATTTGGTTCCCGGTTTTGGACTTATACACTAATGCGCGAACACATTATATGCTTATATCCAAAGATGGCTACATGTTCTAAACTCTTTGTTTCAATCATTGAAACATTCTTAGAGGATGTTAAATAGAGGTTATTCACACACTATTTTTTATCAAAGCAATTTTCAAGATATTTAAATAATCAACATGACTTTCGTCACTTGTAAAGATGAACTTGGCCAAAGCGAAAGCTTACCAACACATATTTCGAGAAATAGATAGGCGAGATAAATTCGGCTCGAAATAGAAAATGTGTATAATCGAAGTCTATATAGCAATAAAACTTTTGTCTCAAGATAGGAGATAGAGTAGATAGACTTTTGATTGATAGATAAGTTCAAGTCTCCACATACCGTTTTGTCGATGAAGATCCACCAGTTCCTTGAGTAGTTCTTCTTATTTGCATGATGAACGCCGTGGAGTCTAGAGCTCAACTACAGTTTCTATTCTAGTCCGAGACTTAGCTATAAGTAGACTAGAAATCAAGACTTATAGTTTTTGCAACTAAACTTGACAACAAGCTTGAGATAGCAATGCTTGCGAGTTCGACCGAGCAATGCTCTAACAATCTCCCCCTTTGTCAATTTTAGTGACAAAAGTATCAATACATATGGAATACAAAATAAATAAACTTTGCAGCTTCTCTTCCACATGCATGATCTCCTTGGTTCTTCAACATTACTCGAAATCTTCGTCACTTCCAAGTACTCCAATGATTCCAAAGATATTCAAATCAGCATCACCGTTGTTGAAGATCCGTAGCCATAACAATGAGAAAACAAAAGCTTTCAATCATTGTTACACAGTGTCATAGTATTATTACACAGTATCAAAGTTCAATTGTATCACAACTTCAACAACAATACTATGGTGATATGTATCACTCCCCCTTAGTAATACTTCATCTCACATGAAAACCACCCCCCTTACATAATGATCCGAAAACCATATGTATTTGTAGTGTGAAATACACATTAATTCTCCCCCTTTTTGTCAATAAAATTGGCAAAGGTACGAAAACTAGTGGGATCCTCATGAAATTTCCATAGAGACACTTCATGACCAAAAGAAAGCACATATCAACTTTTTAGATGCAATTATATAGCCGAAACTAAATGCATTCATCAAGGAGTTTATAAAGATACAAGATAACCCTTATAATATTAATTCCACAGCCACACTCCCCACAAAGATTTGGCAATTAAGTACAAGTTCAATTAAGAACTCTCCCCCATAAAATGTCATTCCCGAAAGAACAACAAGAGCGACCTTACTTTCACAAGAAAAGAAGGATTTCTTTGGACATTAACAAATCACATCAAACATGAATTTGTATCCAAAAATCTCAATTAAATTAACCACAAGAGAACCCATGATTAATTTAATCGGAAATGCTCACATAAGAGAACTTACGGAGCCACACAGTATTTACATAAAAAATAAGGATCGGGGAAGATCAATACTGCGGAATAAACAAAGATTCATTCTATTCTTTATCACTATTTGCACAATGACATATAATAGACTTTAATCTTTGTAAACAAAAGTTCATCCTTTCTTCCATCAATATTTGCATAATGACATAAAAGGCTTAACTTTTGTTTGTCAAAAGTTCATTCAATCTTTTATCAATACTTGCATATCGACATATGAAAGACTTAACTTGTGACCACGTATGGGACAATCACAGATCATGGACGAAAACACACATATCCCATAACAAATTGCAATATATAAAACCATAAAGATTAATACTGCAAAATCATCTTCCAAATCAACTTTAGAATTTAAATAAATAAATCTAAAAACATTCCAAGATGAAAATCGTTGAAATAGCTATGTGTACTCACAATAATTGTTATTCCAAACTCTAGTTATCCTTCTTAAAACACAATAATAAATTCTCATAAGAAGTTTCCTAGATATCAAGACAAACTCGTAATGCACATACAAGATGGTTTGTCCTTAGTGGGTAGAATCAATCTTTTTCGCACGGATTTACACCAAGAATGTCTACTAAAGGCGTATAAAAATATTTTATTAACAAAGAAGAACATATAAAGTCATTAATGACCATGCACCATAGTTCACATAAGATGATTGCGAACATTCAAGAATCACATAACAATGCGTACTACTGCCCATTCTTGAACTTCCTTCTTTGTGATTCACCAACTAAATTCTTGTAAAAGCTAAAAATGATCTTAGAAGAGTGGTACTCCAAGAATCCAAGTGCCCAAGTCCAAGAGAAGTGGAACAAGTGCAACGAAACGGAGCAAAACACTCAAAAACAAGAGACGGGACAAATACCAATCTTAACTTATCCAAATTAAAAAATTATCATATCAATTTTGAATATAATTCAAAAAGGAAGATAATGCAAAAAGAATGAGGTTATTCCGAGTTCGGACGAAGAAGATACGGCAAAAACAGATTTACCGAATATCGACGTCTACAGGAAAGTATGCATACGGGTTTGCAAACGAATTTTCATGACCTGGAGCAGCATGCAAACGGGTATGCATACTAAAACACCTGGATTTTGATTTTAAATAATGGTATGCATACCTGGTATGTGTACCATGAAGTCCAAATATCACGAACTACTATTTTCAAACCTAACGCAACATGTACGCCCCAATTATCGTGCTTCCCTCACCGTATACATAGCAGGGCATTCCTTGGTGAGGATGCACTTACAACACAATCAAGTTATGTTGAGGTGAATAATGTCTTGCTCACAACAAGTGACTTTTGGATTATCATGAAAGAGATCGCTTTTAGAACCTTTCACATCCAAATCCATCTTTCCAAAGAACTTTTTAAGTTCCAACATCATGGACACTGCCTTCTCCATAGTCATGGAATTTTCTGGGAGATCTTTCCTTTTCACACTCAAAAGATCATTGACTTTCTTTGGTATCCACTTCTGAGTGCGTTTAAGGATAACCGGAACCTTCTTCCCATTACTCTCTTCTAGAATTCTCGGAAAAGAATTGGATTGACTATTCTTTTGAAAGTTAGTCTTTCTCCAATTGGGAGCATCGGATCTTGTCTTTGTCTTTATGAAGTTATCCTTTTGATAACCATTACGATTGTGAAAAGGATTCATATGACGTTTATATGCAAATCTAGGTTTATCACAACACTGATTCCTTTGCCTAAAGGTTGGACAGTTACAACCTGTAACGTTAAGGGGATTAGTCTTAGCATATGATCTTGGTTTCACAACTTCTTGTGATGCCCAAACAAGAACATCATGAAGTTTCTCATTCCTTATATGAAGACGACATCTCCTTTCCAGGTGACCTTTATTTCCGCAATAGTGGTAAACATCAGGAATGTTCTTACCTCGATCTGTATGTGCTGACTTTGGAGGTTGATATACATTGCTCTTTCGAACTTTAACTGCCGGTGAAGGTATTTCACTTTTGCCATCAGTGGAAAACTTTTGTTGAGAAGAATAGCTAGCCTTGACAAATTTTACCTCTTTGCTAATACTTGGAGCATCTATTCCTTTATAGCCCAATCCTCGTGTATCACGATGATTTTTACTTGCTCCTAGCATAGTGGTTAATTTGCTTGAACTAGTACTGAACTTTTTCGAGTCATCTTCCAACATCTTGATTTTATCAAGAGCATCAGCTAAATCATCCTCAAGGCGTTTTTCTCGAGCGAGATAAGCGCTTTATCTGTCATCAAAACATGTTTGCTGGGAGTTATTGCTTCATATTCTGTAAGTTTCTCTTCAAACAAAAAATACTTTTCATAAAAATTATCACATTCAAGTGACTTTATATGTAAGTTTTCCTCAGAATCCTTGAGGATCGATTCATTGGAACGATTCGAAACATAAACACCTGCGTAACATCTTCTCAATTTCTTGTTTTCTCGACAGAGAGGAGTCAGAAGAGGTGTGACATGAGAATTTGTCATCTTCTTCTTTTCCAATGAATTCAAAACCTTAACATACTCCGAGACTTCCTTATCAACATCTCTATCAATATGTAAATCACCTTCATCAGCAAGTTCATCCAACTATTCTTCTAGGCGTATTTCCAAGTTTCAACAGGTTCCACATTAAGAGAATGTTCAGATACTGACCTAGATGTGTCAGTTCTCTCAGGTGAATCCAAGCTTTGAAAATCATCTGGTAATTTATGAACTGGTACGTTATTAGAGATAGACTCGTCCATAAAAATCGGATTGCTTCAAACACAGACTTATGAGGTCTTAGCATGTTTGCCTGCTCTGATACCAATTGAAAAAGTGGGGGTCTAACAACCTCACCCAATATTTCGCTTAGCAATATGTATGGACTAACTCCAATATACTTTTAAGAGAATCAACTAGACAGTCAGACTCAATCTTAATAAAAAGTATATCAAAGAGTTATATCTCAATTTCTCGATTCAATCCCAACTCAAACAAATAGAAATCTGCGAGTCTGATTGAATACAATAGAAATAAACTTGAAAGGTACCAAATACCAATGTTCAAGGATCAATTAATTTCAATCAACAACCAAAGGTTGGATTTACCAATTGATCGATGCAAACGCACAACCTGTGATATTTCAATTATATAACAAAATATAATGCGAAAAAGAAATAACACAGACACCATAAGTTTTGTTAACGAGGAAACCGCAAATGCAGAAAACCCCTGGGACCTAGTCCAGATAGAACACCACACTGCATTAAGCCGCTACAGACACTAGCCTACTACAAACTAACTTCGGTCTGGATTGTAGTTTAACCCCAATCAATCTCACATTGTTAGAGCATAGATCGGTTGAACCCACCAAGCGTTGGTATGTCAAGTTTGGTTGTCATATTTTTGTGAATCAAAACTCATTTAAAGAGTCGCTTGATTATATGCTAGAGTCTACTTCGTATAGGTTAGCTTGAAAGTGTTAGGATATGAGACTTACAAGTATTACATGAAGACTTGAAGAATGTGAAGAAGTATGGAGCTACAACGACAACATCATCCTTCCTCTTGAGATTAATAATATTTGACTTGAACTGTTTCATTCCCTAACGTATCTTTCAAGTCGTGCATATTGGAAACATAACTGCGAAGCTGTGTATGATACTCTAGTTAGACATAGTATTAAGGAATACAATACGAGGTTTATTGCTTAACCATTAAACTTTGTATATAAGACATCGACATGATCATATGAATGCTATTGTGATTATGTATGGGTATGAGTGAAGATTTCATCCTAGGAAACAATGTTTTACATTCGTTTAAAGGAAGTAAGTTCATAAACTCGTTTTGTGAATCGAAAGGGAAATCGCTAGGCTTATTGGTATTGTTATTCATTGCAAATATATTTTTAATTACCAATATGTGTGTTTAGTATAACCGCTCATAAACTTGTTTATGTATCTTGGTAAAACTATTCACAAGGCCTGACTTATGTATTGGTATGACTTTTATTAGTGAAACCGATATTAAGTAATCACTCAAGATGGTATGATCTATGCCTTGTAAATAGAACCTTTTATCTATCCATTGGGGAACCGATCCTAGTAAGAGGTGCAACAAATTTACAAGAGGGGAATCGATCCTTGTAAGAGGTACAACACGTTTTTAGTAGATGGGGGAACCGATCCTATGAACATGTGCAACAAGTTCTTAGAAGATGGGGGAACCGATCCTATGGACATGCGCACCAAATACAGGTAGTTACCATAAGTATGTGGGGAACCGATCCTAGTACCTAGTCAACCGAGTTTTGGTAACTAGCGTGACTATGCACAGTACTCACATGGAGGTAGAACTGAACTTGTTTTGGTAGAACCGTGAAACCCATGATTGGTGATTTGATAGGATAATCAATCACATAGTTCTTGGAAGTCATATGAACCAATTCTAAACTTGTTTGGAAGTGTGGCAAATCGTTTCCAAGATTGTAAGTATGAAAAAGGACTTGCAAAGTAAAGATGTCGGCATACTTTAAACATGTGCAGTAACTATTATCATTAATTGTTCAAAGATATTCCTTAATAGCTAAAGGAGAATCCCAGGATCGAAATAAATTGAGAATCTTTTAATTAAGGTTTCTTAGTTTTTATATGCTATTTAATTTCCAGCAATTAAATGCATATCTTTAGAAAATATAATTAGTAATGTGCATTTACTGATTATAGATTTTTCTATTGGGATTTCGGTTAATATTTGGACAGTACATTTCTAGGAGTTATGAAAACCGAATTTGTATTTATTGCATATATTTGAGAATATTCGGTTTTAGAAATTCCTTGATGTCCAAACTTCCTTTGTCTATAAATATTGAATTTTTCATTTTCTAGCAAACTAATCTTCAGAGCCAGCAAAACTACACTGGTGGAGCCGCCTATCGGAGAGGAAAGTACCCTAATTAGGAGAAATCTCTTACGGCCGCTCTATTTAAAGACTTCTTTGGGATTTAGAAGCTCTATTAGTACCGTTGGTGGGAAACTAGATAATTGCAGTTTATTTTAGTTTTCGATTGATTTGATTGACTAACGGTTGTTGAACTTTGATTGCACCTAGTTTTTTTATGCTTGAGAATCTTCTCTTCTGATATAAGATTCACTCAAACTAGATCGAAGTTTCGACGGGGATCTTTAGACTGTTTGTAGATCTAAAGACGTCTTGTGATAATCCAACGTTAACAGACTCCGTTCTGTGTGTGATTGATCACAAGAGATTCAAGTTGATTGTGTGCAGGTGCTGATTGAAGATCAAAGAAGATTTGAAGACAAGAATACTTTTTGGGTTCATAATCTTTGGTGTGCACAATACTTGTTTCGGCTGGAAAGGGATCCAACTATAATCGGTTTATCTTTGTGATAGATTGGATTGATTAGTTGAGTAGATCAGCATCAATACACTTCTTTGTGATTAATAGTATTGATTGCATAGTCTAACAATTACTTCTGTAGTTGTTGAGAGATTGATCTAAGGACCCGACAAAGGAGTTTATTGGTTAAACGGAAGAGCCTTTGTCAAACTCATATCACATTGTTTGAAAAGAGTTGTTACCGAACAGATTTGTTGTTCCTTTACTATTTGGAATACGAACCAAAGGAATTGTTCTAAGTGCGTGACTTACTGCAAGTTGGAGGCGCAGGGATACTAAGGAAACTAGGTGAACTATAGGTTTAGTTGCTTGGTCTCAACTATACGAAGTTGGTTTGATTTTGTATAGCGACTTAATTCTTAGAGTATTCAATTCTGGACTAGGTCCCGGGGTTTTTCTGCATTTGCGGTTTCCTCGTTAACAAAATCTTGCCGTGTCATTTACTTTTATTTTCCGCAATTATAATTGTGTTTATTATAATTTAAAGTAAATCGCACAAACGTTAATTCCTATTTTACTTGATAGACAATCCCTAGAGTTTGGTTAAGTCCGAACCTATTATCAAGTAAACATACTTCGTTGTTGTATTGTCTCGATCTCGTATCCATAGACGATCACACGAAGTGTGAATCGATTAGTTGTATTGTCTCGACTCAGTCCATAGACAATCACTATCGGAAAAGGACTTATAGGTGGAAAAGTTTTAGATTGAGGTATATTTGGGTACCCTCGTCTTTTCAATTGGTATCAGAGCAGGCAAACAAGAAAAGATCTAACAATCTGTGTTTGGTGCGATCCAACCTATAAGAATGGAATCTAGAAATGGTTTTTATAGAACCTGATAATGATTCAGTTAACGTAAAGCAAGACATTAAGAGTTTTGTATTAACACTTGATGATGGGATCTACGATTCAATATCTGAAGACCTTCATGAAAGAGAATCTACTAGACAAGTTCATCTTGTTAATGATGTAGAAACTGGTGATAACTGGGAATCATGCCTAGAAAATCAGTTGGATGAAATATCCGATGATGGTGACTCAGATATTGATCCAGATGTGGATGATGATATCTCAAAATACTCCAAGATATTGAAGCCTTTGGGAAAGAGTAAACTCAAAACTTCTGATGTCATTGATCTCTTAACTCCTCTATGTCGACAGAACAAGAAGTTCTGAAAAGTTTTTCAAGGACAATATTGTGGTTCTCGCACCACTGAATATCTTCTTAAAGATCGTACAAACGATTTAAATTCTAAGAAATTAGAATGTGAAAATCTTCGAAGAGAACTGTTTTTGTCGAAAAAGAAACGTGCTGAATCGGAAGCAATGTTTAATTCTCGACAAATACAGGGTCTTGAAGAAAAAGCCAGTGATAGTCTCTCTCAAACAAAATTGTTAGAGAAAGAGCGTGATGTTGCTCTTGAAAAAATTCACTTGTTGGAAGAAAAACTTGTTGAATCTAATGCAAGGATTAACTCTCAACAAAAGAGTTTTGAAGAGAAAGAAGGTGTATATCTCTCACGAGAAAAACACCTTGAGGCTGATTTAGCTGGTGCTCTTGATAAAATCAAAATGTTGGAAGAAGAAAATTTGTACTTGAAAAAATCCAATGATAGCACAAACAATTTATCCTCATTGTTAGAAGCAGGAAGATATCATGGTGATACACGGGGATTAGGATATAAGGAATCAGATGCTTCCAACGATAACAATGAGATAAAATTTGTTAAAGCTGCAAATTCTTCTCAACCAGAGGATTCCAATGATGACAAAGATGCTCCTATTTTTTGTAAAGAAGTAAAGCCAGTCAAGCCTAAGAATTGTGTTCAACCAGCAGCAATCAAAGAGACCACTTCTGCTAATGTCAAGAAAGCAACAACGTTGAACAAGGATAAGAAGAAGAAGAAGAAGAAGAAGAAGAAAACTCGTCGAGCTCCAATGCAAGAGGATCCACAAAAAGGTAAAACTAAAACTCATACTTCGTATGTTTATGCTAAGCATTGTTATTATTGTGGTAATAAAGGACACTTGCAATGGGGATGCAAAGTTCATAAGATGCAAGATGCACTTTCTTTTGTATCAAACGAATTGGCTAAGTTTGCTCCCCAAAGGAACTCATATCGGTATTATCCTAAGTTTAGGCAAAATAATTATTATAATGATAGTTCAAATTTTGCATATCACTCGATAAGGTCATTTCATAAAAGACCCAATTATAGAAAGAGAGATGACTTTTTAAATGCAAAAACAAGATCTGATGTTCCAAATTGGAGAAAGGATGTTTTGCAAAGTATTCAAAAGGAAAATCGTCCTAATGATATGAAGGAGAAAGCCACTCCTGCGAAACCCATCTCTAAATGGGTTCCGAAGTCCTCCATAGCAAAGAAGGGACCAAAAGTTAGTCACAAGAATGACTCTCAGCTGTTAATTGTTGGTGACAATAATTATAAGAGTCTTCTTGAAAGACTAAAGAAAGACATCATGTCTGAAATCTCTTGTACTAGTAAAGGTTGTGATAATGACACTCTTCATCACAAGTCAAAGAAGAAAAACAAGAGATGGAACAAGAGAAAACAAACTAAGCAAGAGGTCAAGAATGATGATTCTGTCTTAGTCACTCATGACGAACAAGGCAAGGCTCAACTCAACACAACCTAGTTGTGTTAGAATGTGCATGCTCACCTTGGTGCTCAATCTTTTGAAAGGTGAGGAAGTACATGCAACTTAGTACGTGATCTCTCGGTTATTATATGACTAATTAACATCTTTAGGGAGATTTCTTTTCTTCTATACTCATACTTTCTCTATCTATATTTGAGGTTTTGATAGAAACGGTAATTTTGAGTTTATGATGTTGATATCTACTGATCATATATGTGTAGATCTTGTTTTTACGGTTAAAACGAGCCAAAAATCACTGAATTCGGACATCGTATGCAAAAGTTATGTTAAAAACAGTTTAGTGTTGTGATCCGTCACAAGTAACTCTTGTAACCGATCCTAGTGATAAGTCCATACGAAGGAGTGTAAAACTGTTTTGCCCATAACTTCTTCGTCCAAACTCGGAATGACCTCATTCTTGTTGAGTTGGTTTCACAATTCAATTCCCTACAAGATAGAGGTAATTTCGATACGTGATTCTTTGTTGAATATTTATGGTGTATTGCATTTGTGTTATGGGATGTTTGATTTCGGTTTTCATAACCTTAATATTCGATCTCATATGTGTGAACCCTTATGGTTTGGGTGACTTTTTGATTTAGCGGGATTAAGTTCTAGCCCATGTTGGTAGGCTTTAACAAAGGATCATGAGGGGTTCCGGTAGAAACAATATGTGAAAAAAGTCACAATATGTTGAATCTTTTGGTTTAGCATAAAAGCATGTGTTTCGAGGTTTCAACTTTTGCATCGCATAGTTAAAACCGGTTTTCAACCTTTCTCTGGTAAAGGTTGCTCTTTGTTGTTGTTCTTTTGTTTTGGAGGGAGGATGAAAACTTTAATGGGGGAGAGTTCTAAGTAAACTTGCGCTTAATGACATATCTTAAGGGGAAAAGAGGATGCAGAATTTGAGGTAACAATCTTGTTAGTTAATTGTTTTCCTGTTTAAGAAAAGTATGATTTTATTTCATATCTTTATTTCTTTTGCTTAACAAAATTTCGGTACAATTGATGTTGATTCCATTATTTGTGTATGGATGTTTGATTATGATTCAATTGTTTCCGGTTAAGAAAAACTATTGTTATCTTTCGTTATTGTTTGATATCAATTGTTTAGGCTTACAAAATTTCGGTGCAATTGCGGTACTATAATGTCTATGTTTGTTTCAATTGCTTCCGGTTAAGATAAATGACTATGCAAGTTGATTTATTTGGTTTGTATGGATTGTTTATGGCTTAACAAAAGGTTCCAGGATCATTTGTTTAGTCCAAGTGATTTCCGGATAAGAGAAACTAAGTTTTTCGGATCTTAGTTAGACTTATCAAAAATGGAGGTTTTGGTTATTCAAGTCTAACCGAATGCCTTAACAAGAATTACTAGTTAACTAACCTAGTATTTGTCTTGTTTAAAAGTGAAAGGTCTAAGTTATTGATGAGAATAATTAGAGCCTGATGAGAAAAATAAATTTAATTCTGATCTTTATTTTGGTCTTATCGAACAAGCGATTGTATTTGTACAATCGGTTTAACAAAAGAACTAAGGTGATTAGTCGATTTTTGAAGTGCTAAACTATTAGGGAAAATTTCTTCGGGCAATTGTTTCCTAGATAACATGTTAAAACCAAATTACTTGTAGTTTCGGTTTTGATATTGGTTATCTAAAATGGTATGCAAAACCCTCGTGCTCAACTCTTATAGGTTTGCAAATTCTATTTGTGAGATTTGTAAGATCCTTTCGGTTTTTCCTTTATTTTTTCGTTTCTTTGTCATTTTGTGACAAAAAGGGGGGAAATATATGGAGTAAACAAGTGATATTGACTTGTTGTGAGTTGGTATCACTAAGGGCAAGGACATTTGTGCTAAAACATTTATTCTAACGAAAAGAGTGAAAGCATAGACTAAGGGGGAGTCACATATCATATGATACGTAGTTATGAGGAACTACATGAAAATAACAAAGACGTGCGGATTAAAAATCTACCTATCTCACCTTTAGGGGGAGTATTAGCTTTGTTATTATAATGTCAGCAACGACATTTAAGGATTGAATTTAATGCAGGTTTTGTGATATTGAACTTGGAATCAAGCGTATGTGTATAATGAATTTTTGTAATTTTTTTATCCATATGATGTAAGAGTTTTGTCACTAAAATTGACAAAGGGGGAGATTGTTAGAGCATAGATCGGTTGAACCCACCAAGCGTTGGTATGTCAAGTTTGGTTGTCATATTTTAGTGAATCAAAACTCATTTAAAGAGTCGCTTGATTATATACTAGAGTCAACTTCGTATAGGTTAGCTTGAAAGTGTTAGGATATGAGACTTACAAGTATTACATGAAGACTTGAAGACTGTGAAGAAGGATGGAGCTACAACGACATCATCATCCTTCCTCTTGAGGTTAGTAATATTTTACTTGAACTGTTTCATTCCCTAACGTATCTTTCAAGTCGTGCATATTGAAAACATAACTGCTAGTTGATTCTAGAGTCGTCCCTGACACTTTATGTCCTAGTTGTAAGTCGTGCATATTGAAGACAATAATGATAAAAAGCTCTGAACAAGTGGGGGTACAACAACCTCACCCAATAATTAGCTTAGCAATCTGTATGGACTAACTCCAATATACTTTTAAGATAATAAACTAGACAGTCAGACTCAATCTTAATAAAAAGTATATCAAAGAGTTATATCTCAATTTCTCGATTCAATCCCAAATCAAAAAAATAGAAATCTGCGAGTCTGATTGAATACAAGAGAAATAAACTTGAATGGTACCAAAGACCAATGTTCAAGGATCAATCAATTTCAATCAACAACCAAAGGTTGGATTTACCAATTGATCGATTAAACGCACAACCTGTGATATTTCAATTATATAACAAAATATAATGCGGGAAAGAATTAACATAGACACCAGAAATTTTGTTAACGAGGAAACCGCAAATGCAGAATACCCCCGGGACCTAGTCAAGATTGAACATCACACTGTATTAAGCCGATACAGACATTAGCCTACTACAAACTAACTTCGGTCTGGACTGTAGTTGAACCCCAAACAATCTCACACTGATTCAAGGTACAGTTGCGCTCCTTACGTCTCTGATCCCAGCAGGATACTACGCACTTGATTCCCTTAGCTGATCTCACCCACAACTAAAAGTTGATACGACCCAAAGTCGAATACTTTAATAAACAAGTCTGTATCACACAGATTAGTCTACAGGAATAGATAAATCAATCTCCCACAGAAATACCTACGAGTTTTGTTCCGTCTTTTGATAAATCAAGGTGAACAGGAACCAATCGATAGCCCGAACTTATATTCCCGAAGAACAGCCTAGAATTATCAATCACCTCACAATAATCTTAATCGACTAGTGAAACAAGATATTGCGGAATCACAAACGATGAGACGAAGATGTTTGTGACTATTTTTCTATCTTTCCTATCGGAGAAATTAATCTCAAGCCAATCTTACGATTGCACTCAATCATGATAGAAACAGCAAGATACGATCACGCAACTACAGAGAAAATAGTTGGGTCTGGCTTCACAATCCCAATGAAGTCTTTAAGTCGTTAACCTACAGGGTCTCGGTAGAAACCTAAGGTTAAAGGAGAATCGACTCTAGCTTATACAACTATTATCACACAAGAGGTGTGGGGATTAGGTTTCCCAGTTGCTAGAGTTTTTCTTTGTATAGTCTCCAAATCAGGGTTTGCAATCTAAGTTACCTTGGTAACAAAGCATTTAGTATTCACCGTTAGATGAAAACCTGATTAGATTCAAGCTAATATCTTTCAACCGTTAGATCGAACTTAGCTTGTAATAAACAAATGAAATATACGTCATTTAGGTTTGATTCACCGTACCTAAACGTGTACACTTAGTTGGTTGAACAGTAGTTAACCAATGGTTAGCCATATGAGCACTTTCATATCAACCTTATTCATCTTCACCATAACTAGTCCAAATGACTCAAATTAACTAGGTCGAGAGTTGTCCAATTGCTTAGATCTTATAGAAGTATACAAGACACAATAGAAGCAAAATCGGTTTTGATTCACTCGAATCGATTCATGAACATTATAGCAACGGTTTGCAAATTGCATTCCTTAATATAAATGTTTTAGTTCATGAACAAACCAATTTTAGAAAGTAACACACTTAAGTATGCGTACTTAAGTAACCGGATTTAAGTTTGTTTTGGTTTCCAAACTCAGCAGAAATTCACGGACGTGAAATTTCCGCCAGTATGCGTATGGGTACGCATACTTAGGTAACCGGATTGAGTTGGTTTTAATTTCCAAACTCAGCAGATATTCACGGTCGTGAACTTCCGCCAGTATGCGTATGGGTACGCATACTTACCCAGTCTCCATCAACCATTTAGTACACACACAAGTATGCATACATTTGGTTCCCGGTTTTGGACTTATACACTAACGCGCAAACACATTATATGCTTATATCCAAAGATGGTTACATGTTCTAAACTCTTTATTTCAATCATTGAAACATTCTAAGATGATGTTAAATACAGGTTATTCACACACTATTTTTCATCAAAGCAATTTTCAAGATATTGAAATAATCAACATGACTTTCGTCACTTGTAAAGATGAACTTGGCCAAAGCGAAAGCTTACCAACACATATTTAGAGAAATAGATAAGCGAGATAAACTCGGCTCGAAATAGCAAATGTGTAAAATCGAAGTCTATATAGCAATACGACTTTTGTCTCAAGATAGGAGATAGAGTAGATAGACTTTTGAGTGATAGATAAGTTCAAGTCTCCACATACCTTTTTGTTGATGAAGATACACCAGTTCCTTGAGTAGTTCTTCGTCTTTGCATGATGAACGCCGTGGAGTCTAGAGCTCAACTACACTTTATATCCTAGTCCGAGACTTAGCTATAAGTAGACTAGAAATCAAGACTTATAGTTTTTGCAACTAAACTTGACAACAAGCTTGAGATAGCAACGCTTGCGAGTTCGACTGAGCAATGCTCTAACAATCTCCCCCTTTGTCAATTTTAGTGACAAAACTATCAATACATATGGAATACAAAATAAATAAACTTTGCAGATTCTCTTCCACATGCATGATCTCCTTGGTTCTTCAACATTACTCGAAATCTTCGTCACTTCCAAGTACTACAATGATTCCAAAGATATTCAATGCAGCATCGTCATTGTTTAAGATCCGTAGCCATAACAATGGGAAAACAAAATCTCTAAATCATTGTAACAGTGTCATAGTATTATTACACAGCATCAAAGTTCAATTGTATCACAACTTTGACAACAATACTATGGTGATATGTATCACTCCCCCCTTAGTCAATACTTCATCTCACATGAAAACTACTCCCCCTTACATAATGATCCGAAAACAATATGTATTTGTAGTGTGAACTACACATTAATTCCCTCCCTTTTTGTCAATAAAATTGGCAAAGATACGAAAACTAGTGGGATCCTAATGAAATTTCCATAGAGACACTTCATGACCAAAAGAAAGCACATATCAGCTTTTTAGATGCAATCATATAGCCGAAGCAAAATGCATTCATCAAGGAGTTTATAAAGATACAAGATAACCCCTATAATATTCCACAACCGCACTCCCCACAAAGATTTGGCAATTAAGCACAAGTTCAATTAAGAACTCTCCCCCATATAATGTCATTCCCGAAAGAACAACAAGAGCGACCTTACTTTCACAAGAAAAGAAGGATTTCTTTGGACTACAACAAATCACATAAGAATATGAATTTGTATCCAAAAACTCAATTAAATTAACCACAAAAGCACCCATGATTAATTTAATCGGAAATGCTCAACATAAGAGAACTTACGGAGCCGCACAATATATACATAAAAATATGGATCAGGGAAGATCAATACTGTGGAATAAACAATGATTCATTCTATCTTTCATCACTATTTGCACAATGACATATAATAGACTTAATCTTTGTAAACAAAAGCTCATCCTTTCTTCCATCAATATTTGCATAATGATATAAAAGGCTTATGTTTTGTTTTTTTCCAAAAGTTCATTCATTCTTTTATCAATACATGCATATCGACATATGAAAGACTTAACTTTTGACCATGTGTTAAACTTCTCATGGATGCAAAACTTTTAGCAATTTTAATTGAAGGATAACCATTCAAAGCTAAACATAAAGTTATTACAACTCTTAGAATAACATCCAACAATAGAAGTTTAACAAGAACTAAAACAAAATGAAGAAACTAAGCTTGATTGTGATTATATTTCTCAGCAATCTTGAAAACAGGTTCAGTAAGCTCAGGATGAATTCCAAACACATTGTTCAGTTGTTCCTGCAAGCATTCAATTCTTTCATTAAGAAGATTGCCTTCAGAAATGACTGATTTCTTCATCTTGTTGATGTCTGTCTGGGATAGAGGAGTAGCATGACCAGTGTAGGTACCAATAGGAGGAACCTTAAATTGGCTGCAAATTCGACTGATGAGGCATGGAAACCCAATATTCTTTTTCTGTGAAACCATATGAATCATTTATCGAATAATCAGGCCACAAAGATCAATTTCTTCACCAGAGATAAGATAACAAACCATCTCTGCAAAGGTCCCGCTCCATAGATTCTTATCAAGCGTACTGGGAATCAAATTTACAACCGCCAATTTACTGAAAACTTTCAAATGAAAGGTAATGTTGTCAACAGACAACTTGCCCCCAGACTATGATTCACTTCTATTTATAAGCATTCCAGATAGCTGACCCTGAGTTGGTCTGAGATGCTCAGGTTGAGAAATTGCAAATGAGCGATCAAGCGATAAATTCAACAAGTATGCAATCACTCCACGATTTACCTCAAACGATATCCCACCAACCATTGTCTTGAAGCAACAACTAATTTTGTTGGCAGCATGCAAGTTAGCATAGAACTGGCAAGTCATCTCAGGATATGAAGACCCAAGACCATCATGAATATATCCCCACTCATGTTGGTTCATAAACTGGTGAAACTCAGGTTCTTTAATAGTACGATCATAAACCCTTTCTATGACAAAATTCCCTTTAAGAAACTTGACATATTTGTCCCTAGCAAGAAGACTAGTAAAACTAATTTGAAGAGAAGGATCATAGAAGGGTTGTAGAACGTCTAAATCAACTTCATCATCATCAAACTCATTATCACTATCAAACCTTCTACTAGTAGAATTAGGTTGAGTACTCGAACTTTCACCACGGCTTAACCTTTTCCTAGAAGCCATTTTTTGGAAAAAAACACAACAGAGAGGATGAACTACTTACTTGGTCCGCGAACTGTTGTTGATGGTGGAGTTCCAAAACAATGAGTAGAGCGAAAAAGGTTCTTGACCCAACGAGCAGAAAGTTCTTTTAAGTTACAAGGTGAAGACCAAACAAAAATTGGTTAAGAAACAAGAGAAAGATGATGAAGAGTTTGTGAACCAGGGTATTTCGCTTTTGTTCATGAACAGTCGAAGAGAAGTTGAAGGTGAAAAGAACAAGAATTCAATCTCTCTGTTTAAGTGCAATCGACCGAACAGTTCCTGAACCGGAAAAACTAATTCCGGTACTGAGATTAATTAGTCCTGGAACATGATTTAGGCATGTGGTACGAGAACCGTACAAGTGCAGATAAGGGCATGTTTGTTTTTACATATTTTGTCAGGACAAAATAGGGATGAGAGTTTGAAGCAAGGCTCAACAAAAACTCTTATGGGCAGTTATTTTAAGAACTTATAAGAACAAATAGCCTATCATACCGTGACACCAAGAGAGAGTTTCTTTCCATCAGCTCTTACATCTTGTAGAGTTGAGAAACACCCAGGAAATTGTTTTTATAATTTTAACAAGGAATTTCAGGAGAACCCAAAAAGAATTGTTTTTCTGATTTCTCGTTTTCCAACTTATAAAAAATAGTTTCTGCAGATAGTTTTTAGTACAAAGGGAAACTCTTTTGTCAAGAAGAGACGTCCTAGGTTCTTCACAAGAGAAGACAATACTACTATCTTGATAGGGAGTATCAGGAATTGAGCAATGAATCTATTCATGCTTTGAGGTGATATACTCAGATGACTGAGATTTAAACTCCTCTTGTAAATCGTTTAGTTTGTTGCAACTACTTTGATTACACGGAGGAGGAGCATTGCTCTCTCTAATTAACAAATCAATATCAACCTCAACATAAATATTATTAATTATAATATGCTTTAGCCTGTCAAGAGATTCTTGTTCATTCTGGAGATACAAATCAACATCAGAAGTTATGCTTTCAAGTTTCCTTTCAATTCCTGAAAACTCTTAAAGAGATTTTAAACCTGGAGGAGGTTTAGATGGAATTTCTTCTACGGATTTAATTAAATCAGTCACAGAAGAGAATTCTGAAATCCCTAGATCTGGTGGTGCATTTATTGAGATATCACTTTTGTCCATAGAGTCAGATCGCTTACAAACACAGATTTATAAGGTATTTAACGTGTTTGCCTGCTCTGATACCAATTGAAAAAGTGGGGGTACAACAACCTCACCCAATAATTCACTTAGCAATCTATATGGACTAACTCCAATATACTTTTAAGAGAATCAACTAGACAGTCAGACTCAATCTAAATAAAAAGTATATCAAAGAGTTATATCTCAATTTGTCGATTCAATCCCAACTCAAACAAATAGAAATATGCGAGTCTGATTGAATACAAGAGAATTAAACTTGAACAGTACCAAAGACCAATGTTTAAGGATCAATCAATTTCAATCAACAACCAAAGGTTAGATTTACCAATTGATCGATTCAACGCACAACCTGTGATATTTCAATTATATAACAAAATATAATGCGGAAAAGAATTAACATAGACACAAAAAAATTTGTTAACGAGGAAACCGCAAACACAGAAAACCCCCGGGACCTAGTCCAGATTGAACACCACACTGTATTAAGCCGCTACAGACACTAGCCTACTACAAACTAACTTCGGTCTGGACTGTAGTTGAACCCCAATCAATCTCACACTGATTCAAGGTACAGTTGCGCTCCTTACGTCTCTGATCCCAACAAGATACTAAGCACTTTATTCCCTTAGCTGATCTCTCCCACAACTAAGAGTTTCTACAAACCAAAGTCGAAGACTTTAATAAACAAATCTGTATCACACAGAAAATTTTACAAGAATAGATAAATCTGTCTCCCACAGAAATACCTACGAGTTTTGTTCCGTATTTTGATAAATCAAGGTGAACATGAACCAATCGATAACCCGGACTTATATTCCCGAAGAACAACCTAGAATTATCAATCACCTCACAATAATCTTAATCGACTAGCGAAGCAAGATATTGTGGAATCACAAACGATGAGACGAAGATGTTTGTGACTACTTTTTTATCTTACCTATCGGAGAAATTAATCTCAAGCCAATCTTACGATTGCACTCAATCATGATAGAAACAGCAAGATCAGATCACGCAACTACAGAGAAAATAGTTGGGTCTGGCTTCACAATCCCAATGAAGTCTTTAAGTCGTTAACCTACAGGGTCTCGGTAGAAACCTAAGGTTAAAGGAGAATCGACTTTAACTTATACAACTAGTATCACACATGAGGTGTGGGGATTATGTTAGCCATATGAGAACTTTCATATAAACCTTATTCATCTTCACCATAACTAGTCCAAATGACTCAAATGAACTAATTCGAGAGTTGTTCAATTGCTTAGATCTTATAGAAGTATACAAGACACAATCGAAGCAAAATCGGTTTTGATTCAGTCGAATCGATTCATGAACATTATAGTCACGGTTTGCAAATTGCATTCCTTAATATATAAATGTTTTAGTTCATGAACAAACCAATTTTAGAAAGTAACACACTTAAGTATGCGCACGGGTATGCGTACTTAAGTAACCAGATTTAAGTTTGTTTTGGTTTCCAAACTCAGCAGAAATTCACGGACATGAACTTTCCGCCAGTATGAGTACGGGTACGCATACTTAGGTAACCGGATTGAGTTGGTTTTGATTTCCAAACTCAGCAGATATTCACGGTCGTGAACTTCCGCCAGTATGCGTACGGGTATGCATACTTACCCAGTCTCCATCAACCATTTAGTACACACACAAGTATGCATACATTTGGTTCCCGGTTTTTGACTTATACACTAACGCGCAAACACATTATATGCTTATATCCAAAGATGGTTACATGTTCTAAACTCTTTATTTCAATCATTGAAACATTCTTACATGATGTTAAATACAGGTTATTCACACACTATTTTTCATCAAAGCAATTTTCAAGATATTGAAATAATCAACATGACTTTCGACACTTGTAAAGATGAACTTGGCCAAAGCGAAAGCTTACCAACACATATTTCGAGAAATAGATAAGCGAGATAAACTCGGCTCGAAATAGCAAATGTGTATAATCGAAGTCTAAATAGCAATACGACTTTTGGCTAGGAGATAGAGTAGATATACTTTTGAGTGATAGATAAGTTCAAGTCTCCACATACCTTTTTGTCGATGAAGATCCACCAGTTCCTTGAGTAGTTCTTCGTCTTTTCATGATGAACGCCGTGGAGTTTAGAGCTCAACTACACTTTCTATCCTAGTCCGAGACTTAGCTATAAGTAGACTAGAAATCAAGACTTATAGTTTTGGCAACTAAACTTGACAACAAGCTTGAGATAGCAACGCTTGCGAGTTCGACCGAGCAATTCTCTAACAAGCTCAATCATTAAACCATTCTTCTCAATGAGTCACGTAATGATTTGATGATGAAAACATCTTTAGGGGCAGGGGCTCAACAAGGGAATATGTCAATTTTTGTCTTTCTAAAGTTGACGGAATATAACAATATGACATAGTATTTGAGCAGAGTAGGCAATACGACTCAAGGATATAAAATGAAGAAGACATAAAACAGAACTTTTTAAATCAAATAAAGCACTTAGAAATCCCTATCGTATAGGATTTTTGAAGATGATGAGGATCTAAATCTATGTTTTTTAGAAAGCAAAAAGGTGAGGATTTCAACTCACCACGATATACAAGCCAATGTTTATATTTTTGCTCGACTTTTCCTTTTGAGTTTCAACCATTAGATCTGGAAAAGTTATCATAAAACTCACTGTCCCCATACTCTTGCTTTCATTCACTAGTAAAACACCCAAAATTGGTATTCTTGGGATATGATACCTTGATGTGAGGATCAACACCCATTATTTTGGAATCAAGAGGTTTAGAACTTAGAATATTATTTACACCTTTTAGGATGAGATTTAAGGTGTTTTTGAGATTTTCGAATCGACTGTTCTCCAATCTGAGCTTACACTTTCTATGAACATGTCATTCTGTATTTCAGAAGCAGCAAAATTTCTGAGTTCTGATGGGATTAAAATGAGTTCCCTTGACACAAGAAACGCCAGAAGAATCTTCCCTTCTTGGAGAGCCGATTTTGCTTGGTCATAGAAATTCAATTGTTCCTCCCTTATCAAAGTAGGGACACTTTAAGCATGGTCACCTGAAGGAGATTTTGCTAAGACATCATGAACACCATTGGCAATCACTTTTTTTAACTCCTTAATTTTTTCAGAAGCCATGAATACGGCTAATTTTTCTGATTCACAGACAATGCTACAAGTAGCAGGAGGAGCATTTTATAGACGTATAAGTTCCAAGCAATGTGGTCAATATCGGATTTTGGTGAATATCGTCCCGGGACCGAGACACTATATTTTGGTAAATATCGGTGAAATATCGGCGGAATATCGGCCGTATCGGTGAAATATCGGCAATATCGGTATCTCGGATAAACACCGAAACCGATATTATCGGCGGTATCTCGGCCATCTCGGCGGAGATTTACTACATTGGTTCCAAGGCGTTTTCCACTGCACGTTATAATTGCATCATGTTTACAATTTAACCCCTATTAAACTTAGGTGTACAAATTTGGACTCTAGATCGTTGCTACTTAGAAGTAACTCATCATTTACAACAACTGCCAACCAAATACACCGATCAATTTATTATTCATCAGCTCATGTAATATGCACTCATATATTTATCAATTCCTCATTTTTACAAAGAACAATTGGAACCATGCATAAAGTGTTTGAAAATACAGAAATTCTCATCTAACATTTGTTTTCAAGCAATCTGTGTTTTTGCTCCATATCAATCATTATTGTGGTGCCACCAAACCCCATATAATCAAAATCCCCACACGAACGACATTTCTCAACGGACACCATTTTCATTTCCTATTATTATGAATTAGCAGTTAAAACTTACATCCACCCCACTCCTAAACCGCACTTAATCTTTCTGTTTCCTGTCACTGTATAGAGACCATAATTGTCCACAAACTCTTCCGCTTAAATCCTCCTCTCCTAATTTCTTCAGTGTGTAGATACTACTGTAAATTCCTCCTCTCTTTCTCTCTGCCAAAATGCGACTCAATAGATCAAAAGGAAGCCTTTTACGCGCCATATCTTCCAATGTAACAGTAATCTTAATTGCCGTGATCTTACTGATCGTTAATAATAAGAATGTGGATCTAGCCAAAGCAGAAGATCCTTATAGATACTTCACATGGACAGTAAGTTACGGAGACATGTATCCTCTTGGTATTCGTCAACAGGTAATTTGATCAATCTTTAACTCTTGAGTAAATAATTCATTCCAAAAGCATTTCTTTTCTATATTCATACATACGAAGTTCTGCAATATGACAGGGGATACTAATCAATAGTCAATTTCCTGGCCCTGAAATCTACTGCAATACGAATGATAATCTGGTAATCAACATCATCAATTTGTTACCTGAACCTTTCCTCATCTCATGGTAGGCAAACACTCATCTCTCCCCTAAATGGCTAGTAACTTCCTCCCCTAAATGGCTGGATCTGTAACTACCATGTGCCACCTGGTTTTACATGGTGGGTGGACCCATTATTTCCAGTGGGTCCATGGTGATTTTAGCAGAATTTTGTGTTGTTTTTTTTTTCTTTTTCTTTTATGGGATTTGAACATACTACCTTAACAGGAATGGAATACAGCAGAGAAGGAATTCATGGGAAGATGGAGTTTATGGAACTAATTGTCCGATTCCTTCCGGGAAGAATTTTACTTACACTATTCAAGTTAAAGATCAAATTGGCAGTTTCTTCTACTTCTCTTCTTTTGCTTTCCATAAGGTAGCTGGTGGATACGGACCAATTAGAATCCTCAGTAGACCAAAAATTCCTGCTCCGTTTGCGGAACCAGCAGGAGATTTTACGGTTCTTATCGGAGATTGGTACAGTTATGATCACACGGTAGATATATTTACTCCTGGATAACTTCATTTTGGTTTTCACTTGTGAAGTTAAAAAAAAACCAAATTTGATTGTACATTGACATCTGACAACAGAACATTTGTTTTGCTATTTTGTGTGTATAGCATTTGAAGACAGTTCTTGACGGTGGTATCCAGATAGGATTACCTAATGGAGTTCTCATCAATGGCCGTGGACTTAATGGTCAATCATTTACAGTAGAGCCAGGTATAACATCTGAACCGTGTTCTCTTTAATCTCAATAAGTGTGCAGCCAAAAAAATTCCTAATGCTTACAGGTATAAATCAAGCCGGTTGCCCTTTGTACTTAATACCATGGTTTTTGTGGCACAGGGAAAACTTACAGGTTTCGGATATCAAATGTGGGATTACAAAGCACATTGAATTTCCGGATAGAGGATCACAGTATGAAGTTAGTAGAAGTTGAAGGAACCCACACACAACAATCTACCTATTCATCTATTGATATTCACGTCGGACAATCTTGTTCCGTTCTTGTCAGGGCTGATCAGTTTGCTAAGGATTATTATATTGCTGTCTCAACTCGTTTCGCCAGCACCACTCTTACAAGCACAGCATTTCTGCATTATGCAAATTCTGTTACTCCTGCAACTGGTTCTCCACCTCTTGGCCCTACTTCTCAATATGATTGGTCCCTCAACCAAGCACGCAGTATCTTGTATGTATCGCTCAAATCCTAAACCCAAGAACAAAACTTGCCGACTAAACGGCAAACATATCATCTGACTCGTTCAGTATAAGACAGTGACATGGATACAATGATGCCCACATTGGCCTACACTGATCGTTGATATCGGGATGATTTTGATTCTCCCTGAGATGAGAATAACATGCCCTTTTGTTGGCATTACTGACTTCAAAACATTAATCAGCACTACTGAGTCAATAAGCTGCGGAGTAATGTTAATCTTGTTGTGTGTATCCAGGACCAACCTTAGCGCGAGTGGACCACGACCAAACCCACAAGGCTCTTATCACTACGGTTCAATCAATGTCACTCGAACTCTTCGACTCTCTAGTTCTGCTGGTTTTATCGACGGCAAGCAGCGGTATGCGGTTAACAGTGTATCGTTTGTACCTGGCGATACCCCATTAAAGCTTGCTGATCACTTCAAAATCCCAGACGTTTTTCGGTTGGGGAGTATACTTGACTACCCACCAGATGCTTTAATGCACCTAGGCACATCAGTCATGGCTGCAGATTATAGAGCATTCATTGAGATTATATTTGAGAATCACGAAGATATTGTCCAAACTTGGCACCTTGACGGCCATTCTTTCTTTGTTGTTGGGTAAGTACGATTGGCATACTTGATTGAGAACAACCATAATTTAATTTTAATTTGCATAATAATTTCTGTGGTGTCACAGAATGGACGGTGGATTATGGTCGCCAGCTAGTAGAAGACAGTACAATCTTAAAGATGCAATTTCGCGTTGCACAACTCAGGTTGATAAAGATAACAACCATGTCTATAAGTAGCATATTTTATACTTTATCTTCATAAAAGCTTATGATATACTCCTACGTTTTCTTTGGTACCAATGCAGGTTTATCCAAATTCATGGACATCAGTGTACGTATCCCTTGATAATGTTGGGATGTGGAATTTAAGGACAGAGTTTTGGGCTCGGCAATATCTCGGGCAACAATTTTATTTACGTGTTTATTCACCAGCTGAATCAACAAGAGACGAAAATCCCATCCCTAAGAATGCTCTTCTATGTGGCCGGGCAACAAAATGAAGCGCATTCATAACAATATCATAGGAAGATCAGATCAATTGACCAGAAAAATCAGATCCTGAAGACTTGTAATTTTGAAACTGTAAAGATGACGAAAAATTCTTCTTGTAGTTGAAAGTTTTTACACTTCCCAAAACTTTTTTTTGATTCATATGGAACATGGATTTTAGGACCACAATTTAATGATTTCAATCAGGATCAATTTGATCATCTGTAGCGCTTTGAATTCAGAATCAATCTACACGATTTGTGTTTTTGGGGTTAGATTCATTGACGTAGTATATATTTTATTCAATGCCCACAGATACGTGTACCAATGGACAATAATTATTTCTCTCCAACATTCTCCGTATAGCGGGTCCCATAAAATTAAAGCAAAAGACAGAATTGTGGTAGTGGTGAAGCTCAAAAGGACAAAAGCAGGACTCATGTCAGTATTGTCAGTCAAAGAAGACTCCAAAATGGTTGAGGATATTATCGTAACTCAATAATTCTCACTCGATTAAAATTGAAAATGTAAACCGCCATTTTCGTCATTTTCCATAATATTCTCCCGGAAAAAAGAAGTGTTTTTTCCACATGTGGACTTACCAAAGTGCATTTTTTTTTAGCTAAACGGCATTAAACCACGTCAAAAAGAAATCCTACGCGGAAATTGGAACAGAGAAAAAAGAGGGTGACCGAGGTGATGGACAATGTCGGAGGACAGTAATCACTAAAAGCACTAGGCGTTACGAAAAAAGATAAAAAACCTGCAAACAGACGGCGTTTTCTTTTGCTTTCTTATAACAGCAACAGAGATACAGAGGCGAAGAGAAGAGAGAGAAAGCGTGAGAAGGTTTCAGAGAGAATCAGAGAGTGAGAGAGGAGATGCTTTTAGCTAGGTTTGCCTTCATCACCACAGGAACTAAGAATCTCATTTTATCAGTGAAGAGAGATAAATGTGGGGATAAAAGTTTTTATTTGATTTGAGTGAGTGAGTGATATAATAGAAGATTTTGATTGATGGGGAGTATATCATCATTAGAAGATGGAATGGATCAAAGTGAAAGATATGGAAGTTATAGTATAAGTGCAGATGTGAGTGAATCAGAAAGTTCAAGTAGTTTTACATATAATCATAATCATTATAATGATGAAGGAGCTTCAAGTTCTTTTGCTTCTTCACCATTATCAACACATCCTCCAGTAGTTACTAAGATTTCTGGTTTTCCGGCGTTAATGTTGCCTGTAATTGGTGGGAAAGATGTTGTTGCTTGGGAGGAAAAATCGGACAAACGTGAACCTAATTTATCTGGTAATTTACTTAGGTTTTCCGTATTATACTCTCTACAGTATCATTTTTTTTACACTTTAGATCTTACTCAGCAGCCCATTATAATTTCATTGATTTTTATTTTTGGTTGAATTTTTTCTTCAATTTTGTTGCAGAAGTGGATATGATGAAAGAGAGATTTGCTAAGCTATTACTTGGTGAAGACATGTCTGGTGGTGGAAAAGGAGTTTGTACAGCTCTTGCCATTTCTAATGCTATTACTAATCTCTCTGGTGAGTGTTAGTTTTTTCTTACCCTCTTTGATTTTAGATGTTTGATGAATTTCATGAGTGAAAAAAAACAAAGAAAATGGGTGAATTATTGAGCAAAATTAGTAGCTAGAAATAATCTCTTTGTTCATAGCGTGACTGTTAACCTTAAAAAATGAAAACAATTTTGTATTGTTGTCTTCTTAATTTGGTTTTAGGATAGTCTTTCTACTGTGTAACTACTGACTTTTTTGAGTGTAAATGGCAGCGACTGTGTTCGGTGAGCTATGGAAATTAGAGCCATTGGCACAACAGAAGAAGTCCATGTGGTGTAGAGAGATGGAATGGCTTTTATGTGTGAGTGATTCGATTGTAGAGCTTATCCCTTCCATTCAAGAGTTTCCAGGTGGTGGGACTTTTGAGGTTATGGTGACTCGCCCTAGATCTGATCTTTATGTAAACCTCCCTGCGCTTAAGAAGCTTGATGCTATGTTGCTTAGTATGCTTGATGGCTTCAGTGAAACTGAATTTTGTTATGAGCAAGGGATTTATTTGGCTGATGCTAACAGTGGTGCTGTTAGTGGGTCGCCTTCAATAGTTGGGAGGCCTTCTGTAAGACAAGAAGAGAAGTGGTGGCTCCCTTGCCCAATGGTTCCTCCTGAAGGGTTATCAGAAGTTTCAAGGAAGAGATTGCAGCAATGTAGAGAATGTACGAATCAGATCCTTAAAGCTGCTATGGCGATAAATAGTGGTGTACTAGCTGAGATGGAAATCCCAAGTGCATATTTGGAAAGCTTGCCCAAGGTATTAATAGTAGTCTGTTTTGAACTATTTTATCTGTATATGATAGGAGACGCATGAAAGTTAAGAAGAATCAATAGTAACAAGTATTTCTCATAGAGATTTAACTGTTCTGTCTTTAGGTCGTGCTTGTAACCAATGATTAAGCTTAGGATGTCGTTGTGGCACATATGTGGCCATGTTTTTGTTGTTTGTGCAATATATAGAAGTGGTTCACAAAGCTACTTTGCACCAATCTCCGTTAAAGCATCAAAGTACTTCTATCTATAGACTCTTATGATGTGTATGTTGCTTTTACATAACTGCAAGGGTATTAATTAGCAAGTCAATAGTTCGTACGTATATTTATGCCATCTTGTTGATATAAAACGAGAGATCTTCACATTTTAATTTAGATTACTAATTCTTTTAACCATCACTTTGATGTTTATATATTCTCATTGGTAGTAATGCTTTCTTTTCCTTGCATAGTAGCTTGGTCAATCAATCTGTTGCAACACACTGTAATTTTTTAGTAAAATTTGTGGTTTTTGTTTTCGGCTATGGGTTTATCAAGTTTACATCTAAATCTGTCGATTATTAACTAGCTCAATTCTTTCCTCGACATAGAACATAGATTGCTGCGATTTCTTTTCTATTATTTTCATCTACTTGCTATTCACGGGATGTGAAGCATTTTCATGGTAGCTTTTGTTGGTCTTCTAGTTTTGTTACTCCAGTGAGAGTAAGAACCTGATTCAGTAAAAAAAAGAACTTTTGATTCCTGCCTTCACATGGTTTCTGTCATTGTCTCAGAATGGAAAATGTTGCTTGGGCGAAATACTATATCGCTGCATTACTGCACAACGGTTCTCCCCCGAGTCACTGCTTGATTCATTAGATTTATCGTCAGAGCACCAAACTGTGGATTTGGCAAACAGAATTGAGGCTGCTGTGCATGTTTGGAGGCTGAAAGAAAAGAAAAAACGTGCTCATCATGTTAGTGCTGGGCGTTCAACATGGGGTGGTAAGGTCAAGGGCCTTGTTTCTGATATGGGGAAGAGTCAGCTTTTAGCGCAAAGAGCTCAGACCCTCTTGCAGACTTTAAGGCTCCGCTATCCTGGCCTTCCACAGACTTTGCTGGACATGAACAAGATCCAATACAATAAGGTATCCCCTTGAACTGCCCTTTAGTTTCACACCAGATTTGATTTGACTTGAAATTTTTGACAGGAGGAAATCAATTTATGTCTATGGTTATATTTTATGGCTTAGAGAGTATCATTCTGTGGTAATCGAACCAAAGGCACAATCATGTTTATTTTATTACCCAAAATTGGGTGCTGTTATGCTCTAGGGTCTGCAACATGAAACCTAACAGGGCACACTTGTAAGGAAGATAGGAACTAGGTAGGGCTATGTAACTAAGGCTTTTAAACAAGAAGTTCAATATGTTGTTTAACTGCTTTCTTTCTTTGGATACCAGGATGTTGGGCAATCAATTCTCGAGAGCTATTCCAGGGTGATGGAAAGCATGGCATTCAATATAATGGCAAGGATTGATGATCTCCTTTACGTTGACGATGCAACCAGGCAATCTTTAGCTGCGGATTCAAAATCTGTTTTTGGTAGGGGAGGGTTGAGTGGTATTCCCATACAGAAACCAATCTCACCAAGCCCTTTCTCAATTCAAACTACCCCTTATGCGTCTCCATTTGCGACACCAAGCTTCTTATCAAGTACACCAGTTACCGGAAGTCCGAAAAAGACTTATCCCTCTCTTGGCAAACAAGACCATTTGGGCTTACAGGATGCAAAATTAGAAAAACTGAATCCAAATAGTGGAGATAGAGTGTGGTCGGGAAATTTAAGTGTCAGAAAAGATTCTGGAGATGCACCGGAGCGAGATTGAATTGTCAACATGCCATTCAAGCATTTGATCTGTAATAATGCCCCTCTTTGACATGGTGGTGGTTTAGGTTAGTCACCTTTGGGTCTTTTGTATATTTTGATTAGATGCTTTCAATTTCACAAGTAGTTTATGGATAGTTACAAGTAACATCCTTAGGCAAGTAAAGTAATTTTGTCTCTTTTTTGTAACTCTCCCTTCCAGATCTGTTCATATCGGCTACATTCTTTAGTACCACAAGTTAACACTCATTGAACCAGCTATACTGCTGACATGCGCTGATCAGTAGCTTGTAGCTTCATTCGTTAAGTAACTTAATGTTTGTGACAATCTCTATCTGTATATTGTTAACGTGGTTTACATATTTTCTTACAGTTCCGTTGTTGCTAAATCCAACTATGTAATCTGGGTGGCCAATGTGGGCAAGTAGCATCTGCTTACGTCTTCTTTGTGAGAATAATGGCCAGAAAAATTAGGTTGATTGGCCAGTGAAGCATGAAGTCCCAGGCCACCAACTTGTACCATTGTTGTGTTCACTGTTACTAGTAATACCCTGGACCAAATCATTACTTTGAATTGTCAAGAAAGTTATCCTAACCGCAGGTGATTTATGTTCATGACTTAAGATTGGGATGCCGGCAGTTGGCTCTGAATCTGTGGGTCTTCGTGGTCCCGATTTTCTCACATATCTGAGAAATCATTTTTTAGGCCCTACTTAATCCTTGCCCTAGTTAGCACTTAGCAATAAAAGCGTGTAGGGAAAGTGGGGGTGTGAAAATGAATCGTGATTTAGGGGGGGACGGAATTACGTGGGGGGGAACACTTCGATAGGGGATGACCTCAGAAACAGAAAAATTGAAAACGCGAAATGATACCCACACAAACTGAATACAGGAAAATAATCATTTCTTCAGAAAACCACCTTCTCCAAGCTTGTTAGCATTAGAGAAATTCGTATTAATAAACCACGGTGCAACACTATTGACTCAATCTTATCTTTGGCCATTCACAAGCAAAGTTCTTTGTGAGATGATTAACACCTCCTGATTCCAATAGAATACAAATTCATCTTTTAATAGCAATTAGGTTCAGTATAATAAAATTTCAAATATAGCGTTGCATGCTGCATAACCGGACACCTTCTGTGAAGCAACAAGGTCACCAACAGGTGTAACGAAGACAAATTACAATGCTTCCTGAAACAGAGGCTTTTAAGAGGGGGTGTGCCAATTTTGATAGATAGTATCCAGAGTAAAAGTTAGTAGCCATAACTTTTGCGTCATCCTCATATGTGTAATCCACGGTATCTTTGTGCACAGCCATTCCAACGTCGTTAATAACCTATGTCATTACATAGACTCATTCATCAAGTAATGGCGGAGCAAGAATTAAAGGTAGGAACCGCAAAAGAAGAAGAAGAAAAAGATACCGAACGAGACAAACAAATAATTGAAAACAAGACAAATATGGGGGATTTTTGGTGAATTAATACCCACTACTTGCTTGTACTTTACCCCGCCCTTGTAGTACGCAGTTGTAATTTCAAATATTTGGCTTAGCCAACAAAAGAAGTTTTTAACACTTACTAGGATGTTGAGTTTGTCTCCAAAAGCAGAGGAAATAGTCTCGATTTAATTCTCTATATCAGCTGGAACAGAAGCATCGCTGACTGAACCAGTTGCTGTATAACCTTTTTCTCTTCAGTTTCGCAAGCACTGCTCACATGTTATGCAATCGGTCACTTTCCGTTAACATAAAATCACCACTGTTTTTACATAATTCTTCCCCAACATCTTTAGAATCACTCATTGTAATAGTTTTGATGGATTCGAAAGAATTGTTTACTAGAGATTCAAGATGCAGCTAATGTGATTGAGTGCCATTTTTTTGGTTTAACTGGCCTAGCTTTAATGGTATTTCAACTGCGGCAGGTAATGATCTTTTTCTCTTTTGTTTTCATGAAACTGACCTAGGTTTTTTTTTACTTGCCGTGCTTGATATTTCTCTGAAAGGTGGGAAAGAAGTTAGAAGGGGCCAATTTTGGTATTTAACCTTTTAAGTTATAAGGGATAGCTTCATTTTATTCTCATAACCATGCTGAGTCACCTAATTGCCCACCCACCCCCGCCCACCCCACGTAATTCCTCCCCCTAAATCAGGATTCGTGAAAATTCCAGAGTATAATTCGTTTCGACAACAAAAACTCCAACCATAAGTTGAGATCTATAAAAACTCCATATGGAACAAAATTGATACAAAAATCCCAAATATTTTAAAGCAAGTAAACTAAATCCATTTCATTTCTACAAAATAACACTACATTAATGATTTGCAAAGTTTCATTAATGTCACTTAATCAACAAGACATGCAAAGTTTCACCTTGGAGTGCCGAAAATACCTTACAGGCAACGTCTCAATTCTGGAAAACCCCCCACATGCTCAGGTAAAGTATATAAACATGAAATATAACTCTGCAGCGGACTAATTGCAAAAGAAGCTCGTCTAAAGCATCTTCGGCACATGTCAACCCAACTTAGAGTATTAAAATCAAGTGTTGTTTCCAATGTTTTTGATAAAAATGAGCTTGTAAATATATTGTACTATATTATTTGATTAATAATACTCCCTCCGTCCCACTATTAGTTGACCTACTATATAACTAAATTTAGTTATATAGTAGGTCAACTAATAGTGGGACGGAGGTAGTATATTTTACCTTCCCATCAAAAATCTAAAAAATCTAAAAAATAACAACACTACTCATATGTACTTTTTCTATTTCTCTTTGTTAAATTTAATCTTCACTTTATGATTGACCAACAACACATCTGTCCCCTTATCTTCGTTATTTACCAACACCAACAGCACCTCCTCATCCTTCCTCACACCACCGTACCCACTATCATTTCTGATCCTCTACCAACGCCAGATTCGCATCCTCTTCGTTCTCCTTCCCCGCGACCAGCACCACCTACACCTTCTCCAACTCCAATACAATCAATTTTCATTTCTAAACCATCCTCACCATCTCCGCCTCCAATTTTACGACTTCCATTTCCTATAAAGAAATAGTATGGTAAACTCATTATATGTCCAGATCCGCCACCCACAACGCCTTTTCCTCCTCCTTCTATCCTCTACAAACTTCACCAACACCTCCAGATCATCATCGTCGAAAGTCATCATCAAAAAATAATGATACATCACCGTTGTTAAAACTAGGGTTTTGTGTTGGTGAAATGTCAGAAAAATGATAAAACCAAATTTGGTTTCATCAATTTTTACAAAAACTAAATAATGTTGAAACCAATTTTTGTGTTAGTGAAATGTCAGAAACATGATGACACCAGATTGGTTTCATCAAATTTTACAAAAACTACAACATTGAAACCAATTTTTGTGTTGGTGAAAACGGTAAGTTTTGTTGAAACCAAATTTGGTTTTATCTGATTTTTGCATACTGTTTTATCATGAAACCAAAGTTTAATGGTGAAACAATACTTTTATGTTGAAAACAAATTTGGTTTCATCTAATTTTTTCCTAGATTATTCAATTTGGTGCATTTGGTTTCTTCGTTGAAGTTGTGTTGGTGAAATACAAATTTTATGTTGAAATCAAATTTGGTTTCATCATTTTTTTGCCTAATTAAATGGGGTATTTTTGTAATACCCCGATTTCGGCAGTGGTTCCGATGGAATGGAGTATGGTAGTGGTTTTTCCTTTCCTAACACCGAGGCCTTTTCAGCATAATTGGCTCCAGAGTCGGCAGAAAACTCCGATGTTAAGCGTGCTCGAGCGGGAGTAATCCAGGGAAGAGTGACCTCTGGGAAGTTGTTGTTGCATGACAGCAACGATGCCCGTTAAAAAACCCACACTGTCGGATAACCGCAATGGCTAAGTGAGGACAGTATCGATAGAGGGTCGGGCCGTTACAATTTTAGATAGATTAAATCAAATGGGGATTTTGTGGATAATTTGTTTTGTTAAAGTTTTTGTATATAGATAGTGATACCTTTGGGGTTTTAACTCACGACTTGTTTCGACAAAATGTAAATTATGGATTATTATTCAGTAAATCATTTGTGATTCAAAGATGATTTTGAACTCTGTCAGTACATATATAATTCGTTTTAAACGTATAAATTCGACTCAAAAAAATTTCGTTATACATTAGATAATAATAAGAAATCATTTTAATATAATTTAAAACGAGAGTATCGTAATCATTTTATGGATTTTAGATAAAAGGACTAGGATTTTATAGGCAAACATGAAAAGTATACTTCTCTTCTCGGATTCTATGTTTTTTCATCGTAGTTTTCTTCATTCCTGCAATAACGAGGGTACCAAGTACACCGCAATCTTTTTGATATCCACCTATTCAAGACACACCTTGTGCGATCTAATATAGACAGGAACTGTCAAGAAGATGACAACCCCAAGATGTATAATTGGTATACAATCAAATTCTGAAACAGAACCAACTATGGGAATAAACCAAGTGTTTAAAGTACTAGTGAATTTACTTTTTAATAACCAAAATAATAATTATTGAAAAAGCGGGGGTACAACAACCACACCCAATATTTCGTTTGGCAATCTGAATAGACAAACTCCAATATACTTTCAAGAGAATCAACTAGATAGTCAGACTCAATCTACAGAAAAGTATATCAAAGAGTTTTATATCTCTATCTCTCAATTCAATCTGCAATCAGCAAATAGAAATTTGCGATCCCGATTGAATATAAGAGAAGTAACTTGAATGGTACCAAAGACCAATGTTCAAGGATCAATCAATTTCAATCAACAACCAAAGGTTGGATTTCCCAATTGACCGATTCAACGCACAACCTGTGATATTTCAATTACATAACAAAATATAATGCGGAAAAAAAATAACACAGATACCAGAATTGTGTTAACGAGGAAAACCGCAAATGCAGAAAAACCTCGAGACCTAGTCCAGCTATTAAACCGCTACAGACACTATCCTACTACCAATGAACTTCGGACTGGACTGTAGTTGAACCCTAATCAATCTCACACTGATTCAAGGTACAGTTGTGCTCCTTACGTCTCTGATCCCAGAAGGATACTACGCACTTGATTTCCTTAGCTGATCTCACCCACAACCAAGAGTTGCTACGACCCAAAGTCGAAGACTTGATAAACAAATCTGTCTCACACAGAAAAGTCTATTAGAATAGATAAATTTGTCTCCCACAGAAATACCTACGAGTTTTGTTCCGTCTTTTGATAAATCAAGGTGCAAAGGAACAAATTGATAAACCGGACTTATATTTCCGAAGAAAAGCTTAGTATTATCAATCACCTCACAATAATCTTAATCGTATGGTAACGAAACAAGATATTGTGGAATCACAAACGATGAGACGAAGATGTTTGTGACTACTTTTAATCTTACCTATCGGAGATAAATCTCAAGCAAATCTTAGCAAAGATAATACTCAATCACGATAGTAAAAGTAAGACCAGAACACGCAACTACAGAGAAAATAGTTGGGTCTGGCTTCACAATCCCAGTGAAGTCTTTAAGTCGTTAACCTATAGGGTTTCGTGAAAAACCTAAGGTTAAAGGAGAATCGATTCTAGCTTATACAACTAGTATCACACAAGAGGTGTGGGGATTAGGTTTCCCAGTTGCTAGAGTTCTCCTTTATATAGTTTTCAAATCAGGGTTTGCAATCTAAGTTACCTTGGTAACAAAGCATTCAATATTCACCGTTAGATGAAAACCTGATTAGATTCAAGCTAATATCTTTCAACCGTTAGATCGAACTTAGCTTGTTATACACAAATGAAATGTACCCTCATTTAGGTTTATGTAACCGTACCTAAACGTGTACACCATGTTGGCTCAACAGTAGTTAACCGAGGTTAGCTATATGAACACCCTCATATCAACCTTATTCATCTTAACCATAACTAGTTCAAATGACTCAAATGAAACTAGTTAAAGAGTTGTTCAATTGCTATATTCTCATAGAAGTATACAAGAACACAATTGAAGAAAAATCGGTTTGATTCACTCGAATCAATTCATGAACATTATAGCCACGGTTTGCAAAGAATGCATTCCTTAATATATAAATGTATTAGTTCATGAACAACCCGATTTTAGAACTTTAGTTACTCAAGTATGCAAACGGGTACGCATACTTAAGTAGCCGGTCTGAGTTTGGGTTCGCCAGTATGCGAACGGGTACGCATACCTTAGTACACTTCCAAAACCAAAAAAATAATCCCGGACCTATACCTTACGCAAGTATGCGTACCGGTATGTGTACTTGGTACACGGAATTTCACAACTACAAGTACGCATACGGGTATGCATACTATTTTTATCATTGAAATTTTCTTAGAGGATTACAATAGCCGTTTTCACATACTATTAGCATCAAAGAAATTTTAAAGTTATTGAAATAATCATAACGAAACATTCCAAGTCTACACCAAATGATTGTATCACACAAACCATGTAAGATGTTACCCGGCGATTTTCACATGATCATCTTTTGACTTTCGTCAAGAATATAAGATGAGATTGGTTGAAGCGGAAGCTTACCAACACATATTTCGAGAAATATGTAAGCGAGTAAATCTCAGCTCGAAATCTCAAATGTGTATAATCGAAAACTATCGTAATACGACTTTTGTCTCAATATAGGAGATAGAGTAGAAATAGACTTTCCAAGTGATAGATGAGTTTCAGTCTCCACATACCTTTTGTTGATGAAGTTCCACAAGCTCACCTTAGTAGTTCTTCGTCTTCAATTGATGAACGCTGTGAAGTCTAATGCTCAACTACACAATCTATCCTCGTCCGAGACATCACTATAAGTAGACTAGAAATCAAGACTTATAGTTTTGATCACTAATATTGACAAACAAGCTTGAGATAGCAACGCTTGAGAGTTCGACCGAGCAGTGCTCTAACAATCTCCCCCTTTGTCAATTTTAGTGACAAAACTATCAATACATATGGATTACAAAATAAATAAATTTTGTAGCTTCTCATCCAAATGCTTGATCTCATTGGTTCCTCAACATTACTCGAAATCTTCATCACTTCCAAGTACTCAAATGATTCCAAATGTGTTCAATTCCGCATCATTGTTGTAGAAGATCCGTAGCAATAACAATGAGAAAATAGTTGCTCTCAATCATTGTTATACAATTTCATAGTATCATTATACAACATCAAAGTCCAATTGCATCACAACTTTGAAAACAATACTATGGTGATATGTATCACTCCCCCTTGGTCAATACTTCATCTCAATATGAAAACCACTCCCCCTTACACAATGATCCTTAAACCATATGTATTTGTAGTGTGAACTACACATTAATTCTCCCCCTTTTTGTCAATATAAATTGGCAAAGGTACGAAAACTAGTGGGATCCTCATGAAATTTTAATAGAGATACTTCATAATCAAAAGAGAACAACATACCAACTTGTTTAGATGCCATCAAATAGCCGAAACTAAATGCATTCATCAAGGAGTTTATTAAGATACAAGATAACCCCTACAATATTCCACAACCGCACTCCCCACAAAGATTTGGCAATTAAGCACAAGTTCAATTAAGAACTCTCCCCCATAAAATGTCATTCCCGAAAGAACAACAAGAGCGACCTTACTTTTACAAGAAAAGAAGGATTTCTTTGGAAGTTAACAAATCGCATGAACCATGAATTTGTATCCAAAAATCACAATTGAATTAACCACACGAAAAATGATCAATTCAATTTGCCATGCTCAATATAAGAGAACTTACGGAGCAACACAGTACATACACAAAGATGTGGATCAGGGAAAGACCAATACTGCGGAATAATCAAAGATTCATTCTATTTTTCATCACTATTTGCACAGTGACATATAATAGACTTAATCTTTAAAAACAAAAGCTCATCCTTTCTTCCATCAATATTTGCATAATGACATAAAAGGCTTAACTTTTGTAGTCAAAAGTTCATTCTATCTTTTATCAATACATTCATATCGACATATAATAGAGATAACTTTTGAACAAATATGGGACAGTCAAGGTTCACGGACGTAAACAACATATCCCATAACAATTTTTGCAATATATAAAACCAATAGAGATTAATACTGCAAAATAATCTTTCAAAAGCTACAAATGAGCTTAGAAGAGAAGTATTCCAAGAATCCAAGTGCCCAAGTCCAAGAGAAGTGGAACAAGTGCGACGAAACGGAGCAAAACACTCAAAAACAAGAGTCGGCATAAAGACCAATATTAACTCATCCAAATCCAAGAATTCTCATCACCAATTTGAAGATAATTCAAAGAGGAAGAGAATTCAAAAAATCCAAAACGAGTTTACCGAATATCGACGTCTACAGGCCAGTATGCATACGGGTTTGCAGACGAATTTTCGTGACCTGGAGCAGTATGCAAACGGGTATGCGTACTAAAATCCCTGGATTTTGATTTTAAATGATGGTGTGCATACTTGGTATGTATACCATGAAGTTCAAACATCCCGAACTACTATTTTCAAACCTAAACATTTAAGAACCTTAAACACAGATCAAGTTAGGTAGAAATGAATGATAAGCAAGGTACATGGATCATTATAAGTACTCTAAGCGAATAAAAACACAAATATTGCTTAAGTTTATAGACATACCTTTTTAGAAGAATCCAATTGAATTCTAAAGCCTTACCGAACATAATATGTGTGCCCCAATTCTCGTGCTTCCCTCACCGTATACATAGCAGGGCACTCCTTGGTGAGGATGCATTTACAACACAATCAAGTTGTGTTGAGGTGAACAATGTCTTGCTCACCACAAGTGACTTTCGGATTATCATGAAAGAGATCAATTTTAGAACCTTTCACATCCAAATCCATCTTTCCAAAGAAATTTTTAAGTTCCAACATCATGGATACTGCCTTCTCCATAGTCATGGAATTTTCTGGGAGAGCATTCTTCTTCACACTCAAAACATCATTGACTTTCTTTGGTATCCACTTTTGAGTGCGTTTAGGAACAACCAGAACCTTCTTCCCATTACTCTCTTCTAGAATTCTCGGATGAGAATTGGATTGACTATTCTTTTGCAAGTTAGTCTTTCTCCAATTGGGAGCATCGGATCTTGTCTCCGTATTTACAAAGTTATCCTTTTGATAACCATTGCGATTGTGAAAAGACTTCATATGACGTTTATAGAAAAAAATAGGTATATCACAACACTGATTTCTTTGCCTAAAGGTTGGACATTCACAACCTGTAATGTCAAGGGTACTAGCCTTAACATAGGATCCAGGTTTAATCACTTCTTTTGACACCCAAACTAGAACGTCATGAAGTTTTTCATTCCTTATACGAAAATGACATCTCCTTTCCAGGTGACCTTTGTTTCCGTAATAATGAAAAATATAAGGAACGTTCTTACCCGAATTCATGTGTGCTGGTTTTGGAGGTTGATAAACTTTGCTATTTCGAACCTTAACTGCCGGTGAAGGTATTTCACTTTTGCCATCAGTAGAAACCTTCTGCTCAGAAGAATCACTAGCCTTGACAAATTTTACCTCTTTGCTAATACTTGGAGCATCTATTCCCTTATAGCCCAATCATCGTATATCACGATGATTTTTACTTGCTCCTAGCATAGTGGTTAATTTGCTTGAACTAGTATTGAACTTTTTCAAGTCATCTTCCAACATCTTGATTTTATCAAGAGCAGCAGCTAAATCATCCTCAAGGCGTTTTTCTCGAGAGAGATACGCGCTTTCTCTGTCATCAAAACTTGCTTGCTGAGAGTTAATTCTTCCTTAATTTTCTACAAGTTTCTCTTCCAACAAGAAGTATTTTTGATAAACACTATCACACTCAAGTGACTTTCTACTCAGGTTTTCCTCGGTATCTTTGAGGACCGATTCGCAAGAGCGATTCCGACCATAAAGACCTCCGTAAATCCTTTTCAATTTCTTGTTTTCTCGACAGAGAGGAGTCATAAGAGGTGTGACATGAGAAGTTATAATCTTTTTCATTTTCAGCGAATCCAAAAACTAAACATACTCTGAGTCTTCCTCATCAACATCTCTATCAATATCTGAATCACCTTCATCAGAAAGTTCATCCAACTGTTCTTCTAGGAGTGTTTCCCAATCAACAGTTTTTACATCAAGAGAATATTTAGATATTGACTTAGATGTGACAGTTCTCACAGGTGAATCCAAGCTTTCAGAATCATCTGGTAATTTATGAGATGATACGTTATTAGAGATAGACTCGTCCATAATAATCAGATTGCTACAAACACAAACTTATGAGATCTTAAAGTGTTTTCCTGCTCTTATACCAATTGAAAAAGCGGGGGTATAACAACCACACCCAATATTTCGTTTGGCAATCTGAATAGACAAACTCCAATATACTTTCAAGAGAATCAACTAGACAGTCAGACTCAATCTAGAGAAAAGTATATCAAAGAGTTTTATATCTCTATCTCTCAATTCAATCTGCAATCAGCAAATAGAAATTTGCGAACCTGATTGAATATAAGAGAAGTAACTTGGACGGTACCAAAGACCAATGTTCAAGGATCAATCAATTTCAATCAACAACCAAAGGTTGGATTTCCCAATTGACCGATTCAACGCACAACCTGTGATATTTTAATTATATAACAAAATATAATGCGGAAAAGAAATAACACAGAAACCATAATTTTGTTAACGAGGAAAATCGCAAATGCAGAAAAACCCAGGGACCTAGTCCATCTTTGAACACCACACTGTATTAAGCCGCTACAGACACTAGCTTACTACCAATGAACTTCGGACTGGACTGTATTTGAACCCTAATCAATCTCACACTGATTCAAGGTCCAATGCGCTCCTTACGTCTCTGATCCCAGCAGGATACTACGCACTTGATTCCCTTAGCTGATTTCACCCACAACCAAGAGTTGCTACACCCAAAGTCGAAGACTTGATAAACAAATTTGTCTCACACATAAAAGTCTATTGGAATAGATAAATCTGTCTCCCACAGAAATACCTACGAGTTTTGTTCCGTCTTTTGATAAATCAAGGTGCACAGGAACCAATTGATAAACCGGACTTATATTCCCGAAGAACACCCTAGTATTATCAATCACCTCACAATAATCTTAATCGTATGGTAGCGAAACAAGATATTGTGGAATCACAAACGATGAAACGAAGATGTTTGTGACTACTATAATCTTACCTATCGGAGATAAATCTCAAGCAAATCTTAGCAAAGATAATACTCAACCACGATAGTAAAAGTAAGATCAGAACACGCAACTACAGAGAAAATAGTTGGGTCTGGCTTCACAATCCCAATGAAGTCTTTAAGTCGTTAACCTACAGGGTTTCGTGAAAAACCTAAGGTTAAAGGAGAATTGACTCTAGCTTATACAACTAGTATCACACAGGAGGTATGGGGATTAGGTTTTCCAGTTGCTAGAGTTCTCCTTTATATAGTTTTCAAATCAGGGTTTGCAATCTAAGTTACCTTGGTAACAAAGCATTCAATATTCACCGTTAGATGAAAACCTGATTAGATTCAAGCTAATATCTTTCAACCATTAGATCGAACTTAGCTTGTTATACACAAATGAAATGTACCTTCATTTAGGTTTATGTAACCGTACCTAAACGTGTACACCATGTTGGCTCAACAGTAGTTAACTGAGGTTAGCTATATGAACACTCTCATATCAACCTTATTCATCTTAACCGTAACTAGTTTAAATAACTCAATTAAAACTAGTTAAAGAGTTGTTCAATTGTTATATTCTCATAAAAGTATACAAGAACACAATTGAAGCAAAATCGGTTTGATTCACTCGAATCAATTCATGAACATTATAGCAACGGTTTGCAAAAAATGCATTCCTTAATATATAAATGTATTAGTTCATGAACAAACCGATTTTAGAACTTTAGTTACTCAAGTATGCAAACGGATACGCATACTTACTGAGTTTGGGTTCGCCAGTATGCGAACGGGTACGCATACCTTAGTACACTTCCAAAACCTAGCACAAATTCCCGGACCTATACCTTACGCAAGTATGCGTACCGGTATGTGTACTTGGTACACGGAATTTTACAACTACAAGTACGCATATGGGTATGCATACTATAGTTCCGGTCATGGATCACATACATGCAAGAATGCATACTATGTTCATAATCCAATAGTTCTAAACTCTATTTCAATCATTGAAACTTTCTTAGAGGATGACAATAGCCGTTTTCACACACTATTAGAATCATAGCAATTTTCAAGTTATTGAAATAAGGGCTATTTTGCGTTTCCTCCCCTCCCAACATCGCTAATTAGCATTTCCTCCTCAAGTAGATCAAAATTAGTGTTTCCTCCCATCGTTAGTTTTTCCATCTGCTTTCCAGTTAGCTGAGTCAGCGAAAATATACGCGTGGCAAAATTATCCACGTGTCGGACAAAGTTACCAAAATAACCTCATCTGTTTGGGCAAATTAAACCAAAGCCACCATCACGTTCAAAATCAAATTTGATTTTACTTCTTCGTCTCGTCAACAGGTTCAGGTTCTCCGTCCCAATCAAAAAAATCAGGAAAAAACGGTGGTTCTTCGTGAAAGAATAAATGTATAACTGTTAAAGGAAGGTTGTAGCTCGAATTTTATGGTGAAGGAAGAGATTAACTTGGTAGTCGAATTTAATGGTGAAGGATGAGTTTGGATGTCGAATAAGGGGTTTCCATCTGTGAATGATTCTCATCAAAAACTCTAGATGGGATTGATCGATGAGAAGAAGATTTCCTAGCGATTCATGAGGAGATTCAGTGAAGATTTGATCGAGAACTCAGGGGAAAAAAAATGTTTGCCGTTCGAATTGAAGATGATAATTGTGTTACTGCTGGATTAAATGAATGTTGTATGGTTTCTGAAATATGGGTTTGATTTGAATTAGAACTCTACATGGAAGGAGATAGAGAATGACATACAAATCAACTGAGATTATTAATTCTCTATTATTAGATTCACACACACGAGGTGTATGAGAAAATGCCTGAGCACCTTGTTCTTACTGCCAAGACTCTTGTCGTTAGCTATCTGTCGTCCCTGTGTATATTTACAATGTGCTAGAAAGTATTTTCGAAGCCAAAGACACAGAGGTTAAGTATGAATCATATGTGGGTTTTGGTCGAGAAGTGGCTGTTTTTTTAGTAATGTAATGACTGGAAGAGAAACACGGGGATACTGCTGCATGTCTATTGCTGTTACAACTTTAAGGAGGTTGTTTACAAAGGGATTAGATGATATTTAAGAAGTCAACTAGAAACTGGAGTGGCTCGAGTTTTCCTGTGAGTAGCAGATATAGGAAAAACAATCCCCAAAACTATTACTGTAAAATCTTGGGTTTGATCGATGCGAAGAAGATTTTCAACAAAAGAAGAAAAAAATTAGAGTTCGGGTTTATCTAGATTTCAACGATTGGGTTCAATCAGAAAAAATCCATTTCAATCGGTGATGGCCTACTGGTGCCGGAGAACTAGTGACGGAGAAGAAGGAGAACACGTGGTATTCTTAAACACGTGTTTAAAGTTTGTTTTCAGTGGGTGGGTATTTTGGGTAGATCATGAAACACGTGTACAATCTATGCCACGCGTGCATAGGTGCTGACTCAGCTAACTGAGTAATGGATGGAAAAACTAAAGATGAGAGGAAACACTAATTTTGATCTATTTGGGGAGGAAACGCTAATTAGCGATCTTTAGAGGGGAGGAAACACAAAATAGCCCTTGAAATAATCATAACGAAACATTCCAAGTCTACACCAAATGATTGTATCACACAAACCATGTAAGATGTTACTCGGCGATTTTCACATGATCATCTTTTGACTTTCGTCAAGAATATAAGATGAACTTGGTTGAAGCGAAATACCAACACATATTTCGATAAATATGTAAGCGAGTAAATCTCAGCTCAAAATCTCAAATGTGTTTAATCGAAAACTATTGTAATACGACTTTTGTCTCAATATAGGAGATAGAGTAGAAATAGACTTTCCAAGTGATAGATGAGTTTCAGTCTCCACATACCTTTTGTTGAGGAAGTTCTACAAGCTCGCCTTAGTAGTTTTTCGTCTTCAATTGATGAACGTCGTGAAGTCTAATGCTCAACTACACAATCTATCCTAGTCTGAGACATCACTATAAGTAGACTAGAAATCAAGACTTATAGTTTTGATCACTAATATTGACAAACAAGCGTGAGATAGAAATGCTTGCGAGTTCGACCGAGAAGTGCTCTAACAATTATAATACGAAAAGTAAAGTGAAAGCACACAAACAAGATTTTGTTAACGAGGAAACCGCAAATGCAGGAAAACCCTAGGACCTAGTCCAGTTTTGTATACTCTCATAATTAAGCCGTTATAGAAAGACTACAACCAACTTCGTATAGTTGAAACCAAGTAAACTAACTCCAAGTTACTTAGTTACGTCAGTATCCCTATGCCTACTACCAATATGGTCTATCCCTATGCCTACTACCAATCTAATCTACGCACGTGAATCCTAAGATAGAGTCCACTAACTTATGTCGCTCCACATGTTGTGAACACTTGTAACACTCAATTACTTTGGGTCGTATTCCGAAAAGTAAATGACTGATCTGTTTCAGTAACTGCTCTATCAATCTCCCAGATCAACAAGTTAATCAAAGACAAGTTGAGTTACAAAGGTTCTTTTGTTTAATTAATATAAACTCCTTTGTATCGGTTAGATCAACTAAAATATAAAGACTATAAAAGGTAATCAATCTTAGTTCACAATCTATAAAATTCGGATTCTGAAGAGAACCAACTAGAGATAGATCGTCGATCTATACAACAAGCTATAAAAGGTCTATCGAGATTAAATATTTTTTTGTCAGATCCCAGTCAATCAAGTGTGCACAAAGTACCACAAAGATCATAATACCAAAAACAAATCTTCTAGTCTTCAAAGTACCTATACAAACAACTTGATTCTCTTATGATTGATCATGCACAGAACGGAGTCTGTTAACAATTATTGATCACAAGTCATATCTTCATATACTGAATCAAATATCATATCTGAAATCATCAATCCTTAATCTAGTTCGACTGACCTTATATCAAAAGATAAGGATTATAGAATAAACAAACTAGGTAATATCAAGGTTCAACTATAATGTTAGTCGATCGAATCAATCAAAATAACAATATGATTCTAGTTTCCCACCAAAGGTACTTCTAGATGCTTCTTGATCCCAAAGAAAACTTTAAACGAAGTGGACATAAGACATTTCACCTAATTAGATTACTTTCCTCTCCAGTGAGTATTACCAGAATACTGCCAGTTGGCTTACCTCAAACCAAATACAAAATGAAGTACGTGTATCACGGGATAAGTTTGCAATAAGAACAAACTTCACTATTTATAATGACCAAGGTAGTTCGCACACCAAGGAATTACCAACTGTTGTCCAACTAATATATCAAAATCTCTCACGAATGGAAACTCAATATTAGTTAGCATACAAGTATACTTTACTAATATAATATCCTTATATATGCTTTAATTACTAGGAATTAAAGATATATAAATTTTGAATATCAAAGAAGATATTATGGAATATATTCCGGTTTGGGATCTCACCTTCATATCAAGGAAAATACTTTAACATTAAGTAATAAAAGTTTCGCACTCGTTCAAAAATATTATGTTGACATCTTGTGAATTTTGCAACAGCTGAAAAAACCTTAAGATTATAGCCGGATCAGAAAAAACGTTTAAATGGTTATCATTAGGGATCGGTGCTGCTATATGTCCCCAAGTAAAATCAGTCCTGCAAAGCCAATTTTAATCAATTCAGGTGGAAGCATGTTAGGAATGCCGTGGATTCTGATAAATATGGGTGAAGGTACGTGGGGACTCAAGGATGCACTTACATAAGACTTAAGTGAATATCAATGGATTTCATCCCCATAAGACCAAGCACTATAGGAGAGGGCATCCCTTCCCTATCCCTCAAATAAAGGGAAGGGATAACACAAGGAAGGAAACCTCACTATGGTGCCCTCTTTTCCCTTCCCTACACGATACGGCTACTCAGTAGCCATATGAATAGTACCATACGGCAACCGAGTAGCTGTATCAGTCAACTTGTTGACTTGACCAATATGGCTGCTCAGTAGACGTATTATAGGTTTAAGTCATCAGAAACTGGCTCGGACTACCCACTTCTTCTTCTTCTCTAGTTTTTTATTCTCTCAAAACCCTTTCAAACCCCTTTTATCCCCTTTCGATTTTCATATTGATTCATTGCGATTCGTTGGCTTAAATTAAAAGGGTTTGATCATTACTCCAAGGTGAAAAAAATCCATTCTTCAATTTCGAATTTCATCCAAAAAATCATCTAAGGTGAGTGATTCTAATTTTAGGGTTTCAAATTAATTTGATTTTGATATTGATTTTGATGAAATTGTTGTTTTTAGGTTGGTTAGGTTTGTAGTATGCAATTCAATAATATAATTAGAACATATATTTAGTGAAAAATCCATGATTAATTGTTGTGTGTCTTGATTTATGTTGAATGAAATGTCGGTAAACTACTATATCGATGTATAACATTGATTGACTTGTATTTATGTATGGTATACACAAATCGATACTGTGTTTGTTGTTTGCAGAGGTACATAATGAGTCTAATGCGTGCTTATGTGAGAGTTAAATATGGAATCTATTTGGATACCTCTAGTGATGAAGAAGAGAAAGCTTTGCTAATGTTTACACAACTATGTTTAGATGAACGATTGCGTATTATTAGACAACCGGTACCTAGGGAGGTACAGACACGTAGTGTAATAACGCGTGATCGATGATGTGTTTTGTAGTTGTAGTGGTAAAAAGGTTCGTTGCTCGAACTTGTGAAGGATTTTCGAAAATTAAATAGAGTTGTTTTGACAATAATAAGAAAATACCGAGACTCTGGATTCCACCATTGACCAATTAAGTGATAAACTCTAATCAATAATCATGCAATATTCTTCTTTAAAGTGATTCTAGTATTTGCCTTTAATAGATTTTTGAAGTAATAATTGTAAGCACGAAGCATGAAACATCAAAAGTATTAAAACCAAGCATGTCCCATCAAAACACTTCACAACTACTCAATAAAAACCAATTTTTCTTTTAAGTTCTATGCAAAAAATCATGTAAAATAATTGCAATAAATAATTAAAATAGAACTATACCACTTTTCATGGAACAATGGCTTCCTCCGTCGCCTCGGCTAAGGGGTTTAGCTCCTCATATTAATCATAATCTCAAAATACATGTTTATGGCTCAAAAGTTGATTAAAAGGGAGAAAAGTGTTAAAACATCGGATTCTGCAGTTGCTGAAGGTCTAAATCAGAAGTCGGAATTGTTGCTGAAAGGCTTCGGTGACTGCAGGAAGATGCGACCGTACCTCGTTGTCACTGAAAATAAGTCTGCTTCTGCAACTGTCTCTGAGGGTCTAATGTTCTTCGTGTTCTTCTTCTTTGCAGCAGCAGAAAAGTTTCTGTATCGACTCCAGTTGATTTTTTTACGCTTCTCTAAGGCTCTAAACTTTCCCCTAAACTTTGTTGCTTATCAATATGACTCGAATCAACCTATATATATCCACCAAACCCCAAAATTACTCGAGTTAATCCAAATCTTTTCGTTTTTTCTTCACCGCACGTTACAGCCATTTGATCTTCTTTTTACGCGTCAACTTGGTTTCCAAACTCTCTCAGGACTGAATAAGGACTCCATACACTCCAATATTGCCGTAAACTCTTCACAAATTCTTTTGTAAACCGAAAACAACTCAAATCGTGAATTCTCCCTGTTTTGCTCCAACACGGATTTCTATCCCTGTTTAATCGATTCTACAGCTCATGCCATACTTGTTTATCCTTAACAGGGTTAACCCAACGAAAATCAGCCCTTGAATCGCCTTAAAAACCATCCAAAATTCGATCAATCAATCTGCCAGTAAAGAAAAGAATTTCCCGCCAAAATCTGTTTTCAAATGATGAAGATGGGTGCTAAAGATGAATTTGGGCTACACATAGCCATGGGTGCCCCTTATCCGCTGCTGGAGTCCGTATAACACTTGTCCCTTGAGGTGCATTTAGACAACTTTTCGAGCCGATTTTCCCAAAAATGTTTATTCCCCAAAAATACCTACAAAGGGATAAAATACCAACATTAGTACAAAAATGGGTACTAAAAATATACACAATAGAGATGAAAATAGACACATAAATGCGTCTATCAATTACCCCCAAACTTATTATTTGCTAGTCCCGAGCAAATTAAAACTACAAAATTAAAACCTAACTCACTGTCGCAGGCATCGTCGGTTGCACTTAGCATGTGCAACAAGCCTTTAAACCCCTAGGTGGCCCTAGCGGCCGAGTTATAGTCTCGGGAGGGTTTACCAGAGGTGTACCCACAAAACCTTTACTCCAGACCCTAGCTATCTACGCAGAACCTTGGAATGCACTAAAGAACCTCCTTGGTTGGCATACCTATTGATTACGGGAGGAAGTACCCTGATGCGAAATTCCAATTGCTGTATATGAGTTTGCACTCAATTATACTAAAATTCATATATAAGTGACAAAGCTTTACTCAGATAGTCGCACTATGGACATCAATATCCGGAATCAAACAAATCACATGAATAGATTAAGAAGATGGATATAGAAATAGATGGTTGCGAATGGACTTCAATGCCAAGATGAACCTATGACCTAGTCGATTGAGATACCGGTCTGGACTAATATCAACACAACTGGCATATACAAGGGAACCAGTGGTTGACAATCCTAAATCTACATCAACTCAGCTGGCATATACAAGGGAACCAGTGGTCGACTTTATAATAAACCATTATTTTATTTTATTTTTATTTTTATTTTTTTAACGACATGATTAGATCTTTTGGATCCAAGCGCATGCTTCTTGTCAGCAGATTACATGGTAATTCCCGTGGATCCTGCATTCCACGCTTGTTTAGGCGACGGAGACAGGGAGAACACACACATATTGCTATCCAAGTGTTATTTATTCCGATTGGTCTAATTGGTCTGGTCTTTTTTTTTTTTTTTTTTTTTTTAGTAACTCAATCACTCTATTTCAACCCAGCAGACATCAACATAAAAATTTGCAAAAACAAAAACAGAAGTAATAAGATGATTCCGAGATACGGTGAAACTATCATGTTATTTCTAACACCTGAGCTCCGAATAGACTCTTATAGACGTTTCCATCTAATCAGATTGGTTCCTCAACTCCTAAACCAAAATGCTTCCATCCACTTAGATTGGTTAGTGCCATCCTTAATAGGCATAAATTTCTAGGCTCTGGAGTTTAAAATGCAACTAAAAAGTTTCTCCCATACCCCCAAACTTAAATCTAACATTGTCCTCAATGTTCTAAAGATAAAATTAAAAGCATGAACAAGGAGAAACTGTTACCATTTGAAGCAAAAGAGTTAAGGAAAGATATTACCGTGTTGCATGAACCATGGGTTACCTCCCAAGAAGTGCTAAGTTTAAAGTCTTCAGCCAGACATTGTAAAGGATTAGTCACCTCGAATCGTATAACAGTAGTCGGAATAACTGTGGGTCTTCAAAACCAAATAGAGCTGACCAAAGGAAACTGTAATAAACCAACGAAATGAACAAGACTAGCATACCCTTACCTAGTTTCCTGATTAATAAATTTATATCTAATTGTGGTTCAGGTTCAGGTTCTATGAAGGGGTCTAAATAAAATATTTTCATTTGTTGCGTTTCTTCATAGGTGGGATCCAAATTATTAGGTTCTAGAGTCTGTAGAAACTCAAATAAGAACTTAGAAGCACATAATAATAACCTAAATAATTGAGGATCCTCTAAGTCAATCAGTTTTGACTTACATAATTGACCACAGTGAGAGTAGTGGTCATTCTTAAGCAAATGTGTCGATTTTATTAACCTAAAGTACTTAGGTTTAGTCTCAGAACTTAATATTTGACACATTTGGAATATAAACGTTCCCACAGTTGGAAGAAAACTATTTGGTGGGAAAACAAAGTCAATTTTGGTATCATAGCCTGGGCAAACCACATCAACCATAGGTTGGGTTTCTAACGACTGAACTTCTTCCTGGACATCATTAGGTTCGGGAAAACGAGTATGAAGGTAATCTTGTAAAATGGTCGAGGCACAGATATCAAGTCCCAAGTGAGGGATCTTTGTAAGAGCTAAAGGTAAGGCACATGGAGAATGATAATCACCCCCAAACTTAGAGTTTTGGGTGTCTCTGGATAGACTAGCTATAATTTCCCTAATTTCTAGATCATCAGAATCCTGAAAATAGTCAATTGCTTCTTCTAGGTTATACTCAGGTGATGTATCCTCACTCAAATTTAAAAGCTCTACGAGTTCATCTTCTTTGTTTAAGACTATTGTTTCTAAGTCGCTAGACTCTAAAACAGCATTTTCAGAATAAACCCATTCATCTAAACCACTATCGGCTTCGTAATCAAAAGGAAAAACTACATCGTCTAAACCGGGGATATCTCTAGACAAATCCTCGTCCTTTTGAATAGGTGAATAATTATTAAAATTATTTGGATTTGAACTAGAAATAACATTATCATTATAAAGCTCAATTGGAGTAACAAATTCCTGATCACTATGCCTACATATTTCATATTCTTCATCAATACTATCCTCGTCATAATCATCATTGTAATAACATGAAAATGGTCGAACCTCGTCTAAACTAGTGTTTCCAATGCTAACCTCGTCATCTTGATTATGCAAATAACTATCCTCATTTTCAAGGGTACTATTGGAAACACTGTATTGGAAATCAAGATTATTTCGAGCAAGTCTTTCGTTCGTCTCAGCCATTTGCTTGAGGGATTCCTCTATAGAGAATTCACTCAATGGTGCAGTTCGTCTATTCATTTCCGACACAAACCTATTTGTCTGTTCAGTTAACTGCTTAAGAGACTCTTCTAAAGATACGGAAGGATCATAAACAGAAGGATCATAATAAGGACTAGTTTTCAACAGTTTGATTGTATTGTCCAAAGACGAGGTACTAGCACTATAATAATCCATATTTTCTTGCTCGTATGACCGGTGTGTGTGTGGATAGTAATTGGGCTCACCATGGTATGAACCATAACCTTGAAAAGGTTGGCGTTCCCAACTACTATTCCCACCATGGTCATAAAAATGATGATGTCCATATTCAAATTCAGGTCGATACTCATTGTATTGGCTTCTATCATACCAGTTCGACATTCTTAATTGCAAGGGAATTCTACATAATCACAAACAAGCCTGACTCGACCAAATCAAACCTATAAAATCTAGCAAACAACAAGCATGATGGCTCTACTTAGATTGTTTCTAGACCAGCTTCTAATCTTCCAAGAGGCAACTAGGTACAATTTTAGCAAACCTCGTAGGACGATCCGAATAAAGTAAGTCGAAGATAAGTAGGAGAAGCTCAGAGGAGCTTTGATACCCCCACCTCTTTGGCAACACTTCCCTGGGTTACAAGGCGGCTCTAATCGACTTACAGTAATCTTCCTGAACTTTGAGTTAGGCTAACAAGATACCCAATACGATCCTTTTGAACGACTTTCCTACAAGCTCGTTACCCTATCGGTCTCGTTCTAGTAAAAATTTTAAGCTTAGGTTCGCGTTCGGTATCGTTTTCCTAAGGCGGGCAAGAAGAGAACGGTGATGAAATCCGAACCCTTATCCTGTATGGTCTGGCCTTGCCCTTTACTAGGAAATTAAAATCCGTTTTCAAAGCCTCAACATGTATGCACCTTAAGGAAGACAGTAAACCCGCTGACAGGGGATTCGCGGGTGTTTAAAGATTTACCTCCCGTACCAGACGGGCGAAGAACCGCTGTAGTCGACTCGGGCCACTGACTCCTGTGTCAATGTGCGAACCCGAGGGGCCGAGACGATATCGTAATCGTCGTCCTTCCCTGCAAATAGTTTATATTTAAAAATATACCCTTCCGTAGGGTTTAAAAATAATGTCCAAAGTCCAAATGTCCAAAAAATAAAAAATAAAAGTCCAAAAATAAAAAATAAAAAATTACAAGAATAAAAATAAAACCCTATTTACAATTTCTAAAAATAAAAAGTAATAAAATCTAAAATAAAATATCTATATACAAAAATCTTCTTCTTCACTCCTTTGGACTTCTCTTTTCTTTCCTTCTTTGGCGATGCATTCAAATAAAAAGTAATAAAATCTAAAAATAAATATCTATATCAATCGAGTGTGGCATGATGCCAAAATGATGAATGATTATTTTACGCCTGGAACTGGTACCTCAAAATAATTCAAACAACGTCTAGGCATGAGGGAAGACTTATTCGAGAAATTGTTAGGAAAATTGCTTGAAGTTGATCCAGAATGGCACCAACGTCCGGATGCAACCGGTACTATGGGGAATTCTCCGCATATGAAATTAGTTGCCGTGATGAAATGTTTATGCAAAAGTACGAAAGCTGATAGTGTTGATGATTACACTCGTATGGGTGCAACTACAATATACATGTATCTAAAAAGATTTTGCCACACAATTTGCTGACTTTTGGAGAAAGGTATTTGCGTGAACCCACTCCTGAAGATGTTCAAAGGTTGCTAGCTGAGAATGCGGAACGAGGTTTTCCTGGAATGCTTGGTAGTGTTGATTGTATGCAATGGCTATGGAAGAATTATCTGGTAGCTTGGCAAGGAACTTACCGGGGTAAAGAGAAACATAGTAGTTTGGTATTAGAGGCGGTGGCATCATACGATTTGTGGTTTTGGCATGCTTTTTTTGGAATGCCTGGATCAAACAACGATTTGAATGTGTTGGCACACTCACCCCTTTTTGATAACATGCTAAAGGGTGTATCACCTCCATGCAATTATGTCATCAATGGTCAGCAATACAATATGGGTTATTTCTTAGACGATGGTATCTATCCAAAGTTGATTACAATTGTACAAGCTTTTAGTCAGACATTGGAAATTCCCGAGTATGTGAGATTCAACAAGTATCAAATGGCTAAAAGAAAGGATGTCGAGCGTGCTTTTGGAGTGCTTCAGGGTAAATTCATAATTGTCGGATCACCATGTAAGTATTGGAAACAATCTGACTTGAACCTAATTATGAAATGTTGTCTTATTTTACACAACATAATTATTGAGCATGAACGTCGGGATATGGATTGAGCATTTGTTGTTGATGCATTTGATTAGTCTATTGTTGAAGCTTTTGCAAATTGAGTTGTTCTTCCATTTGATAACTCGGTTGTTGAGTATACTCCCAAATTGTTTGGTATTGGGATTCTTGTTCCACTCCCATTTCTTCCTTTATTGATCGTGTTTCCTTAAGATACTCCAAAATACTAGCACGTTGTTGATAGATCCTATCTTCTTCCATCTTAACCGAAGATGTTCCCTCATCACCTTCTCTAAATATACCTTGCTCACGATCCTTCTTCTGTCTAGCTTGCATTTTGGATTTTTTTGTTCCTATAAGACGTGCATTATACTTGTAATTCCAACGAGTCTCTCCATTAGGAAAAACTTCAGTACCATCTTCGACTGATACAAAGTTACGATGATTATTAAACAACTCACTGTTTTGGGACACAGTGAGTTCGTAATTAAATCCATGGACCTTTTCTCTAAACATTTCATAACATGCATCATACTTGAATGGTTGTCCTGTTTGAAACTGAAATTGCTCCCGACCTTCTTTTGTCTGAAAAATTATGTATGAAAAATTTAGTTTATTAAAAACATCACCAACTATTTGAAAAAAATTATCCAAATTAATAGAACTTACCAAATCTTCGTGGCTCGCACCGTTTTTGGTTTGCCGATATATAGCATTAAGAATGGACACGAATTCTCTGACATCTTTTTGTATTGCTTTCATCTTGGTTTTTAAGGATGCCCAATCTCTTCCATTAGGATTGCCGTTGCGTTCGACAAAAATTTGGTGAATACGTATCCAAAACATAGCGGTTTTTTATCCCGAACCCACAATTTCATCCATACTCACATAAATAAACGCAGCAGTAAGATCAATCTCTTCCCGTTGAACAAAATTATTAACCATTTTGAATCAAACTAAAATATAAAAACTTGAGTAGTAGAAGATAAATATAAAAATCAAAGAAGTATAGTAAGAAGAAGAGAAATAAGAAATCAATTGATGTAAAGAAGAAGAAAAATAAGAAATCAATTGATTTGGGGTGATTTGAGTAGAGAATTAGAGTGGTATTTATAGAGCATTTTGAAAAAATGACCGTTGGGATCCGACGGTGGAGAAGATAGAGCAATTATTAGTGATGGATGGTTAGGATCGGGTGTGAGAGAGGTGGAAACGAAAAAAGGTCAAACAAATATATTTACGAAAACGGCTACTCAGTATCCGTGTAAAATGCTACGGCAACTCAGTAGCCATATCAACTGTCATACGGCTACTATGTAGCTGTAAAGCGTAAATTCATACGGCAACTGAGTAGCCGTGTCATTTCCCTTCCCTACAAGGGGATCAGATGTGACAAGTAGGGAAAGGGAGGGATATCCCTACACATGTAGGGATATGGGAGACCATAATGGTTGGGTTTTGGGTTTTTTCCCTACATATGAGGGATAGGGTGGGGAAAAGGGACACCATAGTGCTTGGCCTAATGATTTTGATATTAATCTGGAAAAACAATGATCTCCAAAAAAATAGCAAAAAGAGTACTTGCGTACTTTTTCAAATATTAAAGTCATTATGAAAACATTGATGGAAGCATTAGTAAATCCCAAAATTTTGAGATTTTTCTTTCCATATCTACCTTTCATAGCATACTAATCTAACATGATCAACTCGGTTTACGTACAAACAGAAAAGCGACCAAAATTTTCAATTTCATCTCCCGATTAACACATCATTTCATCCATTCAATTAAAAGTTGGGGAAAAAAACCATGATTTCAACCAGTCGTAGGTTAGTTAAAAATTTTAAGTTGTGAATGGTTGTGTCCACCAGTAAAACCTTTTCAATTTAAGTTGGAAACTTATCCCAAGAGATATGACTTTCCATGAAGGAATTCTTTCAAAAGATGTGACTTTCCAGAAAGGGACTCTTACAGGAGATGTGACTCTCCGCAAAGAGACACTTTGTCCTTCCCTAAGAGATACCAATCAAGTATATAAACCCCACTCACATTTCATTTGTACATAAGAAAAACACACATCACAATCTGATTTCATTAACATTCATATTCTCATTAGTATTGAGAGATAAAAACTAAATTTGGTTCGTCGTTTCCTTAAGTTTGGAGTGATTCAACTCGAGGAAGAAAGATCGTTATATTCCTGAGAGGCGTTTTGCAAGTAAGACTCATCAACACCGGATTGGGACGAATTTCATTTTAAAGACAGAGTATCCAATACTCAGACTCGATCTATACTTATTCCTTAATCTTCTAATTTCTTTGGTTAGTAATTGGCTCAACATTCGTTACATATAGAAGGGAATATTTCTAGCATATCTCTCTGCGTTGACTTATTAAACACCGGAGTAGAAACCAAGTGGGCAGCTTCACCATTCACCTAACAGGGAGAGAGTGTTATATAAAATAAACTTAAATACAAACTCAAAAATCAAAGCAATACCTTTGGCTCATCATCCTAGAACTTGGCGACTCTTTTCATCGGAAAATACAAAAAGAAAAACAAACAACGCCAACTTGGAGAGTCTGTATCAATGGGAACTGGTTCAGCATATGTAATATTCTCTGTAGTCTTTTTGACTCTATAAATGGCTTGGCCTTTTTCATTGAATATAAACTTTTTAATCTAAAAAAACTTGGAGAATCTGCATTGGTGTTATTTCTATCCCTCGGTCTCAACTTCTTAGTCGTCAACACCATCAACATTATGAAAGATTACTGACCACCAATATATAAAAGAGAAAACAAGGGAATCTCGTGCTGATCGTGTCCAAAAAAAAAAAAAAAAGTTATCCAATTAATTTCATATGTGCAAAAGCTCAAGGATCCGCAGAGCGAGTTACTTTTACTTCGTAATTGTGCGGGAGTTTCCAAATTATACTTCACGTTGCGCACCACCAATCTGTCTGTATTGCAGCAGGCTACTGCCGCCTTTGACAACCACTTAATGCAGTTCCTTAGGAACTTAATCACCGGTGATGGTGCTGGGTTCGGTCCCTTGCAGCAACGTATTGCCACCTTACCCATTAAGGACGAGGGTCTTGGGGTTTATACAATGGAAGACACAAGCAAATATTGTTATCTTGCCTCGCAATACCAGACAAGGTCCGTACAACAGGTCATTCTTGGTGTTTTGCATGCTGATGCTTTCAACCAGTGTTCTGCCTATTTACATGCTCTTCAGTCCTTTATTCAGGTTTGTGGTTTGCCCACTAATTACAACATTAATGATGGCGTTGCCCATTTTATGCACGCATTGGCAGTTACTTACTTTGATGTTGTGAAGAAGAAAATTCCGAGCCAATTTGTTATGTCAACTAGAGATTCAATTTTATGGCAATGTAACAGGACTAAGCATGCACATGATTTTTTGTTGGTTGTACCAATTGGTGGGCTCCATCAGTGTCTTGGGCCTAGGAAGTTTCGGGCTGTTGTGAGTTACTGGCTTGGCGTCCCTTTGTTCTCTGAAGGTAGTCTTTGTTCTAGCTGTAACAGAGAGATGGACACCTTTGGTGATCATGCTTTGCACTGTGCCAGCGAAGTTGGGCTTAAGTATAGACATGACCTTGTTCGTGATGTTATTGCGGATATGTGTTACAAGGCCGGTGTGCATGATCGGAAAGAAGTTTCTCTGGGTTTTTTTTTCTAACGAGGGAAGTGCTTTGAGGCATGCTGATATCCTTGTCTACGGTTGGGAGAACGTTCAAGATATGTGCTTTAGATGTCACCGGTGTCTCTCCTTTCACCAGTGGTTGTGCTCGCTCTTTCACGCCCGGTCAAGCTATCTCTAATGCAGTTCTGCGTAAGCGTAACAAGTACTTACACAAGTGTGCTGCTCATGGCTACAGTTTTGGTGTCTTGGCTTTCACAACTCTGGGAGAGCTTGGTGAAGATACAGTCACTTTTATGAAGAGACTGAAGAATTTCTTAAACAACAACGATGCGAATAGTGGTCATGGTAGTTTCCTTTTTCATAGATTGGGTGTGGTCATTCAAAAGGGTGTTGGTGCCCAGCTTGTTGCTAGGTTACCAACCAAAAATTTATACGATCCTCTTGATTTTCTTAATGAATATTAAGCTTTAAAAAAAATGGGAATCTCAAAAGTATGAAAGATTACTCACCAGTATCATAATTATACTGAATTACTCATCTGAGAGTATCATTAGAGTCAAGTGGAGGAGCCAGAAACTAGATTAAAAGGAAACAAAGTTTTGTTAGAAGTAACAAGAAAACAAGATTAGGCTTGGAGGAAAATTTTAACTTGGAAGCCCAATGAACAAAGGTAACAAGTGCACACCATTGCTTTATACTCCCTTCGTTTCTGGAAAAGAGATACTTTCACTTTTCCAATTTGACCTATTTTTAGGCTAAAATGAAAAAGTGAAAGTATCTCTTTTCCAAAAACAGAGGGAGTATATTGGATCCGCCCCTGATTAGAGTGAGGAGTCTCTCGTTTACTCGAGCTTTATCTAAGTGACGAAAACAAAGACATTCATTCTGAACTCTACCTGTTATTATGACAATAAATTAGCCACATTGGTAGGGAAAATGTTACGAGTTATCATATTTTAACGGGCAGAGTGGTAGTTTTATAAACCAATGATCAATTTTTTTACTGTTACCAGTCAACTGACGCACAAGCACCCAAAATTTTTCCGTCTTTAAAAATTATATTTGTATACAAAATTTCAATTAAACCATTAGGGTATTTGTAAAGTCTGTTAAGGGTATTTATGAAAGCTCATTGGAAATAGGGGTAATAATAATATTTCCACAAAGCTTGGGGAATTCACGTTCCAAACAGAAAAACATAGCGAAAAAAGTAGCATAGTCCACGAATCGAAATACAAAAATAGCTCAAAAAAGAACCCTTTAAAGGATGATGAGCCCACAAAATAAAAAAAAAATAAAAAAATCTATAGTTCAAAGTTGCTGAGCACATGGGCATTGAAAGGAAACTGATATAAAAATCCTATAGATATACTTTTATCATACCTAGCAAACTAGCAAATTTCGAAATGCAGTCTGTTTCGAAAATAACGCTGCAGAACAAAAATGACGAAAGATGGAACACAATGTACTATCGTCAGATCAAATGTAACAACTAAATTGGGTAATCAGGAAAAGTTTGAAATATTGATTCTTTTTATCGTGACCGATAAGGATTATATGCGTTATGAAGTAACGATATGCATGACATATAGTCTAGAAAATGGAACGGAGATTGACATGCTCAGATGCAGCATCAGCAGCAAGTAAAGCAACATTCAAGAATCATTAAATGAGTTTTGCAAAGACAGACCAACAGGGTTCTGTTGGCAATATGCCCACCTCCATTAACAAGAAGAAAAAGAAAGTAGATGTGGAGGTGGACAGAATGCCAAAAGTTTCTGTTGGATATTCTTTGATAAACCCACATGATCATGTAACTTAAGCCACGGCTCTGTGTTTTTCTCTTCAAACACAGCAGAAGAGGACATATTTATAGGAGGAAGGATCGATCTAATCTAGTGGGTGTAATGAGAGAGAGAGAGAGAGAGAGAGTACTGGGCATAAATAGGGACAGATGGGAAAATTTAAGAGGTAATAATATTGAATTAGCAGCTACCTATTATGGCTATATGGTTTCATTTCGATTCATCATTATCACCATCTCTTCAATCTCGTTACTGATGATACAAACACTAAACTCTATAGAGACGAGACCACCACATTAAGAGGGAGCCGAAGAGAGATCAAAAGGGTTTATTTTTCTTGGAAAGATATGCAGGTGTATATACATATTGAGTGTATCAAATCTTAATGTATATATAAATCTAGAGAAATATAAATGAGCTATCCAGTACTTTTATTATTTTATCTTACTAGTTTCTGCAGCAATCATCCATATGCTACCTTGACCGGTTTGAACGTGATCATGACACCGTATCAGAATCAAACGAGGCACTAGCTAACATCTAAGTAGCTAGCGTGTTTGTGAGTAATAAACTTTAGGTCCTCATTGTCCAGACTCCAGGGTCATTAACGTTTTCTTATCTACGTACATAATTATTGATAGCTAGATAAATCCAAAATACAGATCAAGCTTCACCGTTAAGGAATTAACTACAGTCAAACACATTCAGCTAGTTAAACACATTCATCATGAGATTTCAGCTCATAGATTCAGCTAGTAATCGGGTTCATTCATTTATGCATGCAAGCCCACGATATATAGGAACCACACAACTATAAAGGTGGGTGTTGTGTTATAAGTGTGAACATATAATTTTGTTTCTAGAAAACTGGCATGCATGGTCGATAGAGTCGAAGTTGTTTTTGTCATCATCATAATAAGATGCTTTCTGTCTTTTCTTTTTCTTTCTGTTCTGTAAAATGTCAAAAACGTTCACTTTTAACTCATTTGTATGGTTGAAACACCAGAAGTACTTCCTTTGAATTTGTAGCTAGAGCTAATCATTTACAAGCACAACTGATGCCAACTTTTGGCGAAATAGATTATCGTGGGCAAAGACTCTAAGCCACTAAAATAAGCCACTGTAGAAAAACAATTTTACACAACTAGATTTTGTAATGAACTAGTTAGAATCTAAACAAGAATCGGGTGAACCAATTCTTCCTTCCAGATGATTGAGATCAGTGAAAGACGGGCAACACCGGCTGAAGCAGTATAAACGTTCATGGTGTGTTCCCATTAAAAATCCTTAATCAAACAAAACACTAAGATTAATTAACTCTCTTCTAATTTGAATACAGATTTCTAATCTGAATGCCGGGCAAGAGAAAAAATAAGAGCAAGAAACTGGTGAATACAAAGTGTAACAATCATTACTTTGTAACGGACGTTCGTTTGGTACGACCTCAAAATCAAATACTAGGAACTGGAAAAATGAAAACTCTTCTGGATTGTACCATCCAAAAACTATTGAATCCATTAAAAAATACCGGTACGTGAAAAAGACAGGTCTGGAATCGTTTAAATGAGTTGTCTGTTTAATATTTTTTTAAGTAATACCGATTCATAATTCGTGAGAAGTGTTTTCGGTTTATAATTCGTGCATGGAGGTTAATGAGAGTACAGAACCCGAGAGATTATAAGTCCAGACTCCAGTGTTAAAGAAAAGCCAGCAAGGGAGAAATGATGATTAATTATTGATCGTGTAGACAATTAATGAAAAAACCAATGCATAGAAGTGGGGGATTATAACTTATTAAGCAGGTGAGGAGAGTGGGTGGAGTACTGGGTGATGGATGTGATGACGAGGGGACAAAGGGATTGATGGAGAGCGTGATGGTGCGCTATTACTACTGCATTTTGCATGGCAACCATGACATATGATGGGTTTTAATTATTGTATTTGATTTTCTCGTGGAGACTGTGTTAATTACTCTTACGAGGCCATTCATTTCAGTGGGTAACGGATAGCTCTACGTAGCCGTGAACTTAAAAAGAAACGCATTACATGTTTTGCTCTTTTTTTTCATAAAGGATAAACCTCAATTGATTACATTAATACGGATTCAATATCCAGATCATTTCATGGGCTTTTCTGGTCATTACATGACTTTTTTTTTTTTTGACAGATAAATAACACTGGCTATTACAACAACACAACACTTTGATCCCATACCATCAAACTAGTTGATTCTTCAATTTCAACCACATCCATACTATTTTCAATAAATCAAGAATAAGATAATAGGATTTGTTTAAATGTCCCTATTAGTTTTGTTACGAATAAAACCAAAAAAGCGCTCTACACAAAGTAGTTGTTTTAGGATCTTCAAGTGATCCAACCATTTCTTAAGGTTTTGTATGATAATTAAGCTATCTCATCTATAGTAACACACTAAATTAAGATACCATTTGATTTCTGTAACATCATGAATCGGTCGGAACCGGTCATCGGAATCGTCGGAATCGGTCGGAATCTGGAAAGGTATATTTGTGTATGTTGATGCCATTGTTGATGCAGTGTCTTTAGCAGTTGTTGCTGAAATAGTAGCCATTGTTGTCGGAGTTGTTGCTGTTGATGGAGTTGTTGTTGTTGATGTTGTAGAGATTGAAGATGAAACTCTTTTGAAACAACCCATTTTCCCCTTCTTGAACACCATCACTGCACAACCCCAACCCAGGGAACTAGAAAAAATCCATGAATAATATCCAAAGTTAAACTGAAATTGAAAACCTAAAATACAGGAAATAAAATAGTTCAAAGAGGCAGGATCAAACATCAAAGGAGGAATTAGAAAGAGTGGATAGGAAGAAAGATTAAGAGGTTGTTGATCCACCCAAATCTGCTCCTATGGAGCCGATCTGGGAAGATTGGTTTAGACGGCTTTAGAGTTTTGAATCGGAGGAAAAAGAAGAGAGTAGAAGGGTTCTTGGAGAGTTTTCTCTTTCTTTTATCATTTTTTCTCTTCAATTATAACAGGGAGGTAGTCAAATGGGAATTAGAAGGGTTCTTGGAGAGTTTTCAAATCTCATGTTAATCAATAGAGATTTTAAGAGAGTATCCTAACCTCCGTTGTTATTGGATAAAGACCCTTTTTTTTAAGTCTCTTTGATTCCCTAGAACTCCATGTTATTGGATTGAGAGTTCTTAAGAGTCACTCAAATACCCTTGTTATCAGATTTATATTTATATGTCTTTGATTTGGAGATTTTGGAGGACTTTTGTAAGAAAATAGACATAACAAAAATCTCTCCTGAATAGGTGAGATTTCTAGAGGCTTTGAAATTTGGGTTATTTTCTGATAAGCATCAAATTTACATACAAATTTCTTATATTTATTTTACAATGATCTAGCATTATAAATTAGGGGTCAGGGGTTAGCCCAGTTGGCCAGTAACCTGACTCTGAAGTAGGAGATCAGCGGATCGAGTCTCCGCTCAAGAGTTTGGAGATCTCATGAAATACTCCTCTTATTTTTATGTAAATTAAAGTTTAAGTTCTTAATGCATCTTCTTTCCTATTAATTGTTTTTTTATAGAATGGTCTAGCAGCCAAACTCTAGTTGTTTTACATTCATTGTACTCATTCTTTTTCATTTATGTCGCGTGATATTGTTCTGTTATGGTGAAGAGAATAAATTATTGATATAAAAAAACGAAGAAACATAATAAGAAAAAAAACACACAGATTGTGTGATACATATACTATAAAAATTTGACAATTGACACTTACAATTTACTCATGGTAAGTTTATAAATATTGTAACTTGCATAATACCAAAGGTGGTGGATAATTTGAATGTTTTGATTAGATAGTATACATTTTTTTGTCTCTACAAGAGCCTCGACTAAAATTCGTACTTACATATGATATCACAAAAATTCTTTACACATCTACTAAATTTGTACCTATACATCACAAAGACTCTTTATAATACTCTCATAAAATCACTAGAAATCTCTAGATTTCCAGAGAATCTCTGGAAGTCGCTCAAATTAAATATCTATGAAAGTCTATAGAATTCTCATTTGACTACCTCTCTGTAAATTAATCGCGAGAAATGTCATACTTTTGAAATATAATATATTTTGGAATGGGCTCGAAAATATCTACATAACAAGATCCATCGTTGAGATAAAATTGGATTTTTTTTTTTTTACTTAAAACCATGCTAAGGATACATTATGCACGCAGGTGCACATGGCAAAAACCTATTTCCTATAGGAATGTGCATTATGCGCCCAAGTGAAACTTGGCTAAAACTTATTTTTATAAGAATAAGCCTTATGCACATAAATGTAACCTGGCCAAAATACATTTTTTTATATGAATATAACCACTTGTCTTGTATTTTACTGGGCTATTAGGAGATATTTGGCTCTGACTAAACATTTGGTTTGTTTTGTTACAAACAAGTGGATGAGCATACTATTAAGGTTACCAAGTATGTAGATAAACACGCTTGTATCAACAGAATTTGTACAAGTCCGAAGAAAACAACAAACTCTACTTGAGTTACAAGTGTCATTAAAGCATATATATAAGAGAAGATACATACTCACTGCAGCCTAGCAAGATCAAGAGTAGATTACATGTCAAGTTTGGGTTTATAATAAGTTATTGGGTTTGTTGGAAAGCTAAAACCAAAGCCTTAATTAAGTTGTATGTTCTTATCAAGGTGGATACAACTGCCACCTGAGGTTATGGATCAACTCTTGAAGAAGAACAATGGATCCATAGGTGTTGATATAACTGATATTGATGAAGATTTCAGTTATTGTTGTCTTGCATTAATTCTTATTTCAAAGTCTTTTTAAGAATGAATGAAGACCATTTGTGGGTTTAGATGTTGTTTTCTTACGGGAAAATATGGTGGAACGTTTCTTACAGCAGTATCACTTGATGAAAATAATTATCTATAGCGTCTTGCCATTTTTAACTGTGATTCTAAAAACAAAGAAAATTGGCAATTGTTTTTAAACCTCATTAATGATAGGCTATTAGAGATTCCAGCTTCATTGTCATTCATTAGATAGACAAAAAGGGATAGTCCCCACACTTCAAACAATCTTTCCTTTGAATTAAAATAATCATAATAATAATCTTTCCTACCAATGGGCATAGAATTGTTTTAGGCATATTTTTGATAATTTTAAAATCAAACACAAGGGAACTCATATAAAGACACTAATTAGGGTGCAACAAAGTCATATAGGAACAATGATCACAATAGATACATGGCTATTATGGAATCAAATAACAAATAGGCACATCAGTGGTTTCAAGATGTTCCAGCACACCAATAGGCTAAATCTACATTTGAGACTACTTCAAAATGTGAACATGCTACCAACAACTTTCCGAAAGTTTCAACAATTGGTTATTGGATGTAAGGTCCAAACCTTTACATAGAATTCTTGAAGGGTTTAACTTGAAGATAATGGTTTTGATGTTTAACAGAAAGATGAAAAACATGAAATGGAAAGTTAAGGGGTTAATTTTGGTTCCTAAAGCAGATAGGATTATCAAGAATAAAGTTGATAAGAATATGAGATCCAATTTTTTTGGTACAAGTGAATTTTGTTGTTGTATGCATGACAATGACACACTGAATATATAGGATATGATCTTGTAGGAGAAAACTTACAGTTGTTATGTATAGGAAATAACTAGACTACCAAGTGTGCATGTTGTTGATGTAGCTTTCCGTCTACACCTTTATATCAACAGGTAACTAGTATTCTTCTTATTTAATAGTACCTTCATTATAGTATTGTGCTTGTTGTGAATTTAAAAAGTTCTTTTTTTTAAACTTAAATACATTTAAACTTGGTACTGGTAACTTGGAGGAAGATTATCACAAAGTTTCATCTTATGGGAAAGCTTGTGAAGGACAACTGAATCCATGTGTTAATCAAGATAAATGGGTTGAGGTGAGTTGTACCAACTCATCCCATTTGATCTAATTTAATGCAGTTTTGTTTTGTGGGTTAGTTGAGTTGATGAATATTAAATGTCATTATTCAATTGACATCATTAAATGGAATACACGAGTTCAAATCAAAGACAAGTATGATGCTGAAGGAGATGAATCTAAGAAGAAGCAAAAAGAGCATGTAGCAATTGTGGGTCTTTAAACCACAATATTAGAACTTTCTCGTCCAAGAAACTGATGCACCACCATCTGTTAGTAGTGGAAGTGAAAGAGAAAAAGTCAGAGCTACTACACCACCACCACTACCATAAGGCAGAGGCAGAGCTATTGCACCACCATCATCACCACCACCACCACCACAACAACAACAAAGAAGAGGCAGATGGAGAGATGATGATGCACTACTACCACAAGGCAGAGGCTTTGACAACAATAATAGTACCATAAGGAAGGGGCGGTGGGAGGTCTGTCAGCTACAAGGTCTGCTACTATTGGAAACTAACAGAATATGTATGGGTCCATGCCTGATGGAATGAAAGAACCTAACAGACCGCACTCTTAAGTCTTCAAACCACCAGTATGAGGCCTTACTTCACTTACATTATCAGTTGTTGTTTCCATAATAATGGTACTACTCTGTTTGGAGCATTTTTTTGGTTTATATATCAGTTGTGGATGCTCTTTTTATTTCATTACTAGATAAATTAATCTTGAAACTTGAAATCATGTGAATGGAAATACATTTTGTTTAGGATGATCTTTTTTTTTTTTTTTTTTTTTTTCTTCTTTATGATTGGTGCACCTTTGAACCTCTCACATATTTTTGCAAATACATCTACACGAACTTTTGAAGCAATGATCATTTTCATTGGTGGATATTTCTCCTTAGATGCATGTGAAAATTCTGGCCATTATGAATAAACCCAATGAGAATCACTACCACGCTTGAAACACTTATTACCTTACTATCGTTTTTCTGTTTTTGGTGATTCTGCAGCTTTGTCTAACCATTCAAACTTATCATATTTTGGTTGATTGAAATACTTTAGAAATATTCTTCCTTTGTTAGCTTCAGTTTTTGCTTCTTAAACTCTATGTGTCCCATCATATTTTCTACACTTTGAATACATGTATGAGAATTGCATGGCTGAATGAGAAGATGATTTGCTAATTTGATAGCTGTAGTGAGACTAAAAATAGAACACTTTATTAGTGCGGCCTCCAAACTGTAGAATACAAATTATTATTACCTCCTCTATGTAAATATAATATTTTGAGTTACCTCCTCTAATGGTGGATCTACTTATATTGCATGTAGAGCTTGATCTACTTACAACAACAATTCTACGTACACTTCAAAAAATACAATTTATTTGATGTTTAGATGTGAAATATCAAATCTTCATCATATAATTCAGATCGGAAGAGGAGACTTGATTGTTCAATAATCATTCTTGGGACAAATCTGGTCATACAGATCATTCATCCTAGGCGTCCATGTGTACCAGATAAGATATTTCGAACTGATAGTATTTTGTGTAGTCAAAATGCCAAGCTTGATATAATCTAGGTGGACATAGTTCATGAATCATCTAATTAGGAAATAAATGGAAAACTTAATTAACGATGCTGAACAGAACATCTTTGGAATCATTGGAGTACTTGGAAGTAAAGAAGATTTCAAGTAATGTTGAAGAACCAAGGAGATCAAGCATTCGGATGAGAAGCTACAAAGTTTATTTATTTTGTATTCCATATGTATTGATAGTTTTGTCACTAAACTTGACAAAGGGGGAGATTGTTAGAGCACTGCTCGGTCGAACTCGCAAGCGTTGCTATCTCAAGCTTGTTTGTCAAGTTTAGTTGCCAAAACTATAAGTCTTGATTTCTAGTCTACTTATAGCTAAGTCTCGAACTAGGATAGTAAGTGTAGTTGAGCTCTAGACTCCACGGCGTTCATCATGCAAAGACGAATAAATACTCAAGGAACTTGTGGAACTTCATTGACAAAAAGGTATGTGGAGACTTGAACTTATCTATCACTCAAAAGTCTATCTATTCTATCTCTTATCTCGAGACAAAAGCGTATTGCAATATAGACTTCGATTATACACATTTGCTATTTCGAGCCGAGTTTATCTCGCTTATCTATTTATCGAAATATGTGTTGGTAAGCTTTCGCTTTGGCCAAGTTCATCTTTACTCGTGACGAAAGTCATGTTGATTATTTCAATAACTTGAAAATCGCTTTGATGAAAAATAGTTTGTGAATAACAACTATGTAACATCCTCTAAGAAGTTTCAATGATTGAAATGAGAGTTTAGAACATGTAACCATCTTTGGATGTAAACATGGTGTGTTCTCACATTTGTGTAAAATTCCAAAACCGGGAACCCAAAGTATGCGTACCCGTACGCGTACGGGCGGTTGTTGGAAATCCGGGTAAATATGCGTACCGTACGCATACTGGCGGAAAGTTCACGTCCGTGAATTTCTGCTAGAGTTTGAAAGTGAAAAACAAACTCAATCCGGTTACTTAAGTATGCGTACCCATTTGCATACTTAAGTAGGTTACTTTCTAAATTCGGTTTTTTTCATGAACTAAAACATTTATATATTAAGGAATGCAATCTTTGCAAACCGTGGCTATAATGTACATGAATCGATTCGAGTGAATCAAAAACGATTTTGCTTCGATTGTGTCTTGTATACTTCTATAAGATCTAAGCAATTGAACAACTCTCTAACTAGTTCATTTGAGTCACTTGAACTAGTTATGGTGAAGATGAATAAGGTTGATACGAAAGTGCTCATATGGCTAACCATTGGTTAACTATTGTTGAACCAACTAAGTGTACACGTTTAGGTACGGTTACTCAAACCTAAATGAAGTTACATTTCACTTGTGTATAACAAGCTAAGTTCGATCTAACGGTTGAAAGATATTAGCTTGAATCTAATCAGGTTTTCATCTAATGGTGAATATTGAATGATTTGTTACCAAGGTAACTTAGATTGCAAACCCTGATTTGGAGACTATATAAAGAAGAACTCTAGCAATTGGGAAACCTAATCCCCACACCTCCTGTGTGATACTAGTTGTATAAGCTAGAGTTGATTCTCCTTTAACCTTAATGTTGATGGTGTTTTTTAGTTCAGGGCTAAAATTGTAAAACCTTGTATTTAATGCGCCGTCTGCAAAAGGACTGAGCCATTTAAAAGTAATGAGTGCACGGGCCTCTCTACTCACACATGTATTGAGCAATTCAGTATATTTATTCAGAATGGTGCATGTAGTAACAATCCCAAACATTCTGTGAAACTCTCGCCTGCATTACTCATTAGTGTATGGTTTATTGAGTATTTTACTATGCTATGTTCCCCAGCTGAACCCTTAGTATTGGTATGACATGACAACTAGTGTTCACTCGCAGCTGAGTAGCATGAATTTCCTGAAGTATCAAAATTAAGGTCTGCATGAAAATGCTCAATCAGAAGACGCGCTAACTGCTCTCCGAGAATAAAAGAATTTTGTGTCAACACGCAGAATTTCTTAAATATGTTCAATTTTGTGATAACTAAAAAGATTCAAGTTTTCGTCCTAATTAATTAGGAAAATTAGGTCTTTTGCGCCTTGTGCAAATATCTCGAACCCTATTGGTCGAGGCCAAACCTAGGTAAGCTAGGAAACTGATCCGCCATGGAGCTAGTAGGAGCAAAATCCTACCAGAAAACAAGAAACAAAAGAGGAACTATGGCAAACAGGAGCAATGACAAAGGAGGTGTGGCAACGCCACATAGCTGGCCAATCCGCCCCAATGGGTGTCGCCTGTGGCCGTTGGCCACGCTCCATCTTTCTCTTGCGGGCCCTTTCTCCCATCAACCAATCAAATCGCTCAAAACCCGCCACACACACTTTTTATAAAGATTGGAAGTTGGTGGGTCGATGCGCCTAATTCCATTAGGAATCTAATCTATACGGCCCAAGCCAGTCTCCAAAAAACAATCACGCCCGTAAGATTTGGCCACTTGATTTATTAAGTTTAGCCGCTCCCCAACGCGCCCAAATAGGAATCGCCATGCCACCACAAACAGAGTTCCAACACCGTTGCTGCATTCTGCACCCAAGTATTGGGATCGTCTACAAACCATCCCAAACCGCGCCTGGTAATCATCACAGGCGCCATGCCAATTGGCTAGCCAACCTGCCAAATCACGCCAGTATGCCGATTGGCAGGCCATGCCATTCCGCGGCAGCATTATGCCAATGGCTTTGGTCAAACCATAGGGAAACCCTATTTTTCTAGTCATGGCCCAATTATGCCCCTCTGGGCCCACAACATGCCACAAGCCATGTGGGACCAAGGAGACCCTAAAGAATGGCGCCCGAACCATATTATGATTACCCATGATTTTCCATGGACATGCCCACGTTATGGCCTTGCCATGGTATCTTTGATCAAAACGGCATAGGCAGTATTTGCCAAGATGCCGCCGTTCCGCGCCACTTAGGGTTTTGATATGCCAAACCTTAATTTGGCCAGGACCATTACGCCGCACCATGCCAAATAGCATCACCTAGGCATTAAGTTCGATGTGGCAACTAGAGATAATATCATTAAGCCATATTTGGATCCAACACCAATATGCCAAAATGTAGCAGGCGCCACTTTGACCACTACGCCATTGGCAGGCGCCACCTTGCCATAAGCGAGCGCCACCTTGACACTACGTCATTTGCAGGCATAACCTCGCCACTTATCTACTAACAGACGCCACATTGCCATTGCGCCAATAATAGGTGCAACATTGTCATTGTGCCACTAACATGCGCCACATTGCCACTGTGCAGCCGCCACTATGCCATTATGTTGCATAGCTTGCGTGCGATTGGTCGGAATAACTAGGTCTTGCACATTAGACCCACTCAGTAACTTGTTGCATATTTTTCCATGAAACACTCGAGACATCAAACATGTCACAAACTAGGGGATACTCATCAGGGTATTGGTATGGCGGTTTACAGCGTGCGGCGTGCAATGCGCTCCTTACAAGAAAGTGTCAGGAAAGAGCGGACGGTTAAATAGCAGTAAGAGGATAGTGGGTGTAAGGCTGACCAGTTTACCCTCACAATGGGAACGTGATGGTAAACCGCTTCTACACAACCCCACTTCTCCATTACTTAATTGTCTCAACTTCCTACGAGATCAAGGGTGCTCAATGACTAGTATAAATAGGTTTTCAACCTATTTCAACCAATAACAGAGTTTTTGGTTAACAACAAGTATCCAGAAAAATACCAAGAAATGATAGCTTACATTCCGCAAGCTAGTTCTATATTTTGATACAAGTCATAAAACAGCCACACCCTCAAAATTCAATATTCTGATATCAACACCTTCTTCGCTTTCCTCCCTAAGATCAACCCTTCTCCTTCACTTTGTGACCGAAGCAAGTCTGGAACGGATATTTCTTGTTTTAGGCCGGAATTGTACAGATTGATCTCTCGAATCTAAAGTACTCCCGTGCAGTGCATTTTTTTAGGGTTTTGATTCGTTTCTTGGTGGCACACTCAAATTTACCAAAACCAGCAGAATCAGTTTTTACCCCAAAATACTTAGGTTTTTCACGAAACCCTGTAGGTTAACGACTTAAAGACTTCATTGGGATTGTGAAGCCAGACCGAACTATTTTCTCTGTAGTTGCGTGATCTGTTCTTGCTGTTTCTATCGTGATTGAGTACAATCGTAAGATTGGCTTGAGATCTATATCTCCGATAGGCAAGATAGAAAAGTAGTCACAAACACCTTCGTCTCATCGTTTGTGATTCCACAATATCTTGTTTCGCTAGTCGATTAATATTATTGTGAGGTGATTGATATTTCTTGACTGTTATTCGGGAATATAAGTCCGGTATATCAATTGGTTCCTGTTAACCTTGATTTATCAAAACACGGAACAAAACTCGTAGGTATTTCTATGGGAGACAGATTTATCTATTTCTGTAGACTTTTCTATGTGATACAAATTTGTTTATCAAGTCTTCGACTTTGGGTCGTAGCAACTCTTAGTTGTGGGTGAGATCAGCTAAGAGAATCAAGTGCGTAGTATCCTGCTGGGATCAGAGACGTAAGGAGCGCAACTGTACCTTGAATCAGTGTGAGATTGACTGGGGTTCAACTACAGTCCAGACCGAAGTTAGTTTGTAGTAGGCTAGTGTCTGTAGCGGCTTAATACAGTGTGGTGTTCAATCTGGACTAGGTCTCGGGGTTTTTCCTGCATTTGCGGTTTCCTCGTTAACAAAACTTGTGGTGTCTGTGTTATTTCTTTTCCGCATTATATTTTGTTATTATATAATTGAAATATCACAGGTTATGCGTTGAATTGATCAATTGGTAAATCCAACCTTTGGTTGTTTATTGAAATTGATTGATCCTTGAACATTGGTCTTTGGTACCGTTCAAGTTATCTCTCTTATATTCAATCGGGCTCGCAAATTATTATTTGTTTGATTACGGATTGAATTAAGAGATTGAGATATAACTCTTTGATATATTTTTTATAAGATTGAGTCTAACTGTCTAGTTGATTCTCTTGTAAGTATATTTGAGTTAGTCCATACAGATTGCTAAGCGAAATATTGGGTGGGGTTGTTAGACCCCCGCTTTTTCAGGTACTGGTCTGCAATGTTTGGATGCCTAGGATATTTTGAGCGGTTTTTTATAAGCATGTAAGTGTGACGCATTTTCACCCATAACTACATTATCTAGGACTCATTTTATTTCTAATAAAGTTGTTTTAAGTCTTTTCTAGGGATAAGCTCTTGCGGCAAAATTGGCTCGAAAAGTGGTGTTTTACACCCCAGGATAGAGTACTAAAGGCACCCCAGAACTGCACCGGAAGCACCCCAGAAATACACCGGAGGAACCCCGAAAAAATGTTGAAAACACCCCAGAAAAAGTGTTAAAGGCACCCACCAAAATTACTAAAGGCACCCTCAAAATGGATAAGGGCACCCCCAAGGCAGCCGAGATGTTAATGGCGCACGTGTTTTGGATCAGGGCACTTCATCCTCTACATTTCAAATTTGAGTTTTTGGCCGGAAAATGGAGCAGTAAACTGGCAGAGTTTAGAATCAAGAATTTGACGTGATTTCATGAGACTCAATGGCTGGGAATTGTTGGGATGATGTGACTGGTCTTAACAAGTCTGGTATGGCTTATTTTATAAATTTGTCTAGATTCTCGCGTGGAAGAAGACAGGGTATCTCGGGTTTTGGTTATTCCATTTCGAGTCCTGAGTGTGTAATTGAGAGGTTTCCGTGTACCTGATGCATGTTTGACCACTTCTGGATGTGCTGGGAGTATTTTGGCATGAGAAATCAGCGTGATAAGAGAAGAAAGGGAAGAAAATATTCCCGAGAAGATTTTCATTCACTGCCGAGTAATGGAAGATTATATGGAGTTATGACGCATGATTTTGGTGTCTGAAGGAGTATATAAGGTGTGGTGGAGTGGCAGAGAGTTTGGGGAGTTCAGGGAGAGAATAGGGAGACGTTTTAGAGCATCAAAAAAATCAAGAAAAAAGTTACAGGAAGTTGCTGCTTTCTGCTGGTGAAGAAGGTACGAAGAACATAAGACCCTTAAAAACCGTCGTTCTTCAACAGTGCCAGTGACGGTATTCCTTTATCGTTTTCTGTAACAATTGATTTTGTAACAAATATAAGTGTTACAAAACCCGGTTTTTATCATTTTTTTTCTCCCATTTCATCATTTGTGAACCATTTTTGAGCATTAATAAAGATGAATTTTGAGCATGTTTCCATGATAATGATGAGCTAATTCTCGCGTAATCAAGGCACGGAGGAAGCTATTGTTGCATGAATAATTGGTAATTATTTTACTTTTCTCTAATTTGCAATTTATAATTCACTCAAATCATTGCTTTGCAAAATTTTAATTGTTTGCATAATTTTTCCTAATTAGTTGTGATTCAATTAGATAGGTTATACTTTGGTTAGATAATCTATGCTTAAGGGATACAATTAATGTTTGAGAATATGCTTGATAATTTGTGAATTAAGAAAAAGAGATTTTAAAAATAATTAGAGTTTTGGAATTTTTATCATCATTTATTCATGTGTAATAGTGGAATCTAGTGTCTTGGTTATTTTCAATCTTAAAAAAAACAATTTTGGATTTAAATTTTCTCTACTTTTAGTTTAAATAAGTCTAAATTCAATTGCTTTCACAAGTCTTACGAACCTATTACTACCATTATTCAAAATTACATCAGTTTTGCCTGATTATCCCCTCCATCCTCTTTGTTAATTCTTTATTCTTTCAAACGGATCAATCTTTCGACCTTTATGTATATTATTATACTATTGATCATACGGAGAATAAGTGTGAAACGATTGAAAACTTTCTCCTCCTGCAACAAAAAGGTTTTCTCTCCTCAAACTCGATTTTGGACCCACCTTCTTGGAGTAATCCGAACATGAGAGGAGCAAAATTTACTACTCAAAACATCTCTCGTATGCTATCTAAGTCAGAGAACCCACATGCAAAGGATACTACTAATGATCCAGTAAAAGCATTAAATGCTTCTCAACAATTGGAATCTGGCAACACTAATGAAGGTTGTACTTAGTTTTGTGATCCAATGATTACTTGTGCTACAAATTTGGCTTAGACAAACATTGAACCAGATCAGGGAGTTAACTCAATGACTCATCCAGAACCAATCACAATTGTGGATTGCACTCAACAAGGTATGGTTCAATTTAATAGCAATCATGGGAGAGAAAGAAATGGTAATCTTCCTAGGCATGGTAAGAGAATCATAATGGAGATGGGTGGACCTAGCAATACCAATAATTTGGATCTTCCAACTCACCAGGAAAATATAAATGAATGCAGTATCTTTTTTTAATACACTTTGGCTTTTGTTCCGAAACAAGAAAATGCTCATCTTAATTCTGTCTTGGATGCTGGAAGTGGTCTTGGTTATAACATTCTTAAATCCTATCTAGCTATGGGAGAGTTTTATGATTTATTTGATAATTACAATTCTGAGAACATTTATCCTGCCATCATTCATACCAATAGAGCTTTTGAAGAACCTATCTGCTCTCTTATTCATCATTTTGAACAGAATCAATCAAGTCACAACTCATATAGCCAACACTTCGACTATTTTAATAATACCTAAATTGTTCTGGATGATAATAATAATTCCCCTAATTCTTAATTATCCTTCACATTATGGGAAAGTTTCATAGCAAAATCACTCTCGAAAGGTTCAATGGCAAAAATCTAGATGTTGATGACCAGGTAACCCACTTTCCTTCTTATCAATTCTTTATTACTTCTATACTTACAGTTTCTCTGTGAATTTTAATTTCACCTTATTAGTTCAAGTCTGCCTATCTAGAAAACCTAATTTCTGTAATATGAAAATTTTAAGTTGGAATGTCCAAGGATTTGTAGCAAAAGACATTAGAGATCATATGTATGATATAATTGAATCACATAATCCTGATATAGTTCTCCTAACAAAGACTAAAATTAGTGATAATAATGCAAAAATCTTAACTTAGAGATACTGCTAGCCAAATTCATTATTCATCATCTCTATAGGACTATCTGGTGGTCTCATCCTTCTTTGGAAAGATGGATTTCCATGTGATGTAGCTTGTAGTAAAGATAACATGTTTCACCTCTTAGTCACTTCTAATCCTTTTAAGCAAGAATGGCTTTTATCTTGTGTGTATGGGTCTACACACAATGATGTAAAAAAATTGCGATGGGAGTTCCTAAAAGATCTCATTGACAATATTTTTCAGCCGTGGGTAGTTCTGTGGGACCTTAATGTCCATCTGCATGATAAAGGTCGGACTTCTAATTCCCCTTCCATAAACAACTAGGTGTGCAATACTATAGATGATAATGGTCTTATGGACATGGTTAACAGGTAGCTATTATACTTGGAGTAACAAAACCAGTGGGAAATGATATAAAAGGGCTAGAATAGATATGTCTCTCCACAATGCTCACTGGCAAAGAGATTTTCCAGACTCAAAAGTTTTCATCTACCTTTTTGGGTTCAAACCATGGTCCTATTATTCTAGTTCTTGAAGCAGATTACCTAAAGCCTAGGAATTCATGGAAATTCTATAGATATTGGTTAAGCGATTGTACATGCTCTCATTTAATCTCTATGTGTTGGGAATCTTCTTCAGGCTCTAACGTATATCAGAAGCTTAATCAAACTATGAAAAGTCTGGCTAGGTGGAATATAGAGCATTTTGGGAAAATTAACTAACATATCACTCAACTCAATAGTAAACTATCTAATATTTAGTGTCTTCCTCATAATGACCAAATGGTTCTCAAATACATACTATCATAGATGAACTTCAATATTGGAAAAGAATATAAAATGAATTTTGGCAGCAGAAATCAGAAGATCGTTGGATCAAAGATGCTAACAATAACACTTCCTATTTCCACTCTTTAGCTGATAGAATGAGATCTATAAATGATATTACAACTCTTAGAGATCATAATGGATAGTGGTAGCATACAAGAGAAGAATTAGCTAGTTTTCTCACTAGCCACTTTTCTGCAATAGCAACAACTACATCCCCAACTTTGCAAAGTACTTCATTTAATCTCATTCAGCCAATTATTACTCAATCATAAAATGAAGCAATCATGAAAATGCCTTCAACTGATGAGATTCATAATATAGTTAAAAGTATAAACATTTGGAATACTCCGGGACCTGATGGTTATCCATCGGCCTTTTTTCAATCTCAATGGTCTATGGTCAATGAGGATATCATTAATATGGTGCAGAATTTCTTCTCTACCAAAAAGATGCATAATCACTCGAATCAAACGACCATCTGTCTTATCCCCAAAACCAAACATCTGGCTACCCTAAATGACTATATGCCTATCAACATATGCAATATTACCTATAAAATAATTTCTATGCTTCTTGTCAGTCAAATGAAACCACTCATAGCAAAAATTATCTCTCCAACTCAGGCACCTTATGTTCCCCCGAGATTCATTAATGATAATATCATCATTCTCATGAACTAGTTCATTGAATAAAGAAGTTTAAGAAAAAATGGGTCAGGTTGCTCTAAAGCTGGATATGTCGAAAACTTTCGACAAATTAGAATGGTCCTTCCTAGATAAGATATTGCAATCTCTTGGATTATGTGAAGACTGGAGAACTCTTATTCATCAATGTATTTCAACCACTTCTATTTCAATTAGACTGAATGACAACTCTTGTGAGTCTTATAGTCCTTTAGGTGTCTCCGACTGGGAGACCCTTTATCCCCCATCTCTTTATAACAACAATGAAGTTTCTCACTAAAAGTTTGAACCCAGCTGAAGAAAATAAGTTTATAATGGGTATTAAGGTTCTCAAAAATGTTCCTCCAGTTAACCATTTACTCTTTCCAGATGACTGCTTACTTTAGTTTCAAGCTGATCACACTAGTATTAATCAAATCCTTAAGATCCCTAAAAAAAATTGGAGATCTCTTCGGTCAGATGATCAATTTATCCAAGTCAACGACTTTCATAGAAATTGGATATAGTCAAAACTATTGGAGTTAAACAACTTTGGTCTCCAGACAAGTATCTTGGATTACCGATTCTGTTAGGTAAGTCAAAAACTACTTCCTTCAATTCAATTCAATTCAAGACTCTTTTCAACATAGACTTCAGAGGTGGAGTTCTAAAACTCTTGATCAAGCTTCCATAACAACTATAATCAAAGTAGTCTTAAACTCAATTCCTTCACATCATTAGTAACTTCGGACTTCCAAAGTACACTTTGAAACAACTTGATTCCATTCAAATGAGGTTTTGGTGGGGACATAACAGTAAAGGAGGAGTTAAATTCATTGCATGGGACTCTCTGTGTCATTCTAAAAATGAAGGAGGACTAGCATTTAGGAATCTAGAGCAATATAATAATACCTTGATAAATATATTAGCATAGAGATTATGGTACAGAGGAGGACCAATTATGGGTTTAAATCCTTAAACCAAAATACTCTTCGTACTATGATTTCATACATCTACAAAGTCCTCATAACAACTCTTCATGGATATGGAAAGGAATTGAAAAGGGTTTGGAAAATGTTAAGAAATTTTATAGGTGGGATATTACATTCGAAACTAAGATTCTTTTCTGGTTTGACAAATGGGTTAAAGATGTAGATGTACCTCATGTACCAAATAATATCTTCATGTTTGTGATCTCATGCTTCAAAACCCTAGAAAATGGAACATTCCTCTCATACAATCTCTATTTACCAAAAGCATTGTGAATCTCATTCTTAAAATGCATCTGGTGCAGTTTGGTGAAGATACAATGTATTGGGAACCAAACACGACTGGAAAATTCACATCCAAATCTTCTTACCAAGCTTTGACTTCTGATCTTCATCATGGACACCAACAACATCAATTCATTCCTGAGAAGATATGGAAGAAATCGTGGAGAACTAAAGCTCCACATAAAGTTAAACTATTCATATGGAAATTTCTGAAAGACATTGTCCTAACTAGAGTTAAACCTAGTCACTATAAACAAGGCATTGATAAAATTTTCCCTTTATGCAATAAGGAAGAAGAAACTCTGCGACACTTAATTAATGATTGTGCTGAAGCAAAACCTATCCAGTTGGCTATGAAAGTTAATATACACAACATTGATATTAACCATATATCAGTCAAGGATTGGATAATTAGTTGGTTCACCAATTCTTCCAACTCAGATGAAGACTAATGGAATTTTGAGGTCCTCAATATGATGATTACATGCAACTTGGTATTTGTGGAAAAACAGATACATTAAAATCTTTCAAAATAGGAAGGTGTATAACATTATTGCTGTAAGAAGCATTAGACCACGTTATGCAGCATACAAGCATAAGAATATAACTGCTTCTACTTGCAACACTCATACATGGTCCCCACCAACAACTAATCAAGTTAAAATCAATACGGATCCTTCCTTTGATGAAATAATAAAAAAAATTTACTATTGGTCTAATTGTGCGTGATTGTACAAGACTCTAAGGGGGCACTAGGGGTAGACAATTCAATGGAGGAATAGATCCATAGTCAGAATGCTTAGCCATGAAAGAAGCTATCTTTTGGCCAAGGAATTGAAAATGGATAATATAGTATTTGAGTCAAACAGTTTAAATGTAGTGAACTCTATTAGCAGTGTTACCCCCACTGTACATTGGATGAATCAAGGGATTGTTAGCAGTGTTACCCCCACTGTACATTGGATGAATCAGGGGATTGTTGAAGAAATAAAGCACTTGCTTTGTAGTTATTTTGGTAGTAGAAGTGTTGTTAGTAATGCTTGTTAGTAATGCTAAAAGAACTGGAAACATAGTGGCTCATAAGATAGCCAATAACGCTAGAACTGGAAAATCATCTTTCGACTTTTTTGACAACATCCCAGAAGAGATAACTCATATTGTAAGGGACGAGGTAGTCAGTCTGGTGTTATATTCAGCTAACTAATCAATGCAATGTTTTCTTTGCATAAAAAAACAACAACAAGAGATCTTCCTAGTCAACAATTTTTAATCTGAGGGAATGCAAAATGGAAAATGCTACACTTACTACATAAATGAGCATCTAATGAGGTCGGCATTAGACCCATTTCCCTTAGCTTCGAATAAGCTATAGCTAAAAGAAATCCATGGCACTTGGCTTTATGATCCGCTAAGAGAAATCCATAGCACTTGGCCTTATGATCCAAATGGTAGAACAACTATCCAAAATATCTCAAGATACTGATTGTCGGGATTTGATGCAAAATATCTCAAAATAAATAAAAAAATTGTTTGGGTTTACGTGTCACACAACAGCGAACTCGATGTCAAAGGTCAAACCAGTGACCTATCCCCTCCTACTACCCCTCTCTCTCCTCTGAGGTTTCTATTATAGTCTTTCAGTTAAGAAGATTCATCCAAACCCTAACAGCAGAGGAAAACCATGGCGACAAAGCTTTTGGTTTCAAATATCCGCGAAACATGTTACAGAATCTCACCATCAATTCATCACCTCCGGAATTTCTCCATGGCAGCCACCGCTGCAGCTCCACCACCACCTCTGCAAGAAGAAGAATCAGAAGGAATTTCAATGAAAGGAGTAAAAATTTCAGGTAGACCACTTTATTTAGATGTACAAGCAACAACACCAGTTGATCCTAGAGTATTAGATGCTATGCTTCCATATTATATCTCGCGTTATGGTAATCCTCATTCTAGAACTCATCTGTATGGTTGGGAATCTGATCTCGCTGTTGAAAAAGCTCGATCTCAAGTTGCTTCGTTAATTAAAGCTTCACCTAAAGAGATTGTTTTCACTTCTGGTGCTACTGAAAGTAATAATATCTCAGTTAAAGGTTTAATGCATTTTTATAAAGATAAGAAACGTCATGTTATTACTACTCAAACTGAACATAAGTGTGTTCTTGATTCATGTCGTCATTTACAACAAGAAGGTTTTGAAATTACTTATCTTCCTGTTGGTAATGATGGTATAATCGATCTAGAAGGATTAAGGTCGGCGATTAGGCCTGATACAGGACTTGTATCGATTATGGCGGTTAATAATGAAATTGGAGTTATTCAACCAATGGAGGAAATTGGAAAAATTTGTAAGGAATTTAATGTTGCGTTTCATACTGATGCGGCTCAGGCATTGGGTAAGATTCCTATTGATGTGGAAAAGATGAATGTGAGCTTGATGTCATTAAGTGGGCATAAAATTTATGGACCTAAGGGTGTTGGTGCACTTTATATGAGGAGAAGACCCAGGGTCAGGGTTCAGGCACAGATGAATGGTGGAGGACAAGAGAGAGGGATAAGAAGTGGAACTGTTCCAACACCGTTGGTTGTTGGTATGGGCGCTGCTTGTGAGGTTGCAATGATGGAAATGGAATATGATGAAAAGAGAATTTCTGCTTTACAGGAACGTTTGTTAAATGGAATTAGAGCCAAAATTGATGGCGTTGTGGTCAATGGAAGTACTGAGAGTAGGTATGCGGGGAATATGAATTTGTCTTTCGCTTACGTTGAAGGGGAAAGTTTGCTAATGGGTTTGAAAGAGGTTGCAGTTTCTAGTGGTAGTGCTTGTACGAGTGCAAGTTTGGAGCCATCTTATGTTTTGAGGGCATTGGGTGTTGAAGAGGACATGGCTCACACGTCAATTAGATTTGGAATTGGTAGGTTCACTACAGAAGCTGAGATTGATCGAGCTGTGGAGCTTACAGTAAGGCAGGTGGAGAAGTTGAGAGAGATGAGTCCACTTTATGAGATGGTCAAGGAAGGGATTGATATCAAAAGTATCCAGTGGTCACAGCATTAAAATAATCAGATGCGGGATGCAGGATGTGTAACGTGCCATATGTATGCATATGCAGAATAGGCTTCCAGGTTTCTTTTACAAATCTCCCTATAGTTCTAGTAGTTTTTTGTAGCATGAATTTTGATTTCTGCTGTATAATCGATGCTTTTTAAATATATGCCATTGTTGTGTGTATAACCTCTAAGCATTTTTATGTGGTTATGTTTTACATTATTTGATTACTCTTTGTGTGAAAGAGGTAACAATGATTGTTAACGCATATTCATCACCGAAAAGAAGGAGGAAAAGGTCTTTAGGGGTTAGATCCTGGAGCAGAATAAAATTTGAAACAGTGATGAAACGGTGTTTTCCAGTCTTTCACAGAACAAGGGGCTACCTACCTTGAACCATATAGCATGTCTCCTTCAAGTTTTCGTGTTTTGACGTGTTTTTTGTGAAAGCCATTTCTCTGCCTTCTCCACTTCCCAAGAAATTGTTGCTTGATCTACAAGCTGATCCAGCTATCATTTTGTGGTTCAGGTATTGTTTAGTGGGACATCTTATCCTTCAAATCCGGCTGGAATTGTGTCCCTTTTAAGCTTAGAAATGATGTTACATAGAGTTGGTTTTCCATTTTGAGTAACGTATACCTACCAACAGTTCTTGATTTCACGATTTTCCGCCTTGAGGACTCGGGAATTGTTTGCTTTTGTGTCTAGAAGGCAGAAATGTTGCATTCCTTGGTTTTCTTTTTCTTTTTCAGGTTATCCATTTTAACATGGATTGTCTTAAATGACTGCATAGGCCATGATTATGATCTTGTTATGATGTTATTATCATTTTCTACACAGCGCGAAGCACTTTGTAGCAGTGACTGACTTCAATTATTGACATAGTGAAAAATATGATGGTGGCATTGTTCTTTTTTCCATTTTTAATGTCACCTAAAATGTACAACAAGGAAATTCATACTACTTGGCATCCACTTAGTTTACCAAAGTTCACTGGTAGAGGACTAGTGCATTGCTGTAACTTCATGGATCTTAACAAGATTGTAAGCTATGGTAACAACTTATTGCAAGAAACTGAATCGAACTTTATTCCCATAGAGTTTCCCTTTATCACCTTAATCCATATTGCACTGTCCTTACCATTTGACATTCCAAGCTCCATTTCCTTCAGTCTAGACCATTCAGATTCAGTTTGATAGCAAGAAAAACTCTCGCCAACTTTCGTGAATTTCCTTCAGTTTGATAGCAAGAGTTCCTGTAGTAAGATCCCAACTTTCGTGAATTTCCTTCAGTTTGATAGCAAGATCCTGTAGTAAGATCCTAAAAGACTCTCGCTAGTTTCAGGAATTTCCTTTATTCACAGAAAAGACCTGTTTCATGTTTTCTGTATATAAACATCATTGCGTGGTCTTCTTAGAATACTTCTTTATACTTGAACTGTAGCTACAAAGTTATAAAATCGCCTTTGAGGTACCAGTTTTTTTTTTCTCAGACCATCTTTTCTTCCAAATGGCAGGTGAAAGATCTTGAAAATAAGTGGGACCATGGTCTAAAAATTGCCTTCCACCCTTGCGTGTTTAGGTAATAAGTGAATTGCAGAGCACTCGAGGAAGACTGAAGTGGTGATTCAAGTGAAGAAAACAATTAAAACAATTTGGTTTTAATACCTTGGTGTATAAGATTTTGGGAACCATTTGATCTTTTTTAGAAATTTACTGTTTCTTTTGTTTTATTGTCGTGGTTGATTCTAGATTAATACGATTTGGTATGTCTTACTTAGACTTGCCGGATAAGGGAAAGACAGTCTGATTTGTTTCTGTTTTTTTTCCCCTTCAAAAAGTAGGATGGTAAAGTGGATTTATATAGGCTTGATTAACATCTATTCTCGTCTAGTTGTTCATGTGAAAATGAAATAGTAGGGGGTCAGTCAGAACTAGAGAACAAATTCAAAAATCAGCAGTTCATATATACTCTGTATTAGTTAAGTTTCAAACTTGAGTGAAACTTAGACTTGGTATGTCTTACTTAGACTTGCCGGATAAGGGAAAGACAGTCTGATTTGTTTCTGTTTTTTTTCCCCTTCAAAAAGTAGGATGGTAAAGTGGATTTATATAGGCTTGATTAACATCTATTCTCGTCTAGTTGTTCATGTGAAAATGAAATAGTAGGGGGTCAGTCAGAACTAGAGAACAAATTCAAAAATCAGCGGTTCATATATACTCTGTATTAGTGAAGTTTCAAACTTGAGTGAGACTAAGAGAAGTAGTACCACTAACCACTGTTCTGTAACAGACTAACACTATTAATAAGAACAGATAAAACTTAAGAAGTCAGAAATTCATAGTAATGCTGAATCAAGTGCATCTTCTTTAGCACGTTGCGATATGGTTTACGTCTTCTTTTTTATCCTCAGTCTTCAGTTATCATGTCAATGGCAAAGTTTTTTTATCCTCAGTCTTCAGTTCTCATGTCAACGGCAAAGCTTGTTTATCCTCAGTCTTCAGTTATCATGTCAATGGCAAAGCAAAGCTTGTTGGAATCTGTTTTTCTGAAGCACCAAAGATGTAACTTAGTTTTCAGGGCCACCATGTTGAATTTTGCAACTAAGTTATTCCAGTTACCGCCGCTTAACACATATTTGTTGAGACTTCCCCAGTTCTTGAACTTCATTTCGGACGTCTCACCTTCTGGATCAACAACTGTAACAATGAGTTCGTTTTTCTTACTCTGATTGTTTTCATTACTGCTGCCCTTCAAAACCAAACATTTCTGCCTCTCTGCAGGTGTCAAAAACTCTAGCAAGGCTGTAGATGATGGCAAAAAGAACCTTGCTTGTTGTCGCAGTATATCGCTTTTACTTACCAGCTTTTCATTTAACCACACAGGGGCTGTGCCGCCTAATGCTGAAATGGAATTACTAATAATTTGAGGCACTTCCTGTGGTGGTGGTGCTGGTGGAAATGATTTCTTCTTCTCTCCTTTCTCTCTTATCTTCTTAACCTTACTTCTTTCCTTCTTCTGATACTTCCTCTTTTGTTTTTGCTGTTTCTGGTGAACTTGTTTTTCATCTTCTTTGTAAGACATCGATTCTGCAACATTGATTTCGAGTTTATTCTGGTCTACTGTATGTTGATGCTCAGTACTACAAGTAGTATCATCAACAGGCACCAATTTTGCAACATTGATTTCGAGTTTATTCTGGTCTACTCTATGTTGATGCCCAGTACTACTAGCAGTATCATCAGCAGGCACCGACCTTTTCTTCTTAGGAAAACCAGTGAGGCAGTGGTATACTTGGAACCTTCTTTCACTACGATTATCAGCATAAACTTCTTTGACTTCTGAAGCTTTCCTCATTCGACAGAGTTCTTCTGCAATATCAGCATTGGCATATGCAACTTTGTCTTCTGAAGCTTTCCTTATTCGACAGAGTTCTTCTGCAATATCAACATTAGCATATGCAACATTGCAATCCAGGAGTTCCTCACTGTTGGATTTTTCAACTTCAGAAACGTTTCTTGCAACATTACAATCCAGGAGTTCCTCACTGTTAGATTTTTCAACTCCAGAAACGTTTCTTTCTTGAGAGGGTTCTCTTGCAACATTGTTTTTCTTCCTCTGCCTAAATTCTTCCATGAAATCCAAAACAGTGTCACGGGTCTTTCTTTTCTTTGCACTACTACTCTGTGTTTTCTTTGCACTACTCTGTGTTTTCAAGATATCAAATTCATGGAACGTTTTCTTTGCATTACTCTGTGTTTTCAAGATATCAAATCCATGGAACGTAGGAAGAGCCATAACCCGCTCCTCAATAGAAATAGGCAAAACCTGCTTCTCAATTGGATTCCAGTAATTCAATGGTGCGATATCCATTGCCTGTTAAGAACATAAACATATCAAGTTAAAACCCAATAAAGATCCAGAAATCTTGAAACAGACAAATAAAAATCAGAACTTTTGAACTCCGAAACAGAGTTCTCAAACAACAACTTGAAATTTGTACAAACTAAAAGTAGAAATCATAAACTTGAACAAATACAAATAAGGGTTTCGAATAGAATGTTAAATAGAAGAAAGGGGTACATTCAGAAAAGGGGTTTTTCAAATTTCAGTTAACAACTTGATATTACGAATAAAACTCTAGAACAGCAATCAAAACCAGAAATTATTACTTAAACAAATTCGAGTACGGATTTTGCATTCGTTGCATGATTATCAAGAGCAACAAACCGAAATTAAACTAGAACTAGTCTTAGAAAATGCAAAAAAGATGAAGAAAAATAATACCTTTTTAAGAATGTTTCGCTTTGGGGGTATTTCTTATCCTTCGTCTTGTTCTTGTGTTCTTGTTCTTGAGAGAGAATTTCGAAGACCAGAGATTAAGATGAATGAATGAACGAATGAATGTGTTTAAGGGCACTGCTTATTTATAACAAAAAAAGGAGTTTGATTTATGGAAGTTCCCGTTCTTTTGCACCGGTTTCCTTTTCGGAGTTCAACGAAAAATGCTTGGTTACTGGAATTTTTTTGTTTCAAAACACTTCATTTAATTGATAATCAAGTAAACTTACGCGTTTAAGTACTTAGAAGGGAAATTTGCTATTCGGTCATAAGCCCATATACTTAGTTATAGTAGGGGTCCAACCGGATTTTGCATTTATCCTGGGTCCATAATACTTTGAAATAAAGAAATTACCAGCTTACCCTAGTACTAAATATTAGTGAAGCATGCACGTCCCCAACCATGTTCCATTTACAGTTTTCCTTCACCTGCAGAATCAAAGCAAACGGTCACAAAATCATTAAATGTTCTATAACGTTCCAGAGAAAACCGAACCAAATTTCAGTGAGAATCTCAATCTCTTCAGAAAACCAGTTGATCAAAGCAAATCTCAATCTCTTCAAACCCAAATCAGAGATTTAATTTTGCCAAAAAATCAATTCTGAAAACAAATCACAATATTGCAAAAACTGAAAACCTAGATCCAAATCAAAAATGGGTAGAACAACAAGAATCAAAAGAACAATTGAAGAAGAATAAGTAATAAAGGATGATAGTACTGCTCCTAGGTCATCGGAAGAAGAATCATCAAGACCAAAACGAAAATCAACGAGGAAAAACACTAAAAAGGTAGTAACACCGAAGAAATCAAAGAAGAAAAGTGATGTTGGTTCATCGGAAGAAGATTTTGAAGAGTTACCTAGACCAAAAGCAAGAACATCTAGTAAAAAGAGTAAAAAGTAGCATCCCCGAAGAAAGGTACTATTTCTAACACTTTTTTTCCCCTGTTTCTGAGACATAGATCCACCAGTACATCTGTGCAGTACTAATGAAAAATGGTTGAATGCCCATCATAATTTACATGTAGTTTGTGTTTTTGGTACATAGATTTGCCAGTACATAACTCAAAAACTGTTTAATAACAATCAAAAGTGATATGCGATGTGTGTGTGTGTGTGTTTTTCCTGACACATAGATCCACCAGTACATATATGCAATACTGATGTAAAAACAGTGTTTGTGTACTAAAAAAACATTATGTTGTTTATGAGATAACGATCAACCAATACATATCTCTAGTACTTATGAGATAGGTTTTTTTATGCTTTCATAGGATTTAGGCACTATGAACATCAAGTACATAACTCACATACTGAATAATAACCATTATTATCCTTTTCAGATGTGATTTTGGGTGTTTTAACCGGTACATAAGGCCAATACTGATTAAGTAACATTGTTTATGTGTTCATATATGATTGTTTGTGTTTCTGCCACCTAGATTGCCAGTATATAGCTCAAAAACTATTAAAACAACAATGTTTCTGACACATAGATACACATATACATATATGCAATACTGAGATATAACAGTGTTTATGTACTCTAAAATCATTACATTGTTTATCATGCTTCCATACATGATTGTTTGTGGCACAAAAGAATCATATATGCTTCACCTATGTTTTTCTTTATGAGATAATGATCTTGGGTATGCAGTGCATAAGGCCAATACTGATTAAGTAACATTGTTTATGCTTCCATATATAGTTGTGTGCGTTTCATACATTATGAATTTTGAAGTGCTTAAATGCTATACTGAAACAAGACAAATTAAATTTTGCAGGGAAGGTTGTGCAAAAATCTGTTAGAAAGTTGTATAGATCTTTCACAGCACTACATAGTCTGGTTGCCAAAATGAAGTCGAGTAACTATAATTTGAGTGAAGTCCAGTTAGAAAAGATAGGTGAATCTTCTTATGGACATATATTCTTAATGTTCTGGTACACTAAGTACACAGAAAGTCATTGGGAAAAGCTAGAAGGTGCTGTCAAAAAGTACTTGAAGTGTTACAAAAGGGGTCGAGTCAAGAATGAGCTCACATTTGAGTTCGTTAGAAGAGGTGAAACATACGTTCTCACATCGACACCAGAAAAAATGGATGTATTATTTGGGATGCCAAGAATGGCAGTAATAAGAACTGATGACACTAATTTGATGGGAGGTAGTGGATGGAGAAAGAAACCCTTCTACATTAGACACTTTGGCAGGAGCAACATGGTTATAAGACCAATGCTACAAAATGCGATCCTGAGCCTGCTCAAGCGTACTAGAATCAAGAAGAAGAATGGTAAAGATTGCAATTCTGAATCTGAAGGTGGCGAAGACAGTGATGAAGACAATGAGGATAATAGCAAAAATAAACAAGTATAGTTTAGTGAAGATGATGAAGATACTGAACACGGAATACCAAGAGTAGAAACCGAATAAACTCTAGAAGATATGGTTAAGCTAATCTGTTTGTTTCTGTGTATTACTTTGTTTTTTACAACAAAAGATGCTCATAAACTTAAAGAAAAGTATTTCAGTTTCGTTGATGATCTCGAGAAGTCAAAGAATGTATCGTGGCCTGACTTAATACATGGTTTCATAGAGAAAAAAATCAATTAGAACTACAACACTCCCGAGGACATCACTGGATGTGTCGTCTATTTGCTGGTATGATCGTGTAGTTCAAGTTTTATTTCAAGTACATATTTACTGTACTGTCAATTTAAGACTCTATATTAGATTATATTGATGTTATTTTGTTACAGTTGTTGTATGCAGAGAATACTCACTTGGTGAAACCACTGAAATTACCAGATGATTGATACCTGCCGAGAGCGGCAAGGTGTGACATCAAAGAAATATCTGTGGAGTTCCTGAAGGACATGGAGACTTCGCAAAACACAGTAAGCCAAGAAACAATACATATTACTAGGACCAGTTTTATATCATTATGCTTCTTGTTGTTTTGGTTTAGGAGACAATGATGCACCAGTACATATCTCAAAAAATGATGAAATATAATTTTTTATATTTTCATACATGAAATTATTTGTTTTAGACACTATCAGAAAAGTAGTTTTATGTTTAACCAAATGATTGTGTGTGTGTTATGCACTATTAATTTTAGTACATAAAATTAATGATGAGGATTTGGGGCTTACAATCGCATCAAAATGGGGCGAGTTACAGAGCAGGAAAGAGGGCGGCCTCCCCACTGATGTGAGTAAGCTAGAAGAACTTTTTATTACCCACATCCACAGTAAAACTCAGAAGATGAAGATTCTAGCAGTAGCTCAGAAGACGATATTTATTTGAGTGGTAATTCAGACGACACTATTCCATCAGCAACTACTCCCTTAAGAACAGAAAGTCCAAAGGAAATTCAGTTGATACACAAGAAACAACGAATGAACAGGAAAATGCTACTCCAACTATGCATGTTATGGGGATCTCTGAAGAAAATCTCACACAATACGCTCTTGAAGTTTCGCAGTTTAAAATTTGGGATCGATCTGATTTGGAGCAAAAGGTGAAAGAGCTTCAAGAGGAAAAGAGCGTGCCAGAACTGTCACAGGTAAGTTATAATTATCCTAGTATTAGTTTGTGTTTGTAAAAAACAAAAACTGTTGCTGCAACTTTTCAATACATATCTACAATACTGAAAACCATACAAGTACATATCTGCAATCCCGAACAAAAAAATCACTTTATGTTGAAACAGACTGAAAAAGTTGATCTCCAACAAACAACAGCGACACAAGTTCTGGGTAATATAGAAGCATAAATTAGTTCTCTTAGAGAGAGACATGTGAGAGAGTTATATGTTATTCTAGTTTGGTGTATCTAGAATGTTTTGGTTTATTTTATCCTTTGTCATACTATAAATAATATGGTTTGGAACTTCATTTATGTAGGATGCTTCGCTTGAAGAATTGTTGCCGCGTATGCACTTTATGCCCTTGGTTTGTGAGCTACCGAGTCGGAAAGAAATGCATTCAGTGCCGATGGACAGACTCATTGACCATGTCATCCATGGAAAGAGTATTTATACCAATGAGTACTCAAGATATCTACAAGGTGAAGGAGATGCTTTATCGTCTCTAGGTACTCTTGATCTAGTAGACTACCCATCAACTGGTAGTTTAGAAAGCATGGAAAAATTATACCCAACTCAGATTTTTGATAAATATTATGCTAAAGATTTGAATCCTCCCTTACAAGTTTCGCGACCAACTTTTGACTTGGGTTTAGGGCTAAAAGATCAAAATGTTAAAAATGGAGAAGAGGTGCAGCAGCCTGCAGTTGATCTAGGTGCACCCGATCCACCTCAAATCCATCTTGCACCTGCATCTACGCCTAATGAAGCTCCAGTTAGTATAGCATCATCAGATCAAGCTCAAATGAATCCCTCAGCTGAGCAAGCTCAAATCAATACTGCACCTATACCTAATGAAGCTTTTGAAGATGACGTAGCTGCACCCAAACAAGCTCATACGAATCCTGCAAGTGAGAAAGATGAACTTCAGCAACCTGCACAAAAGGTATGAAATTGTTAACACTGATTACATATATGCTATACAGTATCCAAAATATTGTTAACTTTTTTTCTTAATAAAACAAGATCTGATTTGTTTCAAAAAAATGCAGGAAACAAGGAAACCTTGGGATGCCATTCCATTCAATGAAGTAGAGTGGAAGAAGAAAATTAAGAATGATAGAAAGGAACACAAAGAATCAGTGAGTGTTGTGAAGAATTTAGTATGTAACTACACCTATATCTTTAATCCATTTACGTGTTTTTTTACTAATAACGCTTTAACATGTTACCAAAAAAATTGCAGCTGCCGATTCCACAGAAGTCTCCAGTTTTAGATGTTGAAAAGGGAGAGGAATCTCGATTAAAGAAGATTAAAAGCACCGAAAAAGCTAATGCATATGCTGAGACTCTCGAAATTATTGCTGAGCTACAAAAGTTAATTATAATTAGCAAAAAGTGGAAAGTAACATGCAACCTGTTCTGTAACATGGAAAAATCCAACAGTACATATGTTTTGTACTTATTGAAACTAAGAGTACATATGTTCTGTACTGAAAGAAATCCAGCAATATATATGTGTTATTCTGTTCATTTTTTTATTTATTTTTTCATTTTTTTTTTCACGTTTATGCTATATTGAAGGATAAGGAACCTGGGGTAAGTCAGATATCAGCGGAAGACGACGTACCACTTGCCAAGAGACTCGCGGATAAGCTGGCTACAAAGGATAAGGAAGTCGGAGCAATATAGAAGAAAAAGGCAAGTATGTCACTAAAGTAGAAGGAAGTTGCTTCAAGAGAGATAAAAAGACGACTATCTCAGCCCAGGAGAAAAAAGAATCTCTAAAAATTACATTTACCCTATAGAAGCCAGTAACTCGGATCAACCCACAAAAAAGAGTTGATCTTGATTTCGGGAGTGGCAAAGGATTGTCTAGAATTAAAAGGAAAAAACCAAAATGCAAAGCTGAAACCCCAGTTAAAAAAGATTTCCCAACAAAGAAAATTCAGCAAAAGGATAAGGAGAATGTGAAAAAGAGAAAAGCTAAAGGTGGTCCAAATCTTAAAGAACGGCCTAAAAAATTGAAGACGACACGCAAGTTGCTGAAGCTAAAGAAATCTTCGTTTTATAAAAAGTTTATTCCACAAGAAATACATATTCTCTCTCTTCTTTTTTTGACAAAGCAACATCAACGTGAGTCTCTCATGGATATGTCCCTTGCATTTAAACAAACATTATGTACTTTGTTTAGGATCAAACTTATAATTGATTTTGATTCTTTGAATTTGCAGCTCCAGTGCTTGGAAAGTTCCTAGTTGATTGATGCTATTGATTATGGTATGTTGAGTTCCTCGTGAGAGAAGAATATGAAACGAGTTTAGAAAGTCGAGAGAAAATATTATTCTCTGAGAGGGGAATCACCGAGGGGGTGTTGGTTGAGAATAAGAAATTCAAAAGAAAAGGATTTTCACGGTGACAAGACTGACGTAAGGAAATACAATCCAGAAACAAATAATATTCTTTGATAAAAGTCTGTCTGAGCTAATTAATCTTAAGGATACGTTTTCAATTCCACATAACTGACACTCGAACGAGTTGGATAAGGTTGTCAGTTCAAAGGTTAATAATTAGAGTGAGATGGACTTCCCAATTTTTTTGTGCGCGACCTACTTGGCTGTGTTAGCATTCCATACACGACCAAACTTTGAACACGGCATATTTTTGGAATTATAGCGAGTTTGACGTCTTAATTCGACTGGGATTTGATGCACGAGCACTTCTATTTTTTGGGACACCTGTTAGCTGCATCCACCTTTCTCTTGAGTGACTTTTAGTTTGTCCCATGACTGATACTTCCTTTTTACTTATTTTTTTTTCTTGTGCACAGACATACGAGGACCGAAACCGTCCTCCTTATTTCTAGAAATAACACCACACTTAACAATTTTAAGATTAGTCACTTCAATAGGTACCCGAACAATCAAAGGATATTATCTTTTTTATATGTTAATTTACCACAGTGAAAACATGTCATACTCACTCCGAGAACCGAGAACCGAAACCTTTTTCCAATAACAAGTACCAGGTATGCTGGAGAGAGAAACTTTGAAAAGTTTAGCATAGTTTTTACGCTGGCTTACCACGCCTTGCACAACCCACATTACGTAGGCAACATGTCATGCTCACTCCATCATACTAAATTTTATGAAGAATGTACCATGAAAAGACGAGGGTACCCAAATATACCTCAATCTAAAACTTTTCCACCTATAAGTCCTTTCTCCGAAAGTGATTGTCTATGGACTGAGTCGAGACAATACAACTAATCGGTTCACAATTCGTGTGATCGTCTATGGATACGAGATCGAGATAATACGACAACAAGATAACTTGTGTGATTGACTATGAATACAAGATCGAGACAATACAACAACGAAGTATGATTACTTGATAAAAGGTTTAGACTTAACCAAACACAATAGGATTGCTATCAAGTAATTAGGAATTAACGTTTGTGTATTTTACTTCTAATTATAATAAAACAATTATAATTGTTGAAATAGAAAAGTAAAAGACACAGAAGGATTTTGTTAACGAGGAAACCGCAAATGCAGAAAAACCCCGGGACCTTATCCAGAAGTGAATACTCTCAGAATTAATACGTTATACAAAATTTAAACCAACTTCGTATAGTTGAGACCAAGCAACTAAACCTATAGTTCACCTAGTTCCCTCAGTATCCCTGCTCCTCCAACTTGTAATAAGTCACGCACTTGGAACAATTCCTTTGGTTCGTATTCCAAACAGTAAAGGAACAACAAATCTGTTCGGTAACAACTCTTTTCAAACAACGTGATATGAGTTTGAAAAAAGGCTCTTCCGTTTATCCCAATAAACTCATTTGTCGGGTTCTTAGATCAATCTATACCAATAAACTACCAAAGTAATTGTTTAGATTATGCAATCAATACTATTAATCACAAAGAAATGTATTGATGCCGATCTACACCACTAATCAATCCAATCTATCACAAAGATAAACCGATTATAGTTGGATCCCTCCAGCCGATCAAGTTTTGTGCACACCAAAGATTATGAACTCAAATAAGAAATCTTCTTTGTCTTCAAATCTTCTTAGATCTTCAATAAACACCTGCACATAAACAACTTGAATCTCTTGTAATCAATCACACACAGAATGGAGTCTGTTAACAATGGATTATCACAAGACGTCTTTAGATCTACAAATAGTTCTAAAGATCCCCGTCGACACTTCGATCTAGTTTGAGTGAATCTTATATCAGAAGAGAAGATTCTCAAGCATAAACAAACTAGGTGCAATCAAAGTTTAACAACCGTTAGTCAATCAAATCAATCGAAAACTAATAATAAACTGCTATTATCTAGTTTCCCACCAATGGTACTCGTAGAGCTTCCCATTCCCAAAGAAGTCTTTAAAACGAGCGGTCGTAAGAGATTTCGCCTAATTAGGGTACTTTCCTCTCCGAATAGACGGCTCCACCAGTAACAACACAGCTAGGTAGTTTTGCTGGCTCTGAGGATTAATTTGCTCGAAATGCAAACTTCAATATTTATAGACCAAGGAAGTTTGGACACCAAAGAATTTCCAAAACCGAATATTCTCAAAGATATGCAATAAAGTCCAAATCGGTTTTCATAATTCTTGGAAATGCACTGTCCAAATATTGACCGAAATCTCAGTAGAAAATCT
>JAJJMB010009125.1:5948345-5977739 GCA_023531105.1 Papaver atlanticum | reverse complement strand
TTTTTTTTTTTTTTTAGTCCGTCTCGATCTTGAACCAAGGTAAAAAGATTTCTTATGAGTTCTTCAAACCCATGCATAACTTCACACATACCATCTGTGGGAAACCACTCGGTAAAATCTGAATCATTGATAGCAAAAAGACATGACTCTTCTTGGGATCTGTAAGGAGTATGATCAGACACGATTCTTGAGACAATCTTTCTGATTTTTCGTTTTGAAACGAATCCTTGACAATTTCTAACCTTTCGAGCTTCCCTTTTATTACTCCTTGTAACACTGCGAGTTATAGGAGACATGTTTAACACAAAAAGTCTTACCAAGGGAAGTCAATAAAGAGGAGATCTCTTCTTGAAAAGAATATACATTCGGTTCAGAAAAACAGAGTTTCCGAAAATAGCAAGTTATTTTTCCGAACTTCTCCTTTTTATTGAAAGGAAGATATCCTTTAAATATCTCTTATTACCAGAAAATTGTAGTTAATCACGAATATGTGCTCTTGATTATTATGTGCCTTTCCCATCCACCAAAGAGCACAAACAGGATGGGTTTGCACAATATCCATACAACTAGGTTGTATCGGAGTAAGCTTTTTCTAACTTACATCGAGTATCAGAAACATAGTTCATGTTTCTCTTTGGGAATTTCTGCCCAAGATATTTTCTCCCAAGAAGATGATCCTTCCTTGATCTAAAAACATGATCATTAGGAGACACTGTACTGACGTGAGAATTTTCAGAGATAGACGAATCTCTCTTAATTCTATTAATGAGATTTTCATATGATTTTATCATTCTAAGGATTTCCTTATGATGTACATCAACATGATTATCTGAAACAATTATCATAAATTCCTGATTGTTTCCTTTGACAGAGATTCTCTATTTTCCTTTCTTCTGGAATCGTTTTTCATCAAAACAAGGATTGTTTCGATATGGGTGAGGAGAAATCTTTTTCTAGAAGCGATTATCAACTCTTTCTTCTGATTCTTTTGAGTTGACTTTGTCGGGTTGTGGTGTATTCTGTCTTTCTACTGAGGAATGATCTTTCAGTTTTTTAAGACAAGAAACTTCTTTCAATACTTTTACCACCATATTTTGAAGAAGTATAAGTTTCCTATCAAGTGACTGAAAGTTGTATTCCTTAAGATCACATTTGCGGAATCGGTTCAAAGTTTCCTTTGGACAAGATTTCGTCTGATCATCAGTAGATGTAGAAGCTGGTTTCTCATCCTCTTCTGACTTGATGTAGTTAGGTAAACTTCCATCATCATGATCTATTTCAGATGTGATCAAACAAGTTTTGTTATCCACAATCTCTCAAAGTCGAGCAAGGACCTTTGGTTTCTTCATCATAAGAAATTATAACAAAATCATTAGTCAGAGTCATAGGATGTGTCTCTTTATCTTGAGTAAGAGTTTTACCAAGAGCTTCTAATTTGACAGTGAGATCCATATTATTTTTGGCTAGACTATCTAGTTGAATGTCTTTATCTCTGATCTCACATTTAAGAAGATTTGACTCTGTCTTTAATATTAGCATTATTGTAGACAGAGATTTAATGGGATTTAGGAGTTTTATCAACATCTTCTTTTCCATCAGAGATAGACTCAGATGTACTCTTGATTTTCGTAACTCCTGGATCATGAGTTAATGAAGTGGTAACATCTTCAACTTTTGAGTATTCATACTCTTGCATAACATTAACTGAATTAGTCATCGATTCAATTCTTATAGGTTGGATTGCACCAAACACAGATTGTTAGATCTTTTCGTGTTTGCCTACTCTGATACCAATTGAAAATACAAGGGTACCCAAATATACCTCAATCTAAAACTTTTCCACCTATAAGTCCTTTCTACGAAAGTGATTGTCTATGGACTAAGTCGAGACAATACAACTAATCAGTTCACACTTCGTGTGATCGTCTATGGATACGAGATCGAGACAATACGACAACAAGATAACTAGTGTGATTGACTATGGATAAAAGATCGAGACAATACAAAAACGAAGTATGATTACTTGATAAAAGGTTCGGACTTAACCAAACACAATAGGATTGCTATCAAGTAATTAGGAATTAACGTTTGGGTATTTTACTTCTAATTATAATAAAACAATTATAATTGCGGAAATAGAAAAGTAAAAGACACAGCAAGATTTTGTTAACGAGGAAACCGAAAATACAGAAAAACCCCGGGACCTTTTCCAGAATTGAATACTCTAAAAATTATCCGTTATAAAAAATTTAAACCAACTTCGTATAGTTGAGACCAAGCAACTAAACCTATAGTTCGCCTAGTTCCCTCAGTATCCCTGCGCCTCCAACTTGTAATAAGTCGCGCACTTGGAACAATTCCTTTGGTTCGTATTCCAAACAGTAAAGGAACAACAAATCTGTTCAGTAATACCTCTTTTCAAACAACGTGATATGAGTTTGACAAAAGGCTCTTCCGTTTATCCCAATAAACTCCTTTGTCGGGTTCTTAGATCAATCTATTCAACAACTACCAAAGTAATTGTGTAGATTATGCAATCAATACTATTAATCACAAAGAAATGTATTGATGCCGATATACACAACTAATCAATCCAATCTATCACAAAGATAAACCGATTATAGTTGGATCCCTCCAGCCGATCAAGTTTTGTGCACACCAAAGATTATGAACTCAAATAAGAAATCTTCTTTGTCTTCAAATCTTCTTAAATCTTCAATAAACACCTGCACACAAACAACTTGAATCTCTTGTGATCAATCATACACAGAACGGAGTCTGTTAACAATGGATTATCACAAGACGTCTTTAGATCTACAAACAGTTCTAAAGATCCCCGTCGACACTTCGATCTAGTTTGAGTGAATCTTATATCAGAAGAGAAGATTCTCAAGCATAAACAAACTAGGTGCAATCAAAGTTCAACAACCGTTAGTCAATCAAATCAATCGAAAACTAATAATAAACTGATATTATCTAGTTTCCCACCAACAGTACTCGTAGAGCTTCCCAATCCCAAAGAAGTCTTTAAAACGAGCGGTCGTAAGAGATTTCGCCTAATTAGGGTACTTTCCTCTCCGAATAGACGGCTCCACCAGTAACAACACGGCTAGGTAGTTTTGCTGGCTCTGAGGATTAATTTGCTCGAAATGCAAACTTCAATATTTATAGACCAAGGAAGTTTGGACACCAAGGAATTTCCAAAATCGAATATTCTCAAAGATATGCAATAAAGTCCAAATCGGTTTTCATAATTCCTGGAAATGCACTGTCCAAATATTGACCGAAATCTCAGTAGAAAATCTCCAATTAGTAAATGCACATTACCAATTTTTATTTTCTAAGGATATGCATTTAATTGCTGGAAATTAAAAGCATATAAAACTAAAAACCTTAATTAAAAGTTTCTCAATTTATTTCGATCCGGGATTCTCCTTTAGTCATTAAGGAATATCTTTGAACAATAAAAGATAAGAATTACTGCACATGTTCAAAGTATGTCGACATCTTTACTTTGTAAATCCTTTTTCATATTTACAATCTTGGAACCGATTTGCCACACTTCCAAACAAGTTTAGAATTGGTTCATCTGACTTCCAAGACCTATGTGATTGATTATCCTATCAAATCACCAATTATGGGTTTAACGGTTCTACCAAAACAATTTTCGGTTCTACCTCCATGTGGGTACTAGGATCAGTCATACTAGCTTTCCAAAAATTGGTTGACTAGGTACTAGGATCGGTTACCACATATTTATGGTATTTAACTTGTAATCGGTTGCACAAGTCATAGGATCGGTTACCAATTCCTAAGACTTGTTACACCTCTTACAAGGATCGATTCCACATACTTGTGATCGGTTGCACCTCTTACTAGGATCGGTTCCCCAATGTCTAGAGTTGGTCATACCAATTACAATATATCGATCATACCATCTCAGGTGATTACGTAAGGTCGGTTTCACTAATAAAAGTCATACTAATACAAAAGTCAGGCATTGTGAATAGTTTTACCAAGATACATAAACAAGTTATGAGCGGTTATACTAAACACACATATTGGTAATCCAAAGATTTGCAATGAATAACAATACCAATAAGCCTAGCGATTTCCCTTTCGATTCATAAAACAAGTTTATGAATTGTACTTCCTTTAAACAAATGCAAAACATTGTTTCCTATGATGAAATATTCACCCATACCCATACATAATCATAATAGCATTCATACGATTATGTCGATGTATTATTTACGTAGTTCAAAAGATAGACGTTATACTTCGTATTGTAATTCCTTAATACTATGTCTAACTAGAGTATAATCATTCACAGCTTCGCAGTTATGTTTTCAATATGCACAACTTGAAAGATACGTTAGGAATGAAACAATTCAAGTCAAATATTACTAACCTCAAGAGGAAGGATGATGTCGTCGTTGTAGTTCTTTACTTCTTCACATTCTTCAAAGTCTTCACGTAATACTTGTAAGTCTCATATCCTAGTAACTTTCTAGCTAACCTATACGAAGTTGACTCTAGTAAATAATCAAGCGACTCTTTAAATGAGTTTTGATTCACTAAAATATGACAACCAAACTTGACATACCAACGCTTGGTGGGTTCAACCGAGCTATGCTCTAACATACCAATCTAATTATTGGAACTAATGGAATATACTAATGGATACCTCCACACTCACTATAGGAAACTTGCCTCTTAGCATATTCTCCGTGGTAGAATCCACTTTGATTTTCTGCAAATTCTTTCCCCAACCTTTTCATCACACATTTGTCGAAATATTCAAGTGGAAGTTCAGGGAGCCTAGACCACACAACTGTGGTATTGGCTGAAGCATCAAACAGATTTAATTTTGGGGTCCATCTTCTCATCGAAAGATGATGACCACCCACAAACCAAGGACCCTCTAATAGAGAAAATTTTGTAATCACTAGTATTATTGAAACTTTAAAAGGAAGTAATCATTGCCAATATCAAGGATTTTTAACTTACATGATAAGTTCCATAGTTCATTAACCTTAAAATAGATATGCTTTATAGCCTACCGTTTTTCCTTCCAATTTACCAATTAGGCAGTATTTTCAAGGATGAATGATTCGTTTCCTAGTCTCCATGTCTAAATTAATTGATGAAATTTGATCTTCTGGTTCTGCTGAACTCCCGGTTTTTGTATTTAGCCATTCAAACTCCATATATCTGAGTTGATAAAAACATCCCCATGTGAAACCAGTTTTCTAGTACCATGATTTAAAGATTGAGAATTACGAATACTTTCCTCCAAGTTTGATTGATTAACCATGATTTAAAAGATGATGTCATCATTTTTATATTGAACCAGATGAAGTAAGAATTTAAATGATATATAAATGAATATATATATATAAAAGATAAGCATGCATAAGACTTTGTTTAATCTGAAGAACTATAAGCATTATTAATTTAATTATTATCAATACTTATCGGCTAGAGCAGCAGGTACATGATAAATAAGTGCGCTTATGCGTCCTAACTCAACTGGCACATATCTCCCAACTGTAATATAAAAACAATTCGAAAAATAAAATTGCGAATAGTAATTAAATTCTTAATTCATATAACAATACTTATAGGAATGAGCAGCAGGTGCAAGATAAATCGGTGCACTTCACCTTCTTCTAGTGAATCATTGTGAAACTATTCAAGGAGTCAATCTTGTTAATTTGTTTAACCATTTGTCTTCTCACGAATTGGTTTTGTATGATGCTTCTAGTTTTATATGATTATATGTGAATCAAGTAAAGAATGAATTTTTAAGATAGGAGGATATGGAAAACGATCCTCTAAACGCTCTTGTCCCCCCAAGAAACCAAGATGAATATATTTTCTAGATTATGGATGTATTCAATCATGTCTTCCTCTTTAACTTTAATTTGTTATGAAAATCTAATTCTGAAAGCCTGCATCAGTAACATAGTCATTAACATACACACGACCTTGAACGATCATACGTTTACACTCGACCTACTTCTTTACATGAAGCATGCTTGTTGTTGCTTACTCTTGTACTCATTCTTTTTCATTGCTATTTTTTTTTAGTTCAAGTTCATTTTTGATCGAAAAGCACTTTCAGTTGACTTCTCGGAGTGTCTTGCACCCTTTGTTAAGAATTTACCCCCAAAAATGGTATTCGCCAAGGAGATCCATTATCTCCTTACATTTTCATTTTATGTTTGAACCTTTGTCGAGACTTATACAACATGTCATTGACTCGAAATATTTACAGGGTTCCACTGTTGTTAGGGAAGCTCCAATGATCACTCATTCTGTATGCTGACGGTAGCATCATCTTCCTCAAAGCTAACTACAAAATGCTTATAATCTAAGACAGATTCTTGATAAATTTTATCGTTGGTCGGGACAGTTGGTAATTGATGCTAAGTCCACTTTACTGACTTCTAGCAATTTGAGTATAAGCTTCATTATGGGACTGGCTAGAGCACTTAGAGTTCATGTTGCAACAAATCCAGGTAAGTACTTAGGTATTGCTTTGCAATGAGGAAGAATTTCTAAGAAAACTTATTCGGATTTGTGAGACAAACTTAGTAACATAATGGCTTGGTGGAAATCTAAATCATTGAACGTCGTCTGCATGTCTATTCTTATTAAGTCTGTTCTTGACCCTGTATCAAACCATGTAATGTCTATGTTAAAATTACCTAAAGGACTAGTCAATGAGATTTATACGTTTAAGAGGAATTTCCTGGGGGGTGGAGATAAAAACTTTAGGAAAATGCACAATTTTAATTGGCTCATTGTGTGTAGCCCTGTGGTTAATGGTGGCTTAGGGTTAAGAGATATGGAGCTAAATAACTTAGCTTTGCTTGCAAATGGCCTGGGGGATTGATGAAGACCCAATTTCTGACGTGGCTAGTCTCTTAAAGGCTAAATACTTCAAAAATGGTGACTTCTGGTCAGGTAGAACCAAAAATGGGTGCTCTTGTAGTTGGAGAAGCCTTGTACAAGGGGAAAAAGTTATCAAAGGTAGCCTTATGTGGTGTATTGGTGATGGGAGTCAAGTGGATTTCTGGAATGATGCTTGGATCAATGAACTTCCACTGTCTGCTATCACCAATTCGAATGATGTTAATGTTTCTAAACTTACTGTTAGGGGTGTCATTAACCCAAACACGAAACCGTGGGATCTGTCTGTTGTTGATCAATTCATCTTTGATGAGGTGAATATAAGTATTTATTATGTAGCCATTCCTTCGAGTGAAGGTAGGACTGATATGAGAGTTCGGGCTCATGGTAGGGTAAATGTTAAAGAGGCTTATAAATATCTAATTTCCAGGAAAGTTGGTACGAACAATACTAATGTTGATTGTAAATTTCTGTGGAATATCAAATGTCCACAAAAAATCAAATTCTTTTTGTGGAAATCGTGCCACAACAAACTTAATCTAAATGAATTTCTTTATCGGAAAGGTATTTCTTCAACCCCTGAATATGCCTTTTGTAATTGTTACTTGGAAATTGTTTACTGTTTGTTTTTCAATTATTCTCCAGTTTCCCCTATTTGAATAAGTTGCATGACGTGACAGGTTCGATAATAGAGTTGGATGTGATGTCACCTACATACTTAAAACAATTATTTCTACGAACACTTTTATTGGTGGTATTAGTTGGTGTTACATTATCCCTCATGTGCTATGGAACATTAGGAATAGATTAAGTCATGAAAAATTAGAAGTTTGTCGCTTTAAAGACTCTTGCTTTGGCCATTAGAAGAGCAAGAGAATAGTGCTTTACAGTCATTCAAAAAAAGGAAAGTTTTACTTGTATTATGTGTGAAATGGAGTACTAGTTAAGTGGAAATTCCCCATGTCAGGATATTATAACTTAAACACAGATAGTGCTTCTTCTAACTCTCTTTTTGCAGGAATTGGAGGGGTGGCTAGAGATGATGCGGGTTATTTTGTGGCAGGCTTTGCTAAGTACATATATTAGAATGAGAGTAATGTGACTGAAGTTTGGGCTGCAAGAGATGGTTTGTTACTTGCTCTCCAACTAGGAATCAAAAAGCTTGAGGTTGGTTGTGACTCAACCTATACCATTCAACCGTGCAATGGCGAAGTTGCTCCTCCATAGTACCTCAAGAGGCTTGTCCAGGACATTGTTGACATGAAGAAGAAGTTTGAAGATTTTTCCTTTGTGCATTAGTACAGAGAATCAAACTTTGCTGACACTTTGTCGAAGAAAGCTTATGAAAGACTTTTAGAGGATGTGTGAGTTACTAATGCATCGGAGGAGATAGTTAATAATTTTGTTGTTGACATTCAGGATGTGTCTTACCCGAGAATGATCGGAGTTGTTTAGTTTTTGTTTTTTCAGTTACAATATCAAAAAATAAATAAATTCAGGGGGCTAAATTAGGCTCTAGCGATCCATGTTGACTGAGAAACTTGTGTTATGACATGATTAATTTACGATAACAATTTAATTCTAGCCAATGTAATTTCTAGTTAAAAAAGAAAATCTAATGATAAGTCCCACATGAAAAACCTGGATGTAAAGTGTAACTCTCTAACTTAAGTTTAAGTTTTTTAGACTGTAATTTTTCTTATGTTAGTAGGAGAGATAATCTTGCTGATGCAGTTGCAAAGTCTGTTAGAGACATTGCTACAAACATCAACCTCTCGAATAATTTTCAGACACTGCTACAAACATCAACCTCTAGAATAATTTTCCTACACAATTATTTTGTAGTCTCCTGGCAAGAGACAACTTCAATTTAACTACTTAATCCAAACTTTTCTTTTATCAAAAAAATTTTTGGTGTCAAACTGTCAATCTAGTTTTTCCGCTGGACTCCTGTGAACGAAATGCCCACCGGTATTGGTAGCGTAAGAGGAGGGATGATCTTATTACCAGTACATTTACACACGTGTCCCAGTAAAACGAACGGTCTGGGGGTATTTTAGTCTTCTTGAAAAATATCGTACTCACACGTTCACGTGATTATCTGAGCCAAGCAAGCTTTTCCCCTCAAAAAAGTGATGGTCTTTCAAACTTCAAAACTTGGCTCTGTATCTCTGTTCATTGTTGTAGATACTTGTACGGGAGACTCTGACTGACACTGATAAGACTCAATTAAACCTACCCCAAGGTTTAATTGAGTACCTCTACAGTTCATTAAAAACAATCATACCAAACAAAACAAAAACTCTCTTCTTTTCTTCTTCTTTGGCACACCCAAAAACCCTAGAAATCATCTTCAATGGAGGTCGATTGGTCTAAACTTCCACCTTATTTAGTTGAATTAGTAGCATCAAAGCTAACCCTAGATACTGATTACATCAAATTTCGTTCAGTATGTCCAAAATGGAGATCTCTATTGTCTCCTTCATCTCCTCATTTACCACCATGGTTGATGCTTACTTTTTGTACTGATCCTCAGCTTCCTACTCGTCGGCAGTTTTATTTCAATGGTGGAGGTGGTGCTTCTAAATGTGATTTTCAAAACCGGTTGAAATTACCTGAAGAAGACTGTAAATGGACTCGTTGTGTTGGGTCTTCCAATGGTTTGATTGTTCTTCTTTCAGGTAAAAAATCAGACATTGTTCTCTTTAACCCTATTACTAGAACTCAAGTCTTTCTTCCAAAGTTTAAAATTTTCCCAAAAGTGTCATGCATTCGGAAAATAGTATTGTCCAGAGAAGGGGGTGATTACATTGCTTTAGCAAGTATTAGTAAACGATTTGAATTAGGCTACTGTAAGAAAGGAAGTAAAGCATGGTCAGTGATCAAGGAAGCTAGAGGTTATGGGTATGATATTATCTATTTTAAAGGTTTATTCTATGGTGTTAACATCATTGGATGGTTAGCTATTTGTGATGTCAATGGGGTTTCACCAGTAGTCACTGTAATCAAACCATCTATATCAGTGCTGTATTGGGATAAAGATGACCTATTTCACAAGTTTTATCTAGTGGATTCATCCGGAGAATTATTGTTGGTTGCTCGTTATCTTAGTGTTGTAAATGATCCCAAGTTTAAGAATAGTGATGTTATCAAGACGAGTAAATTTCGGGTTTTTAGATTAGATACATCTGCAGCCTCCTCGTCGTCATCATCATCGAGCTATGCAAAATGGGTTGAAGTGTACGATTTGGGTGAGCGGATGCTGTTTGTGGGTGGGGGAAGCTCTGCATTGTGTTTAGCAGCGTCTGAGGTTTCTGGTTGTGAAGGAAATTGCATATACTTTGTTAGTGAATATAATGATAGTCCTTGGAATCCTGATACAGGTGTTTTTAATTTAGCCAATTCTAAGATTCAGCCCTTAAAGTTTCCTAACAGTGAATGGCGTTGTACTCCTACTGCTGTTTGGGTTAAGCCTTACCCATGTTAAATGGAAAGTTTGATCATCAACGTCCCAAGATGAAAATGGTTAACCAGACCAGCTGGTATAATCTTATGTTTTCGAGGGTAACAGTAAGTCTTCTTGCTAGTCTAGTGGTATTGTAATTATTGTAATAGGAAGGAACCTTTACAATCGCACATCTTTCAAATCTAGTATTGTTTAGGAATCCCAATCACTAGAGTTATAACTAATATTTTGTACTTAAGCTACTAATATAATGAAGAGTTTTTCAGTTCTAAATTTTTATTCATTTTTTTTTATATTTTATCAGTTTGAGTTCAAATATGATAATCTTCTTCTCTATGGCTATGACTCTTATACGTACGGTTATTAAGCATTCTTTGATTTCAGAACCAAAACCTGAACCTCTTATAAATGGTAACTCTGATTTGGGTTGCATTACTCAAATACTTGTGACAGCATTATGATTCTTCAGTGATTATCTATATGGTGACCAGAACATTTTTTTCTTGTATGAAAAAGAATATTAGAGCAGGATCTCCCAAACTTCTCTCATTGGTTGTGGGATGTCCGAACTCTGATGTCGTAGGATCAAAATTTGCAGCACAGCTGCTGGTACTTGGTCCACATTTTTATCTATTAAGAATACCATTGACGGGTTCGTTGTGCCCGTTTACATAGTAGCAGTTTCTCTGCACTTGACTTTGGCCTTGTAGCCTTCTTCAAAAGTCGAGTTACTATTTTTACAAAGAGTTGAACTAGAGTTGAGGTGTAAGGAAGCTGTGGATATGCAAGAAATTGAAAATGGGGTTTCTCTTATGTCAAAGGAAAGAGAGAATATATGTGTGGATTTAAATTTTGAATGAGGTTGCAGTTTCTATGGTGGTGCACATACAAGTCTGAGTTGGAAGTCATCTTTTTTCTTACTGGCTTTGAGAATCCTGGAAGTGGAGGAGGAAGCAACTCGATAGGAGGTTGGAGGTTTGCAATCGGGTCAGAAATCGATCGGATTGTGAAGCTTACATGGAAGTGGAGTAGCTGAGATAGGTGAGTCTACTTTATGAGATGCTTAAAAGGATTTCGGAATCCAACGTCCAAAATGTTAACTTGCTCTTAATGTTGGTTGCTAGAACTGTGGCTGCAGGTCACATGTATTTCTATGCATAGCAGAAGACTCTAGTTTTATTTGGCTAATGTGAAGTGAAAAGAAGTTGAGTGAGCTAGAGCTGCTTGGTCTCATGTGTGCCAATCTCAAACTGATACAGTTCCAGGTTTGCTACCACAATTTCCTCTATAGTTCTTGTCACATGTGCTTGGTGTGTCATATTAGTAGGTTTCTCTAGTATATCAAATACTTCAAATGTATACTCTTGTTGTTTGTGAATGTGGCTTTTAAATGTTCTTATCTGTGTTTGTTTCACATTACCATGGGCACGATGATTAATTATGGTTGGTATAAACAACGCATGCTCTTGAATGGATAAAATAAATAAATTCACAGACAGATCCCTAAAAAGAGTAAAAACTGTGGACTCTGTTTTAGCGTCTGCTCGAAGTGCTTTAGATAATTGGTCGAGTACCAGCATCTTCTGTTACACCTTCATGCTGTCTGTTCAGACTTTGTTTTAAGGCTAATGAATGCTTCTGCCTGAACACTCATCCAGGAGTTGTTGCTGTGGATCTTTCCCAGTCAAGGATTCATAAGCCCAAGCAATAATTTATCTGCCTGCATTACTCTAGTTTGACCATCTAGTTTCCTGTCCCAGTCTAACCAGAATTTTATTTTCCTAGAATTGAATTTCGTTTCATATTTTAACCTTACATTAACGCACTTCTTTGCTTTTCTTCTTTCTGCTCTAGACTATTCAAATCCAGGATCGTGAAAGACCCCATACCTGTGTATCTTGGTCTTCCATAAATTAAAATAAACTTGAGTTGGGACCGTGGTCGTCCGTCTCCAAGTTGTTGGCCGATAAGATATATGAGATGGACATGTCCGAGGTGCCTTATGTGGAACAAACAGTATTCATATGATGTCCTATGATCTGTTTTTAGATACACCTAGGGGATGGATTCTATATGAACCAATGTATTCTATTTTCTGGGGCTATCTAACTATCTAATATGTTTGTATGAACTTGGGTTTTCTACTTACTATACGATAGTGTCAAACATGCGCAAGTGTATTTGACAGTCAAGGATGTTTGAAATTAAATCAATTCTCCCTAGATCTTGTCTCTTTTTATTCTGCCACAACAAGCTTTTCCTCCCTATACATTATAGGAATCTGACTATTATTTTCTTCCTAATGGCAGGTAAAAGAATTTCTGAAACAGTCTGCTTTCGGAAATGAGGTAATGGATAAGATGCTTGGGTTATGCTACTGGTAAACCGATATCCAGGTCCTTTCTCTGAACGGAAATTAATATCCAGATCTCATTGTCACAATTCTCTCTATTGTTTTGGTAAATGTGCTTGTTGATCTCATGAAATAGATTTTCATTAGGCGGTTGCTTAATATTTGATTTATCTTGTCGTGTAGATAAAGCTTATAAACATTCTCGACGGGTAATTTTTAGCGTAATTGTTTATATTCTTCCTTAACTTTTAGTTCTCAGGGCCCCTAGTAGAAACCCTTCAAGCAAATCAAAACATTGGACATCAATTGTTTTGACCTTCTCCCCGAATTGCTAGAAAAAAAATCAGTAAGCATTTATGTTATATACATTGAACTTCATATGGACTTAGTATGATGATGGTCCACAGTTCTGCTCAACACCTATCCTAGAACGTCTGATGCTATTGCTTTTAACTTAGACCAGATGATGAAAACTGTTCTGTTATACACTTGTCGTTCAGAATGCTAGGTTTAATTGTTTAATCTTCTGAAGACAGTAAGCATCTATGGTATATACATTCGACTGCTTATCGACTTCGTAAGATGGCGGTCCACAGTTCTGCTCAACACTTACTATAGAACGTCTGATTGCTACTGCTTTTAACTTAATCCAGATGATGAAAACTGTTCTGTTATACACCCGTCTTTCAGAATGCTAGGTTCAATTGTTTAATCTTCTGAAGACTCCTCTTAGAGCTGTTATTCTGGGTCTTCACAAGGGTATTTTGCTTAATATAGTGAAAAGTGAAAACAATGTGACACCCAGTTTTCATATCCTTCAGAAAGCAAGTGGTAACTGATAATGGGCGTTCAAGTTCAGTTTGCTGTTTTTGCTAAGTCATAATATTTTATTACTAGCAAAGATTAATCAGAAAAATACAAGAAATAGGGGTCAATGCAACCTCAAAAATACCTGAGAACTTAATTGAAACGCTAATAACTAATGCCCTGCCGTCCAAGTTTAGTTTGCCGGTCTAACTAGGGGTGTATATCCACAGAATATAAATCTGTTTGGATGGGCTGACTTTACATTCCCCTTGGTTTCATTTCTTTGAAGTGCTCTTTTGACTAACCTGACTCAGTTACTTATTGAATGAGATATCCTCTCTACAAGATTCGTCAAAATTTTAAACGTGTTACGTGTTATATTGTTTTATTGATTCGAAACTATGCATGCGAGTATTGTCCAACGTTTCGTTTATCGATTTTCCTACAGCTTCAAGGACCCCCTTATCAGACTTGTAGGTTTTTTGATGCGTGCTTTCTTTTTGAATCTCGGTGCAGCTTTCTTTAGTCTTTTGACTAATCCAATACATTTTGACATTTCCATTAATGTTTGATGTCATTAGTTGCAGTAACAATGATTTTACCTTCTTCATGATGGTGATATCATTTATTTCTTTTTGCAACATTTCTTATCTTTTCTTGCTGATTTCAACTGTCTCTTTTGGAAAAGATAAACTCGTACGCAGCAGTTGACAGTAGCGAGTGGTCTTGGTAAAATTTATGTACGCAGCAGTTGACAGTAGCCAGTGATCTTGGTAAAATTTATGCACACAGCAGTTGACAGTAGCCAGTGATCTTGGTAAAATTTATGCTAAGTTGTATAGGAAGGTTTACACTGAAATTGTGGATTCACCAGGCTGTGGATTTTGCATGCGAAGAAATTTCATCAGAGTCCACTTCACAAGATTGTTAATGAAGGAATCGATATCGGAAGCTCATCACTGAATCATCCAAAGCGCCAGATGCTAGCATATGAGTTACCGGTGGCATGTTCATTTCAGCAAATCCCTCTGAAATTTTCGTTAATCAGTTTCATATGGTCCTGGTATAGCTTCAAGCCAAATATTATTTTATAAATTCAACACATCCAAGTTCATCAATAATTTTTTGTTTTCATTTATTTATTGACCCAGGAATGTCCATTAATCGTTAGTTAGAACTTAGAAAGCAATACAACCTTCCATTGAGTACTAACTGGACTTCTCCAGGGACAAGACAACTAGTATCCACATTGCAGGCAACTAAAGAAGCCTTCATTGATGCATCAGATACCAATTAGCAAATCAGATCATCAGAAGTTTAGTATATATCTACGAGGTGCAATTTTTTGTTTTTTAATCTTGGGTTCAACTTTTCAAGTCTTCTCAAGTCAACTGTTCATTACAAAAATAATAAAGACAAAAGGGAGAGATTACCGACGGAAAATCCAAATAGATATTACTTGGTGCTGTTTGATTTTCATTGAATACATAAAGTTTCACTAGGCAAATTGGACTTCGATATTCTTCTTTTAATCTCATCATCCAATAGAAGAATCAGATTTCCCTCTCTCTCGGGATCACCGGATCAGCCAATTTCTCTTGATCCAGGTTTTTCTTCAGCTTTCTCTTATTTGAATAATTTTAACCTCTTTGATCTGTTTAATTCTTTCATTTTTCACTTTATTAACCAAAATGGATGTGAATTGGTCGGAACTTCAATCTGAATTGGTACAGCTAATTGCTAACAAACTTACCAGCTATATTGATTACATTAGATTTCGTTCAGTCTGTGTAAATTGGCACTCAACTTTATCACCTACTCATCATTACTTACCTTACCAATTTCCATGGCTAATGCTTCCTTATACTGGAAATCGTTGCCGTTTCTTTAATCTCTCGGCAAACAAGGTCTACCAATTGAATTTACCAAAGACTCCAGTTCGGAGCCGTTGTTGTGGTTCTTCACATGGCTGGCTTGTTTTTCAGGTAGAAAATAACCCAAGCATATTTCTTTTTAATCCGCTCACAAGCATTCAAATCCAGCTTCCTCCATTAACAACATTCCCAAATGTATTGGATTTTGATGTTAATAAAGTGGGTAAAGAGTATCTTCTTCGAGATTCCCCTTCAGATGATCCATATAGATGTAGTTCTGTTGATATACTTGATTCTTTTGTCAAGAAAGTTGTTTTTTCTTCGTCTCCTACTTCAGATGGCTACATTGTTCTAGTAATTCTTAACGAAACAGGGCAACTGGCTTATTGTAAGAAAGGATTTGAATCGTGGAAAATGATTGATGGTGCCCAAGGCTACTCTGAGGATGTTATATTCTACAAAGGACGATTCTATGCTGTAACAAAGAGAGGGGCACTTGCAATTTGTGATGTCACTGGTGAATCTCCAGTGGTGACAATCATTACGACACCGCCACTACGAAGACCATTACCAAGTCGAACTAGACTTGTAGATTATGATCGCTATTATTCTGATGAATTACTTTATTTGGTGGATGCATTTGGTGAGTTGTTGCTGGTTGCGAGGTATTTTGAACTTGTAGTGGATACTGAGCCGAATATGTCAGTCTACAAAACAGTTGGTTTCGATGTTTTCAGAAGTGATCCAAATTCAAGATGGCTAATATGGAAGAGGGTGTATACTCTAGGAGATTGTATGTTGTTCTTGGGAGGAAACTCATCATTTTGCTTATTGGCTACTGATTTTGCGAGATGCGAAAAAAATTGCATCTACTTCACTGATTACAACTATAAAGTGAAAGGTAATGGGAGACGTTTAATTCATGATTCGGGTGTATTCAATCTAGAAGATGGTAGTATTGATCCCTTGCCATATTGTGATGCCAGTTCGGAGTTCTTTCCGTCTTCTCCTATTTGGATTTTAACTAATCCATGCTAAAAGAAGCTAATTTCTTTAAGTTAATAATAAGTCCTGTATGTGTTACATGTATTTTTGGGTTTGCATAATCTAGCTAGTTTTCTTTTGATTTGTTGTTATTTTTTCAGAAATGATAGAAAACTCTGTTACTCGCCCCTTTGGATGTGGCGATATCTGGTTTGTTTGATAGACTCCACACCTGCAAGCAAGCAAATCTGTTTGTTTGATAGACTCCACACCTGCAAGCAAGTAAATCTCACACAGGCGGCGTGGCGCCTACCGCGGTTGTTAATTCTTCTAACATTTGCTGCATTATCTTACTCCAGTTGTTTATGTTGGTTACTGACTGGATTATGATTTAGTGCTTCAACAGATATGATGGATAATATCTTTGAAAAAAATACTTGACTTCTTGGGGAAAAAAGGATAACATGTGTCTAACCTGAAAAATCCGAGAAACCCAGATGAACTAAAAGGGGTGTAAAACCTGAGTTATATTTCCAGGTATCGGAACCTAAAATGCAAGCACAGATAGGCTGTTAGAGGTCGACACATTCAACAGGTGTCCAACCTGAAAAATTGGAAAAATCCAGGTGAACTACAAGGGGCATAAAACCTAAGATATGTTTCCAGGTAGAGTCCTGCTGTGACGAGGTCACCCTCGTGACAGCTTTTGTAAGGGTGCACATTTTAGCCCTTGGATATTGTATCTTAAATTAGGCGATTCTGAGATAACATTTTAAAAAAATAATTTTTTTTTCTATTTTTTTTCATAATTTTAGTCAATTTTATTTTAATCCTGGTCCCTCTAGCGAATCCATTTTTACATGTTGCTAAACTTTATTGTTATTCCATTCCTTTTAGTTTCCCAAACCACGAACCTTAGGGTTTTTATATTTTTTCTAACATGGAAGAAGAGGTGATAATGTATGATAATAACTTTGGAGCGATCTAGGACCCAAACAATCACGAAAATCATTGGATTTATTACACTGTTATAAAGAATGTTCCCAAAAACAACATACTTATTAATATAATGGGGGTCTTCGTAATTTTAATTTGCTAACTACTCTAGTTAAATATATTGATTGAGCAAAGAGTTGATTCTTAAATCACTAATAAAGGAGTAATATACAAGAGATATTAGAGGTGGAATCAGAAAGGAGAGAAGAACATTAATGAAAAGACTAGAGAGGGGTTGGAAATCTAATCAAAAGATTAAGACCTAACTGAAAATTAAAATAAAAAATAACCCTGTTATTTATATATTACTCTGATCTTTATGTGTACGTAAGTGCATAACATTATGGATTCTTCCTCCATTTCTAGGTTAAAGAAAGTGGGAACTAGAAAAAGTAACACTAAGGATTCGCTGCAATGGTGAGAATGAAGTTGATTTTCCTTCTTTTTTGAATCTAGGGACCGAGAAAACAATAAATTTAAATTAATGGGAGTGATTCGAGATCTGAATAAAATATGTTTTTGTAATATTATCTCGAGATCTGAATATATCTAATATGTAATATCCAAGGGCTATGAAATGCACCCTTACGAAAGCTGTCACGAGGGTGGCCTCGTAACAGCACGACTCTTCCAGGTTTCCAAACCTAAAATGTCAACACGGATAAGCTGTCAGAGGCCAGCACATTCAAGCTATTATAGCATAACAGCCAAGTTTAAAAGAAGCCCAAGACTCATTTTAATTAAACCATGGACAAATGTGTAAATGACGAAATATAACATCTAACAAAGAGCTAACATCTGAAGAGTTTTGGAGCTAAGAGCTGAGATAGGACTCGAGGTCAGATATTAAAAAGTTGGATCACAGGTTGTTAACTAGAGAAGGACAAGAAAGCAGACGCGGAAGACCTGAGTTTTGACTCAAAGCTCATAAGGAACTTGAAGCTGAGGCTTGCGAAAATGCTAAACGTCCCCCAAACAAATCCCCCAAATTTGTCCCCCACCTCACATAACACAAAATAATGGGCCCCTGCTTTTCCCCAGCCTTACCTTCCTAGTGAAATCAACGGACGAGAGCAACACCACCTAATGGGGGACAGATCTGGGAGATAAATACGGGGGATACGTAGCACTTCCGGCTTGACCTGGAAACTCTGATCGTCATGAAGGAAGGATGTTCCCAGGTCCAAATAAGCACAAGGCGGAAAATTTGGTCCCATACGCAAGGTGCTCACGAGCGAGTACTTGGAATATATAAGTTATCCACATGTATATCCCTGTATTCACATAATTTATATTTAGCCAGAAAGCCTCATGATGTAAACAAGTTTATTCATTAGTCGAAATTACACTTTGAACATTTTTCTCTTTCTCTTCTGACTTTATCCAAGTTATCTTTCTCAAATAGATTAGGAAGATAATTGGCAGACCCTAATTCTTCAGACCAGATTACCAATTCATGATAAAAACTAAAGTAATCGGGTTAAGGTTGTGACCCCGATCAGAGAACTACAATAGAATAATTGTGTACGTTTCAAAACAAGATGACGCATCTTCAAAGTCTAAATTCATACGCCCTCAAAAACCGGGATGCACGTTCCGACCATTTCTAATGGAGGATTATTATAGATGGAATCTTTATTTTCTAAGATTTTTTTAATATAAAAACTTTTTTTTACTTCAAGAACGATGGAAATTTCGCATTCACTTTCTACCCCTCTTATGTTATCCTCATCAACTATCTTGTACACTTGCTGATGATGATATAAAGAGCAGACAGATTCTTATAGAGTTCAGGGGAGCACTCGAGATTGATCATCATATTTAAAGACAAAAAAAGGCTGAGTAAGAAATTTTACCTAAGTTATTATCTGAGCAAACTTTTATTTTTGCATTATTATTATTTTCCGGTACATTCATAATTATAACACTATTATGTTTTATCCATTATCCATGAAATATTCATTCGACACTTATTAACAGCGGCGAATCTAAAAACCAGACTAAGGGGGAAGCAAATTTTTATTGGGGGTAGCAAAAAAGCAATATTAGGCTTGCAGGAGAATTTATGCTTGAAAATTTAGGCTTGGAAGCCCAATGTAGAGGGGTAGCAAGTGCACACCCTTGCTACTAGTTGGATCCGCCACTGCTTATTAATTGAAGTTCAATAAAAAAAAATAACGATTACAACTTTCAGAATATTCAGACTGCTTGATGGGAGAATTAACTAAGGTCCTATGCATGGATTGGAGGCCGAAAAAATCCAGAAATGTTATCTAATTAACCAAGGGTATCATATCCCATTATAATTGATTCATCCAGATAAGTCATATTTTTTCCCACTATTTGCTAAAAGCCTTGCAGCTCGGTTGTTCGCTTCAGCAGACTTATATATCCAAAGGCCATACCTTTCGGGATAGGCAACACCAGGATCGGAATTTGGCCCATTCAAAAATGTACCAACGACTGCAGCTTCTTTGTAGATCAATACTCGAGCACTGGGAGAAGTGGATTAGCGATACAATACTCATCAAAAAGTTCTCTACCTACTATTATTGCTGCCCACATCTGGTTGTACTTGGTTGAATGTGAAAAAGATGGCGTACCAAGTGCACCACCAAATTTTAATTCGGAAACCTGATGGACAAACTTGTCACAATCAGTAACACAGATCAACAATAAAGATCTGATACATGATATGAATACTAGTTTAACTTGGACGGTCTCAGAAATCAATATCCAAGTAATAACCTAGCATGTACCCCAATTGTAATACGAACCGCATTCCAACAAAGAAAAGTCTTGTAATCTTTCTTTCAAGATACAGATTCTTTATAATAAAATTTGTAGGTTCTATACAGTCTTTCAGGGTTAAAAGTTGTCTAGGTTATTTAACGATGTATACTTGTGATATTTTATTATAAAGACTAGGTATCACCCCGGCCTAAGGCCGGGGCTCAACCTCCTTCGGTTTTTGTTTGTTACTTGGTTGGTGGTTCCATATCCACCCACAACCTTTTAATCTGTAAGCTAGCCAGGATTCAATCCCCAGTGCTTAGTTAGCCGAGTTATAGTAGTATGTTTAGTAGTTAGTTATATTGAAGATATTGGACTTTTTCATATTTTGTACATTCCAAATGATGATTATCTACCATAATAAGAACTTTGTTGTTAATATTGCTTAGTTTTTTTGTTTTTTTGTTGTTGCAAGCATTGTGGATGGAAAACAAAAATTGTTTAACTTTGTTGGGAAGTAAAGATGAAGCTAGCTTTAGTTCTTCATTAGCACTTGCTTCTTTCATCTTTTCTTTGCACATTCTCCATGTATAAGAAGGCTTTGTCTCTCTGTCTCTATGTGAGTGTTAAACAATTCGTATTTTCAAGGTGTTATTGTAAAGTAATTTAAACTTATTATACGTATTTTTTTTGAACTACTTAAACCCTTGTTATTGTAAAGGTGTTTTAAATACTTGTTATTGTCAAGGTGTCCTGTATAGACGTTCTTAAATATAAATTAAGAAATACACTCCTCTATAACTCTATTCCTTTTTGTATGTTTGGTATAGCCGTTTAGAATTCTATTTGGAGATTGTCTCAATTATTTTCTATATATGTCTGGAAACTTAATGTTAACTAAAATTCTTATTCACATAAGACAATCAACGTTGTGAGTCTTTATAATTTTAGTCTTTATAACCATATTAATACGTTTTTAACTTCTATATGAGTTATTCTTGTAAGTTGTTGTAAATCGATGAGCCTAATTACCCAAATGAGTTGGTGCTCATACTTTGAGACATTGTTTCTTTCGAGAAGTTCAGTTCTTAGAGCTACAACCGTTTGCATTACTGTTGGTGTTGATGCACCTTTTAGCAGCGATGGTTAATTAAGATAATTATTCTCATTAGAAAAGTATATAAATGAACGTTTATAAATAGTCATTCGTTCCAAAAAAAAAAACATACATTAACAAAAGTAATTCATGATAGCTAAGAAAATTCTTAGAGTTACTATGGAATTTAGGAAAAAAATTTTTATTATGGATCATTAATATTTTAATACTTTTTTTAAAACTTTTCATCGGAGTTAGTATTTAGGTTCATGATTTGGAAGAAAAACAGGGCTAGTATAAGTCAAAAGCTATTTATGCCATCCACCAAGCATTCGGCTTATGTTAAATTTGTCCCCTTTCTTCTTCTTTTGGTTTCACAAATTATTCATCTTCTAACGTTGTCAGTTGATATATTACGCGACTCGTATATCAGTATCTTTCCTTTATTGCATGGTCGGTTGATTGATATTTGTGGACTTTGGATGGTATATACAATCAAGTATGAATAAACATATGATGTGTGGGGCGATATTACTTAGCACCAGAAATTTATCAGAATAAAGGTCATGACACTTGCTGTTTTAGCTGGAAGTGTTTGGTTTTCCGAACAAAATCATGCTCAACAGCTAGTAACACATGTTAGTCGTGGTTACTTGTTTGGGTTAGATTTCGTCGGGTTACGACATAGATTCCTACGGACGTGGTTAGCTTTGGTCGGGTTACGACATAGATGCCTACGAACGTCCGGACTTGTCCCACCTCTTTTGGATGGTGGATCTATCTCTAGACAGACGTAACGTTTTCTATATTATATACTTTATATACTTTACGGCTACAATTACTCCATTTATGAGTATTTTTCTACATAATTATTGGATGTGAAGTTTATTAGATGGTTTGATTTGATAAGTATACCAAACATTGCATGTTATGATTAAGTATATAATCACCCTGTCTTGGTGGTCGTTTGTTAGGTTTTGTGAAGAATTATCAAGGCATATCATGGTTTGAATGAATCCGTAACCATTGTAAATTTTAGAAGTACTTCTTATTAGAAAAGTATATAAATGAACGTTTATAAATAGTCATTCATTCCAACAAAAAAAAAATACATTAACAAAAGTAATTCATGATAGCTAAGAAATTTCTTAGAGTTACTATGTAATTTAGAAAAAAGTTTTTTTTATTACGGATCAATAATATTTTAATACTTTTTTAAAACTTTTCATCGGAATTAGTATTTAGGTTCATGATTTTGAAGAAAAACAGGGCTAGTATAAGTCAAAAGCTATTTATGCCATCTACCAAGGATTCGGCTTACGTTAATTTTGTCCTTTTTTTTTCTTTTGGTTCCACAAATTATTCATCTTCTAACATTGTCAGTTGATATATTGCGCGACTCGTATATCAGTATCTTTCCTTTATTGCATAGTCGGTTGATTGATATTTATGGACTTTGGATGGTCTATACAATCAAGTATGAATAGACATATGATGTGTGGGGCGATATTACTCAGCACCAAAAATTGCTTAGAACAAAGGTCGTGACACTTGCTGTTTTAGCCGGAAGTGTTTAGTTTTCCGAACAAAACCATGCTCAACAGCTAGTAACACATCTTAGCCGTGGTTACTTGTTAGGGTTAGCTTTGGTCGGGTTACGACATCGATGCCTACGTACGTGGTTAGCTTTGGTCGAGTTACGACACAAATGCCTACGAACGTCCGGATTTGTTCCACCTCTTTTGGACAGTGGATCTATCTCTAGACAGGCGCAATGTTTTCTTATAATATAGATAAACAATATAATGCGGAAATAAATAACGCACGACACCATAAATTTTGTTAACGAGGAAAAATACAAAGTAGCAAAACCTTGGGACCTAGTAAAGAACTTTAACATCATATTGTATTAATCTGTTATAGACACTAGCCTACTATCAGGCTTCAGACTGGAATGTAGGTGATAACATATCGTCCCTACGGGAAATTCAGCTTCAGTTGTGCTTTTGTACGTCTTTTGGATCTTGCAAGACCCTACGCAACACGATTCCCCTAGCTGAAGTCCTTTACAGGCCTATGAGTTGCTTCAACCTAAGTGAAGACTTTTATGACTATTTTGCCTCTAACATAAAACCTGTTTGATTTTCTTCAAAAAGATATTCAATCAATGTACGGAAATCTATATGCTATGAGGGATCTTCAAGAAAAGAACATATCAAGCAAACTCAAGATTAGGCTGGACTTATTCTCTTCAAAAGTTATAGAGATGCAAAATAAATTCTACATCACAAGAATAATCTAAAGAAATCAAATTAGATGTGATTTAGACATCTTTTTTGTGGAATCACAAAATCTGAAACGAATAGTACTTTGTGATTTCTATATGTCAAGTCCATGATCTAAAGTTTCGAAAACTTAAAAGATCAATAAGAACAAGATTCGGATGACAAAAATTATTAGGTAAAAGATAATCTGACAAGGCTTCACGAATCCCTTATTAAAGTCTTTCAAAGTTGTAACCTAATACAGTTTCTCCAGATGAAGCCTAGTTTTTTAGAAGACGACTCTAGCCGAAACTAGGACATAGAATTGTCAGGATTGAGATTATAGCGTCCAGGGATTCATATATATATTGATGAACAACGCTAAACAAAGCAGGTTCATGAATCAATTTCCATATTTACGAATTTCTTTGTATTCAAGTAAGATAAACTTCTCCATATATAATATGCATGAAAGCATGTGAGCAGTTTGTTCTGAATAAAAAAAAAAGATGTGTGCAATAGTAATGCACCAAGTGGTTTTCCAGAGATCCATGGTTAAGTGGTTTTGAAACCTTCAAGCATAAGTTGAGTAATATATCACAATACCGAATCAGTTTGTGAACTATCAAAACAGTTTGTGAACTCAAGGTCGTCACGCAATTCAAGAACCTTTCGATTTTTGTAAGTTAGCGAACTGTCAAAACGTTTTATGTACATAGAAACAAAAAATGTACATAAAACATTCAAAACCAGTTCGTTCGTGAAATTTACAAATTAGTTCTTGTACCTTTGAATTAAATAGTGTCCAGTATTATCCTAAAATCGACTAGTTCGTGAACTGAGCAATTCAGTTCGTGTACGCGAGTTAATCGAGATAAAAATATCAGGTCTTTATAATTGTAAGTTCAAGTTCGTGAACTGGTAAAATAATTTGTGAATTTTAAGAAATAACTTGACTTACTTCTTAAATTGCATTCTTCTTTGCAAATTTTCATCATTATACTAAAGTTACACGAACTGTCTTAGTAGATATAACGGTAGATAATATGAGTAAATATGATAGTTGATATTCACATACATTTGTTTATGAAGTTTCCGTTGACGCCGTCTTCAGTCTTCAATCTTCAAGTTCGATTGGTGAATACTGATACTCAACTACCATGCTCTAATCCTAGTCCGAGACTGACTTTAATAGACTATAAATCAAGACATACTTTTGATTAGTTAGACAACAAGCTTGACATACCAAAACTTGTGAGTTTGAACGAGCGATGCTCTAACAAAATGTCCTCCATCAAAAACTTCCGCATGAGCCATAGTAAAACCCCAAATATAATTTTGAACTTTTACACTAAATTTGCATGCATGATTAGCAAACGAGTCCACTCTAGATGATCCATCATGAGGTCTCGACCATTGTGATGGAAACGTTGTTTTTTTAACCTGCAAAGATCCCCGAGGAACTCTTGAGACTAACACTAAGTTAAACTGATTTATAAACGTAGAGCAAGCAAAATTTCCCTAAATTTTTGAATCTCATTCTGGAGGAACATTATAAGTATTCTTTGCGCAATGCACACTTGTTAAATTGGCCAGAGTTTATTTCTAGACATTCTCATTAATTCATAGGTTGACCATCGAGTTATTTATTTCTTAGACTAGCCTTGGAACCTCCAATCCCATGGTAAATGATTATTAGCGTATTGCTAATATTTATGAAGCTAGCAAAAGTTTAAGCTCAGATGAATTTTACTGCTAGTGTTTTTGCTTCATTTTCCTATCCCAAAATGTTTGTGTTGAATGTAACGGTGAGAGCTCAAAAAAGTGAATATCGCTCAATGATTTGAAGTAAATTATCCAAGCACATACCTATACTTGATACATATATATATATACTAAAACATTAAAAGTCCAGCAAATTAAAAGTCCAGCACTTTGACGATAAAACAAATTTCAATAGATACATCAGTTATGTATATATATTAACGATATAACTAAGTTTAATACTTTTTTTTATTCTTTTGGGATTTCATCAATCACTTTCAATTTCTCAAATCCAATCAAAATCTTATTTCCTTTAATGGTTGGAATTTAGCAACACAAAACATATTGAACGATAAATACACAACACATACCACATGCATTGCCACCACACAAAATGAACTGTTTGGTAAAATGATTGAATGTTATATTAAAATTTAATAGTTAGAAAATTCACTAATCATGCAAACCCATAATTAGTTTTGAAGATGTATTCATACATGTTGTGATTGATGTCCGTCTTGTTTAAATAATGTGTAATTATATTTGGACATAAGTTCCCATTCACTCACCAACTATGTTCTATATGATTTACTGTGTAACTGTATTCATCTCCTATTATATGTTCTAACTAAAATGTTGCACTAAAATAAGTGGTTTGCAGCTAAAACTTTCGCTCAATGAGATAAATAGTATTATAACTAACCTTTTAAAATATATTTTATAATCGGTTTTCTAAATTTCCTACCAAACACCTTTAAAAAATATGGAAACAAGAAAAAAAAGGTTGAAAAGTGGGGGTACAACAACCTCACCCAATAATTCTCTTAGCAATCTGTATGGACTAACTCCAATATACTTTTAAGAGAATCAACTAGACAGTCAGACTCAATCTTAATAAAAAGTTTATCAAGGAGTTATATCTCAATTTCTCGATTCAATACTTACTCAAGCAAATAGAAATCTGCGAGTCTAATTGAATACAAGAGAAATTAACTTGAACGGTACCAAAGACCAATGTTCAAGGATCAATCAATTTCAATCAACAACCAAAGGTTGGATTTACCAATTGATCGATACAGACACACAACCTGTGATAATTCTATTATATAACAAAATATAATGCGGAAAAGAAATAACACAGACACCAGAAGTTTTGTTAACGAGGAAACCGCAAATGCAGAAAACCCCCGGGACCTAGTCCAGATTGAACACACACTGTATTAAGCCGCTATAGACACTAGCCTACTACAAACTAACTTCGGTCTGGACTGTAGTTGAACCCCAATCAATCTCACACTGATCCAAGGTACAGTTGCGCTCCTTACGTCTCTGATCCCAGCAGGATACTACGCACTTGATTCCCTTAACTGATCTCACCCATAACTAAGAGTTGCTATGACCAAAAGTCGAAGACTTTAATAAACAAATCTGTATCACACAGAAAAGTCTACAGGAATAAATAAATCTGTCCCCCACAGAAATACCTATGAGTTTTGTTCCGTCTTTTGATAAATCAAGGTGAACAGGAACCAATCGATAACCCGGACTTATATTCCCGAAGAACAGCCTAGAATTATCAATCACCTCACAATAATCTTAATCGACTAGCGAAACAAGATATTGCGGAATCACAAACGATGAGACGAAGATGTTTGTGACTACTTTTCTATCTTGCCTATCGGAGAAATTAATCTCAAGCCAATCTTACGATTGCACTCAATCACGATAGAAACAGCAAGATCAGATCACGCAACTACAAAGAAAATAGTTGGGTATGGCTTTACAATCCCAATGAAGTCTTCAAGTCGTTAACCTACAGGGTCTCGGTAGAAACCTAAGGTTAAAGGAGAATCGGCTCTAGCTTATACAACTAGTATCACACAGGAGGTGTGGGGATTAGGTTTCCCAGTTGCTAGAGTTCTCCTTTATATAGTCTCCAAATCAGGGTTTGCAATCTAAGTTACCTTAGTAACAAAGCATTCAATATTCACCATTAGATAAAAACCTGATTAGATTCAAGCTAATATCTTTCAACTGTTAGATCGAACTTAGCTTGTTATACACAAATGAAATGCACTATCATTTAGGTTTGTGTAGCCGTACCTAAATGTGTACACCTAGTTGGTTCAACAGTAGTTAACCAAATGGTTATCCATATGAGCACTTTCATATCAACCATATTCATCTTCACCATAACTAGTTCAAATGACTCAAAAGAACTAGTTAGAGAGTTGTTCAATTGCTTAGATCTCATAGAAGTATACAAGACACAATCGAAGCAAAAACGATTTTGATTCACTCGAATCGATTCATGAACTTTATAGCCATAGTTTGCAAATATGCATTCCTTAGTTTATATAAGTTTAAGTTCACGAATAAACCGTTTTTAGAAAATAACCCACTCAAGTACGCATACCGGTACGCATACTTAAGTACCCGGATTGAGTTTGTTTTCAGTTCACAAACTCCAGCAGAAATTCACGGGACGTGAACTTCCGGCAGTACGCGGACTTTAGTTCCGGTTATCCTGAGCAGCAAAGTACGCATACTTTGGTTCAAGGATTTTGGACTTACACACGTATGAGTTCACATACAATGTTTATATCCATTCAAGGTTATATATTTTAAACTCTCATTTCAATCATTGAAGCATTCTTAGAGGATGTTAAATAGAGGTTATTCACACACTATTTTTCATCAAAGCGATTTTCAAGATATTGAAATAATCAACATGACTTTCGTCACTTGTAAAGATGAACTTGGCCAAAGCGAAAGCTTACCAACACATATTTCGAGAAATAGATAAGTGAGATAAACTCGGCTCGAAATAGCAAATGTGTATGATCTAAGTCTATATAGCAATACGACTTTTGTCTCAAGATAGGAGATAGAGTAGATAGACTTTTGAGTGATAGATAAGTTCAAGTCTCCACATACCTTTTAGTCGATGAAGTTCCACCAATTCCTTGAGTAGTTCTTCGTCTTTGCATGATGAACGCCGTGTAGTCTAGAGCTCAACTACACTTTCTATCCTAGTCCGAGACTTAGCTATAAGTAGACTAGAAATCAAGACTTATAGTTTTGGCAACTAAACTTGACAAACAATCTTGAGATAGCAACGCTTGCGAGTTCGCCGAGCAGTGCTCTAACAAAGGTGTGTTTTGAAAACAATATAAAATAATTTTGGAATTGCTTTTAAAAATCGTACCAAACAAGCCCTAACATTTTGTGTGGTCCTTTCTCCTTTTTGTTTCTTATTTTCGGGGTTTCATATTTGTTCATCTGCTTGTTTCTTCTGATCAAGTTGACATGTCACCAAGAAATATAGGCCTCAGTAATGTGTAAATTTATAACTTACACACTAATGTACTATAAATACACGTCTTTAAACTTGAAAGTATCGTAGTGATAAAACCAATGAGTGTGGACTGGTCACAACTCCAACCAGAGATGAGAGAGATAATCGTTAGCAAACAAAATAACTATGCCGATTATATTAGATTTGGTGGAGTCTGTGTGAGATGGCGCTCCACTATATCGCCTAAGCATAACTAACTACCTCAGTATTTACCATGACTAATGTTACCCGAGAATTCTCAAAACGGATACCACCGCGGGTTCTTCAATCTTTCAGGGAACAAGATTTACCAATTGCATCTACCAGAGGCACATGATACACGTTGTTGTGGATATTTACACGGGTGACTTGTTTTGATTGAGAAGAACTCAACTATCTTTCTATTAAACCCTCTAACAAGAGTCCGGATCCAGCTTTCACCCGTGACAACCTTCTTTAAGCAAGGACTTGCATCTATTTTACTAACTACTACATTCAAGCAAGTGAGGCCAGACTTCAGAATTATGGTTCAACTGTTGAGAATTATGACATGGGTATCTTTGATTTAAAAGAAGGTAGCATTAGACCATTATTGTATCCTAAATCTAAAACTCGGATATCTTGGTCTACTCCATCTGGTCTATAACTCCATCTTGGTTTACACCACAGTGGCCGTGTTAATTGAGTTTGTATCTTGTTTTATCAATTTCTTGACTAAGTTGTTTTCTTTTCTTCCTTAGATTTTTCGAATAATGTATATATATATATATATATATATATATATATATATATATATATATAT
>JAJJMB010009125.1:5936457-5948335 GCA_023531105.1 Papaver atlanticum | reverse complement strand
TATATATATATATATATATATATATATATATATATATATATATATATCTTTCTATCCTGCCATCCACTTTTAGTATTTCTTAGATGTGTTGTGCTTAGCTACCTATTTTAGTTTCCATCTAAGTAATAACTTTTCTAAAATACGGGTGAATATCAATGTGATTTTATTTAGTTTGTTAATGTTTCAACACTTGTTAGCAATACGTTATCTTACATGATATTTTATACTCTTGAGTGGCTCTCATATCTTCTGGAAGACTAAAAATTAGCTCAATCTTGCTCGCAGTGTTATATGGTTATACTTTCATGAAATGGATCATAACAAACTGAGGTTGTATAAAAACTTTGTTGGATTATTATTTTCATCTTTGAATAGTATATTAATATAGCCTAATAAAAAACGTGAGTTTAGTTTTTTTTGTAAGAAAACACAAGAAGCACGGACAACGATTATTTTTTATTTTTTTTGAAAGCAAAAAGAAAAAAAGAAAACACAAAAACAAACTAATTAGCAACTAGAGAACACTCTCTTATAATGAGAGAAGCAATACAAAAAGGAGGAGAAGTAAGCCACACATTCGAAGTATGGGTATTTACAGCCAAATTATTGGCATTCTTTTTGATATACCTGAATTCCACATACCTTAACTTCATCAGGTCATCTCTGATCCTATTAATCGTATTTTTTATCCGCCAGTTAGGTGTATAGTGCTTGTACTTTAAAGAGCTTATAACAATCAATGAGTCCCTTCTAGTATAATGTCTCTAAAGTCTTTACTGGTGGGCAGCTCTGTTAGAGCATTGCTCGGCTGAACTCGCAAGCGTTGCTATCTCAAGCTTGTTTGTCAAGTTTAGTTGCCAAAACTATAAGTCTTGATTTCTAGTCTACTTATAGCTAAGTCTCGGATTAGGATAGTAAGTGTAGTTGAGCCTTAGAATCCATGGCGTTCATCAAATGAAGACGAAGAACTACTCAAGGGAACTTGTGGAACTTCATCAACCAAGAGGTATGTGGAGACTTGAACTTATCTATCACTCAAAAGTCTATCTATTCTATCTCCTATTTTGAGACAAAAGTCGTATTGCTATATAGACTTCAATTATACACATGTGTTATTCGAGCCTAGTTTAATTTCACTTATCTATGCCTCGAAATATGTGTTGGTAAGCTTTCGCTTTGGCCAAGTTCATCTTTACTAGTGACGAAAGTCATGTTGATTATTTCAATAACTTGAAAATCGCTTTGATGAAAATAGTTTGTGAATAACTACTATTATAACATCCTCTAAGAAAGTTTCAATGATTGAAATGAGAGTTTAGAACAAGTAACCATGTTCGGATATAAACATAGTGTGTTCTCACATTTGTGTAAAAGTCCAAAACCGGGAACCTAAAGTATGCGTACCCGTACACGTACTGCCGGTTGTTGGAAACTCGGGCAAGTATGTGTAACCGTACGCATACTGGCGGAAGTCTCACGTCCGTAAATTTCTTCTGGAGTTTGGAAGTGTGAATTAGTATGTGCACCCGTACGCGTACTGGCATAACCAAACTCGGTCCGACCACTTAGCATACTTAAGTAGATTACTTTCTAAAATCGTTTTGTTCATGAACTAAAACATTCATATAATAAGGAATGCAATCTTTGCAAACCGTGGATATAATGTTCATGAATTAATTCGAGTGAATCAAAATCGATTTTGCTTCGATTGTGTCTTGTATACATCTATAAGATCTAAGCAATTGAACAACTCTCTTAACTAGTTCATTTGAGTCATTTGAACTAGTTATGGTGAAGATGAATAAGGTTGATATGAAAGTGCTCATATGGCTAACCATTGGTTAACTATTGTTGAACCAACTAAGTGTACACGTTTAGGTACAGTTACCCAAACCTAAATGAGGGTGCATTTCATTTGTGTATAACAAGCTAAGTTTGATCTAACGGTTGAAAGATATTAGCTTGAATCTAATCAGGTTTTCATCTAACGGTGAATATTGAATGATTTGTTACCAAGGTAACTTATATTACAAACCCTGATTTGGGGACTATATAAAGGAGAACTCTAGCAACTAGGAAACCTAATCCCCACACCTCCTGTGTGATACTAGTTGTATAAGCTAGAGTCGATTCTCCTTTAACCTTAGGTTTTTCACGAAACCCTGTAGGTTAACGACTTCATTGGGATTGTGAAGATAGACCCAACTATTTTCTTTGTAGTTGCGTGATCTGATCTTGTTGTTTCTATCGTGATTGAGTATGTTAGAGCATAGCTCGGTTGAACCCACCAAGCATTGGTATGTCAAGTTTGGTTGTCATATTTTAGTGAACCAAAACTCATTTAAAGAGTCGTTTAATTATTTACTAGAGTCAACTTCGTATAGGTTAGCTAGAAAGTTACTAGGATATGAGACTTACCAGTATTACGTGAAGACTTGAAGAATATGAAGAAGTAAAGAACTACAACAACGACATCATCCTTCCACTTTAGGTTAGTAATATTTGACTTGAACTGTTTCATTTCTAACGTATCTTTCAAGTCGTGTATATTGAAAACATAACTGCGAAGCTATGAATGATTATACTCTAGTTAGACATAGTATTAAGGAATTACAATACGAAGTATAACGTCGATCTTTTGAACTTCGTATATAAGACATCGACATAATCATATGAATGCTATTGTGATTATGTATGGGTATGGGTGAAGATTTCGTCCTAGGAAACAATGTTTTACATTCTTTTAAAGGAAGTAAATTCATAAACTTGTTTTGTTAATCGAAAGGGAAATAGCTAGGCTTATTGGTATTGTTAATCATTGCAAATCTTTTTGAATTACCAATATATGTGTTTAGTATAACCGTTCATAACTTGTTTATATATCTTGGTAAAACTATTCACAAGGCCTGACTTTTGTATTGGTATGACTTTTATTAGTGAAACCGATCTTAAGTAATCACTTGAGATGGTAAGATCGATATCTTGAAATTGGTGTGACTAAATACTAGACATTGGGTAACCGATCCTAGTAAGAGGTATGACCGATCACAAGAGAGTGTAATCGATCCTTGTAAGAGGTTTAACAAGTTTTAGTAAGTTGGTGTAACGGATCCTATAACTTGGTCAACCGATCACAAGTTTTACCATAAGAAGTGGTAACCGATCCTAGTACTTAGTTAGCCATTTTATGGTAACTAGTGTAACCGATCCTAGTACCCACTTGGAGGTAGAACCGAAACTTTATGTTGAGGTAGAACCGTGAAACCCATTAATAGTGATTTGATAGGATAATCAATCACATAGTTCTTGGAAGTCAGATGAACCAATTCTAAACTTGTTTGGAAGTGTGGCAAATCGGTTCCAAGATTGTAAATATGAAAAAGGATTTACAAAGTAAAGATGTCAACATACTTTGAACATGTGCAGTAACTCTTATCTTTTATTGTTCAAAGATATTCCTTAATAGCTAAAGGAGAATCCCGGATCGAAATAAATTGAGAATCTTTTAATTAAGGTTTTTAGTTTTATATGCTTTTAATTTCCAGCAATTAAAATGCATATCTTTAGAAATTTTTTTTAGTAATGTGCATTTACTAGTTGGAGATTTTCTACTGAGATTTCGGTCAATATTTGGACAGAGCATTTCCAGGAATTATGAAAATCGAATTCGGAAATATATTGCATATCTTGAGAATATTTTCGGTTTTGGAAATTCCTTGGTGTCCAAACTTCCTTGTCTATAAATACTGAAGTTTGCATTTCTAGCAAACTAATCCTTAGAGCCAGCAAAACTACCTAGTTGTGTTGTTACCGGTGGAGCCGCCTATTCGGAGAGAAAGTAACCTAATTAGGCGAAATCTCTTACGGCCGCTCGGTTTAAAGACTTCTTTGGGATTGAGAAGCTCTATTAGTACAGTTGGTGGGAAACTACATAATTGCAGTTTATTATTCGTTTTCGATTGATTTGATTGACTAACGGTTGTTGAACTTTGATTGCACCTAGTTTGTTTATGCTTGAGAATCTTCTCTTCTGATATAAGATTCACTCAAACTAGATCGAAGTTTCGACGAGAGATCTTTAGACTGTTTGTAGATCTAAAGACGTCTTGTGATAATCCATTGTTAACAGACTCCGTTCTGTATGTGATTGATCACAAGAGATTAAAGTTGTTTGTGTGCAGGTGTTTATTGAAGATCAAAGAAGATTTGAAGACGAAGAAGATATTTGGGTTCATAATCTTTGGTATGCAAAAAACTTGTTTCGGCTGGAAAGGGATCCAACTATAATCGGTTTATCTTCGTAATAGATTGGATTGATTAGTTGAGTAGATCGACATCAATACAATTCTTTGTGATTCAAAGTATTGATTGCAAAATCTAAACAATTACTTTGGTAGTTGTTATTGGATAGATCTAAGAACCTGACAAAGGAGTTTATTGGGATAAACGGAAGAGCCTTTTGTCAAACTCATATCACGTTGTTTGAAAAGAGTTGTTACCGAACAGATTTGTTGTTCCTTTACTGTTTGGAATAAGAACCAAAGTAATTATTCCAAGTGCTTGACTTATTGCAAGTTGGAGGCGCAGGGATACTGAGGGAACTAGGTGAACTATAGGTTTAGTTGCTTGGTCTCAACTATACGAAGTTGGTTTGATTTTGTATAGCGGCTTAATTCTGAGAGTATTCAATTCTGGACTAGGTCCCAGGGTTTTTATGCATTTGCGGTTTCCTCGTTAACAAAATCTTGCTGTGTCTTTTACTTTTATATTTCCGCAATTATAATTGTTTTATTATAATTAGAAGTAAAATACACAAACGTTAATTCTTATTTACTTGTTAGCAATCCTATAGTGTTTGGTTAAGTCCGAACCTATTATCAAGTAAACATACTTCGTTGTTGTGTTGTCTCGATCTTGTATCCATAGTCAATCACACAAGTTATCTTGTTGTCGTATTGTCTCGATCTCGTATCCATAGACGACCACACGAAGTGTGAACCGATTAGTTATATTGTCTCGACTCAGTCCATAGATCATCATTTTCGGAGAAAAGATTTATAGGTGGAAAAGTTTTAGATTGAGGTATATTTGGGTACCCTCGTATTTTAAGAGTACAATCGTAAGATTGGTTTGAGATTTATAGGCAAGATAGAAAAGTAGTCACAAACACCTTCGTCTTATCGTTTGTGATTCCACAATATATTGTTTCGTTAATCAATTAAGATTATTGTGAGGTTATAGATAACTCTAGGCTGTTCTTCAGGAATATAAGTTCGGGTTATCAATTGGTTCCTGTTCACCTTGATTTATCAAAAGACGAAACAAAAAACTCGTAGGTATATCTGTGGGAGACAGATTTATCTATTCAATAGACTTTTCTGTGTAAGACAGATTTGTTTATCAAGTCTTCGACTTTGGGTCGTAGCAACTCTTAGTTGTGGGTGAGATCAGCTAAGGGAATCAAGTGCGTAGTATCCTGCTTGGATCAGAGACGTAAGGAGCGCAACTGTACCTTGAATCAGTGTGAGATTGATTAGAGTTCAACTACAGTCTAGACCGAAGTTAGCTTTTTAGTAGGCTAGTGTCTGTAGCGGCTTAATACAGTGTGGTGTTCTAATCTGGACTAGGTCCCGGGGGTTTTCTGCATTTGCGGTTTCCTCATTAACAAAACTTCTGGTTTCTGTGTTATTTCTTTTCCCCATTATATTTTGTTATATAATTGAAATATCACACGTTGTGCATTGAATCGATCAATTGGTAAATCCAACCTTTGGTTGTTGATTAAAATTGATTGATCCTTGAACATTGGTCTTTGGTACCGTTCAAGTTATTTATCTTGTATTTAATCAGGCTCGCAAATTTTTATTTGTTTGAGTGTGGATTGAATCGAGAAATTGAGATATAACTCTTTGATATACTTTTTATTAAGATTGAGTCTGACTGTCTAGTTGATTCTCTTGAAAGTATATTGGAGTTAGTCCATACAGATTGCTAAGAAAAATATTGGGTGTGGTTGTTATACCCCCGCTTTTTCAATTGGTATCAGAGCAGGCAAACACGTTCAAGACTTCATAAGTATGTGTTTGTAGCGATCTGACTCTATGGACAGAAGTGTTATCTCAATAAACGTACCACCAGTCTTCGATGGCTAGAATTACCTTTGGTGGAAAATTGTGATGCGTGCCTTTCTTCAAGCGCGTGATTTTCAATCATGGGTTTACGTTGTTAATGGCTATAGTCCTCTGGTTGCTACAATAGGCATTGTTACTGTTCCAAAGGATATTGGTGATTATGATGCTACCGAGATTTTTGCTAAGAAGCAAAATTCTGATGGATTGAATGCAATCATCCATGCCATTACCCCAGATATTCAGCACTATGTGACTACGTGCACTCGGTCTAAAGAAGCTTGGGATATCTTAGAAACCGTATTTGAAGGGAATACCTGTGAAAAAGTAGTTAGGCTTCAAAACCTAAATTCTGATTGGGAAAACCTTCATATGGCAGATGAAGATTCATTTGATGAGTTTAATCACAAAGTGTATGAAATTGTCAATGCATCTTTTGCATTGGGTAAGACTATTGATGTGATTTCAACTTTGTTGTAGTAAAAGGTTCGTAAGACTTGTGAAAGCAATTGAATTTAGATTTATTTAAACTAAAAATAGAGAAAATTTAAATCCAAATTTGTTTTTTAAGATTGAAAATAACCAAGACACTAGATTCCACTATTACACATGAATGAATGATGGTAAAAATTCCAAAACTCTAATTATTTTTAAAATCGCTTTTTCTTAATTCACAAATGATCAAGCATATTCTCAAACATTAATTGTATCCCTTAAGCATAGATTATCTAACCAAAGTATAACCTATCTAATTGAATCACAACTAATTAGGAAAAATTATGCAAACAATTAAAATTCTGCAAAGCAGTGATTTGAGTGAATTATAAATTGCAAATTAGAGAAAAGTAAAATAATTACCAATTATTCATGCAACAATAGCTTCCTCCGTGACTTGATTACGCAAGAATTATCTCATCATTATCATGGAAACATGCTCAAAATTCATCTTTATTAATGCTCAAAAATGGTTCACAAATGATGAAATGGGAGAAAAAATGATAAAAATCGGGTTTTGTAACACTTATATTTGTTACAAAATCAATTGTTACAGAAAACGATAAAGGAATACCGTCACTAGCACTGTTGAAGAACGACGGTCTTTAAGGGTCTTATGTTCTTCGTACCTTCTTCACCAGCAGAAAACAACAGCTTCCTTTAAAACTTTTTTCTCAGATTTTTGATGCTCTAAACGTCTCCCTATTCTCTCCCTGAACTCTCTGCTCCCTCTATGAGTCTCCTACAGCCTTTATATAGTCACAAGACTAAGAATACATTCGTAATAACTCAAAAATATTCTCGATATCCAACCATTAACTCATGAATATTTTCTTTTCTGTTTTATGTTCTCACGCATCTGTTCGCAGTATACACGCTCCAACACTTCCTTGTTTGACTTCTCCACACTTCTGCAGCAACCAAACTCTATCAAAACTCAATCAACACACGTTCAAGCACGCTGTACTCCGAGATTGCATATTTTCTTCCCAACGAATATCCATCCCAACTGAACGCATTAAAACACTCATACCACCATTGTTTGGGCATATCACGTTCATCCCAATCAAAATCAGTGATTGAATCTCACTGAAACTCCTCCAAAAATCCAACAGGAAATTTAGCAGAAAACTGGAATTTTTCCCGCCAAAATTCTTTTTCAAACGATGAAGAAGGGTGTCCCCATAGACCGGGGGTGCGAATAGCAGGTGCCCAACTGAGGTGCCCCTTATCCAAACTGAGAATCCGAATAACAAATGTCCCTTGGGTGCCTTTAGACAACTTTTCGAGCCGGTTTTTTCCAGAAATGTTTATTGCCCAAAAATACCTACAAACACATAAAACACCATAATAAGTACAAAAATGGGTACTAACAATATATAAAATAGAGATGAAAATAGACACATAAATGCGTCTATCAAATACCCCCAAACTTATTATTTGCTAGTCCCGAGCAAATTTAATCTACAAAATAAAATCCTAACTCACTGTCACAGGCATCGTCGATTGCACTTAGCATGTGCAACAAGCCTTTGAACCCCTAGGTGGCCCTAGTGGCCGAGTTATAGTCTCGGGAGGGTTTACCAGAGGTGTACCCACAAAACCTTTACTCCAGACCCTAGCTATCTACGCAGAACCTTGAAATGGCACTAAATAACCTCCTTGGTTGGCATACTTATTGATTACGGGAGGAAGTACCTTGATGCGAAATTCCAATTGCTGTACACGAGTTTGCACTCAAGCATACTAAAATTCGTATATAAGTGACAGAGCTCTACTCAGATAGTTTCACTATGGACATCAATATCCGGAGTCAACAAATCACATGGAAAGATTAAGAGATGGATATAGAAAAACATATATGGTTTTGATGTTGACTAGGTGAACGGTGTTTTCTCATATCTGTCTGAAGGCCTCTGCCAAGATGAACCTATCCTAATGGACTGAGATACCGGTCTGACTAATATCAACACAACTGGTATATACAAGGGGACCAGTGGTCAATAATCCTAATTCTAGATCAACTCGTCTGGCATATACAAGGGAACCAGCGGTCGATTTATTGAACACACATTTATTATTTATTTATTTAGAACTAACAACATGATTAGATCTTGTGGATCCAAGCGCATGCTTTCTTGTCAGCAGATTACATGGTAATTCCCGTGGATCCTGCATTCCACGCTTGTTTAGGCGACGGAGACAAGGAGAACACACACATATTGCTATCCAAGTGTTAAAATTTATTCCGATTGGTCTATTGGTCTGGTTTTTTTTTTTTTTTTTTTTTGTTTTGTTTTTGTTTTTTTTAGTATCTCAATCACTCTATTACACCCTAGCAGTGGTAACAACTTGAATCGTGAGCCCCACCTAATCACTTAGAGAAACATATTTTAAAAAGAAAATAAAATAAAAACAGAAGTGAAAGGGTCTCAACGAGATATGGCGAAACTATCATGTTATTTCTAACACCTGAGCTTTGTGCTTTTACGAATAGACTCTTATAGATGTTTCCATCTACTCAGATTGGTTCCTCAACTCCTAAAACCAAAATGCTTCCATCCACTTAGATTGGTTAGTCCCATCCTTAATAGGCATAAATTTCTAGGCTCTGGAGTTTGTTTATTGCAACTAAAAAGCTTTTCCCATACCCCCAAACTTAAATCTAACATTGTCCTCAATGTTTCTAATGAAAAAGCAGTACCAAAAATAACACAAGGAGAAGTTGGAAAGATAGTACCTGGGTGAAGAGAGAAATCAAAAACTAATATACAACATACAATGACCTCGATGGTCAATCAAGGGTAAACAGGGTCCTCCAGAGGGACCTCCTCAACATCACCTGTAGGAAAGGGCTCTAAAAAGGGTTTCAATCTCTGACCGTTAACCTTCGAAGAACTACTACCATCCGGTGTCTCGATCTCAACAGCTCCATGAGGAAAAACAGTACGGACCACAAAAGGACCGGTCCACCGAGAGCGCAACTTCCCGGGAAATAGATGCAAACGAGTGTCATACAGAAGAACTTTTTGACCTGGAGAAAATGACTTTCGTAAAATATTCTTATCATGCACAAGTTTCATTTTGTTCTTATACTCCTTAGCACTATCGTAAACATCTCTACGAATCTCGTCTAACTCATTGAGCTGGAGCTTTCTGTGAGCTCCTGCCTTGTCAAGTGAAAAGTTTAGCTTCTTAATAGCCCAATAGGCTTTATGCTCTAACTCAACAGGCAGGTGACATGCCTTGCCAAATACTAAACGATAAGGTGACATTCCAATGGGTGTCTTAAACGCAGTACGGTAAGCCCATAAGGCATCAGTAAGCCTCAATGACCAGTCTTTCCTGTTGGGATTAACTGTTTTCTCTAAAATACGCTTAATTTCCCTATTGGAGACCTCTACCTGACCACTAGTCTATGGGTGATATGGGGTAGCTACTTTGTGGGTAATACCATATTGTTTCATTAAAAGAGCAAATGGTCTATTACAAAAGTGTGAACCTCCATCACTAATTATAGCTCGCGGCGTACCAAAACGTGTAAGTATATTCTCTTTCAAAAACTGGACTACAACCTTATGGTCATTGGTTTTACACGCAACCGCCTCAATCCACTTAGAGACATAGTCTACAGCGACAAGGATGTATAGGTTACCAAAAGAATTAGGAAACGGACCCATAAAGTCAATACCCCACACATCAAAGACCTCAACAACTAAAATAGGGTTCAAGGGCATCATGTTCCTACGGGAAATGGTTCCTAATTTCTGGCAACGTTCACAGGTAACACAGTAACTGTGGGAATCTTTAAACAACGAAGGCCAATAGAATCCACACTGCAATATCTTAGTAGCAGTCTTCTTAGCACTAAAGTGACCCCCATAAGCATGATCATGACAAAAGGAAATAATACTTGACTGATCAATCTCATGTATACATCTCCTAATAATCTGGTCTGGACAATACTTAAACAAATAAGGATCATCCCAAAAGAAGTGTTTAACCTCAGCTAAAAATCTAGAACGATCTTGTTTACCCCAATGTTGGGGCATTTGACCAGTAACAAAATAGTTCACTATATTCGCATACCAAGGTAATTGGGTAACAAAGAACAGTTGTTCATCAGGAAAACTATCTCTAACAGGCGGGGAATCATCAGGGGTATCCACAACAAGCCTAGACAAGTGGTATGCTACTATATTTTATGCACCTTTTTTGTCTCTAATGTCTAAGGAAAATTCCTGCAACAATAGGATCCATCTAATCAATCTAGGTTTTGTATCCTTCTTGGAAAGAAGATACTTCAAAGCAGCATGATCAGTGAAGATTATAACCTTAGAACCTAAGAGATAGGATCTAAACTTGTCTAAGGCGAACACAATGGCTAACAGTTCCTTCTCCGTAGTAGTATATTTCAACTGGGCATCATTCAGAGTTTTGTTAGCATAGTAAATCACATGGAGTAATTTGTTTTCTCGCTGACCTAGCACAACACCAATAGCAAAATCTGAAGCATCACACATAATCTCAAAGGGTAGGTTCCAGTTGGGTGCCTGGACTATGGGGGTGGTAGTGAGTAAAGTCTTAAGCTTCTCAAAAGCCTCTAAACAAGCATCATCAAAGACAAACTTAACATCTTTTGCAAGCAAATTGCAAAGAGGTCTAGAAATTAAGCTAAAATCCTTAATGAATCGACGATAAAAACCTGCATGCCCTAAGAATGACCTAATATCTCTTACAGTTTTTGGGACCTGTAAAGTCTTAATAAGGTCAACTTTGACTTTATCTACCTCTATACCCTTAGATGATACGATATGCCCTAAAACAATTCCTGAACGAACCATGAAATTACATTTCTCCCAATTAAGCACTAAATTCTTCTCCTTACACCTAGTCAAAACTAATGACAAATGATGCAAGCACTCATCAAAAGATGAACAAAATACTGAAAAATCATCCATAAAGACCTCTAAGAACCGTTCTACCATGTCAGAAAATATGCTCATCATACAACGCTGAAAAGTTGCAGGGGCATTACAAAGCCCGAAAGGCATGCGTCTATACGCAAAGGTACCAAAGGGACAGGTAAAAGTAGTTTTTTCTTGGTCTTCAGGGGCAATAACGATCTGATTATATCCGGAGTAGCCATCTAAGAAGCAGTAGTGACTATGTCCAGCTAATCTCTCTAGCATTTGGTCGATGAAAGGAAGGGGAAAGTGGTCCTTCCTAGTGACCTTGTTCAATTTCCTATAGTC
>JAJJMB010009125.1:5899254-5936447 GCA_023531105.1 Papaver atlanticum | reverse complement strand
GCTTTCTCAACACGGTATTTCCCTATTGTACAGGCAATGGTAGGGGAACCTGGGTCTTTATACTTAGGAGTAGTAGTATTCTGAATAATTGAACTCACATGACTAGCTAGGAAGGCTTTCTTATGGACACCGAGCTTACGCTTTCGCGTACACAAGTCCTTAAGGAACTTGGCATAAGGAGGAATCTGCCTAATTGCATCTAATAATGGAAGGTTGATAGTTACCTGCTTATAAACCTCCAAAATATCATTAAAAGTGGACTCCTTCCTAGTTGGTACCAACAATTGTGGGAATGGGGCTCTGGGAACAAAGTTTGGCTTATCAGGGGCCTCATCAGTCTCCTTAGAGGTTCCATCAATCTCTTCAGCTTCTGATTCAGAAGGGTGAACAACAACATGTTCACTATCAGGCATGGCAACCTTATTGTCTATTTCTCTACCACTCCTAAGGGTTTTGATTGCATTCACATGATCAGATGATCTTCCTCCTATTTCATGAACTCCTCTAGGATTAGGTTGAGTTTGACTAGGAAAACTCCCATTATCTCTCTCACTTAGAATCTTAGCCATTTGACTAACTTGAAGTTCTAACTTAGCAAGAGACTTGGCATTATGTTGAAAATTCTGCTTGGTTTCCTCTTGAAAACTAGCCTGGTTCTTTAGTAATACTTCTTGGGTTTTTACGAACATGTCCTGGCTCCTTTTTAATAAACTAAGAGATTCCTCTAAGCTAATTATTTTATTCTCAGAAGAGTTCTGGAACTGGGCTTGACCTGAAGGGTTCTTATTATAACCAAAACCTGGGGGAGGCTGAGAATTACTAGACTGGCCTTGACTCTGTCCTTTAGACCAAGAGAAATTAGGATGGTTTCTCCAACCATGGTTGTAGGTCTCTGAGTAGGGGTCAAACTTCTGACGGTTTTCAAATCTAGCACTGTTATAGACAGCATGGGCTTGCTCTTCACTATCCTGACCTTCCCAAAACGAGTTACTGGGTTCTATTCCACAACTAGAGACTTGAGAGGTTCTAATCCTATTATCAGGTTCGGCAAAAGATTTATGTTTAGATTGATTCAATTCCAAAGCTTCTAACCTTCTAGACAAAGCAGTAAACTTAGCATCAGACCCAAAGCCTGTATCAACCACATTGGTGCTACTTCTACTGATCAAGAGTCTTTTAGGGGGTTCAACACAAGACTCCCACTGTTGGGATTTTTCAGCAACATCTTCTAAGAAGGAAAACGCATCATTAGCATTTTTACTAGTGAACTTACCAGCGCACAAAGACTCGACCGTGGCTTTGGTCGAATAGTCTAAACCATCATAAAGAATCCCTACTAGTTTCATTTTGTCAAACCCATGGTGAGGACATTGGGATAAAAGATCATTGAATCTCTCTAAAAACCTATAAAGAGATTCTCTCTCTTGTTGAACACTAGTACTAATTTTCTGCCTAACAGCTGCAGTTTTATGCTTAGGGTAGAATTTAAAATAGAAGGCATCAATAAGTTCCTGCCATGTTTTTATGGATTCAGATGGTAGGTTGTTCAGCCAGGTCTTGGCTTTATCTCTCAAGGAAAAGGGGAACATCCTAAGTTTCAAGACTTCTTCACTAAGGTCTTTAATATTAATTGTTCCACAAATTTCTTCAAAGTCCCTAATGTGAAAGTAAGGGTTTTCATCATCTTTTCCTAAGAATATAGGGATCATCTGAAGAATACCAGGTTTCAACTCATAACTAGCCGTAGAGGCTGGCAACTTAATGCACGATGGTCGGTTGGTCCTAGTTGGGTACATGTACTCCTTCAAAGTTGTCATTGTTGGCACAATAAAAATCCTAGGGGTGAATTCCTCACTAAGACTTAAATTCTCAAAATTGAAGTTTCCAAAAACAGGGCTCTCCAAAGAAGAGTCTTCGAGCTCCCCGTCTACAAAAGAAAAACCTCTAGGCTCGTCACTAATCAAACGGCCAAAGGTGTCTCTTTTCCAAGCACGCTCACTAATGGACTTGAGCGATTTTGGCATACACTAAGAAAAATAAAAATAAAAATCCTAAAGAAGGGAGGTTCTAAGCAAACACACAGCAGGCTGACTCCACCAAAACAAACCTAAAAATTTCAAGCAAACAACAAGCATGATGGCTCCACTTAGATTGTTTCTAGACCAGCTTCTAATCCTTCGAAAAGGAATTCGTTACAATCTAAGCAAACCTCTCTATATCGATCCGAATAAAGTGAGTCGAAGAAAAGTAGGGGAAGCTCAGATGAGCTTTGATACCCCCACCTCTTTGGCAACGCTTCCCTGGGTTACAAGGCGGCTCTAATCGACTTACAATAATCTTCCTGAACTTCAAAGTATGCTTAAAAGAGCAACCAATATTTTTCGAACGACTTTTTTATTAAGCGCGTTACCCTATAGGTCTCGTTCTAGTCAATATTTTGGGCTTGGGTTCGCGTAGGTTATGTTTTCCTAAGGCGGGCAAGAAGAGAACGGTGATGAAATCCGAACCCTTATCTTGTATGGCCAGTCCTTGCCCTTTACTAGGAAATTAAAGTCCGTATTCAGTCCTAAAAATATATTCACCTTAAGGCAGACAGTAAACCCGCTGACAGGGGATTCGCGGGTGTTTCGAAAAACTTACCTCCCGTACCAGACGGGCGAAGAACCGCTGAAGTCGACTCGGGCCACGACTCCTATGTCATGTACGAACCCGAGGGGCCGAGACGATATCGTAATCGTCGTCCTTCCCTGCAAACAGTTTATATTTAAAACTACCCTTCCGTAGGGTAAAAAAAAAATGTCCCAAAGTTCACAGTCCAAAGTCCAAAAATAAAGTGCAAAAGAAAAAAAAAATTACAAAAATAAAAGATATCCTAATACAATTTCTAAAAATAAAATCTAAAGAAAATCTAAGAAATAAAAACTATAATAAAAATAAAATCTAAAAACCTAATAAAATAAAATCTTTGTCTTTCTTTTCCTTTTCTTTTAGCTTTTATCTTTGGCTCCTAATCTCTTAGTCACCAAAGTCTTTGGCTTAAATTCTTTTCGGTCCAAACTCCAAACCTCTAGCACAAAGAAATATCCAAAGAAACGTAAAATAGAACAAAGAGAAAATAAAGAAAATCTAAAAAATAATAAATCTAAAAACTCTAATTTAAAAACAAGTCCCCGGCAACGGCGCCAAAAATTGATGTGATTTCAACTTTGTTGTAGTAAAAGGTTCGTAAGACTTGTGAAAGCAATTGAATTTAGATTTATTTAAACTAAAAGTAGAGAAAATTTAAATCCAAATTTGTTTTTTAAGATTGAAAATAACCAAGACACTAGATTCCACTATTACACATGAATGAATGATGGTAAAAATTCCAAAACTCTAATTATTTTTAAAATCTCTTTTTCTTAATTCACAAATGATCAAGCATATTCTCAAACATTAATTGTATCCCTTAAGCATAGATTATCTAACCAAAGTATAACCTATCTAATTGAATCACAACTAATTAGGAAAAATTATGCAAACAATTAAAATTCTGCAAAGCAGTGATTTGAGTGAATTATAAATTACAAATTAGAGAAAAGTAAAATAATTACCAATTATTCATGCAACAATAGCTTCCTCCGTGCCTTGATTACGCGAGAATTAGCTCATCATTATCATGGAAACATGCTCAAAATTCATCTTTATTAATGCTCAAAAATGGTTCACAAATGATGAAATGGGAGAAAAAAAGATAAAAACCGGGTTTTGTAACACTTATATTTGTTACAAAATCAATTGTTACAGAAAACGATAAAGGAATACCGTCACTAGCACTGTTGAAGAACGACGGTCTTTAAGGGTCTTATGTTCTTCGTACCTTCTTCACCAACAGAAAACAACAGCTTCCTGTAAAACTTTTTTCTCGGATTTTTGATGCTCTAAACGTCTCCCTATTCTCTCCCTGAACTCTCTGCTCCCTCTATGAGTCTCCTACAGCCTTTATATAGTCACAAGACCAAGAATACATTCGTAATAACTCAAAAATATTCTCGATATCCAACCATTAACTCATGAATATTTTCTTTTCTGTTTTATGTTCTCACGCATCTGTTCGCAGTATACACGCTCCAACACTTCCTTGTTTGACTTCTCCACACTTCTGCAGCAACCAAACTCTATCAAAACTCAATCAACACACGTTCAAGCACGCTGTACTCCGAGATTGCATATTTTCTTCCCAACGAATATCCATCCCAACTGAACGCATTAAAACACTCATACCACCATTGTTTGGGTATATCACGTTCATCCCAATCAAAATCAGTGATTGAATCTCACTGAAACTCCTCCAAAAATCCAACAGAAAATTCCGCAGAAAACTGGAATTTTTCCCGCCAAAATTCTTTTTCAAACGATGAAAAGGGTGTCCCCCTAGACCGGGGGTGCGAATAGCATGTGCCCAACTAAGGTTCCCCTTATCCAAACTGAGAGTCCGAATAACAAATGTCCCTTGGGTGCCTTTAGACAACTTTTCGAGCCGATTTTTCCCAGAAATGTTTATTGCCCAAAAATACCTACAAACACATAAAACACCATAATAAGTACAAAAATGGGTACTAACAATATATACAATAGAGATGAAAATAGACACATAAATGCGTCTATCAACTATTCCTGAAAAGGACATTGTGATGGAAATTCTCAGATCTCTGCCATCTAGATATGATTCTAAGAAACACGCCATCATTGAAGGAAATAACCTTGATGTGCTTTCCAGAAATACTCTTGTTGGGAAGTTAAAGATTTTTGATCATGAGCATATATCCAAATCAGGAAAGGATATTGCTTTCAAGGCACAAAAGAACACTAAATTGCTTGATAAAAGTAAAAGTGTTGGCATCTCTGATGATGATCTTTTTGAGACTGATTCTTCAGATGAAGATCTTGATAAGTCAGTCTTATTGATCACAAGACAGTTTAGAGATCTTATTTTGAAGAGAAGTAAACGGTTCACTAGAGATAAACCTAAGTCATCAGTTAAACCCCATAATCGTGTTCCTCCTAAAAATAGGGATACTAACGATACTGATGACAAGGATATGGCACAATGCTTCAAGTGTAAAGGTTTTGGTCATTTTGCAAATGAGTGTCCAAATCATAGAAAGTACACTGGAAACAAAAGTCTTGCTGCAACTCTTGATGAAATGTCTAACCATTATGATTCTAATGAAGACAAAAAATCAAATGTTGTACTCTTCTGTGAAAATACTGATTTTGATAATTGTAGCAATACGTTCATCAATCTTGATATTCTTCCAGAAGAAACTTCAACCATCTTAGAGGATAATGTGGATTTCTCTTTGCCCACTGGAAACTCTTCTCCTGTCTTTGCAGGTTCCACCATGTGTCTAGCAGCCTGCACAACTATGATGTATGAACCTTCCTCCAGTTTGACATGTGCTTATTGTACTCTCAAAGGCCATGAGTTATCAAAATGTTTCAAGTACAAACATAAGATAAGACATGTCAAAAAACTTCAACGAAGAGTAAATCGATTAGCTAACAAACTGAAACTTGTTCATAAATCGACTGAGGTATGCAATCCAATCTCTTCTCCAAAGAAGTTAATTTCAAAAGATGTTTCTAGACCATTAAAAAGGGGGTTTCGGTCTGAAAAATCTGGGAAATAGAGAACTAGGAATTCCATTCAAGAAAAGTATGGTGGACATATTATTGTTCACCCCAGCACAACGTAATTGTGTTGGTTATGTGTCTTGTCTCACGTGCCTGGTTCAAAAGAGACAAGAGTTGGCACTTCACAGGCTTTAAAAGAGAAAAAAATTTGTTTTCTTTTGCTTTTGAATTGTTTTGGAATTCTTCCATCTTTTCTTATCTAATTGATTTTGAAAAGATTTTTCTCTGTTATATTAATAAAAGAGGGGTATTATAGACAATTCTGCATTCTTTAGGGTATGAGTTGTGCGTTCGTGAATCCTTTTAGTATATAAAGGTTCCGTAACCTTTTTCCTTCTCTAAAAAACTCTTTTATCACAAGTTTGCTTGTAGAGCTTGTTCTGAGAAATTCCTCACACAAACCCATATTGTTATGGAGACTCCAAGCATCATAACTTCTGATGGAAAAGATGTTAATATGATTGTTAAGCCATCAATCATGAAGTAAAAAGACATTCCTCCTGTTCACTCAAATTTGAAAAGAAAAAGGAGGAATGTGAGAAAACCAAGAGCTGTCCCTTCAAATCTTCAGAAATTTTCTGGTGTTCTTGAAGAATTGAAGGAATTAAGAAAGGAAGTGCAACAAGAAGGTTTGTTGATATCAACACCTATCTTCATGAACCTTATGTCCCAATGGCTGTTGATGACAAGGAGTTCAGGGACGATAAAGAATTTTTCAAAGGTCTTAATGTCTAGGAAACTTCTTATGAGAATTTATTCTTATGTTTTAAGAAGGATAACTAGGGTTTGCAATAGCCATTATTGTGAGTACACATAGCTATTCCCAACGATTTTCATCTTGCAATATTTTTAGATTTATTTATTTAAATTCTAAAGTTTATTTGGAAGATGATTTTGCAGTATTAATCTTTATGGTTTATATATTGCAACTTGTTATGGGATATGTGTGTTTGCGTCCGTGAACTATTATTGTCCCATATGTGGTCAAAAGTTAAGTCTTTCATATGTCAGTATGCAAGTATTGATAAAAGATTGAATGAACTTTTGACAAAACAAAAGTTAAGCCTATTATGTCATTATGCAAATATTGATGGAAGATAGGATGAACTTTTGTTTACAAAGATTAAAGTCTATTATATGCCATTGTGCAAATAGTGATGAAAAATAAAATGAATCTTTGTTTATTCCGCAGTATTGATCTTCCCTGATCCATATCTTTATGTAAATACTGTGCGGCTCCGTAAGTTCTCTTATGTGAGCATTTCCGATTAAATTAATCATGGGTTCTCTTGTGATTAATTTAATTGAGATTTTTGGATACAAATTCATGTTTCATGTGATTTGTTAATGTCCAAAGAAATCCTTCTTTTCTTGTAAAAGTAAGGTCGCTCTTGTTGTTCTTTCGGGAATGACATTTTATGGGGGAGAGTTCTTAATTGAACTTGTGCTTAATTGCCAAATCTTTGTGGGGAGTGCGGTTGTGGAATATTATAGGGGTTATCTTGTATCTTTATAAACTCCTTGATGAATGCATTTAGTTTCGGCTATATGATTACATCTAAACAAGTTGATATGTGCTTTTCTTTTGGTCATGAAGTGTCTCTATGGAAATTTCATTAGGATCCCACTAAGTTTCGTACCTTTGCCAATTTTATTGACAAAAAGGGGGAGAATTAATGTGTAGTTCACACTACAAATACATATGGTTTTCGGATCATTATGTAAGGGGGAGTGGTTTTCATGTGAGACGGAGTATTGACTAAGGGGGAGTGATACATATTACCATAGTATTGTTGTCGAAGTTGTGATACAATTGAACTTTGATGCTGTGTAATAATACAATGACACTGTATAACAATGATTGAGAGCTATTGTTTTCTCATTGTTATGGCTACGGATCTTCAACAATGATGATGTTGAATTGAATACCTTTGGAATCATTGCAGTACTTGGAAGTGCCGAAGATTTCGAGTAATGTTGAAGAACAAAGGAGATCAAGCATTTGTAAGAGAAGCTACAAAGTTTATTTATTTTGTATTCAATATGTATTGATAGTTTTGTCGCTAAAATTGACAAAGGGGGAGATTGTTAGAGCATTGCTCGGTCGAAATCGCAAGCGTTGCTATCTCAAGCTTGTTTGTCAAGTTTAGTTGCCAAAACTATAAGTCTTGATTTCTAGTCTACTTATAGCTAAGTCTCGGGTTATGATAGTAAGTGTAGTTGAGCCTTAGACTCCACGGCGTTCATCAAATGAAGATGAAGAACTACTCAAGGGAACTTGTGGAACTTCATCAACCAAGAGGTATGTGGAGACTTGAACTTATCTATCACTCAAAAGTCTATCTATTATATCTCCTATTTTGAGACAAAAGTTGTATTGCTATATAGACTTCAATTATACACATGTGTTATTCGAGCCTAGTTTAATTTCACTTATCTATACCTCGAAATATGTGTTGGTAAGCTTTCGCTTTGGCCAAGTTCATCTTTACTAGTGACGAAAGTTATGTTGATTATTTCAATAACTTGAAAATTGCTTGATGAAAATAGTTTGTGAATAAGAACTATTATAACATCCTGTAAGAAAGTTTCAATGATTGAAATGAGAGTTTAGAACAAGTAACCATGTTTGGATATAAACATAGCGTGTTCTCACATTTGTGTAAAAGTACAAAACCGGGAACCTAAAGTATGCGTACCCGTATGCATACCGGCAGTTGTTGGAAACTCGGGCAAGTATGCGTACTCGTACGCATACTGGCGGAAGTCTCACGTCTGTGAATTTATGCTGGAGTTTGGAAGTGTGAATTAATATGCGCACCCATACACATACTGGCATAACCAAAATCGGTCCGACAACTTAGGTATGCGTACCCATTTGCATACTTAAGTAGGTTACTTTCTAAAATCGGTTTGTTCATGAACTAAAACATTTATATAATAAGGAATGCAATCTTTGCAAACCATGGCTATAATGTTCATGAATTGATTCGAGTGAATCAAAATCGATTTTGCTTCGATTGTGTCTTGTATACTTCTATAAGATCTAAGCAATTGAACAACTCTCTTAACTAGTTCATTTGAGTCATTTGAACTAGTTATGGTGAAGATGAATAAGGTTGATATGAAAGTGCTCATATGGCTAACCATTGGTTAACTATTGTTGAACCAACTAAGTGTACACGTTTAGGTACGGTTACCCAAACCTAAATGAGGGTGCATTTCATTTGTGTATAACAAGCTAAGTTCGATCTAACGGTTGAAAGATATTAGCTTGAATCTAATCAGGTTTTCATCTAACGGTGAATATTGAATGCTTTGTTACCAAGGTAACTTAGATTACAAACCCTGATTTGGAGACTATATAAAGGAGAACTCTAGCAACTGGGAAACCTAATCCCCACACCTCCTGTGTGATACTAGTTGTATAAGCTAGAGTCGATTCTCCTTTAACCTTAGGTTTTTCACGAAACCCTATAGGTTAACGACTTAAAGACTTCATTGGGATTGTGAAGCCAAACCCAACTATTTTCTCTGTAGTTGCGTAATTTGATCTTGTTATTTCTATCGTGATTGAGTACAATCGTAAGATTGGCTTGGGATTTATATCTCCGATAGGCAAGATAGAAAAGTAGTCACAAACACCTTCGTCTCATCGTTTGTGATTCCACAATATCTTGTTTCATTAATAGATTAAGATTATTGTGAGGTGATTGATAATTCTAGGCTGTTCTTCGGGAATATAAGTTCGGGTTATCGATTGGTTCATGTTCACCTTGATTTATCAAAAGACGAAACAAAAAACTCGTAGGTATATCTGTGGGAGATAGATTTATCTATTCAATAGACTTTTCTGTGTAAGACAGGTTTGTTTATCAAGTCTTCGACTTTGGGTCGTAGCAACTCTTAGTTGTGGGTGAGATCAGCTAAGGGAATCAAGTGCGTAGTATCCTGCTGGGATCAGAGACGTAAGGAGCGCAACTGTACCTTGAATCAGTGTGAGATTGATTAGAGTTCAACTACAGTCCAGACCGAAGTTAGCTTTGTAGTAGGCTAGTGTCTGTAGTGGCTTAATACAGTGTGGTGTTCAAATCTGGACTAGGTCCCGAAGTTTTTCTGCATTTGCGGTTTCTTCGTTAACAAAACTTATGGTGTCTATGTTATTTCTTTTCCGCATTATATTTTGTTATATAATTGAAATATCATAGGTTGTGCGTTGAATCGATCAATTGTTAAATCCAACCTTTGGTTGTTGATTGAAATTGATTGATCCTTGAACATTGGTCTTTGGTACCGTTCAAGTTATTTATCTTGTATTCAATCAGGCTCGCAAATTCCTATTTGTTTGAGTATGGATTGAATCGAGAAATTGAGATATAACTCTTTGATATACTTTTTTATTAAGATTGAGTCTGACTGTCTAGTTGATTCTCTTGAAAGCATATTGGAGTTAGTCCATACAGATTGCTAAGCGAAATATTGGGTGTGGTTGTTATACCCCCTCTTTTTCAAGCTCTACCACCATCAAAGCACCATGCGCCTACGCCTCAAATGCAGTGTAGTAAGTAATATTCTTACTCTGATATCTCATAAACTTAGTTTCTTTATCCCTAGCAATAGCACCACACGCAAACCCCTTAGGCTCTGCTAATCCGTCAAAATTAATCTCCTTCAGAGGGTTCCCAATAGTCATTCTAAGCCTCCACAATATCAATCTCTGTTGGCCTATCTTCATCCTCCCCATCAACAATCTCCATATATATTAAACCAATACAACACATCTTGAATAACTGACTTGATGTTGAACCTTCTTTTGTTATTAAAGACAACTGAATTCCTAGCTTTCCATATTTCCTAAAACACCACATGCACCCATCTTCAATTTCGCGTGATCCTCTCCTTCAACCACCCACGGTGAAATATAAGCTTGGATTGAGTGGTCAAGATTCTCACCTGTTTTGTGACTTAAAGTAGACGCTAATAGAACAACTTGTGAATATTGGCAATATAAGAACATGTGCTCAATTTTTTCCACATTTCTATCATATAGTTTCCAATCATCATTTATCCCATGTTTACGTGTTTCTTTATGTTACTAGCAATTGAAAGACCATTCTTGAACAGTCTCCACACAAATAGGTGAATCTTTGGAGGAATATTTTTAACACCCCAAAACTTCTTCCAAGGAAAGTCAGAATTGATGGATGTCAAAGGAGTTTTATCATTCAAAGTCTTAAGAAAGGATTTAGAAGAGAATTTACCTTTTGGATGATGAGTCCATAGCAGTTTGTCAGCTGTATTACTTTCTAACTCAGCAGGTATATGAATCTCTAAGATTTTTGTAACTTCAAATAGGTTGAAGAGCTGATTTAGCTTGATTTCATCCCACCTGTGTTATTTATGAATAATGAGACCTTCATCTTAGTTATGTTGTGGTCACCATTGTCTTTCATTCCAGGTTTCTTGTTTGGAATGCTTGGGATCCATGGATCAACCCAAATATTAATGTTTTCTCTATTCACAACTGACCAGCAACACCCACCTCTTATTTCCTCTTTAACTTTCATCATTGCACTCCAAGTTGCAGAGCAACTAGATGGCTTTTCACCCCCTAAAAGCTGCCATTTTCACATACCTTGCCTTCATAATCTGGCCTCACAAACAGTCATCATCATCCATAAATTTCAACATTAGTTTTGCAATCATCACCATATTCATATTTTGTAAAGACCTGATCCCCAATCCACCCTGCTCCTTCTCAAGTTCAAAGTAATACCAACTTATGAAATGCATTTTCGTGATATCCATATCATGACCCCACCAGAAGTTCCTCATAATTCTCGTATGATTTTCCAAAGTTTTCTAGGGATGAGAGAGGTTTTCACGTAAAAAGATGGAATGAGCTCTAGTTCAGTCATGATTAACACTGTTCTGCCTGCATGGGATAAGAAAGTCCTCTTCCAACCAGAAGTTTTGGACTCAAATTAGCCCTTAAGGAATTTATTGGAAGATATCTGATGGGAAGGATTGAGAAGGTTGTGACCCAGATATTTGTCTGTACACTCCATTAAATCCATTTGTTGCACACCCAATAGATTAACTACCTCCAATCTTCTATGTCTTTGAACTCCTCTACTAAAGTATACTGATGATTTATGCATACTAGCAATCTAACCAGACCAAGCTGCATAAGTGAAGAGAATCTGAAGGAGAGTTTGAATAGTCTTGTTGTCCAAAGTGCCGAATAATAACAGGTCATCCGCAAACATTAGATGGGACACAATGAAAGCATTCCTACAAACTTGATACCCATTATACAATGCATTGCTTTTCATAGTTCTCATCATCCAGGACAAACCTTCAGAGAATAAAATAAACAAATATGGTGATAAAGGACACCCTTGTCGCAGGTCTCTTTACAAAGTACCCCTCAACTTGACCATTTGTTACTATAAAGAAACTAGAAGTGACAATATATTTCATAATTAAATGGACAATGACAACAAACTTTACTATGCACGCAGATGTTACATTTTTACAAAAACTTATTCTAGGCCATAAATAATGAAGGGATCTTCAAATTTTGTGATTTTTAAGGTGCATTTCTTGCAAAATCACTAATTACTCTCATGGGTCAAATAACACAAAATATTTTAAAAAAGACATGGTATTACAACTCAACACATTAAAGGGATTTCATCCCGAGTGTTAAGTGTTATTACGAGAAAGAATTATTTTTTTCATCGGGACAAGTTATTAATCTTATTAAAAGTGGCATAGCTTTTAGTAGGAATATATCTAAGCATAGGCAATCTGCAATAGCTAATTTGTTGCAATTGAAACCTATGAAACTCACGGAAAAAGATCTAGGTGTTCCATTATTCCTTAACAGATCCAAAGCTTTAAGTTTTCAACTTCTTATAGACCAAATGCAAATAAAATTTGATGGTTGGAAAGAAAAACTAATCCCTCAACCAGGTAGAGTAATACAAATTCAAGATGTTTTAAATTTTGTTGTATGTACCAATGACTTGCTTTCCTTTGCTCGTTTCTATCATTCACAAGTTAGATTTTATTCAGAGACGATATTGGTGAGGTCATCAACCCAACAAGAATGAACTTAATCCGAAAGCTTGGAGAAGCTTATGTATTCCCAAAAGGTATGGAGGACTAGGGTTTAAGAACTTCAGGAAATTTAACTTAGCTCTCCTTGCTTAAATGACATGGAAAATAGTGAATAACCATAATGATCTTTGTACTAGAGTTTTAAAATCCAAATACTTTCCTAAGTATTCTCCTCTTCACTGTACGTCAAATAAACAGAGCAGTTGGATTTGTAAGGGTTTTCGAAAAGGTTTTGAAGTTGTAAAACAATATTATGTGTGGGAAGTGGGAAATGGGGAAGACATTAGTATTTGGAAGGATAATTGGATTTATAAGAATGACCAACTTTTAGAAAGGCTTACTGACTTTTATTTGTAGGATTATATTCAAGTGTCTCAACTTATAAACCTATATACTCATGAATGAGAAGAATCTGCATTAAATGAACTTTTTAATACTTCTCAGATCCGTAAAATACTGCAAATTAGACTATCTCCTACTGTTAAGGACCAAATTCGATGGTCTTTGACGCCTTCAGGTAAGTTCACTACTAAATTTGTGTCTGCTCAATTGATAAGCAGTCGGTGTACATATACTTCTCAGCAGCAGAAACAATGGCTTAGACTTTGGCATTTAGATTTATTGCCAAAGTTGATTTTTTTTTGTGTAGAAATGCTTGCATAATATTTTACCTTTAAAACCCTATTTGTGTAAGCTTGGTATTACTGATGATTCTCTATGTGCATTTTGTGGATCTTCTGATGAGTCTATGGAACATTTGTTTATGCATTGTGCTTTCACAAGAGAAGTCCGGTTTGGGAGCTTTCCACCGGTCTTCTCTATTTTATCTAAATTTAATAGCATTCGTGATTGGATGATTAGCTGGTTAGATGTTAAGTCTTCTCTTGAGTTATTAGCTGAACAACAGAAGTATGTGGTTGTGCGTTGGAAGGTATAGAAATCTAGATGTAAAGCTAGTATAGAACACTTGACACAAAACCCGCTTTCTGTTATTAAAAATAGACAAGTTCAACTGGTTTCTTTACATCAAAATCAGAATCTTTATAAAGCATTCACAAGACATCTAATTAGCGCTCAATCTTATAAACTAGAATTTAGAATGACTCAAGATTTACTTGATAATAATTCTAATTGTAATATCATGTTTGTAGATGCTTCGATGACTAAGCATTCCAATACTACAGGTTGTGGAATCATCTGGTATACAACCAATAGAGATTTTGGAGGAGCACGCTGCTGGAGGCAGAAGCAAAAAAATTGCTTTCAGCTGTTAACTGGGCTACTCAACTGAAGCTGGAAAAAGTTATCTTTATTTTTGACAACCTCTCTCTAGTCAATGCTATCAATGGGGCTCCTACATCGCTGCATTGGACAAAGTTTTCTCTTGTACATATATGTAAAGTCGAATTTACCCACTCTTTTTTTGTTTGTAAAATCTATGTGTTTGTTTGTTAATCGAAAACGTAATAGGCAAGCTGATGAGTTAGCTAAACTAGCTCGAAAAACTGTTGTAACTAAGGTTTTGGAGCCATTTTCCCACTGAAATTATTTCAGGTACTCCTTCTATCATGCTGTAAATTTGGGTTTGTTAATAAATTGGTTTTTTCTTTCAAACAAAAAAATAAATAATATTCTTTTCAAATTTCAATATTGTGTTACCACAAGAAAGAGTCAACATCTCATCTAGGTAAGTTTTACCAACTCTATCAACACGCACACCCATGGACTACACAACTAATAGATATCCCAAAAAGATGTAACTTTGAAAGTTTTACAACACCATCATCATTCAACACGCACACCTTTGGACTACACAACTACTAGATATCCCAAAAAGATCTAATTGCAGGCGGTGACATGGAAGCAGCCGGTGACACGGAAATAGGATTGAAGGTAGGACGGACGACTTACTACTAAGGGATAAGGGTGGTGACCATAATAAATTTCAATCGCAATAACAATATGACTAAATATCCATGATTACTAAAGGCTGGTACCAGCATTAACAGAGGACTGATATCATTTGAGTGATCCCTTATAACTCTTTTATCTTTATATGAAACGGTACCAGCCCCGGTAATGCTGGTACCAGCCTTTATATAAGGGAAAATGAGAAAATGAGCAGGGGGCCATCCTACTTTCAGTCGACTCAAACAAACAGATAACCAACGTTAAACGTACTTCGAACTTCGAAGTCGAGCAGGTTTCAGTTTTTGACATCAAGAACCGTTAATTTCAGCGACAGAACTGGTGGAGTCATGTTCACTATCATGATCTGTAGTTCTGTACAAATCAAAATATAAAGAGAACTCCAAACATCTCTCACTAGTCACTCATTCCGTTGCCTTGCTCAGCTGACTCACTTTGTCTTGCCGACTTCCCCTAATTCTTTAATCTCTCTACTATCACCAAAGTTGTCCAAAGAAAGAAAAAATCCTCAAATTACAAAAAAAAAATGTCGTCTCGTGCACTCTGCAACTCAAACCCACAACTTCATCTCCACTCTTACAACAAGAATAGCCTCTCTAATTCTCAGTTCATTAGATCACAATTCCAACCAAAACAAAATCTGAAGCTAGGGTTACCTTTTTCTTCTTCTTTTCTTCATTTTCACTCAATCACAACCAAAATCCCTTATCATTTAAGATCAACAATAAGAATCAAGTTGTTTGTGATTGCTTCTCCTTATAAGTTGCTAATTTAAGAGGAACGGGAGCTGGTTCTCTTATTTCTTTGTGCATTGCAGGGTTTTTGGCTTTGCAGAAAGGAAATTTGCAACATTTCTCAAGGATAGGAAATTTGCAGAAAGGGTTCGAGCAAGGTTCTATTCTTGCTACTATTGGTATTATCTGTATCACTCTTGCCCCATTATTGCTTTTGGTTGGATCAAGAATATGAATGAATCTGTCTATGGTGAAAGATTTTAGGAATTAAACTGAGACTGTGTAATCCTTTTTATGTAGTTTTGTTTGTAACTGAAGTACTACAAAAAGAACGAAAGAAAGTTGTGTTAACTAGAAAAAGAAAGGAAAAAAAAAAACAATGTTCAATTTTCTTATTTTGTAATGATAATCATATGTAAAGCTTGTTAAGCTCATCAATTCTGAATCCATTTTAAGATTATTGAAGTTGTGAATTATGTTTGTCTTTCTTTAAATGTAAGATCTAGTTGAGGTGTAAATTTCTATTTGTTTTATCATTTTATTGTTCACTGGAGTTATGAATTTCTATAACTGGTACTCCTGTGGAAGTTTCTATTTTTGGAATGTTTTCGAGTAACAAAGTAGATCTTCCATAGGGTTGGCTGCTCTTTGGTTTGAACATTGAGTTTCTTCAAAATTTGAGACGAATCACAGAATTTCATATAGGGAGCTAAAAGATTGCCATGCTTATGTATGTTGCAGACTTGCAAGACCAATTTTATGCTTTACATAGGAACCCTTTCCTTGTTATTTCAAAATCTAACAGTGTCACTGCAATAGTGAAAATAGCTGATCCATCAACTAATTGTGCCTCTGACCCATCACCAGTTGTATTGTGCCAGCTTAATTTGGTTGAGATCATTGTGAAGGTTGCATAGGTTAATTTGTATGGTAGTTCAATCCTGATGGATCAGCTTTGACTACATGTTTTTCAATTAGATCATTGGAATCATGAAAGCCAAAGCTGGGTATTATCTGAGAATTATTCAGTTGGCTTACCTATTTTTACTATGTATATTCAGTAGATAGTAGTTATTGATTTGGGTTTTTATACTCGATACAGAAAGAATGTAGTATCTCTGATCTCTATGCAGTTTGATGGAACCTAATGTATATCGGTGTTGATTATTGAGCATGTATGCTAGAACGAACTCTCATTCGTAGTAAACTGAACTTTCTAGGTTCTGCTTTGATGGCAATGATGAGATAATTTGTTGCCCAGCTCCTTATTCTCTAACATGCCCTAGTTTTTGGAGATTGACATGTTTCAATAGTAATTTACCTGTGTGGAAAAAAATTAAGTACTGAAATCTTCTAAGTGTGATGTTTCTTTCTTCTAGTTGAATTTTATTAATTATGACATCTCGACATCGGCCTAATGTTGTTTTGGGTTAACAGTATGTTAAGTGAGAAAATTCTCATTTTCATGTTTCAGGAGACATCGTGTTTCTTATTAACTTAAATGGTTATTTGGTTTTGGCCTCAACATTGCCTTTTGCTTCTCAAACAGGGGACACTTGTAGAAATACGGCAGGCAGCTGGTTTGCTTCTGAAAAATAATTTCAGAACTGCATTCAAATCCATGACCCCATCGTATCAGCAGTATATAAAGTCAGAATTGTTACCCTGCTTAGGGGCATCAGATAGGCACATCAGATCTACTGTTGGGACAATTATTAGTGTTATCATTCAACAAGGAGGGGTATCTGGCTGGCCCGAACTGTTGCAAGCTCTTCTACATTGTTTGGACAGTAAGGAGCTAAATCACATGGAAGGTGCAATGGATGCTTTATCCAAGGTATGAGCAACTTGTGAGTATAATTGCCCATCGGGTTGATTTTCCATTGAAGTTGTTCAGTTTTAAATGTATTCATGCATCAGATTTATTTATTAATTCACCAATTTGATGATGTGTGGTGTACCATAGATTTGTGAAGATATTCCCCAAGAGCTTGATGTAGATGTACCTGGATTAGCCGAACGTCCTATCAATGTATTCCTTCCCAGATTATTCCAGGTAAATAAAGCATATAAATATTACAGATTCACTGGCTTCTTCCAACGTGGCACTCCTGTTAAACTGGAGGTTGTTCTATTAGTGTGCTTGAGATTTTATCTTATTATCTTTTCCTTTGGTACCAGTTCTTCCAATCATCACTTGCTTCACTCAGAAAGCTTTCATTGGGTGCTGTTAATCAGTTCATCATGTTGATGCCTATGGTAAGTATTTGGCAATTATCCTCTACATTTAAATTAAGAACTTCTCCTTAATGGAGGCACCAAGATTAAGTTTTTTTTTTTTTTGTAGGCTTTGGTTCGATCTATGGATCAATTTCTCCAGGGCTTGTTTGTTCTTGCTACTGCTCCTACTGCAGAGGTGCGAAAATTGGTAAGTCAATCGAGAGGTTCCCCCCTTCTCCCACTAATAGTAATCCATTGCCCATGGCACTGGCATGGCAATTGTAGCCTCATTGCATAGAATCTGGTAGACTATGATTAAGTCCCTGTTTTTCATAATTGTATTTTCAAATTTGAGTGGGTTATGCGTTTCTTGTGCTTACATTTTTGATTACAGGATGTTTAAACTCGTCACACACGGCACATGCAACACCGTCTAAACTACATGCATCAGATGATCTGATAGAAGGTTATTAGACTGAATTTTAACCGTTGATGGGATGTTAAAAAGCTAATGCCTTGGGTGATCAGATGGATAGTCATTAGTTAATTTCAACCGACAATGGCAAACACAGAAACAACTGTAGAATGACATAATAGGTTTTATAAATTTTATTAAAGTTCGTTCAAGTTATCACGTTATTTCTTTAGTGATTGAGGAGTGAAGACAGCCAGATCCATATCTCTGCTTGTGGTGCAGATTGTAATTGTCTGCTAAAGTTTTTTTTTTCTTTTTTTTCTCCTGTACTGCACTTCATGTCTGGTTGTATTCTTACCTTTGTCATTAACTATTTACCTTTTGTGCTTGTGATGGACAGGTTTGTTCTGCCTTTGTTCAGATTATTGAAGTTCGCCCGTCTTTCTTGGAGGTGGGTATCTCTGTTCTTAAATTGTAATCTAATATCTTCAACTTGGTCATCCCATGTTATTGTAAAACCAACTTAAAATTAAGGCATATATGATTACTGAATCTTTTGTATATGTTTTATAGCATCTTTTGACGTTTATTGCTCTTATGTAATCTTTCAACAATTATGCTGCAGCCTCATCTGCGAAATATCGGTGAATATATGTTGCTGGCCAACAAGGACACTGACGATGAAGTGTGTCTTGAAGCTTGTGAATTTTGGTAGTTTCGAAACTTGCTTTCACTAAGTTGGTATGTTAAGTTGTACTGTTTAATACCTCTGTATAATTCTGTATTGGATGGTTGGAAGTTTAATATTTTCTAAGAAATTTTGGTGGAATGCTACATCACGTTGCTGGTTCTGTATACTCTAGTGGATGCTGGTCTGAATCTTTCTAGACATCTTTGTTGATATGATAGTTGGGAAATTTTAATAGTCAATACCCCTTTTTGTTCTTGTACTTCTTCTTCTTTTTTTAATTAGATTATGTCCAATTATGTTAATGATTTTTCCGTTCTTGTGCTTTCACTTGAAACTATCGGTAAAATTAGGTCGAAGTTCCAATTCAGTACCAATGGCAGACAAAATATTTTCTTTGGGATATTTTTGATAGGATCTACTGAAACGGCTAGATGTTATCTTGTGCAGTAGATTTTATAGTGGGATGTCATAGTAATCAGATGCATGTATTGTAGCACGACAAAACACATTTAGGTTCCTGCTTATGTATGCCATTAATTTGTTGGCATGATGTATTCTTTTTCTATTTGTAACACAAATAATTATCATTTTGTTGTGTTTCTGTCATTCATATTGATGAAGTGTGATTGCACTTTCAGCTAACTGAGGGCATGGCCACTTTTTAATGTACGATTTCCTGATTGACAGGTCAGCAGATTGTAAAGCGCAGTTACCTCCTGAAAACTTAATAGAGTTCTTACCGCGTCTTAAACCAGTATGGTTCACCTTCCTGCATCATTATATTTTTTTTTGACAATATTTTGTAGTACCTGAGTAAAGTTTTTACCTATCGCATTTTTTGTAGCTGTTGCTGTCGAACATGGTTTATGCTGAGGATGACGAGTCACTTGTTGATGCTGAGGTGAACTTCTCTTAAATTTTAAGGTTGCAAAATCCTTGAGGAAACCAGTGTTGCAATTGACTTTGATTAACTCACATTTTAGTGATTACTTGCAGGAGGACGAGTCTTTCCCAGATAGAGATTAGGTTCAAAATTAGAATTCCTAAGGCCATGCTTTTTGTTTTAGTTTTTAATGCCACTGGAGTCATAAGTCCTTGAAAATGCAATGCTGACTTATTTTGCATCGCAGGATCTGAAGCCACGTTTCGCGATTTTATGGTTCAGAAAATGCAGAAGATGATGTACGAACTTGAAATAATCCCTGTGCTTCTGTTTTATTTTATCTTCATAACTTCCACTACTTTCTTGAATATGTTAACTTGCAACCTTCATAACAATCGGATCAATGTCTCTATGGTTTTACCAAATGTTTAGTTTTCGTTCTTTGTCTCAACGTCTCTTACCTTTTTTTAACTTTTTAGACAAATACAGCTGTAGATTTCGTGCTTTGTTGATTTAAAGTTCTTTCATTACAGGACAATGGCGACATAGTCAATGTTTGGAATCTAAGGAAATGCAGTGCAGCTGCTCTTGATATCCTCTCAAATGTGTACAGGGACGATCTACACCCAACACTGATGCCTTTGGTTCAGGTATCTGTGAATTATTTCTGATCATATACTACTTCTTGATTTGTGGCTTCCAGTGTCGTATTATTTGGGATGCTGCTTGTTAGAGGTGTCCGTTCTTTATTATCACCATTAACCTCCCCATCTTTTCCCCTGTCCTTTAACCTTCTAAAAGCTGAAGATGTGAACGGCTGATAGTTGCATATGTCCTCTGTAATCATCAATTGACACATTTGCATTTGTCATCTGTCTAATCATCAGTCGACACAATTACAATAGTGTAATCATCATTGCAACTGTGTTCTTTTTCTTTTTAATTCTGATGAAATAACTCAGCATGTCCATGCTGTAGCTTTGAATTTGATGTTGATATTTATATTCGCGAAGATAGATTAACTAGAAATCATGTTGCAAACTCTGTTAATGCTGACCATGATCTTCAGTCATTCAACCTATAGGATTGTTTATGCGTTACACCTGAAAGTCTGGTTAAGCATTATTAATCTCCGGAGGCAGCCAGAGCTCCTAAATCTCTCTTCATTGTGTTTCACAGGCCAAGCTAGCCAATGGAGGCGATGAAGTGTGGAAGGAAAGAGAAGCTGGAGGTTGCATCAATGGTCTTTACCCTCATCTTCCAGAGGTAATGATGTGGTTATGTGTCTACTTAAATATATCTGATTAGCCCTAACCTCGAATGGTGTGTGTTCAGTCATAATTTGAATAGAAGAAGTATAAACTTGCTCATGGTTCAGTTCTATGAATTGTGCAGACCGTATCATTCCTTATCCCTCTTTTAGACGATAAATTTCCTCTTATAAGAAGCATCACCTGTTGGACACTGTCACGTTATAGCAAGTTTGTTGTTCAGGTATACAAGTCAACGTATTTCTAGTGGCTATTCGTTTTTGCAAGTTATTTCTCATTACACTTTCAGCAATAGAGGAGTGATCCTTACATTTATTAACCTTTAAATGCTGTTTTCTTGACTTTTTTCAGGGAGTTAGCCATCAAAAAGGTTACGAACAATATGAAAAGGTGTTGATGGGACTTGTACGAAGAGTATTAGATACCAACAAACGTGTACAAGAAGCTGCTTGTTCAGCCTTTTCCACACTTGAAGAGGTTTTTACTGTGAATGTACACAATTTTTTACTTTCTTGCTCATGCCCTTTTCGTGTTCTTATACTATTCATAAAATCCAGGAGTCCGCGGAGTTGTTGGGTCCACATTTGGAAATTATTCTGCAGCACCTCTTGTGTGCCTTTGGGAGATATCAGGTTTCTTGACTAATATTGTGTTTATCGAAATACTTTTGCTAAAATGACGAATTTCCAAATATTTTTGTTTAATGCAAATGTTCTTGCAAGAATGCTTCTGTCATTCATATGACTTTGATGTTATTATATTTGTGTGATATTCTTACAGAAGCGAAATCTCCGGATTGTGTATGATGCCATTGGTACTCTAGCAGATGCTGTTGGGGAAGAGCTAATTCAGGTACTCTCTTTGTGCATTGCACTAGAAAGTTGTTTATAATTGTTTTTTTTCCTCATATTTGGCATAGCTGGATAATTATTAATTACTTATCTATCAAGTTTTTGTTGTCTCTCTGTCCTTATGTATGCAGCCCAGGTGTCTTGAGATTCTGATGCCTCCATTAATCTCAAAGTGGCAGCAACTCTCAAATTCAGATAAAGATCTTTTTCCGTTGCTTGAGTGCTTTATGTCAATAGCACAGGTCTGAATTTCTCTTCTAATTGCTGTGGTTCATTGTTCCGGTCATTGTGGTTGGCTTGTAGTGTAAAAAATTGTATCATGTTAGACAAGCACTATTATATTCGAAGGAAAACTGGTGAATCCAATAAACACATGCTATTCCAGGAGGTTGAAAAGTTAAGATAAGGGATTTATGCATGCTGATGGTTTATGGAGTAAACTTTGACCAGATATCTTTTACTTATCATTCAGACTGATAGTTAATAGAAAACAGAATCTCGTAGATCCTTGTTTTCGTATGAAGTAATAGGCATGGACCACTTTGTTTGAAACGCATGTCAGCATGTTATTCAGAAATTTCCATTGGGTAACAACTGTATTGTTTTATATACTTATTTCCAAGATGTTGACATTGGTATATTTTGAGAAATGACATAGAGTAACAATTCTTTTTTGACCGTCCCTTGTTATTAGTGGGTTTTACAAAGTTGTATCACCTTTACTGATCTTGAAAGTTTGTTCTGTTTTTTACTCTTTTTGTTAAAATACTTAATTGTGTTATGTAAGTCCGGATCTATCTGAAGTATCAGATTGGGTGCGGAATGAGCTTAGTTAGTTAGGGTAAAACAAACGTAATTTGGACTTTCTTTCAGCCACCTCAGTTAAACTGGAAACGGTAGTTTAACCATCTATGTTCCTTAACCAGCCAAGATTTACTTTTGCGTGCCGGTGAATTTAGTTGCTCTTGTTGATGCCGTTTATTTTGTTAGAAATTTTGATACATGTGAAGAGAATGCAGTTTCTTCTTTCAGTCTTCAGGAAACTGCAAATAATATCATACCCAAGTAGTTTACCGCGGCATGGGGTACTTATACCATGTCGATGCTTACAATTTTGAAAATTTTCCCTTGCCTAATTCCAGGTCTTTGGTAGCTTCTGCTCAAAGTTGCATCATTCCATAAGTTTTTTGGTGGAAAAGGCATAACGGGAGAAATGATTCTAGCAGCACGCCTTTAGGTTAACTTGGCACTTGTTGCAGTGCTGATGTCTTGCTAATCTGCTCTGTTGTAATGCTATATTTGGAAAGTTTTTCATTATCATATTTAGCCAGATCAAAAGAAGTTTTTAGTTAGACTTCACTCTAATGATTGTTTTTTCTTGCAGGCTGATCCTGCCTCAGCTGGAGTTCTGTATGAGAAGGAATTTGTTGTCTGCTCCTTGGACCTTCTCTCAGGGCTTGCAGAAGAAGGTCTTGGCAAGTTGGCAGTGGTGTAGAGAGTTTGGTACTTTCCTTTTTTAGAATTTCTTGATCAGAATTTTTATGTTTGCCTTGTTCAAGTTATGTCTTTTTTTTCTGAGATGACAATCACTTATTCAGTTGTTAAAAACGTAAGTTAGTTGCTTTTCCTAACTTGAAAGTAACTGATATATAAGGTGAAATTTATAAATCTCCAAAACTTAGATTGCCATAGCTCAAACACCTTAGATTTATCGATCCACTGCTTACAGTTAAGATACTGTCTCCCTGTAGGGGCCTTCTAATCACTTCCGTGGAAGATTCTGACCGACCCACCCATATATGCTTCTCATTGGCACTTAAATTTAATTTTTCTTGAGAATGAGGGTCCAAAACAAAACCCAACAAGTTCATCAAAATCTCATAGTGATTCCTGTGAAATCTTCTTCTGTTTCTTAATGGCGACTTCGTTACCTCTTATATCTGCCAGATCTGTAATATCCGCCAGATCTGTAAGTTCTTTTTGTCCCTGATTTGTCTTTATCATTTTTCTTGTTTTGCTCAAACTAATTTTGATTCTGTGGTTTTGGCATGATTTTGAATTCTGGGATTTATCAACTCTTTTGGCGATGTATGTTTAGGTATTTCTGTTTGGATTTTTTTAGATGTAGAAAAAATCATTAGATTGTTTGATTTAGGGATTTCTAAATCAGTGATTTGATAATTGTATGATGCTGTTTAGATCCGTTAAGTTTCAGCGAGAAGTAAAGTGGAGTTTTTATTTACCTGTTGGGTTTCTTTGGTTTGATTTAGGCTTCTTTAGGGTACTGTTATATGATTTTGGTTAGTGAAATTCGTGGAATAGATTTGCCTATCTCATACAAGTCAAGGCATGGCATGAAGGAGATTTTACATAATCATCAATTTTTTATTCTAGATTCATAAATATATGACAGAGACTGGTGATGTTTTGGTTATACTACGATTATAACAAATTAAAATGGAGATTGTTAGTACTTGTTGCAATTGTAGTGAAAGCACCAAAGTTTTTTTGCTTTTAGATTCATGATTTTTTGTTTGTTTTGTTTATATGAATGAAGAAGAAACAGCGTGCAGGTGATATACCATCGTGGCCTGCTATACCAATGACCAATGAGCCATCGGAGAGTGTCTTTAGACTAATCCAGTTTGTGCTGTTCCTTCTGGTTTCTTTGTGTGATGAATTGGTTTCTTGTTGTCAACTACTCTTGCTGATTACTAAATGTTAATGTTTCTGTGCAGCGAAAAACGTAAACTAGCAGAGGAACTTCGTCCAGGTAACTAAAGGCTGCATATGAAGATGTGTTAAGCTTTGTTTTTCTCCTTTGCAACTTTTTTCTCATGTTGTACTGCTATAATAATCTCTCATGATCATTAAACAGCTGTGAAAGTAACCGGTGTTGCCAACTCCGAGGCTGAGCTTAGTAAAAGCTGCATATGGCTTTGTTTTTCTCCTTTTCAACTCTTTCTCATCTGACTCCTATAATAATCTTTAATGATGATCATTAAACAGATCTAAAGGTAACTGATGATATTGTCAGTTCCGAGTCTAAGCTCCATGCTCTGTATTTGAAGTGGCTCTCGTATTTCGATCACCATTTTGATGTGGAAGATGAAAAAGCCTTCAAGGAGAGGTTTGAAATTTTTAAGAAAACCGCTCGGCACGTTAACCAGTGGAACAAAGGCGGCCACTTATCCACTTGCGGATTAAACCAGTTTTCAGATTTGACTGACGAGGAGTATGGATATTGGTCGTGGAAGATCTATCCGAAGAAAGCTAACCAGGTTATAGCTGGTATAGCTCACTATCTAGATAATTAAGAAAGTTAGTTAACCAGGTTATTGCTGTGTTGCATTGGATGAGTGTGGGAAGTTTCTAGTTATTTTAATTTATGGTGTTGTTCAATGGGTGGTTAGTAGTAGTAGTGCTAATACCGTCAGGACTTCAAATGGAACTATTGGGTTTAAACTTGTTTGAATCTTCTTAATCTCAAAATTATTGGGCCGAGCGAAGCGAGGAGGATATGGTGATAAAGCGTGACCTTTTTTCCAATTTGACATAAAAGATTGGATTTGGTTCAATGATGAAAGGACGACACTCCCCGTTTTTGATTTTTTTCCTTCTATAAACAGACGTAAATAACTACAATGTTGAGGACATTTTTGTAAAATGAACAAAACAAAAAAACGGAATAGTGTTAGAGGTCCTGGGGTCGAATCCCGGCCACCTCCAAAATTTTATTTTTCCTCCCTTTTTCTTCTTCTCTTCTTCCTATCCCTAATTTATTCTTTCTACCAAACAGGATTCGAAGTTCGAACAGCAGCAGAAATCTCTCTGGAATCCTTTCTTCTTCGTAGAAATCGAAATCAGGTTTCATCTTCATCAATTTCACACCCTAAATCTCCATCAAATTGCTGAACCTCAGATGCTGAGATTTTCTGATTCGTTTATACTGAGATCAGAGAACAAAAGAACCATCTCTGATCAGTTTTTATGTAAACTTTTGTTGTTAGTTTACAATTGATTAGATCTAAGTAAGATAATTGATTTTTTTTTTGTCGATTTTCGGAGCTGTATTAGGAGTAGAAGGAGATGAATTAGCAAGATCAATTAGTATATCATCGTTTGGTGGAAGTATTCGAAGAGAATCATTAAGTGAATTATTTGCTACAACACCTCCAAATTCTGATGGATTTCAAATACCTGAAGAAGAAGTTGATGAAGAGGAACTAAAATGTGCAGCAATCGAAAGATTACCGACTTATGATAGAGTTAGAAATTCAGTTCTTTCTCATGTTATGGAGAGCGGTAAAATTGATCGTACTGAAATTGATGTTACGAAATTGGATTTTCAAGATAAGAAATTATTGAAGGACAGTATAGTTAAATTTGTTGAAGAACTGAAAAGTTTCTCCGTAGACTTAGAGATAGAGTCGACAGGTTTGTTATTGTTTATCAAATTTCTTTAGTTTAATTTGTTTACAAATACTGATTGATTTTGATTTCTTTGATACTAGGGTTGGAATTGATAGTCCTAAAATTGAAGTGCGATTTGAGAATCTGTCGGTGGAGGGGGATGCGTTTGTTGCAAGTAGAGCACTTCCTACTTTGTTCAATGCTTTAATTTTATGTTAAGAATAGTTACTGTTTTAATTTTATGGGGGTAATTTTATGTTTTAATTTTCTGTTAAGAATAGTTACTGTTTTTGAGACTTAAGGTAATCCCCCCTCCCCCATTTTGCAATGTTGTATGACCTTAATGAATAAAAGTATGTGTTCTACATTGGATTAAGAATAGAGATTTCGAGTTATACAATATGTAGTTGAGGTTTCAGTATGATTGTTGTATGAAATTTTGACAAGTTTTCTAGTGTTTTTGTATTACGCGTGTAGAACATCCCTCGTGCATGGTTAACTCAATATCATCTATGAGTCATTAGGTCTACTATAAGCTGATTGACAGCTAATGAAGTGAAATGATTCTTAGTCTTCCTATAAGCTGATTGACAACTAATTCTGTTTCTGCCTATTGTCTTTTTATTCTTTATATATGCTTCTTGGTTTCATACGATGTTCGCCATCCAAGAAATCAGTTAATAAGATACTTCATGATTTTAGTGGAATTGTGAAACCTTCAAGGTGTGTCCTCAAGTTTCTGAATGTGGTTTTCATGTGCACTATTCACCAAAAACATTTATATGCCTTTGAAAGATAGAGGGGAAAAATGGCCTTGATGGCATGAGGGGAACATGATTTTTATGCTCTCTGTATTCTGGCTTCAGATTGACGTTGCTACTTGGACCTCCGGCCTCAGGGAAAACAACATTTCTGCAAGCACTTGCGGGGAAGCCTGATACTAGTTTACGGGTCTGTACCTATCTCTATCTCACTGTACGTGTGTATGTGTGAATTGTGTTGTTCATGCCTATCTAATGTTGTATGTGCGTTCGACAGGTAACTGGAAAAATCACCTACTGCGGTCACGAATTCAAGGAATTCATTCCTTAGAAAACCTCTGTGTATATTAGTCAGAATGATCTTCACTATGCTCAGATGAAAGTCAGGGAAACGTTGGATTTCGCTGGACGTTGCTTAGGAGTGGGAACCAGATATGACATGTTGGCCAAGTTGTCAAGAAGAGAAAATGAGGCAGGAATAAAGCCAGATCCCGAGATCGATGCATTCATGAAGGCAATTGCCAATGAAGGCCAAGAAAGCAGTATGGTTACAGATTGCATTCTTAAGGTTCGTAAACTTGCCTCTGTATATACTTAAAGATGATACTTTTGACAAACCTGACTTCTAGAGTTTCATAAATAGATACTTGGGTTGGATATTTGTGCTGATACTATGGTGGGTGGTGCCATGGCAAGGGGTATCTCTGGTGGACAGAAAAAGCGTGTGACAACTGGTACGCGCAAAATACAAATTGAAAGCAATTTAGAAAATTGCACTTGGTGGAGTTACTGCTTACAACTGTCTTTGTTTATTCTTAATGCAGGAGAAATGGTGTTTGGTCCAGCAAAAACTTACTTCATGGACGAAATATCAGCAGGGCCAGACAGTTCGACTACCTTTCAGATTATTAAGTTTATGAAACAGATTGTTCATGTGGTGAATGCGACTATGATCATTTCGCTCTTGCAACCTGCTCCAGAAACATTTGATCTTTTTGATGACATTATCCTACTTACTGAGGGTGAGATTGTCTACCATGGTCCCCGTGAAAACGTTCTGGAGTTCTTCGAATTAATGGGATTCAAATGCCCTGAGAGGAAAGGAGTTGCAGATTTCTTGCAAGAGGTAACATCGAAGAAGGACCAAGAACAATATTGGCATAATAAAAATGAAACTTACAGATACATATCAATATCCGAGTTTGTGCAGTCGTTCAAAAAATTCCATATCGGTCAACTACTATCAGCGGAACTCAAAATTCCTTATGACAAATCTAGAAATTTAGTTTTGTGTCAATTTTTTCGGTCGGCCATCCCACCGTGGCAGCGGTCATCTAGTATATGGTGACTTTGTGTCAATGTGAAGCGTGACATTTTTTTTCTAATTAGACACAAAAGATTGGATTTGGTTCAACGATGAAAGGACGACACTTCCCCTCTAAATCATTTTTTTTTCTTCCTTTAGGCATTTTCGTAAATAAACCGAAGAGGAAGGGCATATAGGTATTAGACATTTTCGTAAATAAACCAAAGAGGAAGGGCAATAAGGTATTACGCATTTTCATAAATAAACCAAAGAAGAAGGTCAATTAAATATAAGAGCCAAATTTTATTATAATTCCTTTTGTATCCTATTTTTTTAGGGGTATAATTGACAACCAAATTTTAATATAACATATCTAAAAATCCGCGCCTTGGAATTTTATAAATTTTATCTCGTTGGAAAGGTTTTAAAAAAATCTACGTAATGAGTACAAACAACAATATCAAATTTAGAGTTTTCACGAAAAAATCGGAGGGATTTATCATTTTAGGCACAATTTCAAAAATAAATGTGTATTCATTAAGCAAACTACCACAAAGGATACATAATACTTTATGTAACCATATTTTGGTTTTATGCATCAACTAATTTTCCTTTGCAACTAATAAAACGATGTATTCTCCGTTTCAAGAAAAGTGATACTTTCACTTTAGGTACAATTTTTCTTTTACAGTCCAACTGCAGCAGTGTTTCCTTTTTTCTTCGGTTGGCCCTCCCCACCGTGGCAGCGGTCATCTAGTAATATTTGGTTTCTAAATGGAACTATTGTGTACGTATTTGGTTCGAAAGCTTTTTAATTATAAATTCTGTTGTGGATAGTGGACTACCTGATTACCGGTGTAAGGGTTAAACTTTAAATAGTTGATCCCATGTTCTCTGAACCTGAGCCAAAGATGTACACACATCATCTGCTTGAACCTTAGAGGCGCACGGAAGAGCAACATGTATGGTGTATTTTTTTTGTTTTTTTGTTTTGATCAGCTTGTACGGCATGAATACATTTATTATTATTTTTTATCAAAAGCAACTTACGACATGAAGAGAGGAAACATCTTTAGCCAGATTACAAGGAGTTCATCTGGGGGTTGTATTCATCATTCCCAGTGTTACAGAACTTGCGCAGAAGATTGCCAAGGTGGTATAGGCAAACCATTAATTACATTCATAACTAAACTTTTGTTATCAGATTCAAATATGACATGACATCATTCCAGCCTTGCGCTTTAGCCCATTGCATTGCCTCCAGTAAAGCCCAAGTTTCAGCTTGATGAGTATGAGCTACCTTTTTAAGAACTCCTTTTCCTGCCACAAAGTTCCTTGTAGAGTTTCTTGTTATCATGCATATTGCAGCAAAATAAAATGATTTAAGATAAGAAGCATCAACATTTATTTTGAGTTTGTCTGGTGGTGGTGGAATCCAATGTTGTGAATGAGCTACATGGGTTCTAGCATGTAATGGATGCACATGTTGTATTGCAGAATTAGCAATATTACCTATAAAGCCTCCGCCCAAAGTAACATACATCTCAAGAACCTTCTTCATTCTTATGGTACCTCGGCGGGACAGGTAATTAACACACCCAAATCTGTAATTATTCATCATCCAAGATTGGATCCGATCTGCAGCAATTCTTCGACATGCCGGCTACATAAAATCCTCCTATCTATTTGGGGGTCCAATTCAAACAAGGAAGAACATCTAATCACACCTTTGCACCACTCCTACAAAGACTCGCGTGAAAAACAAAAGGATGGATGACAAAATGCCTGACTCAAGCGGGGAAAATGGTTCTCACTAAAACCTCACTAACACACACACACCTCAAACCATCTTATGCAAACACTACAAACAAATAAACCGTATTACCAGGAATTTTTTCTGGGAACATGAATCGTCAGTTAAAAAGTTCCACCCTATTGGCTAGGATAAAGTAACAAAACCAATCTTCGAAGGACTTTGAAAGAGGACTAGGCATCAGGAAAAAAAATGAACATAACAAGGCTCTTTTGATGAAAAGAATATCGAGTTTGCATGATCAACCTAACTTCATCTATGGATATCTCTGCAATGAGAAATATCTCAAACATCAACCGATTCTTCAGGGCATTGAGAGCATACCATATTCCTCCAGTGCCCAATGGAGGCAATTAGCATCCCTCATCCCTTCCACGCAACAATTGATCTTCCATCGTATTGGAAATGGTCAAACAACACTCATCGACGCGAATTGGATTCCACACTTCCCAAACATGGACCTAGCGCAATGTTACCCCATCCAGATGGTAGCTGATATTATCGATCTGATCTCTCACAACTGGATACAGGAAAAATTAAACTCTCTCCCACAACTGGCAGCCCAAAAAAGCATAAACATCCAACTACCCCAAGATAGCACCAGGACAGAATCATTTGGCCACATTCAAAATCCGGAAAGCACACTACTTCTTCAGGATACAAATGCTAACCCAACAAGTACAACAACCTACTCAAAACCCCCTTACCATTTACTAAATTCTTGTGGACATTACCATGTCCTCCAATTTAGCGTTTCTTTTGGAAAGTAATCAATGAAGGATTACCAACTTTCGTTATCCTCAATCGCATGCATCTAACCAACTCCAACATCTTCCCCAAATGCAAAAATGATCCAGAATACACGAATCACCTACTGCTTCACTGCCCAACAACGGTTTCATCTTGGAACACATTAGTTACGCAGCTCTCAACCACATCAAATTCCAACCATACATCCACACTTGCTATAACTCCTCAAACAACCATTTCCCAACTCTTACAACAATCAGCATCAATTTCACTCATATCATCATGTTGCTTTTACTCTGGACCTTATGGTTACCTAAAAATGAGCTAGTATACCGTCAAAAACAAACAACATCAGCGAAAATTGTAGCGTGGGCTTAAAAACAACAACAAGAGTATTCCGAAGCTTTACAAGCGCTACCTCCTGTGCTACCAGGCGACGCTCCGGTATCTAACCACTTTGAAACCACGAGAAGAATATTAACAATCTTGGTGGGATGGTCCACCCTAAACCTAAATTGGATAAAAATCAACACTGATGAAGCTGGCAGAGGCCACCCAGGTTTCGCAGGTGTTGGATTCATATGCAAAGACTTAGAGGATCGAACTGTGATGGCTTTGACGCAACCACTGGGAATTACAACTGCCTTAACAACTGAAACATGGGCACTACTTTTGGCATCCAGAGCCGCCACAGAAAGGCCATTGCAAAAAGTTCTTTTCGAGACAGATTCAGAAAACCTCCTCCGGTTCATCACCTCGCCAACTACTCCGCCTTGGTACATCTCTGAGATGATTGGAGAAATAAAGAATATAATGCGACAGATCTCACAAGCTGCTATCCAACACAACTACAGAGAAGGAAACCAGGCAGCAGATGGCATGGCCAATCATGCAGCTAATCGAAGTCAAATGGGGAATCTCTCAACCAAAATTTGGGACCAGACAATCCCAACTTGTACTAGTCTAATTCTTTTATGATTCTGTGGGTACCGCATGTCCACAAGAAATTGTAACTTAATCCCTTTTAATTATCCCATGCTTAAAAGGAAAAACATCTTTCAAAGTTCTACAAAACGATCAACGCCCGCTCTAATTGTAGGATTGAAAGTTGAAAGAGCTAAAACTAAAAAAGTATAATGGACCTTGATTAGACTAAATGTAAAGATTTATAGGGAAAGGTTAAAACAATAAAAGTGGGCAAGGTCTAAACTAACTGTAACAACCAAATTTCAACAAATTCAATCGTGAATAAAATGACACAAAGTATGAGTATCCAGGCCCGGTTTTGAAGCCCGTCAAGTTGTGCTCCCGCACAAGGTGGAAATTTTTCTTATGGTTGGTTTGTATGTAGAATTTTAAAGAGGGGATTTATGGGTCCAGGGGATTTGGTGGAAATGTGTTTCTCTTGGTACGTTTGGTTGCCCAAATCCCTGGAATCAGGTTTCCTACGGGAATCACTTTTCCATCAAATCCTCCATATGGAGTCCGACCCCTCCCCCTAAGATTTGCTGGGAAACTTATCAATGGATTTGTGGACCCACATTTTTAATCCTAAAATTCCATATATATACAATTTTATTCTTCCGAGGGTAATATTAAACAATACATGGACTTTAAAACAAGGAAACTCTATAAATCCTATGTATTTTAACAGTGTTACCAAACACACGAGGAATTTACATGAATCCCGGGATTTACAATCCCTTGGGATTATAAATTTCTCGGAATCGTGAATTTTGCAACCAAACCCACCATTAAGCTACCATGAGCGTATATTCTTTCCCCCAATATTTTTGGGGGGACGGAAGTGGAAAAAATTTTTCTAACTCACATCAACTAATTAATTAGCTTATAAGAGGATTTCCCAGGAGATCACTGTTGAGATAGAAAACACCCCTACAATAGTTTGTAAGAGTATCCATCTCCAGTCTTCTACCAACTCTCTAGATTCGTTCTATAAAGAATTTTGTTTCAAATGTTTTATGCTACGGTCTGGTTTATAAACTCGTTCATTCAGTGTTATAAAGTAAATTTCATTAAGAAAACTATATGTGCGAGGAATTTTTTTTTGCATCGAAAGCATTTCCAAAATTTTCACGCAAGGTCGTCTAAATATCAGAAACGGCCCCGTGAATATCTAGGGCAAGGTCTAGACAGAATAGATAATAGAGTTAGTGACAAAGACTTTACCCGTGAATTGAAATGAACGGTGAACGTGTGTATTGGTTGGAGCAAAAAAGAAAAAAAATGAAAGCAGGGTTATCCCTTATGTCGACTCAAACAAACAAACAGACAACCAATGTTAAAGGTACTTCGATCTTTGAAGTCGACCAAGTTTACGATACCTTTACATCTGGAACCGTTAATTTTGGCGACAGAATAGTTAGAGTCATGTTCACTATGATCTGTACAAATTCATAATATCTCTTCTCAAAATATAAAGAGAACTCCAAACATCTCTCACTAGTCACTCATTCCGTTACCTTGATCAGCTTACTCACTTTGTCTTGCCAACTTCCCCTGATTCTTTAATTCCCACTGTCACCAAAGTTGTTCAGATCCTCCGATTACAAGAAGTAGAAAAATGTTGTCTCTTGCACTCTGCAACCCAAACCCACAATTTCATCTCCACTCTTACAACAAGAATAATCTATCTAATTCCCAGTTGATTAGATCACAACACCAACAGAAACAAAATCTAAAACTAGGGTCACCCTTTTCTTCTTCTTCTTTTTCTTCATTTTCACTCAATCACAACCAAAATACCCTATCATTTAACACCAATAATAAGAATCAGATGATGAGAAAGAGAAATGGAAAGTCACTTGGAGCAGTTTGTTACCAATCAACTGCTTCATTGTTGTCTCCTCCAAACCTTCAATGGGTTTGTGTAATTGCTTCAGCTGTTTTAATGGTTGTAAAAGGAACTGCAATTCCAAAATCAGTTCTTGTTCCTTTGTTTATTTTACAAGCACCTAGAGAGATCTTTAATTGGATCAAGGGTGAATATGGTGTTTGGACAATTTTCTTGGCTCTTGCCTTTAAACTGTTTTATTTAATTCCATCACAATTGGAATTACCCCTTTATGCAATGTTGTTTGTGATTGCTTCTCCTTATCAAGTAGCTAATCTAAGAGGAACCGAAGCTGGTTCTCTTATTTCTTTGTGCATTGCAGGGTTCTTGGCTTTTCAACATTTCAGAGGGGTAGGAAATGTAAATAAAGGATTTGAGCAAGGTTCTATTCTTGCTACTGTTGGTATTATCTGTATCACTCTTGCTCCATTGTTGCTTTTGGTTGGATCAAGAGTATGAATGAATCTGTCTATGGTGAAAGATTTTAGGAATTAAACTGAGACTGTGTAATCCTTTTTATGCAGTTTTGTTTGTAACTGAAGTAGAATAAAGTTGTGTTACACTAACTAGAAAAAGAAAAGAAAAAACAATGTTCAACTTTCTTAATTTGTAATGGTAATCATTTGTAAATCTTTAAGCTCATCAATTCTCAATCCATTTTAAGATATTGAAGTTGCGATTATGATTGTCTTTCTTTAAATGTAAGAAGTAATTTGGAGATGCCATGATATTTTGGGGTGTAAATTTCTGTTTGTGATATCATTTTATTGTTCACTGGAGGTATGGATTTCTATAAATGGTACTCCTATGGAAGTTTCTGTTTTCGGAGTGTTTTGGAGTAAAAAACTTGAGAGGAATCAGGAAGCTAAAGGATTGCCATGATTATGTATGTTGCAGGCTTGTTATTTCTAAATCTAACAGTGTCAGTGCACTAGTAAAAGCAGCTGATCCATCAACTAATTGTGCCGCTGACCCAATTGTGCCTGCATAATCTGGTTGAGATCATTGTGAATTTCTAAGGTTGCATAGGTTAATCTGACTGGTAGTTCACCCTGATTCCTTTACTGGCAGTTCACCACTAACTATGTTGTGTCTGCTGAATTTGCCTAGGTTTATCTGTATGGTAGTTCATCCTAATTCCTTTAGTGAGGGTAGTTCATCACTAATTGTATTGTGTCTGCTTAATTTGCCTGCTTTTGAGTTCATCCTGATTCCTGCTGCTTGGTATAATGTTAAACTCCGATTTCATGTTGTAAATCGTAAGAATCAAGAATGGCAGAGATGAATGGCTTTAGTGATATGATACCGTTCTTAGGTTGGTGCTGCCTGGGGCATTCAACACATTTGATAAAACTAGGAACCAGTTTCATTAATGTGCGGAAGAACAACAATTAGATAGACTCTGACTTGCTTGAATGGTTCTAATTCTTTCAACTTGGCATTCTCGGATTAGTTGACAAACGAAGTTAGCTCCCCACTCCACATCCAATGATTTAGTACATGGGACCCGCATTTTGTGAAATTCCTTTTTCATGTCTCTATAGGAGTCCAATGGTCTTCTAAAAAATGTGGAGTTCTGTTCTGACTTCTGATTAAGCCAACCAACCACATACAAACTTCATCTATTCTTTCTCATCTTCTTGATCAAATTCCATGAACCAGAACCTATTGATTTCTTTTCATTTCTGTTTTCATTCATATATGTTTCTGAATTCTTGAAACGGAATATAACTATGGAAGTTGATTGGTCTGATCTTCAATCTGATTTACTAGAGTCCGTAGCCAGAAAATTAACAATCTATGCTGATTACATCAGAATCCGAGCAGTCTGTAAAAAGTGGCGATCAGTTCTATTACCTAAACCTCATCAGTTACCTTGTCAACTTCCATGGTTGATGCTTCGTTCAGGATCGCGTAGTGAAACCCGCCGTGGTTTCTTCAATATAACAGAAAACAAAGTTCATCGTTTGAAATTGCCAGAGGCACAACGAAGGCGATGCTGTGGGTCTTCACAAGGATGGCTTGTGTTAGTAGAACATAGCCCAATTATCCTTCTTTTGAACCCGCTCACAAGAACTCAGTTTCAGCTTCCACCACTGACAACTTTCCCAAATGTATTGGATTTCAACATTCACAAAGTAGGCAAAGAGTATCTTCTTCGAGTTTCATCGGATGGAAGTCAATACACACGGAATTTGAATGAAATGCGAATTTTGTTCATCAAGAAAGTCATTTTATCATCAAGGCCTACTTCGGTTTCCGACAATTACATAGCAGTTGCAATTCTTAATGAAACTTGGGAACTGGCCTTCTGTAAGAAGGGAATTGAATCATGGACAATGATAGATGATGCTCGATCTTACTGTGAAGATGTTATCTACTACAAAAGCCTATTCTACGCCGTAAACAAGAAAGGATCTCTCGCAATTTGTGATGTTAAGGGTATTTCTCCGCTAGTGACTCTAATGTCACCAGTATTGCCCTTCTCTGTTTCTAACGCTGATGTGCTATATTTGGTTGCTTCATCTGGTAAATTATTGCTAGTTACAAGGTATCTTGTCCTTGTACACGATCCTTTGCTCGAATTTGCGTCCTATAAAACAGTTGGTTTCAATGTTTTCCAATTAGATGTTAGCTCAATTCCCAAATGGGTTGAGGTAAAAAGTATAGGTGATCAAATGTTGTTCTTGGGCACAAATTCTTCATTGTGTTTATTAGCTTCTGAGTTTTCAGGATGCTAAGGGAATTCTATATATTTCACAAATGACTACTCCGAAGCTAATGACGATGGAATACATGGGAACCATGACTCGGGCGTGTTCAATATGGGAGATCGTAGTATTGAAGCATTACCGTATTGTACTACTGGCTATGACTGGTCGTTTTTGCCTCCTCCTGTATGGCTTACACCTAACCCATGGTAAGATTGGATTCCTTTATAAATGTGCTGTTCAAAAATTCAAAAAATAAGGCATTTGGTTTTGTACATATTCACTACTATGTTATGCCAGTAAAGCTACCTTGTGTTATTAGCAATTTAGTTTGAATCAAAACACAAACTCAGTCTCATTGATTACATTTCTTTCTTATTCTTTTTTATTATAGATTCATGGAGCAATTACATAATGTTTTCCAATTAGCGAACTAGCGACCATGCTGAAATAAACACATCTCCTTGATCTTGATTGCTAAAAGCAGGCAGGGGTACAGTTTTAGTGATCCGACGGTCAAAATCGATTTTAACTTCCTTTTTTCTCATATGAAACGGTACCCTGCTACTGGTACCCGCATATAGTAATCATGAATCTTCGGTTGGCCCCTACACAACGCCGTCATCTAATTTGCTTACTACTTTTTCTTCTCATTTTCAAAGTTTTTTTTTTTGAGCCTTTTCTCCGGAAATTTCATAATTTTTTTTTTAGATTTTTCTTTTCGACATTACTCATCCATCTGAAACTAGTATTGATTTTAGTTTTTTTTTTTCCTATCTCCATTTCATTA
>JAJJMB010009125.1:5808183-5899244 GCA_023531105.1 Papaver atlanticum | reverse complement strand
GTATAAGTTCATGATACTCAAGTTACCTAATCATGGATTTTTTTTTTTTTTTTTATGTTAGAGCATCTCGGTCAAACTCACAAGTTTTGTCATTTCAAGCTTGTTGTCAAATTTAATTAATCAAAATAATATCTTGATTTATAGTCTATTTAAGTCAGTCTCCAACTAGGAATAAAGCATGGTAGTTGAGTACTAGAATTCACCGAACGACCTTTAAGATTGAACACTAGGGAACAACGGAAAAATCTACGAGGACTTCATCAACAAATGTATGTGAAGACCGACTATCCTATTTACTCATACTTTCGACCATTCTATCTACTGATACAATATCATATGACTTCGGTATTATGATGAAAATTACAAAGAAGAAATTTCGATTTCAAGATTGTACTTGATAAATCTAGAATTATATTTCAAGCAATAGCACTGCTCGGTCGAACTCACAAGCGTTGCTATCTCAAGCTTGTTTGTCAAGTTTAGGTGATCAAAACTATGAGTCTTGATTTCTAGTCTACTTATAGCTATGTCTCGGATTAGGATAGAATGTGTAGTTGATCTTTAGACTTCACGGCGTTCATCGATTGAAGACGAAGATCTACTGAGGAGAGCTTGGAGGAACTTCATCAACGAAAGGTATGTGGAGACTAAAACTTATCTATCACTCAGAAGTCTATTCTATTCTATATCCTATTGAGACTAAGTCGTATAGCTATATAGATTTCTACATTAACCTAGATTTTTCCTAAAACCATTATAGGTTAATGACTTGAAGACTTCATTGGGATTATGAAGCCAGACCCAACTATTTTCTTTATAGTTGCGTGTTCTGATCTTACTTGTTCTATCATATTGAGTACTATCTTCTCTAAGATTGGCTTGAGATTTATCTTCGATAGGTAAGATATAAAAAGTAATCACAAAGCTCTTTGTCTCATTCTTTGTGATTCCACTATAACTTCTTCTACTACCATATAGTTAAGTTATTGTGAGGTGATTGATATTTCTAGGCTGTTCTTCGGGAATATAAGACCGGATTATCAATTGGTTCATGTTCACCTTGATTTATCAAAAGACGGAACAAAACTTCGTAGGTATTTCTGTGGGAGACAGATTTATCTATCAGAATAGACTTTTCTGTGGGAGACAAATTTGTTTATAAAGTCTTCGACTTTGGGTCGTAGAAACTCTTAGTTGTGGGTGAGATCATCTAAGGGAATCAAGTGCATAGAGTCCTGCTAGGATTCAAAGGTGTAAGGAACGCGACTGTACCTTAATCGTTGTGAGACTTGGTTAGGGCTCAACTACATTTCAGTACGAAGTTAACTTGTAGTAGGCTAGTGTCTGTAACGGCTTGATATAGTGTGGTGTTCAAATCTGGACTAGGTCCCGGGGTTTTTATGCATTTGCGGTTTCCTCTTTAACAAAACTTCTGGTGTCTGTGTTATTTCTTTTTCGAATTATATTATTTTATATAATTGAAATATCACAGGTTGTGCGTAGTTCAATCAATTGGTAAATCCGACCTTTGGTTGTTGATTGAAATTGATTGACACTTGAACATTGGTTTTTGATACCGTTCAAGTTATTTCTCATATCAATCAGGCTCACAGATATCTATCTGTTCGATTGCAGATTGTATTGAGAAATTGAGATATAACTCTTGGATATATTTCCTTAATTGAGTCTGACTGTCTAGTTGATTATCTTGGATTTATATTGGAGTTAGTCCATACAGATTGCCGAACGAAATATTGGGTGTGGTTGTTAGACCGCTACTTTTTCAAGCTTAATAAGAACTTATTGCACAATAGGTTGAGAACAATTTATTGTTCAACATATTTAAACTGCGTAAAAAGTTCATAAGATACGTCAAATATTGATAATATACTTTATGAACCAAATTTCTTCTTAACTCACATACACGAATTGATTTGGTCAGTTCGCAAACTGGTTGATTTTGAGATCTTCCTGATACTTTTAAATCCTCAAGTACACGAACGAACTGATTTGGAATGTTGACGAACATATAGATATGAAAAGATATTTAAACTTCGAGATGACGAATTGTTCATAAATGTTTTGGATTTTTCATGAGCTGGTTTATTCTTTGAGGCTTATTGAACTCCATGATTGCTTGATATCTCACGCAAAACTTAATCATTGTTCTTGGGATAACCATTTGGTGCATAGGGGTTATATCGATATATACGCGGAGTGTACATTCTTCTTTGTAATTCAAGGAAAACTTCTCACATGCTTATGATGTGTTTTGTAGTTGTAGTGGTAAAAAGGTTCGTTGCTCGAACTTGTGAAGGATTTTCGAAAATTAAATAGAGTTGTTTTGACAATAATAAGAAAATACCGAGACTCTGGATTCCACCATTGACCAATTAAGTGATAAACTCTAATCAATATTCATGCAATATTCTTCTTTAAAGTGATTCTAGTATTTGCCTTTAATAGATTTTTGAAGTAATAATTGTAAGCACGAAGCATGAAACATCAAAAGTATTAAAACCAAGCATGTCCCATCAAAAAACTTCACAACTACTCAATAAAAACCAATTTTTCTTTTAAGTTCTATGCAAAAAATCATGTAAAATAATTGCAATAAATAATTAAAATAGAACTATACCACTTTTCATGGAACAATGGCTTCCTACATCGCCTCGGCTAAGGGGTTTAACTCCTCATATTAATCATAATCTCAAAATACATGTTTATGGCTCAAAAGTTGATTAAAAGGGAGAAAAGTGTTAAAACAGCGGATTCTGCAGTTGCTGAAGGTCTAAATCAGAAGTCGGAATTGTTGCTGAAAGGCTTCGGTGACTGCAGGAAGATGCGACCGTACCTCATTGTCACTGAAAATAAGTCTGCTTCTGCAACTGTCTCTGAGGGTCTAATGTTCTTCGTGTTCTTCTTCTTTGCAGCAGCAGAAAAGTTTCTGTATCGACTCCAGTTGATTTTTTTACGCTTTTCTAAGGCTCTAAACTTTCCCCTAAACTTTTTTGCTTCTCAATATGACTCGAATCAACCTATATATATCCACCAAACCCCAAAATTACTCGAGTTAATCCAAATCTTTCGTTTTTTCTTCACCGCACGTTACAGCCATTTGATCTTCTTTTTACGCGTCAACTTGGTTTCCAAACTCTCTCAAACTCTCTCAGGACTGAATAAGGACTCCATACACTCCAATTTTGCCGTAAACTCTTCACAAATTCTTTTGTAAACCGAAAACAACTCAAATCGTGAATTCTCCCTGTTTTGCTCCAACACGGATTTCTATCCCTGTTTAATCGATTCTACAGCTCATACCATACTTGTTTATCCTTAACAGGGTTAACCCAACGAAAATCAGCCCTTGAATCGCCTTAAAAATCATCCAAAATTCGATCAATCAATCTGCCAGTAAAGAAAAGAATTTCCCGCCAAAATATGTTTTCAAATGATGAAGATGGGTGCTAAAGATGAATTTGGGCTACACATAGCCATGGGTGCCCCTTATCCGCTGCTGGAGTCCGTATAACACTTGTCCCTTGGGGTGCATTTAGACAACTTTTCGAGCCGATTTTCCCAAAAATGTTTATTCCCCAAAAATACTACAAAGGGACAAAATACCATCATTAGTACAAAAATGGGTACTAAAAATATACACAATAGAGATGAAAATAGACACATAAATGCGTCTATCAGCTTACATGATCAATCTATATTGAGAAGTTGATCTTACATAGTGTCAAACTAATTCTTAACCTTGGAAAATAAATTCACGAACTCAACTTTGATTGTAAGCTACCTAACATTGTTTATCAAACTAGAAATAGGGGACTAACTAGCTTTAATTATGAGCTTATAAATAGGGAACTTTCTACTAGATGGAGTCTCAATCCTGCCAATTCTGTGTTCTAGTTGTGGCTCGATTCATCTTTTAAAGACCTAGGTTTCCTTGTGAAATTGTATTAGGTTACGACTTTTGAAATCTTCACTAAGGGATTCGTTAAGCCCGGTCAGATTATCTTTTATCTAATAGTTCTTGATATCCGGAATCTTATCTTGATCACCATGATTAAAATAATGATATACAAGAATGGTGGTTATAATGTTAGTCTCACACACAGAGTCTTGAGACGCCCGAGACTTTCCATCGTAAGAGTGGTTGTTCAGGTACTCGTCCATAGGTGGAGGTTTCATGGTTATTTCTTTGATTAAAATTGGAATGAAGTTAGGAATCTGTAGTTATGGGCTTCTTGATCCTTGGTTGAATAAAACTTTTATTTCTTTAGTAAATATTGAAACGACTTACTGTTTAAAATTCGATGAGAATAAACCTATTTAGATATTATAAGAGCGAGGTTTTATCCGCCAATGCTTTGTTTCCGGTCCAGATGCCTACTTCTTTAACAATCAAAAATACAAATAAATCTAACCTTAAAGTTATATCTTTGATAAGGCTTTTGATAGACTTAATTTTCCTTTTACAACTAAGATTCTTACTTGTTTAGGATTCGATAACAATTTTTTCTCTCGATTTGCATTAAAATAATTATTTTTCAAGTTATGGTGAATAGGTTTCCTAGTCCTAGCTTTACTCCCTTAAATGTTGTAAGACAAAAGATACACAATCTCCTTTTAGTTTTATTTTCTATCTCGAAGCTTTATTTATCCAGAATTTTAATGCCCAATATTGATTTTTAATGCATAACGGTTTGTAAGATTGCTAGAGGTTCCCATATGATCACTGGATTATTCATTATATGTTGATGACATATTTCATAATCGTAAAAGCTAAATATCTTACCAAATATTTTACGCGATGCATATGCACTGGAAGTTGCATTAGTAGATTTCAATGAGAATGTTATAGAAACTTGTCAAGTTTACCTGACTTCTTTCTTCGCAGAATATAGAAGACAATTATCATCCTTTCACTCTTTGATGCAGACAAGCTTTCTCCCTTTGAGGTATATTCCCTTCTACAAGACACGAGTTCAAACTTTATTACAGAAGTATATTATAAACATCCTTCCAATAACATTATACACCGAATTCTGAAACCACCTAACATTTTCATAAGTTTGGACATTAATTGGATTGGATCTCCACTTCAACTTCCATTATAAGTTTGTTTAGGTGATACTTTTATTCAATTTATAATAAGAAAATAAAATATGTTATTAAGAAGAAATAATATAAAAATAAGTTATCAAATTTTATTTTACTAATGAACAACAATCTTAAATAATTGAAATTAATGTTGCTTCAAAAAAAGTGAAAAACGATATTACTTAAATCGGATATCGTCTGATAAAATTTAATATCAATTTAGAATGAAAAAAAAAACATTCACTTATATATGCAAATTCAGTTGTTATGGCTAATTAATTTTTGTTATCTTCTATCTTTTTTTATTTTGGTTACCAACGTTTTGACTTGAGATTATAATTTTTCACTCCGTTGCGTGTGCATCGGTTTTGGGTTTTCTTATAGTAATTATTCATATTATTGCTTCCAAATCTTCTTTTTTAATCATTTTTTTTCTTCTTCTTACGATTAACACATAAAAAAAATCTTCAAAAATAGGAAAAGGTAATATAAATTGTATATATGCTTAATGATACGTATGTGGGTACTAAGTTATAATATAAACTTTATACATGAAGATATTATACATTATTATATTTGTAGGAGTTGATATCTCTATGTTGACTAATCGACCTACTATTTGCTTATAGTTACTTACATATGTATATAGATTATATCTCTATGTTGACTAATCGACCTACTGTTTGCATATAGTTAATTACATATGTATATTTTTGCCAACTTTAAGTTTTCTTTTACGATGTGAAGTTTTTTTTTCTTCTTATGATTATTTGAGAGTAGCATATGTGTTATTATTTATTTAAGTATAATAAATATATTTGAAAAATAATCATGAAAAAATCAAATAAAGCATATGTAAGTAAAGAAAACATTTCGGCCTGGAAAATGAAAAATTTCACCAAAAGGATGCGTCGGAGTTTTCTGACACTTGATGACTGGATAAACCAATCGGTTAACGAACAAGAGAATCCAACTACAACTGTAATTAGTAGCGAAAAGAAGGCTATCATTGCCGCTAATAGTATATTTGTCAAATTTGCTCAACCAAATGCTAGGTAAGTCATTCAAAGGGTTATCAGTATAATTAGCATCAGTAGAAACAGGAAGGTGGGTACTAATTCTTTAAATTGTGCAATGATTTTTTATAATTTTTTTAAACAGATCAATCCTCTTAGAAGATCTTGTGCTTTTTATATGGTTATTTAGGCTTTTGCACCCAACTTTGTGATTAAAGTTGAGTTTGGAGTTTGAAACACATGACTGAAATTAATCGCGTTGATAGTTATAAAATAAGATTAAATATAGAGATGACCAATTTCATATTAGAATTCGATTTATTTACTAACCCAGACATTGTATTATATGTTTAAATTGGGTATGAACGAATTTAAATTTTTGAGTGTTCTTAACTGGTGATGATGATGTTGAAAAAAAGAGCATAAAATAGTTTAAGAAGATGATGGTGAAGATGGTTCAATTGAAAGAATTAGCGAATTAACATAATTGAATTCGACAACTTTATAACAGTATATCGAATATACATATGAGGCAGAACTGGGCTTCCTATTATCGTCACCATTTCTTAATATATTTTGTATGTACTATCACAAATTTCATAATAATTTATTTTTTTAGATTTTCTTTTCGACATTACTCATCCATCTGCAACCAGTATTGCTTTTAGGGTTTTTTTTCATGTCTCTATTTCATTATGTATATGTGTTGCTAAAAATGTTTGGACGTAATAGTCGTAATCCTTATAGAGGAGATGCACATTCGACTAAAGGTGTGTTACTGATTCTCCTAGTTCACCTCATCCTAAAGGTCTTTTGTATCCTGAAGAAGATAAAATAGAATAAGTTGATGATACTCGAGTTACCTAATCATAGAGATTTCTCGTTTTTGTTAGAGCATCTCGGTCAAACTCACAAGTTTTGGGATGTCAAGCTTGTTATCAAATTTAGTGATAAACATTTTATCTTGATTTATAGTCTAATAAAGTCTGTTTCGGACTAGGAATAAAGCATGGTAGTTGAGTATTAGAATTCACCAAACGACCTTGAAGATTGAACACTGGGGAACAATGGAAAAATCTACTAGGACTTCATCAACAAATGTATGTGAAGACCGACTATCCTATTTACTCATACTTTTGACCATTCTATCTACCGAGACGATATAGTACAACTTCAATATTATGATAAAAAAATATTACAAAAGAAATTTTGAGTTCGAGATAGTGCTTGAGAAATCTCGAATTATATTTCAAGTAATGGAAGTTTTATAAGAACTTATCGCATAATAGGTTGAGAACATCAACTTATTTTAACTGCGTGAAAAGTTCATAAGATGAGTCAAATTATATTCATGTTTGAAAACTGATATGATCAGCACACAAACTTAAAGCTTATTGATAATATACTTGATGAACTAAATTTCTTCTTAACTCTGTTGATGGGAGAAAACGATTCGCTGGTTTTTGAGGAAAAGTGGTGAGATGAGGGTCGATTCCTAAAACGAGCAAATTGCCTTAACCTTTTGCAAACAGATGCACTGCACGGGAGTGCTTTGAGTTCGAGAGATCAATTTGTAGGACTCCAGCCTAAACCAAGACAATGGCCGTTCCAGAGTCAATTCGGTCGCAAAGAGGGATGAGGGTCGATTTATAGGAGGGAAGCTGAGAAATGTGTGTGAGATCAATGATGATATAAGGATCGTGAATGTGTTATAGGTTTCTGAAAATTGGTGAACTGCGGAGTTCGAATAAGTTTGAATTCTGCTCTGTTGAGAGTGATTTTTCATATGAGAATTCTTGTGTTAATTCCCGTATATCTAGGGTTGTTTTTAATCATGAATTCAGAGACTTATTTATATTGCAAGAATGTAGACACATTGATCTCCAGTAAGTGTGACGGTTGCTGAAGTGAAAGAGTGGGAAGGTGAGAAATCGTGGTCAAACCAGTTCCATGTCGTGCAGATACTTGGTTGATCGTCCACCCACTATTTTGCTAACTTCTTCAATCGCTTGCATGAATTACTCATATTTCTCATCGTGGATGTACACAAGTGTTGTAGGCCGCCAGACCAAAACCCTAGTTAATATCCCCCAGATGACATGATTGATGTCTCATGAATGTGGAGTCTGCAAGAAAAATGTGTATTTAATTATACAGTTGTTGACTTGACTAGAGGATGAGTCTTACTATTGCTAAATCGAGCATGATTTAAAAATGCTATGTGATTCATGGATTGAACATATCTGCTGGGACAGATGAATAGACGTTGAGTCTAATGAATTATGAAATGTATGCGCCAGCTGAGGAATTCATATTGAAATGAAGGTCTAATGAGATTGCTCGACCATGGACTTGTTGATTGAAAATGCTCGTCTGTGTCATGAGTTGTCGAATGACGAAGAGAGATTATAATGGTCGACAAACCAAATATTGGTTGATGAACCAATGAAATACGATAGAATTCTCGAATGTTGATAGTTGAATCAACCTGAGAAATATTGTTACTCAAATTTTGATAGTTGAATCAATATGAGAAATATTGCTCATTCGAGCGATTAAATATTGATAGCTAAATCAATATTGCCAGTCTGAGCAAATATTTCTAATTTGAGCAAATGTTTATAATTTGGGAAAATATTGCTAGCTTGAGCAATTATTGCTCGTTTGAGCGATTATTGCTCGTTTGAGCAAATATTGATGAATTATCGGTAGCCGAACCGAGTAAAATATTAATTAAAATACTGGCAACTTTGCCGAATATTGTATAGTTAATTAGGTTGTTGATTGCTGGATCAACATAAAATTATTAGTGTTTGAACTTGCTCAAAATTATGGTTTGCAGAGCATTTGGTTCGAACCCTAATTTTGATCGATTGTTGATCAATTGATGATTTACTGAAAATCAACCAATGAGTGAGAGAGGGACCGGCTACATGCATGGGATGATGGGCCGACCATGTAGCGCCCAGGTGCTCGAATGAGCATGGACCAAAGTCCTTTTTAGACCAGTTGGTGAAAGGATGATTAAATGATCGTTTAATCATTATTAAAATAGTGCTCCTATGAGCATTAGGTAGTAAAACCTAATTATGGAGAGATGAGGGACCGACCAAGAGGTATGAACCGACCCTTGGTGGTCGTGGGACCTGTTGGCGGTCGATTGATCAAATTCCAAGTTGGTTGGAAATTTTTTGAACCCAATATGAACTGTAGAAGACTAATTAGGTCAATATCATTAATGTGTGTGGGACTGGCTCATTGCAAGCCCAATATGAACTATAGAAGACTAATTAGGTCAAAATCACTAAAATTGACAAATGAGATATTTCTAGAGCAATACTTGGTTGAAACCACAAGTTTTGATATCTCAAGCTTATTATCATTATTAGATGATCAAAAGTATATCTTGATTTCTAGTCTACCAAAGTCAAGTCTCGGACTAGGATTAGAAGTGTGTAGTTGACTATCAGGATCACTGAATAACCCTCAAAGATTGAAGATTGAAGCTCAAACGAAGACATCAATGAGGACTTCATCAACAAAGGTGTGTGGTGACTGATTTCATTTGGACTCTTGTTCAATTCTATCTTTCTAATTTATCGAAACAAGTGCTCACTTTATGGAACAATTCCTATGACGATAAACATGCATTTATGTGTGGACTCGAGGATATTTGAGCGATGACTTTAGTGAGAATAACCGTTGTCCCTGAAAAGGTCCTCATGTTGTAGAGAATGAGCATACGAATTCAACTAGCCAAGAATCACTCAATTCTGAGTTATAACGAAGAAGTTATGAGTGATTTATTGAAGTAACACTTATAAGTGTTGTTGTTTCTGTTGCAGTTCGTGAATAGGGAAAACTCCACGAACTGTTTGTAACGGTTCACGGACTTGAGCGTGAAAACATGACTAGATTCCTTTTTTGGTCAAGTTTTTGATGTTTCCTTATCTAGGCAAGATGGATATTCTTCCATACGCAATTGATTGCCATATTCAAGTGTGTGATGTTTTAAACTCCTTCCTAAGTTAAATTGTAATTTATTTTACAAAAAATACAATTCATGCTAAAGTAGTTATTTATTTAATTATTTATGCAAGAGTTGTAACTTAGGAAAGACTCTCAAAATAAGGAGAGTCTTGAAAAAATAAAATAGCTCACGAACTTGCTTAGGTTTCAAGCAAGCGTTCACTATAAATAAAGGATTCATGTAAGCTATACAAATCATCTCTTGGAAAATTGATGTAAGCTTCATAAGGTTTTTTTCCACTACTTCTGTTCTTCGTGAAAAAGAGTGAGACAATAAGACTTTGTTTTAGGGATCACAAAGCATGAGTTAGTAATAATCTTCTTGATAGTTACGTAACTTCTAATATAGGTTAATTTAATAATTTTTGTCTATTCTAAGGTCCTTCTCTTCTTACACTAGTTGGTCAAAATCTGAACTAGAAAGAAAACTTCAATTAAGGTGTCTCATAAATTCCTTAAGAAGTATTAACAAGATATCTCTAGATTTATTCTAGTTGTTCTTGTTGTAGAATAATTAGGCTTCTCTTCCATTTTTGAAGAGTTTAATAATCCTTAATCTACAAGTTTGTTTTGATATTACTTTTACCTTGTAATTATTCAAAACAAACACAAGATTTCCAAAACCTTGATTCACATCAAAAGGTAAATCAACACCGGTGTTTTGTGGATTCAAAACCCAAAAAGTATTCACTGTGGCTGAAGTAACTCTTAGGCTATAAAGGACGTCAGTTAAGGGAATCAAGTGCGTAGAGCCTTGCGAGTCTCAAGAGACGTAAGGAGCACGTCGTAAATTAATTTCTTGGAAGGTGGATTCGGTCGCAACTATATTTCAGTCCGAAGTCTTTTATTAAGTATTGATGGGTAAAAACGATTTGATGGTTTTTGAGGAAAAAGTAGAGAGTCGTGCGATTGGAGACTCCCCAACTGAGCAAATTGCCATAACCTTTAATATATACACTGCATGGGAGTGCTTTGAGTTCGAGAGATCAATCTGTATGAATCCGGCCTAAACCAAGACAATAGTCGTTCCAAAGTCATTTCGGTCACACAGAGGGATGAGGGTTGATATGTAGGAGGCAAGCTGAATTGTGTGAGATCAATAGTAATTGATGGATTTTGGATGTATTGAGTTTTCTGTGTTGGAAACTTCTGCAAATTTGACGGACTATCAGTAAATTCTTATCAAATTGATTGAGTTCTGTTCAGTTCAGTCGAGATAAGATAAGTTATCAAATCATAGGTTGATGAACCTATTTATATTGCAGAAGTAGTTAACACATTGATCTCTTGTATGTGTGAAGGTTGCATAAGAGTGGAAAAATGGAGAAATGGGACATCGTGGTTGAACTAGTTCCACACTGCGCGAGAGACTAGTTGATTATCTATCCCTTTGCTAAATCCTTGAATGGACAGCACGACTTACTCACATTTCTCATCGTGGATGTGCTATTACATCGTACGAGCTGTAGGTCGCTAGACCAAAAACCTAGTGAATATCCTTCCATGTGACATGATTGATGTCTCACGTATGTTGAGTCTGCAAGGTACACGTGTATTACATTGGTCAATTATTTACTTGACTAGACCATGAATCTTAGCCTTGATAATTCGATCATAATTGATGCATGTGATATGCTCCATGACTCATGGACTAAGCATAAGGTGTCCGTGGGGACAACAATGATGCATAGACCTCGAGCCTGATGAATTATCACATATCATTGTGTTGGCTGAGGCATCAATGGATGTTTTGGATTGATAAACGTCGGTATGATGACATTGATGGATCGTGACCTACTCTGACATGTCAAGTATTTGACAGGAAATCGGATATTGTTGAGTTATTATAGAATACCCATTCTTGATCCACCATGTCATGAGTTATTGAATGACAAAGTATAGGAATTAGAGTATTAGTAAGTATTGGACTTGATAGGTCGTCCACTGAAATATTGGATGGTCAGCCAAATGGATGGCCGTTTAGTATAATTTTGCAGTCGAGCAACGAAAATGTTGATAGCATGACTGAACATTAAAAATTAATAGTTGGATCAATATGAAAATTATTGATATTCATCATAATTATCACAAGTCTGAAACCCTAATTTTGGAGAACCCTGGATCCAGGAGATGAGGACTGTCCAATATGGGTAGATAGACCGGCTAGGCGGTATGGAGGATTGTCCAACTGGTGGAAGATGGTTCACCAAAATATGGAGGATTATCCAAAGTATAAATTAAGGAATGGTGGGACCGAATGACCATGGTGGAAGTGGAACGACCGACCATGGTGGTGCACGGGCCACCATGCGACTCCCATCCATTCCTGAGAATTTAGGTATTTTTTGTTGGACGTTTGTGCAATATTTTGTATTTTCAGAAGATTTTGATCTTGACTGAAATTCTCAATTTTTGCATGAATGAGAAAGTAGGTTTTTCTCAGACGTCCAATAAACTAAAATAATGATATCTATTGGTGAAAAGGCCTCACGGTCGTGGGACCATTTGGTTTGTAGACTTTTGGAGAATTGACCAATATTTGACAAAATATGGTAAACCAATAATTTTCATGAATGTGGGAGTCAAGAGTTGTGGAATAATAATAATAAAATGAAAGAAGTGAAGAGGCGTGGGACCATCCACAGCCGCGGCATGGCCAGTTGGTCATGGGGCCGGTCACGTGCGCCTTTTTTTTTCTTCCCTTTCCTATTTTGCATAGCTTTCCATATATCCTCATTCGTCCATATTTTTGGGTCCTCGTTCGTGCATTATTACTAAGTATACTCGGAGCATACTCGCCGGTGGCCCATTTGCCCGGAAGATAGATATTTATTACTAATCCATGGAATTCAGCTAATAAAATCCGTGAATTAAAGTAATAAAATATCATGATGAAAGTAGAATATTTTCTAGGAATTCTTGATGAATCTTGCACTGAATTAACTAATTGATGGCTTTATACTAGTAGGCGATTAGTCAAGGAGCATTATGTTTATTCGAGAATCGAGGTATGAGATAATGAAAGCATCATACTTGTTCTGAACATTTATTCTGCATAGTCAGGGAACATTTGCGACATCCTGAGATGTTATCACTCTATACTAGTGGCCAATCCATCTAGGACTCGTCCAATCATTCTCGATTATTTATAGAAGTATGTACTGGAATTGCTCAGTATAAATGATGAAATATGCAGAATATTGAAAGCTCAGCGGAGAGACTTTAATAGTTACATATTCATGTGTGATCTGTAGAGGATACACACTCAGTCAGAGATCATCGTGGCATGCGCTTTCATGTCTAAATTTTAAAATATAAATTTCATACATTCGTCTGAAGCTAGGTCAGAAATATACAAAATTATGACTTTACGATTTTAGCACCATCAACATTAAGTCTGACTATCCCGCATGAAGCACTGGATGGTGATTTTTCCAAACATAAACGAAAACAGTAATTGAACTTAGTCGTCAAAGATGTTACCAAAATCCTCGATTTGCTCCAATGATGTCACGTATGAACAATGATTTGAATGATGATCCTAGAAATATGATAGAGCGTCGACTGAAGAGCGTGATTCGATGAGGCACCGCTAATTTGGGTGGTGGAATGACCAACTTGGTGGGTTTAACACTTGTGGGACGGTCCAAGAAAGGAAATCCTTGTCTAATTAGGTTTAGGAAACAAAATTAGTATAAAAGGAGTAAAACCTTCTTTTTTTTTCAATTTCTCCCACGACTGAGCACCTCCCACCTTTCTCCATCCCCTACCTTCGAGCACCAAGAAGGAATATTTTTTTGTCGACACCGGCTGACGACGAATTTCCAGCCGGATTCTTGCATCGGCCAACGACGAATTTCCAGTCGGATTCCGATACCGGTCGACGACGAATTTCCAGACGGATTCCAGCACCGACCAGGTATGTAAGATTCTTTTTTTTTCAATGGACATCTGTCCAACAGTTAAAATAAAATTAACGTGAGTTGATCACAGTTAAAAAATTCAAGTTTTGATTGGTTACGTGAAAGTGGACGATTGTCCACCGTAAAAGAAATTATGTGAGCTTTCATAATTTTTTTTAGAATGGACGACTGTCTACCTTAAAAAAAATGTGAGTTGCTCACGTTTTTAAAAATAAATAAAAAATAAATCAAGTTCTGATTTTCAAAACAATCTTTGCTCGTCTTTGCGAGTGTTTCAAAATCCTTTTGTGAAAAAACGAGCAAGTCCTTAAAATATCAATTCTTGTGATGTCATCACTAATTGTTAGTGAAACTGTAAACATGTAAGAGTTTGGATTTTACCATTTAGCATCTATTGTGTTTGTTATTGACATATTTTGACTCCACGCTTTTCGGAACAAAAAATGTTGACTCCTGGATATAACCACATCCCTAGCTCTCTCGAGAAACAATCCACAAGTACCAAACCAAAGATGATAACTTTTACATATGTTTATGCCAAGGTGGATCGTCCTTTCAGCGAAGAGAGAGAATTGATATGTAGTACACCTCTCAAAACCTATGATTTCTTGGCCTTAGTAGATGTGGAAGAAAGGAAGAAACGTGATCAAATATCTCAGAAGAAAAAGGTTGAAGATGAAAAACTCTCCCCTTACCAGTAGAAACAACGTCGGATTCAACAAGTAATACTAGCAACTCAAGGTGAAGCTCGATCTTATGCTATTGGCGTAGCTTCTGATTCAGATACAGATGCAGTTGAATCTGTCTGGGAACCCGTTGGTCGTGAAGTTGAACCATATCCACTTAGTAAGGAGGCTGAACAATTAGCCGAGACTGATTTCCAGGTTGAATGTGAAGAAGATGAATATTTAAACACAGCTTACGACGATCCTGAAGACCATCTTGAAGAGGTTCCTGAAAATGATTATGGAGAAGACTCCGTAGAAGATGATCATCATGAAGACGATAACGAATTTGATGATTAGGTTCAGTAATCACTATAGTTTTTCTTATTAGCTGAACATCTTGTATATGTCGCCTTAATTATTTCAGTAACTTTGCTCCATGAACATTGAACTAGGATTTTTGAATGATAATCCTTTTATTACATGTCTTCCTTGTCTTTCTTATGCCTTTGACTGAATGAAGTGGACGAGCGTCCATACGCATGAAGGCTCAATTCCATTATAATTCGTCTTCAGAGAATTCAGAAGTTAGGTTTTACCAAAACACTGTAAAATCTTCATCAGACATCCGTTTTAGATAATCTGCCCCAATTTTTTGATGCTCAGGAAATTTGCTAACTGCAACCCAGAATCTTTTTGAGTTTTGATCCCGTTTAATGATATAAATCGATGGAACAGTAAATTTTCAGGAAGTCTTCAGAGATTTTTCAGCTGTCATATAGTTTGATGTTTTGTCCACATCCTTTAGCTCGTTCATCCAACTGCTGTGAATTTTGGATATGTTGTATTGGACATCCATACGAAAAGAATGACAGATGACTGATCCTTAGATTCTTCACCAATATTTCCCAGCTCGTCACTTTGTGCAGGAAAGTGTAAAATTTCGTCAGACAAGTTTGTTGTAAAATGTGTTTTTTTTTAGGTCTTTAGACCATTTGCTTGTATCTTGAATGATTTATGAAGAGACTTGATGTTAATAGTCTACCCATGCTATAATAATTGTGATGGTTGCACGAGTCTTGTGTTCGCGAATTGTCCACCCAAGTCGTCATGCAGGGACGTGCAGTATCATGTATGATAGACGATTAACCTTAATTAGGGAGTGACCAGGTCGCATGGCTCTTGAATGTCAGTCCCCAGTATTGGTGGGCTCTTCTCTTTGTTCATTATGCTTATTCTTTCCTATTTCTAAAAAGGTAGATATATATAGGTTTAAGGACTTGGAGAAAATACCTAGGTGGACGTTGATTAATTGTGATGTTACGAATACCGTCCAAAAATTTCTGTTTGCACGTCGTCCGGTATGGAAGCTGTCGTGACTTCATAAAATGTTGAAATTTGGTGATTGACCCCAAATTTTGAATCTAAGAGACTGAGATATCATATGAAAAAATAATCACTTAATTCGGAGTAGTCTAGGTCAGTCAACGACGCGTACATATTTGTAATTTGTAATCCCGTGCAAAATTTTCAGATACCAGAAACTTGAGTGTAAATGATGTATCTTTCAGCTCGTCTATCCGACTGTCGCACCCTTTTGGGATATTGTAACATAATCATAGACGAACATCTTTCGTTAAGGAATTCCTCACCCATTGAAACACTTTTTCTGAATCAATAACCTGAAGTGTGTTATATCTCATTTGTAAAGGTCATGAGAACATCTTGTAGAAGACTTTGAATTGTGCCCGTACGTTGTGGAAGCTTTTGGATGAGTCCATATTAATATATTTCTATGTCTATACGTTTTGATATGAACTCTTTACGCTTGGAGCAGTCTGATCCATCGAGTAACATTTCCAGACTTAGGCTGCAAAGAATGGACAGTTTATGAAGTCGGTCATGAGGATGTTGCTCCTAGAACCATTGTTGATGCTAAGATCATGACTAATTTCTCTCCATAGATCCTTGTTGATGCTGAGACCATGACTGGAGTTGCTCCAGAGACCAAAAAAGCTAAAACTATGATAATCGACATAGTCTTTGATCCTCCATCTAATGAGCCTTTACATTCACGAACTAGTTGTGGGTTGAGCATTTCGGAGATAAAGGTGCACTGGGAGTTTAACCCGAATGCTCTTGAACAACATGACTTTTTGTGAAGTGGCTTCGTCAGGGAATCGATATTTTTATGGCAGATAACAACAACAGTCTCCATTTTGGATGCGACTAATAAAAGGAGGAAGTTCCTCAGATGTACATGGTTTGTGTTGTGGAGAGGTTCCGTAGATGATGTTTTATTTCCCTCGTGGCATCACATCAGGTTGCAATGTCATGTTATGTTGATCACATTGATCAAAATAGATTTAAATTAATTTTTCAACAAGATCAAGTCCCCAAGTGCATCTCGGAGGTGTTCATTCACTTAGCAAAAAAATGTATGTTGAAGGAGTTCGTGGTATCCATGGATAAATAACATTGCATGTGCTTCAGGAGTCTTGTCATGGGGATAGTGAAGACTTGTCGATTGTATTTCAGTTACACTTTGATCATCTTGGTCTTGAATCAGTGTTTCGTCGTCAAGATATTCGTGTTGAAGCTAGGACGCTATGATCGAAAGTGTACTCTTTGATTGAGAGTACAATTTGAAGGCTTATGAAGAATATAGAACGGATAGATGAGAGGTTTTGAATTTCGATTGGCCTTGGAAAGGTAGGTGATTGACGGTTGTAGGGATTTTCTTTTGGTTTAATAGAGATTTTGATTTAAATGAATTGAGATTGATTGCTGATAGGGATTCAATTACTGGATGCAAGTATCGCATACATTTTGGAAGAATTGAAAATACGAATAAATTAAGAAAATCATAACAGCTTCATTGACAGGTTGTTCAGAGAGAGTGGATTTCCTGATTGGGAGAGGGTCCATGTGCACTCCTTCAATCCCCAGATGAAGTTATCTTGATTCAACGTTCTCTTTGAAGATATGCTTCAAAACATTACAGACACTTGTTGGATAGATTGACGAACCTATGAAAGCAACAATACCTAGGATTCTCCATTTCCTCTTTGGTCGGCTCTCTCCTGATAAATGAAAATTTGATTGCACCATCTTGGATCTAGACTTCCAGTAATTCGATTACTTATTCCATGAGAATAGGGAAGTTTTAGTCTGTCATATCATCACTCGCTTGTTGTTGACGGCGTTGAGCCGAAGCAAGTGAAGTTTGGGCTTGATTATTTCTCCGCGGCATCCGTGCTTTTGGTGCTGGAGCTGGGGCTGATCCTAGAGATGCACTCTTGTATTGTTGTACTTCAGGAGATGTAACTTTCCTCTTGATTCCTTCAGCAAAAACGTCATGGAAGGTTGAAGATTGTATTATTTGTTGAAGAGGCCGAGTATCATGAGGCTCCTCGGGTTTTATAGATTTTTCCCTTTCCAATAAAGCAGGTGTAGTGGTTGCTGATCGCTTGGCTGCTTCATGAAATTCTGCAAAGGTCTGGAATTAGAGATTTTCCAATAAATCTCTGTAGACCGGGATCATTCCATTGATGCACAAGTCTACGAGTTTTATTCAGTGATATTCAGATCATGACAGTCCAGAGCTTGAACTCTTCACCTTTTCACATAATCATTGGGGTGTTCATCATTTCTCTGAACATCCTTCCCAGATCATAGAAGGTGACTTGTTCTGAAATAAAAAAGCACTTTCTGTAAAAGGCGTTAACCATTTCACCCCAACTGGCGGTGCTTCCTGGCGCGATGTTGTTGTACCATGTGTACAGTCCTCCTGTCAGATACTTTGAAAATTCTTTCAGACGGACGACGTGGTTGTACTCATGCTAGCCCAATGGCTCCAAGAATCGTGAGACATGCTATCGGGAATTGCCCGTTCCACCATAAAGTATGAATTAAATAAATGTAACCTTTGGGTAGAGGAACTCTCTGCACGTCATAAGGGTATGGAGGTTGGTGACAGTGGATCAATGAAGTCCTATCTTTTCCACGATCCTCCAAAAGGTGCTCCAAATATTCACGAGTAATGAAGCTTGATTGATCCTTCTCTGGTGGATTATCTACAATATTGAAGACTTCACCATCTTCCAGTTCATGGAATGGAGAGACTTCAGGATCAATGGCTTAGGGAATATCCTTGGATTTTTCTTTCTCCTGCCAACCCTAGTTAGACGACAATTGTTCTGTGCTGCAGTCATATCTCTTTGAGTCTTGGTGAAAAAGCGGGGGTTTAATAACCACACCCAATATTTCGTTCGGCAATCTGTATGGACTAACTCCGATATAAATCCAAGATAATCAACTAGACAGTCAGACTCAATCAAGGAAATATATCCAAAAGTTATATCTCAATTTCTCAATACAATCTGCAATCGAACAGATAGATATCTGTGAGCCTGATTGATATGAGAAATAACTTGAACGGTATAAAAAACCAATGTTCAAGTGTCAATCAATTTCAATCAACAACCAAAGGTCGGATTTACCAATTGATTGAACTACGCACAACCTATGATATTTCAATTATATAAAATAATATAATTCGAAAAATAAATAACACAGATACCAGAAGTTTTGTTAAAGAGGAAACCGCAAATGCATAAAAACCCCGGGACCTAGTCCATATTTGAACACCACACTATATCAAGCCGCTACAAACACTAGCCTACTACAAGTTAACTTCGTACTGAAATGTAGTTGAGCCCTAACCAAGTCTCACAACGATTAAGGTACAGTCGCGTTCCTTACACCTTTGAATCCTAGCAGGACTCTATGCATTTGATTCCCTTAGATGATCTCACCCACAACTAAGAGTTTCTACGACCCAAAGTCGAAGACTTTATAAACAAATTTGTCTCCCACAGAAAAGTCTATTCTGATAGATAAATCTGTCTCCCACAGAAATACCTACAAAGTTTTTGTTCCGTCTTTTGATAAATCAAGGTGAACATGAACTAATTGATAATCCGGTCTTATATTCCCGAAGAACAGCCTAGAATATCAATCACCTCACAATAACTTAACTATATGGTAGGAGAAGAAGTTATTGTGGAATCACAAAGAATGAGACGAAGAGCTTTGTGATTACCTTTTATATCTTACCTATCGGAGATAAATCTCGAGTCAATCTTAGAGAAGATGGTACTCAACATGATAAAACAAGTAAGATCAGAACAGACAACTACAGAGAAAATAGTTGGGTCTGGCTTTAGAATCCCAATAAAGTCTTCAAGTCGTTAACCTATAATGGTTTTAGGAAAAACCTAGGTTACAGGAGAATAGACTCTAGTACGCAACTAGTATCACACAGGAGGTGTGGGGATTAAAACTCATCTATCACTTTGAAAGTCTATTTCAACTCTATCTCCTATATTGAGACAAAAGTCGTATTACTATATAGTTGTCGATTATACACATTTGAGATTTTGAGCTGAGTTTAACTCGCTTACATATTTCTCGAAATATGTGTTGGTAAGATTTCGCTTAAACCAAGTTCATCTTATATTCTTGACGAAAGTCAAAAGATGATCATGTGAAAATCGCCGAGTAACATCTTACATGGTTTGTGTGATACAATCAGTTGGTGTAGACTTGGAATGTTTCGTTATGATTATTTCAATATCTTGAAAATCGCTTTGATGCTAATAGTGTGTGAAAACCCCTATTGTCATCCTCTAAGAAAGTTTCAATGATTGAAATAGAGTTTAGAATACTTAACCATCATTGGATTATAAACATATTGTGCATTCTTGCATGTATGTGATCCATGACCGGAACTAAAGTATGCATACCCATATGCGTATTTGTAGTTGTGAAATTCAGTGTACCTAGAACACATACCAGTACGCATACCTGCGTGAGGTATAGGTCCGAGAATTTCTGCTAGGTTTTGGGAGGTACTCAAGTATGCGTACCCGTTTGAATACTGGCGAACACAAACCCAGACCGACTGCTCAGGTACGCATACCCGTATGCATACTTGAGTGGTTAAAGTTTTAAAATCAGTTGGCTCATGAACTAATATATTTATATATTAAGGAATGAATTCTTTGCAAACCGTGGCTATAATGTTCATGAATTGATTCGAGTAAATCAAACCGATTTTGCTTCGATTGTGTTCTTGTATACTTCTATGAGAATATAGCAATTGAACAACTCTTTAACTAGTTTCATTTGAGTCATTTGAACTAGTTATGGTTAAGATGAATAAGGTTGATATGAGAGTGTTCATATAGCTAACCTCGGTTAACTACTGTTGAGCCAACATAGTGTACATGATTAGGTATGGTTCCTTAAACCTAAATGAGGGTACATTTCATTTGTGTATAACAAGCTAAGTTCGATCTAACGGTTGAAAGATATTAACTTGAATCTAATAAGTTTTTCATCTAACGGTGAATATTGAATGCTTTGTTACCAAGTAACTAACATTACAAACCCTGATTTTAAAACAATATAAAGGAGAACTCTAGCAACTGGGAAACCTAATCCGTACACCTCAAGTGTGAGATAGATTTGTTTATCAAGTCTTCGACTTTGGGTCGTAGCAACTCTTGGTTGTGGGTGAGATCAGCTAAGGGAATCAAGTGCGTATTATCCTACTGGGATCAGAGACGTAAGGAGCGCAATTGTACCTTGAATCAGTGTGGGATTGATTAGGGTTCAACTACAGTCCAGTCTGAAGTTCATTGGTAGTAGGCTAGTATCTGTAGCGGCTTAATACAGTGTGGTGTTCAAGCTGGACTAGGTCCAGGGTTTTTTATGCATTTGCGGTTTCCTCGTTAACAAAACTTCTGGTGTCTGTGCTATTTATTTTTCGCATTATATTTTGTTATATAATTGAAATATCACAGGTTGTGCATTGAATCGATCAATTCGAAAATCCAACCTTTGGTTGTTGATTGAAATTGATTGATCCTTGAACATTGGTCTTTGGTACCGTTCAAGTTACTTCTCCGATATTCAATCGGGCTCGCAAATTTCTATTTGCTGATTGCGGATTGAATTGAGAGATAGAGATATAAAACTCTTTGATATACTTTTCTCTAGATTGAGTCAGACTGTCTAATTGATTCTCTTGAAAGTATATTGGAGTTTGTCTATTTATATTGCCAAACGAAATATTGGGTGTGGTTGTTAGACCCCCGCATTTTCAATTGGTATCAGATCAGGCAAACACATTAAATACCTTATAAGTCTGTATTTGTAGCGATCTGAATATGAACAGAAGTGCTATCTCCATAAACGTACCACCAGTCTTCGATGGCTCAAATTACTTATGGTGGAAAATTGCTATGCGTGCCTTTCTTCAAGCGCGTGATTTTCAATCATGGGTTTATGTAATTAATGGCTATAATCCTCCGGTTGTTGTAGAAGGCGATGCAACTGTTCCAAAGGATATCGGTGCATACGAACCTGCCGAGATTCTCGCTGCAAAGCAAAATTCTGACGAGTTAAATGCTATCATCCATGCCATTATCCCAGATCTTCAGCACCATGTGACTACGTGCACTCGGTCTAGAGATGCTTGGGATATCTTGGAAACCGTATTTGAAGGGAATACCTGTGAAAAGAAAGCTAGGCTTCAAAACCTAAATTTGATTGGGAAAACCTTTGTATGGCAGATAAAGATTCATTTGATGAGTTTAATCAAAAAGTGTCTGAAATTGTTAATGCATCTTTTGCGTTGGGTAAGACTATTCCTGAAAAGGACATTGTAATGAAAATTCTCAGATCGCTGCCATCTAGTTACGATTCTAAGAAGAATGCCATCGTTGAAGGTAATAAACTTGCAACTCTTTCCAGAAATAATCTGGTTGGGAAGTTAAAGATCTTTGATCATGAGCTTACATCCAAATCCGGAAAGGATGTGGCTTTCAAAGCACAAAAGAACACTAAATTACTTGACAAAAGTAAAATTGTTCGCATCTCTGAAAATGATCTTTCTGAGGATGATTCATTAGATGAAGATCTTGACAAGTCAGTCTCCTTGATCACAAGACAGTTTAGGAATCTTCTTTTGAAGAGAAGTAAACGATTCTCCAGAGATAAACCTAGGTCATCAGTTAAACCTCATAATCGTGTTCCTCCTAAAAATAGGGATATAGATGAAACTGATGACGAGGATATGCCTCAGTGCTTTAAGTGTAAAGGTTTTGGTCATTTTGCAAATGAGTGTCCAGATTGTAAAAAATACACTGGGAACAAAGGTCTAGCTGCAACTCTTGATGAAATGTCTGACAACTATGATTCTAATGAAGAAGAAAAGTCAAGTGTTGCACTTCTGTGTGAAATTATTTATTTTGGTAATTGTAGCAATACATACATTAATCTTGATATTCTTTCAGAAGAAATCTCGACCGATCTGGAAGAAAAAATGAATCTACCTGTTTCTACTGGAAACTCTTTTTCTGATTTTTTAGGTTCCACTATATGTCTAGGTGCCTACACATCTCGGGTATTTGAATCATCCTCCACGTTGACATGCTCTTATTGTACTCTCAAAGGTCATGAACTTTCAAAGTGTTTTAAGTACAAACACAAAATGAGACATGTCAACAAACTTCAACGAAGAGCGAATCGATTAGCAAACAAGCTCAAACTTGTTCAAAAATCATCAGAGGTATGTAAACGCATCTCTTCTTCAAAGAAGTTTGTTTCCAAAGAAAAGACTAGATCATTAGATAAATAATTATGGTCTAAACACTCTGAGAAACAGGGCTCTATGAATTCCTTTCGAAAAGGTTATGGTGGATAGATTATTGTTCACCCCAGCACAACTTAATTGTGTTAGTTAGTGCATCTTGTCTCATGTGCCTGATCAAAGAGACAAGATTATGCACACCTCAGGCTTTAGGAATTTATTTATTTTTGACTTTTTTTTTTGCTCTACTGAGCTTTGCAAGTCTGGAATTCGTTCCTCTCTTCATATCTAATTGATATTGGAAGGGACTTCCCTGTTTAATCAATAAAAAAGGTTATTCTCGACAATTCTACCCTTTTTAGGGTTGAGAGGTATGCGTGCGTGAACTTGTGTGTTTAAAAGTTCTGTAACCCTACATTCTTTTTTTCCTTCACTAGAAACTCTTTTTATCATAAGACTGCTTGTTGAGATTATCTTGTGATTTCCTCTCACAATTCCACTTGTATGGATACTCCAAGCATTATGTCTTCTGATGGAAAATACTTTAATATGATTGTTAAGCCATCAATCATGAAGGAAAAATATAAATCTCCATACCTCCAACTTTGAAAAGAAAAAGAAGGAATGTGTGGAAGCCAAGAGTTGTTCCTTCAAAGTTTTCTGGTGTTCTTGAAGAGTTGAAGGAAACAAGGAAGGAGATTCAGGAAATAAAGGCTATTGCTTTGAGAACTCTTGAAATTCATAAGGCCCTGGTTCGACATCAGTTCAAAAGGTTTGTTGCAATTGACTCCTTTCTTCATGAACCTTATGTTCCCATGGCTGTTAACACCAAGGAGTTCGGGGACGATAAAGAATTTTTCAAAGGTCTCAAGATCTAGGAAACTTCTTATGAGAATTTATTCTTGTATTTTTAAGAAGGATAACTAGGGTTTGGAATAGCCATTATTGTGAGTACACATAGCTATTGCCAATATTTTTCATCTTGCAATGTTTTTAGATTTATTTATTTAAATTCTAAAGTTGATTTGGAAGATGATTTTTGCAGTATTAATCTTTATAGTTTTATATATTGCAAATTGTTATGGGATATGTTGTTTACGTCCGTGAACCTTGATTGTCCCATATTTGTTCAAAAGTTAACTCTATTATATGTCAGTATGAAAGTATTGATAAAAAATAGAATAAACTTTTGATTACAAAAGTTAAGCCTTTTATGTCATTATGCAAATATTGATGGAAGAAAGGATGAACTTTTGTTTACAAAGATTAAGTCTATTATATGTCATTGTGCAAATAGTCATAAAAATAGAATGAATCTTTGATTATTCCGCAGTATTGGTCTTTCCCTGATCCACATCTTTGTGTATATGTACTTTGTTGCTCCGTAAGTTTTCTTATGTTGAGCATGACCAATTGAATTGATCATTTTCCTTGTGGTTAATTCAATTGAGATTTTTGGATACAAATTCATGTTTCATGAGATTTGTTAATGTCCAAAGAAATCCTTCTTTTCTTGTAAAAGTAAGGTCGCTCTTGTTGTTCTTTCGGGAATGACATTTTATGGGGGAGAGTTCTTATTTGAACTTGTTTTGCTTAATTGCCAAATCTTTGTGGGAGTGCGACTATGGAATATTATAGGAGTTATCTTGTATCTTTATAAACTCCTTGATGAATGCATTTAGCTTCGGCTATATGACTGCATCTAAACAAGTTGGTATGTTGTTCTCTTTTGGTCATGAAGTATCTCTATGAAAATTTCATGAGGATCCCACTAGTTTTCGTACCTTTGCCAATTTATATTGACAAAAAGAGGGAGAATTAATATGTAGTTCACACTACAAATACATATGGTTTACGGATCATTATGTAAGGGGGAGTGGTTTTCATTGTGAGATGAAGTATTGACTAAGGGGGAGTGATACATATCACCATAGTATTATTGTCAAAGTTGTGATACAATTGAACTTTGATGATGTGTAATGGTACTATGACACTGTATAACAATGATTGAGAGCAACTGTTTTCTCATTGTTATAGCTACGGATCTTCAACAAATATGATGTTGAATTGAACATCTATGGAATCATGGGAGTACTTGGAAGTGACGAAAATTTCGAGTAATGTTGAAGAACCAAGGAGATCAAGCATTTGGATGAGAAGCTACAAAGTTTTAATATTTTGTAATCCATATGTATTGATAGTTTTGTCACTAAAATTGACAAAGGAGGAGATTGTTAGAGTACTGCTCGGTCGAACTCGCAAGCGTTGCTATCTCAAGCTTGTTTGTCAATGTTAGTGATCAAAACTATAAGTCTTGATTTCTAGTCTACTTATAGTGATGTCTCGGACTAGGATAGATTGTGTAGTTGAGCATTAGACTTCACGGCAATCATCATTGAAGACGAAGAACTACCAAGGAGAGCTTGTGGAACTTCATCAACAAAAGGTATGTGGAGACTAAAACTCATCTATCACTTGGAAAGTCTATTCTACTCTATCTCCTATATTGAGACAAAAGTCGTATTACTATATAGTTGTCGATTATACACATTTGAGATTTCGAGCTGAGTTTAACTCGCTTACATATTTCTCGAAATATGTGTTGGTAAGATTTCGCTTCAACCAAGTTCATCTTATATTCTTGACGAAAGTCAAAAGATGATCATGTGAAAATCGCCGAGTAACAACTTACATGGTTTGTGTGATACAATCATTTGGTGTAGACTTGGAATGTTTCGTTATGATTATTTCAATATCTTGAAAATTGATTTGATGCTAATAGTGTGTGAAAACGGCTATTGTCATCCTCAAAGAAAGTTTCAATGATTGAAATAGAGTTTAGAATACTTAACCATCATTGGATTATAAACATATTGTGCATTATTGCATGTATGTGATCCATGACCGGAACTAAAGTATGCATACCCGTATGCGTACTTGTAGTTATGAAATTCCGTGTACCAAGTACACATACCGGTACTCATACTTGCGTGAGGTATAAGTCCGGGAATTTCTGCTGGGTTTTAGAAGTGCACTCAAGTATGCGTACCCGTTTGCATACTGGCGAACACAAACCCAGACCAGCTGCTCAGGTACGCATACCCGTATGCATACTTGAGTGGTTAAAGTTCTAAAATTGGTTGGCTCATGAACTAATACATTTATATATTAAGGAATGCATTCTTTGCAAACCGTGGCTATAATGTTCATGAATTGATTCGAGTAAATCAAACCGATTTTGCTTCGATTGTGTCCTTGTATACTTCTATGAGAATATAGCAATTGAACAACTCTTTAACCAGTTTCATTTGAGTCATTTGAACTAGTTATTGTTAAGATGAATTAGGTTGATATGAGAGTGTTCATATAACTAACCTCGGTTAACTACTGTTTAGACAACATGGTGTACACGTTTAGGTACGGTTCCTTAAACCTAAATGAGGGTACATTTCATTTGTGTATAACAAGCTAAGTTCGATCTAACGGATATTAGCTTGAATCTAATCAGTTTTTCATCTAACAGTGAATATTGAATGCTTTGTTACCAAGGTAACTAAGATTGCAAACCTGATTTGAAAAATATATAAAGGAGAACTCTAGCAACTGGGAAACCTAATCCCCACACCTCCTGTGTTATACTAGTTGTATTAGCTAGATTTTATTCTCCTTTAACCTTAGGTTTCTCTCGAGACCCTGTAGGTTAACGACTTAAAGACTTCATTGGGATTGTGAAGCCAGACCCAACTATTTTCTCTATAGTCGCGTGATTTGATCTTGCTGTTTCTATCGTGATTGAGTGAAATCGTAAGATTGGCTTGAGATTTATATCTCCGATAGGCAAGATAGAAAAGTAGTCACAAACATCTTCGTATCATCGTTTGTTATTCCACAATATCTTGTTTCGCTAGTCGATTAAGATTATTGTGAGGTGATTGATATTTCTAGGCTGTTTTTCGGGAATATAAGTCCGGTATATCAATTGGTTCCTGTTCACCTTGATTTATCAAAAGACGAAACAAAACTCGTAGGTATTTCTGTGGGAGACAGATTTATCTATTCATGTAGACTTTTCTGTGTGAGACAGATTTATTTATTAAAGTCTTCGACTTTGGGTCGTAGCAACTCTTAGTTGTGGGTGGGATCAACTAAGGGAATCAAGTGCGTAGTATCCTGCTGGGATCGAGACGTAAGGAGCACGACTGTACCTTGGATCAGTGTGAGATTGATTGGGGTTTAACTACAGTCCAGACCGAAGTTAGTTTGTAGTAGGCTAGTGTCTGTAGCGTCTTAATACAGTGTGTGTTCAATCTGGACTAGGTCCCGGGGTTTTTCTGCATTTGCGGTTTCCTCGTTAACAAAACTTATGGTTCTGTGCTATTTCTTTTCCACATTAAATTTTGTTATATAATTGAAATATCACAGGTTGTGCGTTGAATCAATCAATTGGTAAATCCAACCTTTGGTTGTTGATTGAAATTGATTGATCCTTGAAAATTGGTCTTTGGTACCGTTCAAGTTATCTCTCTTATATTCAATCGGGCTCGCAACTTATTGTTTGTTTGATTGCGGATTGAATTAAGAGATTGAGATATAACTCTTTGATATACTTTTCTTAAGATTGAGTCTGACTGTCTAGTTGATTCTCTTGAAAGTATATTGGATTTAGTCCATACAGATTGCTAAGCGAAATATTGGGTGAGGTTGTTAGACCCCCGCTTTTTCAATTGGTATTAGAGCAGGCAAACACGTCTAAAGATCTCATAAGTCTGTGTTTGTAAGCGATCTGACTCTATGGACAGTAGTGCTATCTCAATAAATGCACCACCAGATCCAGGGATTTCAGAATTCTCTTCCATGACTGATTTAGTAAAATATGTAAAAGAAATTCTATCTAAACCTATACAAGGTTTAAAATCCCTTGTAGTGTTTTCAGGGCTTGAAAAGAAACTTGAAAGATTATCTCTTGATGTTGAGTTATACCTCAAGAAAGAACAAGAATCTCCTGACAAGCTAAATTAAGTTATGAAGAATAATATTCATGTTGAGGTCAACATTGATTTACTAATAAATGAGAGCAATGCTCCTTCTCTGCGTAATTCAATTAATTGTAACAAACTAAACGAATTACAAGAGGAGTTTAAGTCTCAGTCATCTGAGTATATCACCTCAAAGCATGAATCGATTCATTGCTCAATTCCTGATACTTCCTATCAAGATAGTAGTATTGTCTTCCTTCTTGAAGAATCTAGGACGTCTCTTCTTATCAAAAGAGTTTCCCTTCGCAGTACTAAAAACTATCTGCAGAAACTGTTTTTTATAAGTTGGAAAACGAGAAATCAGAAACACAACATTTTTTTGGGTTCTCTTGAAGTTCTTTGATAGACTTGTAAAAACAGTTTCTTGGGTATTTTTCAACACTACTAGATGTAAGAGTTGTTGGAAAGAAACTCTCTCTTGGTGTCATGATACACATGATTTTGGTTGGTCATTTTGACCATACAAAAAATTTCTCAAGGAAATCTTTGTTGAGTTACCACTCCAAATTTCTTATTTAGTGCGTTACCAAACAGGTCCTAATTCGCACACGTACGTTTCACACACTTTGAACCCTGCTCCATACGGGTTTGAATCCTATTCCAGAACGTACCTGAACTGGGTCTGGTTCACCGCGTGACACTTAAAAAGAGAAAGTGTTCTCTTCGTTCACCGCGTCTTCTTCTCCCTCACTTCGTGTACGAAAAAGAAGAAGCCAACAGTTCCAATACCTTCAATCCTATCAACTGTTTTGAGTGTTCGTGGGCTCTTTGGAATCACAACAAAAAACTACTCCTGGGGTTGGTATCTATTTCCTTCTTCCCTATAGTTCCGGTACTTCACCATTGTTATCAGTTCACGAACCAAGTAAGTTCTTCAATCTTCTCTTTTACTGTTTTTATCAAAAAATGGCTTTTAGGAAGAGAGTTAACCATGGTGAGAGTTCGGGTACTCAAAATCGTGAAGAAGCTTTTCTTGACCCGAGTCTGAGAATTAAGTTTGTGAACACTAAGGCTCGAAATTACTATGTGGAATATAGCACTAAGAAACCTATCAGGTCAAGCACTATGGTTGCCCTCATCCCTTCCTTATCCCTCATATGTAGGGAAAAAACCAAAAATCCATCCACTATGGTTTCCCATATCCCTACATGAGTAGGGATATCCCTCACTTTCCCTACTTGGAAGATCACATCTGATCCGCCTTGTAGGGAAGGGAAATCACATGGCTACTCAGTTGTCGTATATTTTTACACTTTATGGCTACTGAGTAGCCATAACATTTTACACGGCTACTGAGTAGCCGTTTCTGTTTTTTAAAGTTTTACATTTAAACTTTCCTTTTTCACTCTTTTTTTTTTACTAAAACTCTTTTTTAACCTATTATATCTCCTTTTTACCTATTATATATCTTTTTTTTTACTCTAAAATATCTTTTTTCACCTAGACAAATATATTCCCATAGAGAAAAAGATCTGGAAAAAAAAACGGTTATTGAGTAGCCGTTTGGCACTATTCATACGGCTACTCAGTAGCCGTATCATGTAGGGAAGGGAAAAGAGGGCACCATAGCGAGGTTGCCTTCGTTGTGCTATCCCTTCCCTACATATAAGGGATAGGGAAGGGATACCAAGCACCATAGTGCTTGGCCTCATGGAGAGGATTTACAAACCCTCAGTCCTTAAGGTAGATGGTCTGTCTAGGTTCTTTGAAAATCATGAATGGGGTATTATTCATCGTCCCATGGGAACTGCCTACATGGAGCTAACTGCTCAATTTTATGCAAACCTGCATGAGCCTGATACTGTCAACTGCTCTTTCAAAACCATTATCGAGGGAATAACCTTCCTTGTAAATCGACAAGTAGTTGCTGAACTTATGTGCTTACCAAAAACCGGTGATTTTCTCTTACCACCTCCAGAGCACTTGAGACCTACTCCGGAGGCTCTCTCGGACTTTCTCATTGGTAAGATTGCTCCTTGGCACGAAGGGAAAATTGATGTTCATGATGATGATTTATTCCTCAATATTGCTGGAAAACTTCTGGTGGCTAATCTGATGCCCAACATAATTGACAGACAACTATGGACCATACCTCTTGCTGAACTGGTTTATTATGTTGTAGAAAGGAGGAACATTGATTTTTGTGGCCTTATTGTTCGTCAAATGATAAGTGTCAGACAAATTTCAAAGAAGACCCATGGTTTTCCTTGACTTATCTCAAGGATTTGTAGTCAATTTGGCATTGTGGCAGTCGGAACCAATCTTGGAGCACCGAAAGTCTTATCCATGAATAGTGTCAGAAAGATGGCCAGAACACCTGCAGCACCCAGCTCTGAACTCATCCATCTTCGGCAATAAAATGAAGTCTTGAAAGATAAGCTAGACTATGCTCAGACAGCTCATCCTGAACTGACTGAGAAATTCTATGAAATTGAAAGGGATTTTTATGAATTAAGTGATTAATCCCTGTATTTACTGAACTTCTTATGTTGATCTACTTTTAAACAGTTGTTTTAATGGTTGTAATAACATCTATGTTTAGCCTCGAATGATTTTATCTTTCAATTAAATTGCTACATGTGTTAGATCCATAAGAAGGTCAAAAGTTAAGTCTTTCATATGTCGATGTGCATGTATTGATAAAAGAATGAATGAACTTTTGACAAATAAAAGTTAAGCCTATTATGTCATTATTGATGGAAGATAGGATGAACTTTTGTTGACAAAGATTAAGTCTATTATATGTCATTGTGCAAACAGTTATGAAAGATAGAATGAATCTTTGTTTATTTCCGTAGTATTGATCTTCCCTGATCCATATTTTTATGTAAATACTGTGCGGCTCCGTAAGTTCTCTTATGTTGAGCATTTCCGATTGAATTAATCATGGGTTCTCTTGTGGTTAATTTAATTGAGTATTTTGGATACAAATTCATGTTTCATGTGATTTGTTAATATCCAAAGAAATCCTTCTTTTCTTGTGAAAGTAAGGTCGCTCTTGTTGTTCTTTCGGGAATGACATTTTATGGGGGAGAGAACTTAATTGAACTTGTGCTTTATTGCTAAATCTTTGTGGGGAGTGCGGATGTGGAATATTATAGGGGTTATCTTGTATCTTTATAAACTCCTTGATGAATGCATTTAGTTTAGGCTATATGTTTCATCTAAAAAGTTGATATGTGCTTTCTTTTGGTCATGAAGTGTCTCTATGAAAATTTCACTAGGATCCCACTAGTTTTCGTACCTTTGCCAATTTTATTGACAAAAAGGGGGAGAATTAATGTGTAGTTCACACTACAAATACATATGGTTTTCGGATCATTATGTAAGGGGGAGTGGTTTTCATGTGAGATGAAGTATTGACTAAGGGGGAGTGATACATATCACCATAGTATTGTTGTCAAAGTTGTGATACAATTGAACTTTGATGTTGTGTAATAATATTATGATACTGTGTAACAATGATTGAGAGCTATTGTTTTCTCATTGTTATGGCTACGGATCTTCAACAACGATAATGCTGAATTTAACACCTTTAGAATCATTGTAGTACTTGGAAGTGACGAAGATTTCGAGTAATGTTGAAGAACCAAGGAGATCAAGCATGTGGATGAGAAGATGCAAAGTTTATTTATTTTGTATTCCATATGTATTGATAGTTTTGTCACTAAAATTGACAAAGGGGGAGATTGTTAGAGCACTGCTCGGTCGAACTCGCGAGCGCTGCTATCTCAAGCTTGTTTGTCAAGTTTAGTTGCCAAAACTATAAGTCTTGATTTCTAGTCTACTTATAGCTAAGTCTCGGACTAGGATAGTAAGTGTAGTTGAGCTCTAGACTCCACGACGTTCATGCAAAGACGAAGAACTACTCAAGGAACTGGTGGAACTTCATCGACAAAAAGGTATGTGGAGACTTGAACTTATCTATCACTCAAAAGTCTATCTACTCTATCTCCTATCTTGAGACAAAAGTCGTATTGCTATATAGACTTCGATTATATACATTTGCTATTTCGAGCCGAGTTTATCTCGCTTATCTATTTCTCAAAATATGTGTTGGTAATATTTCGCTTTGGCCAAGTTCATCTTTACTCATGACGAAAGTCATGTTGATCATTTCAATTTCTTGAAAATCGCTTTGATGAAAAATATTTTGTGAATAACAACTATATAACATCCTCTAAGAATGTTTCAATGATTGAAATGAGAGTTTAGAATATATAACCATGAATGGATATAAACATTGTATGTGAACTCATACTTGTGTAAGTCCAAAATCCTTGAACCAAAGTATGCGTACTTTACTGGTTTAGGATGTCCGGAACTAAGTCCGCATATCTGTACGCGTACTGCCGGAAGTTCACATCCCGTGAATTTCTGCTGGAGTTTGTGAACTAAAAACAAGCTAAATCTGGGTACTTAAGTATGCGTACTTAAGTGGGTTATTTTCTAAAAACGGTTTATTCGTGAACTAAGACATTTATGAATTAAGGAATGCAATCTTTGCAAACTGTGGCTATAATGTTCATGAATCGATTCGAGTGAATCAAAATCGTTTTTCCTTCGATTGTGTCTTGTATACTTCTATGAGATCTAAGCAATTGAACAACTCTCTAACTAGTTCATTTGAGTCATTTGAACTAGTTATGGTGAAGATGAGTAAGGTTGATATGAAAGTGCTCATATGGCTTACCATTGGTTAACTACTGTTGAACCAACTAAGTGTACACGTTTAGGTACGGTTACTCAAACCTAAATGAAGTATATTTCATTTGTGTATAACAAGCTAAGATTCGATCTAACGGTTGAAAGATATTAACTTGAATCTAATCAAGTTTTCATCTAACGGTGAATATTGAATGCTTTGTTACCAAGGTAACTTAGATTGCAAACCCTGATTTGAAAACTATATAAAGGAGAACTCTAGCAACTGGGAAACCTAATCCCCACACCTCCTGTGTGATACTAGTTGTGTAAGCTAGAGTCGATTCTCCTTTAACCTTAGGTTTTACACGAAACCATGTAGGTTAATGACTTAAAGACTTCATTGGGATTGTGAAGCCAGACCCAACTATTTTCTCTGTAGTTGCGTGATCTGACATTACACCAATACAGCCTTTTTGTGCAACGTTAATAAGTGTTGAAAAAACGGCGTTGCGCATTAGTTTGCAACGCATTTTATCCGTTGCACAAGTTATTATTAATCGAAACGCTTATAAACGTTGCACAATATGCTAATTTTATCCGTTGCACAATACACCATCGGTGCAGTTTTCCCATTTGTGCAACGTATATACTAATTTGTGCAACGTTTATTATTAATTGTAAAACACTTTTGTGGGTCCCATTTTTGTTTTCCATCAACGTTTTGTTTGTTTGGTTACAGTTATATCCGCTTATTTTAGGTGATTGTGCAACAGATGTTTTTCCTACGTTATATCCGTTGCAAAATAAATTTCAGGGAAAAAAAAAAGTGTCGCCAGCTCAAATTTCGATAGATTTCTGAACCTAAATATATATTGATTCTGCACCTGTATATACAATTCTAGATGAACTAGAAGACCCAATTTAGGATGGAATCTCAATATCGATCAAGAACAATTATTGATCATCACAAATTCAACTTGTAAGTAATAATTGATGTCAAAGGTCATTACAGGCGTACATTTATGTGATAGCTACTTCCAACTAAGAAAAATGGTATTCAAAAGCCATAATTACAACTATTTAGAGAGATAACAGATAGGTTTGGGGAAAACCTCATGTCATACCAAAGATATCGAGATCTTGTATCTAGCAAGTCAGCACTTCACACCTTTAGAGCATTGATGTAAGCATCTCCAAGGCCTAAATCAGCCTGTGTAGCTATCTGTTGAACAAAACATTTCACATTTTGAGTTTTATCCTGATCGGAAGTTATAGTAGTATGGCAACAAGAGTTGGAAACTGCAACTTCAGAACAAGGTGCATACCTTCCAGTAAAACTGAGGATTGTGAACTGAACTCACAGGACAGATTTTGATGACATTTGCCTTTTGTACCCTCAAACGTGTAAACTGTGCCTCCATCCTCCAACAAACTGTGGTTAACATGAAGCAGAAGAGACCAAATACAGTAAATAGTGGTGAACATTTACAAAATGAAGCTTACCAGACAATCTAAAGTAAGTTTATCAGTAATGTGCAGTGGGAAGAATTTCTCTGCACTTAACCCTCTTCGAAAAATAACCCTCCTCGACTAGGTTCATTATCTAGTAATTGGAGATGAAAAACAAACATTTCTATAATATGCTTTTACAGTGTGAGTGATTCCAACAAACAAGGAGTCATTTTTCTCCCTACACCATAATTAAAAGAAATAACATCCAAAAGTCAATCCAGACTTACCAGGTCCATCACTAGCATGGCGGAACCCATATTGGTGGTGGAAAAAGGTACACAAAATGAATTCATTTCTTATACGACACCCTTAGAGCCTCAATTGCATCATGGAAAACCTGCTCATAGTACAACCAGGGTAAAGGCAACGCAGTTTTTTTTTTATATATAAAATAATAATTTGCAGCGATTACATGAACAAAAAGTTTCAAGGTCACCTTTATGCCACCCATTGCAGAGCCAATCAAAACACCGCATTTAGCTCGATCTAACGCATTCACGACATCTTATATCATCTCAGCATCTGCCAAGGCTTTTTTACCGGCAGTAAAACATGTAAAGCATGAATTTGTCCGTTATTTTTGAGAGTTTTGGTGCTAGTGGTGGACTTGGCGTAGTGTTGTATGGTCAGAGGCTAAGGTGGATTCGTGGTATGTGGTTGAGAGAAGCAGTTGGTGAATATTCTTACAGAACAAGTGATGGATAAGCTAGAACGGGTGTGAACTGGATGGAGTAGAGGTGGACCTGAACTGTCTGGGATGAATGGTTGTGAAGGTGGGGATGTATGAGAACAAGATTGTGTTGGCGAACAGTGGATGGATAAGCTAGAATGGTTAAAGAGAAAAGACAACAATTACTTGCGACTTGAAAAAGAATCTCTGTAACTAAAGAGAAAAGACGATTTTTGAGTGACTTCGTTCTTCAAAAGGGGGGGAGGGGAGAGTCATTAAATTGGGATACCATTTGAGGGGAAAAAAAACCTTTAGTGATGGAAGATCAGTTGAATCCTCTTTCTGCGGTATAATCACGTGAGCAAAAGGAGCATTTCCAACAAAGTATGTATGTGAAAAATCCCCAATAACAGATTGTAGTGCTGACTCTTCACACTGCAAAACAGTAAATATTAATTACATTTTACACGGGAAACACGATATTCAAACTATAAAAGATATGAACAAAAAAGAACAGTTAAAACTGCTATATTTACCTTACGCAATGTCGCTTCCTTCTCATAGACTTTTTTCTGGAAAATGCCATACAAATATCAAGAATCTTATTAAATAACAGTTGCATACATAAACATCTGACGGTGAAGAATATCAGGACAAAAAGCATTTATTTGATAACAAGTAGAGGAATCAGAACAATACAATATGCCTAATTTAACTTTGATGGTGTAGCTTCTCAGACAAAGGATCCAAAACCTTATCCAGTATTGCTACTTCAATACTTCTCGTCAATTCTCGACATTGCTGAACTTCTTTAGAGATTTCTTAGTTCTTGTTTTGCTGGTAAAGGAGAAGAAACATGAAGAAAAAAAACACCTATCATACAAAGCTGGCAAGATATCTACAAAATAAAATCCTGGCTAATAAAAGCAAAAACAACTTTAACTAGAGAAGTGTTCCATCAACACCACCAGAAGGTCCTCCACTGGATTAACTCTCAGCACAAAACACTTAGAATCAAACAGTTATCAAACAGAAAATAAAAAATATTAATCTAAAAAATAACAAACCATGATATGTAAGAGCAGTTGCTATTGGGGCTAAGAATGTGGTCCAACAGGAAAGGGTCTAAATAGTAATCTAAAAATTGTTAAGTTGCAGAATCGCATTGTGCTGTTACCTTATCATTTTGACAGCACCAAATCCAAGACTGTCATGAAACAAAGCTTTCATGTACTTTGCCTGAGCGCGAGAGAAAACCGAATCTTTATTTATAGCTGAAAGATAAGCCTCGCCAGACCCATCCTTGTTTTCAACTCAAAGTGACGTGAACTCTTTTCAAAAAGATTTCAAGTGTCTTTTATCGTCTTCAAGATCCATTGTTTATATATGCCTGCAAAAAGTTTCCACCCTTTAGACATATTTCATAACATCAAATACGACACTTTAATGGATGAAGCTACGAAAAGTCCAATGTAAAAATAGAACCCGATGGTGTCCAAGTTCGAAGCTACAGTCCTGATAAGCCAGAGTTACAGCCTAAGCACAACAAGTATGATAAGAGACCAAGATGGATACCTTGAGATCATTAGTAGCATCAGCATGTCCATCATGTGAAAAGTATGCCAAAATCAAATTTCCAAGGTAGGCTCCAATGTCAAATCCCATTGGAATCATGAGTCGCCATGACAGAACCAGTGTGCAGATCTCCATGTATTAAGGCTTGTGCTTGTTCACAGAACCTGCAGTTCATGCGATAATCATTATTGCTAGACGATTTAAATCATAAGAAGATTTTTTGTTAGATAGCAGATTTCTGAGGAACTATGAAAAAAAACAAACAGGATGAAGATATAGAATAGTACTTCGCCTTCAGCTCAGCAGCTTCAAGCTTCAATTCATCATCCTCACGTACAGCGAGAGCATGTGAACCAGTTTCTTTGCGGAAACAAGTAGAGTATCCTGCATATCTGGCAAAATAGGCAAGAATCACATTTAGGTATGTTGCTGTAAGAATTTGGTTTCTCTAAATTTTTATACAGATAACTCAATAATATGCTATTTTCTTCGTTTATTCACGACACATTGAGAAATATTCTTGAAAGATAATCCACAAATTTGACTATGAAAAAGGAGAGAGAAGAAGAGAACTAAAAAAGAAGTAAAAATCTGCCATAAAGTATATGGATATCATCAGAGTTTAACCTTATTGGCAGTTCTGTAGGATGGATCCAATCATCTAGAGGATATGCACACAGTGGCTGTTCAGCTGTGGCAATCAGATACTTATCATCTCCCTCACTAGGAAACTTCCGAAATGTGTCCTAACCCCTTCATTCATCTGATTTACTCCTGCAATTTCACCCAAAATCCATCCCAACTCAAGACACTTTTTCTTCCTCCTTGCTGGCTGTGACACGAGCTCTTGGCTGGCAGTGATAACACAGGTACAACGGTAAAACCTTCAAACAATTTCCACATACATGATTTTGAATAAACTAAATCTTATACAACTTCAGTAAAACAAACTAAATTAAACCTAAGAATTCACAAAACTGAAATTAAAAATTACACATGCTTTACCGAAATAAATGCTACCATGATAAAACGATTCTGTGAGGCACTATTCACATAACTAGGTCAAAATCAGATAACATCATAAAAAATAATCAAAACTAGAATTAGGGTTTATACCTGATGATAAAGTAGGTCAGAATCAACCAATTTTTGGTTAATAGAAGCATAACCGATTATCAGATTGATGGGTTTTTTTGGATTTCATGAAGAACATCAATTTTCTAGGGTTTCTAAGAAATTTCAAGTTTTAATAGTATGGATCTAGATTTCTGATGTATAGGTTTTGATTAGGTAGTCAGGGTTTAGAACAGATTGTTTGGATTTTTGGTTTTTTTTATTGAAATCGTAGCAGATCGAGTTTGGTTCTTTGTTATGAAAGAGGGGTGTTAAAAGAGAGACTGAGGGAGAAACGAACCTCGTTCCTCGGAGAGAGAAAATAAAAAGGGTTATGAGATTAAATAAAATAAAAATTAATATATCAGAAATTAAAAAGAAAATAACCACTAAAAGCCCAATAAAATATTATATATTACATAAACGCCTTGATGTGTACAACGTTAATATACGTTCCAAAACGTTGCACAACGAATTACTCTTAATAAATCAAAATTACATGATTTTCGCAACGGATATAAAGGTTACAGTGTGCAACTTCTATATCCGTTGCACACCTCCAAATTCGAAGCGTTGCTAAATCCAGGATATGGTGTAGTGTGATCTTGCTGTGAACCATTTTTGAGCATTAATAAAGATGAATTTTGAGCATGTTTCCATGATAATGATGAGATAATTCTCGCGTAATCAAGGCACGGAGGAAGCTATTGTTGCATGAATAATTGGTAATTATTTTACTTTTCTCTAATTTGCAATTTATAATTCACTCAAATCACTGCTTTGCAGAATTTTAATTGTTTGCATAATTTTTCCTAATTAGTTGTGATTCAATTAGATAGGTTATACTTTGGTTAGATAATCTATGCTTAAGGGATACAATTAATGTTTGAGAATATGCTTGATAATTTGTGAATTAAGAAAAAGAGATTTTAAAAATAATTAGAGTTTTGGAATTTTTATCATCATTCATTCATGTGTAATAGTGGAATCTAGTGTCTTGGTTATTTTCAATCTTAAAAAAAACAATTTTGGATTTAAATTTTCTCTACTTTTAGTTTAAATAAGTCTAAATTCAATTGCTTTCACAAGTCTTACGAACCTATTACTACCATTATTCAAAATTACATCAATTTTTGGCGCCGCCGACGCGGATTTGTTTTTAGATTTAGAGTTTTTAGATTTTTATTCTTTTGTTCTTTTTTACGTTTCTTGGGTATTTGTCTTTTTGTTGCAGGTTTTGAATCAAAGAGGAATTGGAGACGAAAGACCTGGGGGATTAAAAGCTAGACAAAGCGAAAAGAACGGAGAAAAGACGAAGATATTTTATTTTATTAATTAGATTTTTATTTTATTTTTTTGATTTTATTTTTAGAAACTGTAAATAGGACTTTATTTTTGTATTTTATTTTTATTTTTGGAACATTAAACATTGGACTTTAATTATTTTTAAACCCTACGGAAGGGTACATTTTTTCTATATAAATATAAACTGTTTGCAGGGGAGGACGACGATTACGATATCGTCTCGGCCCTTCGGGTTCGTACATGACATAGGAGTCGTGGCCCGAGTCGACTACAACCGTTTCATCGCCCGTCTGGTACGGGAGGTAAGCTTCTAAACACCCGCGAATCCCCTGTCAGCGGGTTTACTGTCTTCCTTAAGGTGCATATATGTTGAGGTTTTGAATACGGACTTTAATTTCCTAGTAAAGGGCAAGGGCAGGCCATACAAGATAAGGGTTCGGATTTCATCACCTTTCTCTTCTTGCCCGCCTTAGGAACACATAACCTACGCTAACCCAAGCTTAAAATACTGATTAGAATGAGACCGATAGGGTAACGAGCTTGTAGGAAAGTCATTCAAAGGGAAGTATTGGGTATCTTATTAGCTTAACTCAAAAGTTCAGGAAGATTACTGTGAGTCGACTAGAGCCGCCCTAACGGGAAACGTTGCCAAAGAGGTGGGGGTATCAAAGCTCCTCTGAGCTTCCCCTACTTCTCTTCGACTCACTTTATTCGGATCGATCTAGAGAGGTTTGCTAAAACGATACCTAGTTGCCTTTTGGAGGAATAGAAGCTGGTCCAGAAACAATCTAAGGGAGCCATCATGCTTGTTGTTTGCTAGATTTTATAGGTTTGATTTGGTCGAGTCAGCCTTGCTTGTGATTGTGTAGAATTCCCTTGCAATTAAGAATGTCGAACTGGTATGATAGAAGCCAATACAATGAGTATCGACCTGAATTTGATTATGGACATCATCATTTTTATGACCATGGTGGGAATAGTAGTTGGGAACGCCAATCTTTTAAAGGTTATGGTTCATCCCATGGTGAGCCCGAGTACTATCCACACACGAATTGGTCTTACGAGATTAATTCTAATAATTTGTCTTTACTAGAATCGACACGTAAGTTAGCTGAGACAGCACGTAAGTTTGCAGAAATGAATAACTTAGTTATGGACGAAAATGCAACGAGTGAACTTTCTTTACCTTATTTCCTAGATTATGTCAGGAAATCATGTGAGTCGGCCCAGAAGCTTTTGTTAGAGACCCAGAAAAGAACTTCTCTAAAAGATCTAATTATTCAAAATAGTGTTTCCGATTCTACTCTTGATATCAATGGTGAATATTTTCCTAATTTAGAGGACGAGGTTAGAATAAAAGACACTAATTATTTAGATAAGGTTCAATCATCTTCGTACTATTATGATGATGAGGATAGTAATAATGAAGAATCTGATATATGTAGGCATAGTGATCAGGAAACTATTAATCCAATTGAGCTTTGTAATGATTATATTATTTCTAGTTCAAATCCAAATAATTTTTATGATTATTCACCTATTCAAAAGGATGAGGATTTGATTAGTGATACCACCGTTTTAGACGATGTAGTTTTTCCTTTTGATTACGAAGCCTATAGTGGTTTAGAGGAACGGGTTTATTATGAAAATGTTGTTTTAGAGTCTAGCGACTTAGAAACAATAGTCTTAGACAAAGAAGATAGACCCGTAGAGATGAGTAAAGATGCACTACCTGATAATAACTTAGAAGAATCAATTGACCATTTTCAAGAATCTGATGATCTAGAAATTAGGGAGATTGTGACTAGTCTAGCTAGAGACACTGAAAACTCTAAGTTTGGGGGTGATTATCACTTTCCTAGTGCCTTACCTTTAACTCTCAGAAAGTCCCCTCACTTAGGACTTGATATCTGTTCCTCAACCATTTTACAAGATTACCTTCATACTCGTTTTCCCGAACCTAATGATGTCCAGGAAGAAGTTCAGTCGTTAGAAACCCATCCTCTGGTTGATTGGTTTGCCCAGGCTATGATACCCAGATTGATTTTGTTTTCCCACCAAATAGTTTTCTTCCAACTGTGGGAACGTTTATATTTCAAATGTGTCGAATATTAAGTTCTGAGACTAAGCCTAAGTACTTTATGTTAATAGAATCGACACATTTACTTAAGAATGACCACTACTCTCATTGTGGTCAATTATGTAAGTCAAATCTGATTGACTTAGAGGATCCTCAGTTATTTAGGTTATTATTGTGTGCTTCTAAGTTCCTATTTGAGTTTTTCCAGACTTTAGGACCTAATAATTCGGATCCCACCTATGAAGAAAGGCAGCCAATGAAAATATTTTATTTAGACCCTTTCATAGAACCTGAACCTAAACCACAATTAGATTTAGATATCTTAATCAAGAAACTAGATAAGGGCATGCTAGTCTTGTTCATTTTCTTGGTTTATTGCAGTTTCCTTTGGTCAGCTCTATTTGGTTTTGAAGACCCACAGTTGTTCCGACTGTTATTTTATGATTCGAGTGACTAATCCTTTCCTAGTCTGGTTGAAGACTTTAAACTTATCACTTCTTGGGAGGTAACCCATGCTTATGCGTCGACTACGGTAATATCCTTCCTCACTTCCTTTAAGTAGTAACAGTTTCTCCTTGTTCATGTTTTTAATTTAATCTTTATAACATTGAGGACAATGTTAGATTTAAGTGTGGGGGAGTGATTAACTTTTTTTTTATTTTTGTAGGAGTTTCCTTATCATATTATGACCAGCTGTGGAGCGGGTCTACCTTAGGAATTTACTTTTATGACCAGCTGTTGAGCGGGTCTACCTTAGGAATTTACTTTTATGATCAACTGTTGAGCGGGTCATCAAAAAAAAAAAAAAAAATTGACATGACCAGCTGTTGAGCGGATCTTTCTCTATGTTACACAAATGACAAAAAAAAAATAATTTTTTTTTGATATGACCAGCTGTGGAGCGGGTCTATTATTTTTGTTTTCTTATGACCAGCTGTTAAGCGGGTCTTTCTCTATGTTACACAAATGACCAGCTGTTGAGCGGGTCTATTCTTTTGATTCACATGACCAGCTGTTGAGCGGGTCTCTCTTGGTGTTACGCAAATGACAAGCTGTTGAGCGGGTCTTGAGGTTTTGCTCGAGGACTAGCAAAATGTAAGTGTGGGGGAATTTGATAAGCACGTAAGTGTGACGCATTTTCACCCATAACTACATTATCTAGGACTCATTTTATTTCTAATAGAGTTGTTTTAAATCTTTTCTAGGGAATAAGCTCTTGCGGCAAAATTGGCTCGAAAAGTGGTGTCTTATACCCCAGGATAGAGTACTACAGGCACCCCAGAAATGCACCGGAAGCACCCCAAAAATGTGTCGGAGGAACCCCGGAAAAATTACTATCTACGCCCAAAAATTACTATTTGCACCCCATAAGACAAGTGCTAAAGGGACACCCGTGCAGGATTAGGGGGAGGACATGTTCTTCTCAAATTCAAAAAAAATATTTTTGGCGGGAAAATATTCCCTTTCACTGGCAGAATTTCAATCGGATGTTTGGACGTGATTTAGTGAGATTCAATCCCTGAAACTTAGTGGGTAGACGTGATATGACTATAGAAATCTAGTATGGGTGATTTTATCGATCAAATTTGGCTGGATAACTTGGTTTAATCCAAACACGGAGTTGGAGGAAAAACATGAGCTTGCACGAGTTGTGAGGAATTTAAACGTGTACTGCACGTGTTTGGAAGACTTAATCGATATTATGGAGCGTGAAGAAGGTATAGAAGGAAAGAAAAACAGCTGCATGCGCGTGGAAGATCAAAAAATGGAAATTATTGTTGTGAGAATAAAAATAATAAAGAGAAGATTTTTTGAAGTTATGGAGGAGATTCGATGCATCTTTCGGGTATAAATAGATTAACCAGGTCATATAGAAGGGGTGTCGAGAGGAGAGCTCAGGAGGCCTGAATCAAGAGTTTTCAGAACTCTGTTGTTGCTGCTGCTGCTGCTCGTGAAGAACAGGGAAACAGCGACGGTTTCTTCAACTGGTTGTACAGTTTCTTCAACTGGTTTGCAACATTTATCTTCGTTGTAACAGTTTCTTCAACTGGTTTGCAACATTTATCTTCATTGTAACAGTTTCTTCATCCTCTTCTGCAACATTTATCTTCAGATTTGTAACGATTATCTTCATCATAACAGTTGAGAGTTGAAACAGTCGGTCTGTAATGCACCTGTGCTGTTGCAGATTTCCTGTTTCATTATTTTCTCTTCTTGTAAACACTTTTTGAGCCATGAATACATATTTTGACAAAGACTTTTATCTCACTCTTGTTCACAAAGAACAGAAGACATGGAAAACAACCTTATGAAACTTACACCAATTTTCCAAAGGGGATGAAAAACGTGTAGCACTCACGAACCCTTTATTTATAGTGAACAATAACTTGGAAGCTACGCGAAGCTATTTTCCTTTTTCAAGACTCTCCTAATTTTGAGAGTCTTTCCTAAGTTACAACTCTTGCCAAAATAATTAAATAAATCATTAATTTAGCAAATATTGTATTTATGTGAATAAATCACAATTTATCTTAGGAAGGAATTAAAAGATGTCACAAACACTTTAATATGGTAATCAAATATGTTTGGAGTAATAGCTATCTTGCCTAGATAAGGAAACAACCAAAACATGACTAAAAAAGGCCTCTAGTCAAGTATTTGGGCTCAAGTCCGTGAACCGTTACAAACAGTTCATGGATTGTTTCCTACTAACGAACTGTAACAGTTACAGCAACACTTATAATTGTTACTTTAATAAATCACTCATAACTTCATCATTATAACTCAGAATTGAGTGATTCTTGGCTCGTTGAATTCGTAAGCTCATTCACTATAACTTGAGAACCTTTCCAGGGATAAAGGTTATTTTCACAAAAGTCGTGGCTCAAATAACCTCGAGTATATATACATAAATGTACATTTACCGTCATAGGAATTGTTCCATAGAGTGAGCATTTGTTTCGATAGATTATAAAGCTAGAATTGAACAAGAATCAAAATGAAATCAATCACCACATACCTTTGTTGATGAAGTCCTTGTTGATGTCTTCTTCTAGTCTTCAGTCTTCATCCTTCAAGGATAGATTCGATTCTACTTCTTAGACCTAATCTAGTCTGAAACTATCTTTAGTATACTAAATCAAGAATGCATTTTGGCAACTAAAATTGAAAACTAACCTGACATACCAACGCTAGTGGGTTCAACCGAGTAATGCTCTAACAATTAAGACCTTTGAAAAATTCTTTATCGTCCCCGAACTCCTTGTCGTCAACAGCCATTAGAACATAAGGTTCATGAAGATAGGAGTCAATTCCAACAAACCTTCTTGACTGATGTCGAACCAGGGCCTTCTGAATTTCAAGAGTCCTAAAAACAATAGCCTTTATTTGTTGTATCTCCTTTCTTGTTTCCTTCAACTCTTCAAGAACACCAGAAAACTTCTGAAGATTTGAAGGTACAGCCCTTGGTTTCCTCACATTCCTCCTTTTTCTTTTCAAGGAAGAGGGTACCGGAGATATATCTTTTTCCTTCATGATTGATGGCTTGACAATCATATTAACCTCTTTTCCATCAGAAGTCATAATGCTTGGAGTCTCCATACAAATATGAGTTTGTGAGAGGAAATCACAAAACAACCTCTACAAGCAGACTTATGATAAAAAGAGTTTTCAGAGAAGGAAAAAGGAATGTAAGGTTACGGAACCTTTATACACTAAAAGGATTCACGTACGCACAACTCACAACCCTAAAGAAGGTAGAATTGTCGATTTTAACCCTCTTTTATTGATCAATCAGAGTAAAGCCCTTTCAATATCAATTAAATATGAAAAGATGGAAGAATTCCAAATTGGTGAAAACAAGACCAAAAAGAAAAACAAAAGAAAACTTTTCTCTTTTCCTAAAGCCTGGAGTATGCAATATCTTGTCTCTTTTAAACCAGGCACATGAGACAAGATACACATCCAACACATTTAAGTTTTGCTGGGGTGAACAATAATCTGTCCACCATAACCTTCTTGAATGGAATTCTTAGAACCCTGTTTCACAGACTGTTTAGACCAAATTATTTTCTCTAGTGGTCTAATTTTTACTTTGGAAAAAAAACTTCTTCGGAGAAGAGATGAGATTACATACCTCAGACGACTTTTGAACAAGTTTGAGCTTGTTTGCTAATCGGTTTGCTCTTCGTTGAAGTTTGTTGACATATCTTATCTTATGTTTTACCTGAAACATTTGGAGAGTTCATGACCCTTGAGAGTACAATAAGAGCATGTCAATATGGAGGATGGTTCAGACGTCATAGCTGTGCAGGCTGCTAGACAAACAGTAGAACCTGAAAAATGAGAAATAGGATTTCCAGTAGACAGAGAGAAATCTATTTTATCCTCCAAAGTGGTTGAAGTCTCTCCCGGAAGAATATCGAGATTGATGTGCGTATTGCTACAATTATCAAAATCAACATTTTCACAGAAGAGTGCAACACTTGATTTTTCGTCCTCATTAGAATCATAGTGATCAGACACTTCATCAAGAGTTGCAACAAGACCTTTGTTTCCAGTGTATTTTCTACGATTCAGACACTCATTTTCAAAATTATCAAAACCTTCTTTACACTTGAAGCACTGTGGCATATCCTCGTCATCAATATCGTCAGTATCCCTGTTTTTAGGAGGAACATGATTATGAGGTTTAACTGATGACTTGGGTTTATCTCTAGTGAACCGTTTACTTATCTTCAAAAGAAGATCTTTAAACTCTCTTGTGATCAAAGAGACTAACTTGTCAAGATCTTCATCTGATGAATCAGTCTTAGAAGGATCATCTTCAGAGATGCCAACACTTTTACTTTTATCAAGTAATTTAGTGTTTTTTTGTTCTTTGAAAGCAATATCCTTTCCAGATTTGGATATATGCTCATGATCAAAGATCTTTAACTTCCCAACAAGAGTATTTCTGGAAAGAGCATCAAGGTTATTTCCTTCTACGATGGCATGTTTCTTATAATCGTATCTAGATGGCAATGATCTGAGAATTTTCATCACAGTGTCCTTTTCAGGAGTAGTCTTAACAACGCAAAAGATGCATTAATAATTTCAGACACTTTGTGATTGAACTCATCAAAAGAATCTTCATCTGCCATACGAAGGTTTTCCCAATAAGAATTTAGGTTTTGAAACCTGGCTTCTTTTTCTCAGGTATTCCCTTCAAATACAGTTTCTAAGATATCCCACGCATCTTTAGAACGAGTGCACGTATTCATATGGTGTTAAAGATCTGGGGTAATGGCATGGATGATTGCATTCAATCCATCAGAATTTTTCTTTGCAGCAAGAATCTCGAGAGCATCATAATCACCGATCGTTACATTGCCTTCTGTAACAACCGGAGGAATATAGCCATTAACAACATATACCCATGATTGAAAACCACGCGCTTAAGAAAGGAACGCATAGAAATTTTATACCATAACTAATTTGAGTCATCGAAGACTGGTGGTACGTTTATTGAGATATCACTTCCGTCCATCGAGTCAGATCGCCACAAACACAGACTTATGAGGTCTTAAATGTGTTTGCCTGCTCTGATACCAATTGAAAAAGCGGGGGTCTAACAACCACACCCAATATTTCGCTTAGCAATTTGTATGGACTAACTCCAATATACTTTCAAGAGAATCAACTAGACAGTCAGACTCAATCTTAAGAAAAGTATATCAAAGAGTTATATCTCTATTTCTCAATTCAATCCGCAATCAAACAATTAGGAATTTGCGAACCCGATTGAATATAAGAAATAACTTGGATGGTATCAAAAACCAATATCAAAGTGTCAATTGATAGACACATTTTTGTGTCTGATTTGTCTCGATTCTATATATTGTTAGTGCTCAATTGTTGTACTTATTATGGTTTTTATGTCTTTGTAGGTGTTTTCGGAGAAATAAGCTTTTGTGGAGAAAGTTGCTCGAAAAGTGGCATTTGAACCTCCAGGAGAAATTACTACAGGCACCCTGGAATTTTACTATGCACACCCCAGAAACTACTATTTCCACCCCAGTTGCTAAAGGGACTCTGCTGGTGGATAAGGGGCAACCATCTTCAACATTTCAAACCTGAAATTTGGCGGGAAAGAATGGCAGTGAAGAAACATATTTAGGGTTCGAGATTTGGATAGGAATTAAGAAGACTAAAGCACCGAATTTTGTTGAGCTGGCTTGTAAGAACCAAACAGGGAAGGTATGCTTGTCAGATTTTACTAAAATTGGTTAGAACGTCAGATTGGAGATAAACAGGGAAAGTAAGAAATATTCGATATTCTGCTTGATTTCCTGGAATTGGTTTACGTGAGTTTTAGTCGGAATTTTGGTCAGAATCGGACAAGGAATGACGTGTAGTGGCTTAACATGAAAGCTATGTCTTTCAGATTCGAAAAAATAAAGGATAGATTCTCGGGTTGATAAAACAGGGAAGAGACAAGTTTTATCGGGATGTTTTGGTTTATTCTTGGAGAATATGTGGGAAAGAATATGAGAGAATATTTCAGACAAGATTTCATTCTATCTTGAAGAGTTTTTATTAAACAGGGTGACGCGTGAGAAGATTTTGGGAGATATTTTTCGAGTCGAAGGAGGAAAGAAACTATATCAAATTCATTATGCAAGATTTGGTCTTGTGGGTATAAATACTTGTTGTTGAAATCACAAAAGGGATTACGTACACTTTGGGGGAGTTTTGGAGAGAATAGGGAACCAAAGGAGAGAAAAATCAGAGTTGCATGAAAGTTGGTTTCTGCTGCTGCACCAAGAACACGAAGAACAAAAGCCTATACAGAACAGTCGCAGAAATAGTCTTAACTTCCACCACAACAAAGATTTATCGTTTTCACTTTAAGCTGCAAAAGACTTCTAGCGACTGCAGTCTACCTTTAGCAGCTGCAGTTAGCGACTGTCTTCTTGTTTTTCACTCTTTTCACCTTGTAAACACCTTTTTGAGCAATAAAAAATTCTTTTGAGCGTGTTTCTACCATGATGAACTAAACTTAATCTCTGGGGCGGCAAAGGAAGCTATTTCGCTAATGAAAAAGTGGTAACTTTTATTTATATTAATTTGTACAATTTATTTTATGATTGTTTGCTTAGAATAAAAAATGGATTTAATGATTTTTATCAAGGAATTGTGATTTCTATTGATGGTATATGCTTAGCCTAGGGTTTTTGATATCTCATACTTTCGATTTACAATTGTTCTTCTAAAAATCTACTTTTGCAATAATAAGAATCAACTTGAATGTGTAGATTACATAAATACAACTATCAAAATCACTTTGGAAATTGGTGAAATAGTGGAATCTTAGCCCCAGTCTCTCCCACTCTTGAAAAAAATAATAATTTAATTTGCTGTTTTAGGATTAGAATTTAAATCTAGAATCGAACTTTCACAAGTCTTATAAGAACCTTTTTCTACAACTATAAAAATCACATCAATTTTTGGCGCCGCCGACGTGGACTTATCTTTAGGTTTAGGTTTTAGATTTTTTATTTTTGTTTTTAGTCTTTATTTAGTTTTATTTTATTTTATTATTTTCTAGATATTACTTTGGTATTTTTTTTTGGTGTGCAGGATTGACTCGAAGCGAAAGTTGGAAAGTTAGACTTGCTTGCCATAAAAGGAGAAAGCTGAAGATTTTATTTTTAAGAACTTTTATTTATTAGTTTCTTTATTTTTCTTTTGGACTTGTAATTTTCTTTTATTTTGCTGTTTGTATATTTTATTTATTATTATTAAAAAAAACACACACTTGCACACACCAATAGCATTTCGTCCGGCACCGATTTTAGGAAAACAAGTGGTTTAGTACGGTGAACCTTTTGGGTGTTATCATCCGAAACACCACAAACCTCAGCCTCGTATCTTTGGGTATATTTTTCTGTGGTAACCCAAGCTTACCTAAATTAGTGAACCCAGCATTTGCATGTGCACATATTTTTGCTGAACTTTTGTATGCCAGAACGTAAGAGAGATGCTCTAGGACGGTTTATGCGTGAAAAACCTAGAAGTGATATTTTAGGAAACAAGAGTCTTGATTACCTTAATCTAGAGAGTCATATTTCTAAACGTCCTGATTTTAGTGAGGAAAGGATCCCTGGTACTTCGATAGTTCCAGCAATGACAACTGTAAGAGATTACATGTACCCAACTAGGTCCACCCAACCATCGTGCATAAGATTACCAGCCTCTTCGGCTAATTATGAGTTGAAACCTAGTACTATTCAGATGATCCCTGTGTTCTTAGAGAAAGATGATGAGAACCCATACTTTCATGTAAGGGACTTTGAGGAAATTTGTGGAACAGTTAAAATTAAAGACCTAAGTGATGAAATTTTAAAACTTAGATTGTTTCCTCTTTCCTTAAGAGATAAAGCTAAATCTTGGCTAAATAATTTACCATATGAGTCTATAACAACATGGGATGAACTCACTTCTGTTTTCTTCCAGAATTTTTACCCAAAACATAAAACCTCGTCTATTAGGTAGAAAATTAGTGCCGGTATGCAACAAGAAGGAGAGTCTCTTTATAGGTTTTTAGAAAGATTCAATGATCTCTTGGCGCATTGTCCCCATCATGGGTTTGAAAAAAATGAAATTAGTGCAAATTCTTTTTGACGGGTTAGACTACACGACCAAATCCTTGGTTGAGTCATTATGTGCTAGAGGGTTCTTAAATAAAACTGCTGATCAAGCATATTCCTTTTTAGAAGAAGTAGCTGACAAATCCCAACAGTGGGAATCATGTGTAGAGCCCCCTAAAAGACTTTTGGTAAATAGAAATAGCACCAATATGGTAGACTCAAGCTTTGAGTCAGATGCTAAGTTTGTTGCCTTATCTAGACGGTTAGAAGCTTTAGAATTAAGTCAGTCTAAACATAAGTCTTTTGTTGAAACTGATGATAGGTTAGAACCTCTCAAGTCTCTAGTTGTGGAATAGAACCCAATAACACATTTTTGGAAGGACAGATTAGTGAAGAGCAAGCCCATGCTCTTTATAACAACTCCAGATTTGAAAACCGTCAAAAATTTAACCCATATTCAGAGACCTATAACCCCGGTTGGAAAAAACATCCGAATTTTTCATGGTCTCAGAGTCAGAATCAAGGTACGATTAGTAATTCTCGGTCTCCCCCAGGTTTTGGTTATACTAAGAATCTTTTGGGTTCAACCCAATCTAAAAACCCTTCTGAGAATAAAATATCTAGCTTAGAGGAAACTCTTATTATGTTATCAAAGAACCATGAAATGTTATCAAACAATCACTATAGCTTTCAACAAGAAACCAGGCAGAGTTTACAAAATAATTCCCAAACTCTTTCTAAGTTAGAACATCAAGTAGGTCAAATAGCTAAGATTCTAAGTGAAAGAGATAATATAAGGTTCCCTAGTCAGCCTAATCCAAATCCCAAATGAATGAATACAATTAGAACCCTTAGGAGTGGTAGAGTAGTAGACAATCAGGTAACCATGCCCGATAGTGATCATACTGTAGTTCACCCCTCAGGATCACCAGTAGCTGAGGAGACTGATAAAGTTCCTGATGATGCCAATTCGGTTCCTGAGAGGTCTGATTCTGTGCCTAGAGCCCCATTTCCCCAACTACTAGTACCAACCAAAAAGGAATCCCATTTTAATGAAATATTAGAGGTTTTTAAGCAAGTTACCATAAACCTTCCTTTATTAGATACAATTAGGCAACTTCCTGCTTACGTTAAGTTCCTTAAGGATATGTGTACGAGAAAGAGAAAGCTGGATGTCCCTAAGAAAGCCTTTTTAGCTACTCATGTAAGTTCGATCATCCAAAACACCACAACTCCTAAATACAAATACCCAGGTTCCCCTACCATTTCTTGCACAATAGGTAACTAACGGGTAGAAAAAGCTTTACTTGACTTAGGAGCTAGTGTGAACTTACTTCCGTACCATGTGTACCTCGATCTAGGGCTTGGTGAAATGAAACCTACCAAGATAAAATTCCAGTTAGCTGATAGGTCTGTAAAAATTCCTCAAGGAGTTATAGAAGATGTTCTAATTGAGGTCGACAAGTTTATATATCCAGTGGATTTTGTTATCCTAGATACTCAACCTGTCCCAGACCCAGAAAAACAGATACCTGTGATTTTAGGTCGCCCATTCTTAGCTACATCCTATGCGATCATTAACTGTCGAAATGGTATCATGAACTTGTATTTTGGTAATATGACTATTGAGCTTAATATTTTCAATATTTGCAAGCAACCCTCTGAGTTAGATGACTCGTCCTTTGAAGAGGTAAACATGATAGGAACCTTGGTTCAGGAGTCATTACCAAACACTTTGCTAGAAGATCCATTAGATAAATGCCTAGCCCATTTTAGGTTTGACTTTGATGACGATAGTGTGATTAATGAGGTGAATGCTTTGCTAGATTCCGCCCCTTTGATAGACACTAGTAATGGATGGGGACCTAAGTTCGAACCACTACTAGTTTCTAAATCTACCTTAATTCCTTCTTTATAAGAGCCCCCTAAGTTGGACCTTAAACCATTATCAGATACCCTGAAATATATGTTTTTAGGCCCATCTGAGACTTTACCTGTGATTGTTGCTTTCGACTTGGATAGTGATCAGGAAAGCAGGCTAGTTACCGTACTTCAATACAACAAGGAAGCTTTAGGGTGGACCATAGCAAATATTAAGGGTATAAGTCTTATTGTTTGTATGCATCAGATTCATTTAGAAGATGACGCTAAACCCTCTAAGGAGATGCAACGTCGACTGAACCCTAATATGAAAGAAGTAATTCGAACTGAAGTGCTTAAGTTGTTAGATGCGAGTATTATCTACCCCATTTCAGATAGTAAGTGGGTCAGTGATGTAGTTTTGAAGTTGTAGTAAAAATGGTAATAAGATTCGTTCAACTCGGACTTGTGAAGAATAATTTTTAGACTTAATTAAGAAAACTAGAAAAATCAAAATAATGTTTTGGTCGAGATTATAAAAAGCACTGAGACTCAGGATTCCACCAAATTCCATTCATGTGATTCAAATAATAATTCCAATCAATTATAGCTCAAATATTAAAAATATGGACTCTTATTCTTTGCCAAAAGTAGATTTTTGAAAAGCAGTGACTGTAAATCAAAAGCATGATGTATCAAAAATACATTGACCAAGCATACATCATCAAACAATATCACACCCATTCAATAAAAATCATAAATCAATTAAAAATCAATGCAAATAGTCATAAAAGAATTATTAGAATTACCACATGCGTGAAATAGGGCTTCCTCCGTCATCCCAGTGTTGGGGTTTAGCTCCTCATGGTGAAAACATGCTCAAAAGATAGAAACATGGCTCAAAAGGTGTTTTTATTGAAGGAAAATAATAACACAGCGAATCTGCAACGCTTTTCTGGCGTTACAGAAATCACCGTTACAATGAAGTGTTGTTTATAAACGATAACTGTTTTCTGTTGTTGAAGAACGATACTTCTTTGCGACTGTTACGTGTGGGTCAATGTTCTTCGTGTTCTTCAGCAGCAGCAGAACCCGGTTTCCTGCACCTTTGATTTCTCGGCTCTGTGGTGTTCTAAACTTCCCCTAACTTTCGACACCCCTTCTATATGACCCAACCAATCTATTTATATCAAAAAGAGCGATTAAATCTCTCCAAAATCTTCCAAAATCTCTTCCTTTCTCTTCACGGCAAAGTTGCGGCAATTTCTTGTTTTAGAATTTCCACGCGTTTCTGAGCTTTCCTTTTGATTCTAAACTCTTCCTTAGATATATACCAATCTTTTGGAAGGTTTATAGCACTTTAATCTCTCTAAAATTTCCTAAAATCGGTCACACACGTGACTTTCCATATTTTGTTGTTGAGATAAAAATCCGTCGATTGAGCCCAGTTTAATCGATTTCAACACCCATGTTAGATTCCTAGACCCATAAGGAGTCTACCCTATGAAAATCAGAGGTTTAGTCGACCTCAAACTCCTCCAAATCACGATCACCAAAACTGCCAGGAATGTGTTTACATTTTCCCGCCCAAATTCATAATTTGAACGTGAAGGGGAAAGGTTACCCCTTATCCGTTGATGGAGTCCGCATAACACTCGTCCCTTGGGATGCATTTATCAACTTTTCGAGCCAATTTCGCCGTAAAAGCTTATTTCTCCAAAAACACCTACAAAGAGATAAAATACCAAAATAAGTACAAAAATGGGTACTAACAATATACACAATAGAGATGAAAATAGACACAAAAATGCGTCTATCAGTCAGCCCCGTTCAGGTTGTTCCCAAGAAATCAGGTATCACTGTGGTTTAGAATGATAACAATGAATTAATCCCAACCCGAGTGACCACAGGATGGCGTATCTGTATTGACTATAGGAAATTGAACAAGGTCACAAGGAAGGATCACTTTCCTCTTCCTTTTATCGACCAAATGCTAGAGAGATTAGCTGGACATAGTCATTATTGCTTCTTAGATGGCTACTCGGGCTATAATCAGATCGTTATTGCCCCAGAAGACCAAGAGAAAACTACTTTTACCTGTCCCTTTGGTACCTTTGCATATAGACACATGCCTTTCTGACATGGTAGAACGGTTCTTAGAGGTCTTTATGGATGATTTTTCAGTGTTTGGTTTATCTTTTGATGAGTGCTTGCATCATTTGACATTAGTGTTGACTAGATGTAAGGAAAAGAATTTAGTGCTTAATTGGGAAAAATGTCATTTCATGGTTAAGGCATATCGTATCTTCAAAGGGTATAGAGGTAGACAAAGCCAAAGTTGACCTTATTAAGACTTTACAGGTCCCAAAAACCGTAAGGACTTTAGCTTGATTTCTAGACCTATTTGCAATTTACTTGCGAAAGATGTTAAGTTTGTCTTTGATGATGCTTGTTTATAGGCTTTTGAGAAGCTTAAGACTTTACTCACTACCGCCCCCATAGTCCAGGCACCTAACTGGAACCTACCCTTTGAGATTATGTGCGATGCTTCAGATTATGCTATAGGTGTTGTGTTAGGACAGCGAGAAAACAAATTATTTCATATGATTTACTATGCTAGCAAAACTCTAAATGATGCCCAAATGAACTATACAACTACCGAAAAGGAACTGTTAGCCATCATTTTTGCCTTGGATAAGTTTAGATCCTACTTATTAGGTTCTAAGTTCATAATTTTTACTGATCATGCTGCTTTGAAATATCTTTTGTCTAAAAAGGATTCCAAACCTAGATTGATTAGATGGATCCTGTTGTTACAAGAATTCAAGTTAGATATTAGAGGCAAAAAGGGTGCAGAAAATGTAGTAGCAGATCACTTGTCTAGGCTTGTTGTGGATTCCCCTGACGATTTAACTCCTGTTAGGGATAGCTTTGTTTCCCAATCACCTTGGTATGCAAATATTGTGAATTATCTTGTTACTGGTCGAATGCCTCAACATTGGGGTAAGCAAGATCGTTCTAGATTTTTAGCAGAGGTTAAGCATTTCTTTTGGGACGATCCATATCTGTTTAAGTATTGTCCAGACCAGATTATTAGGAGATGTATACCTGAGAGTGACCAGTCTAGTATTATCTCCTTTTGTCATGAATATGCATGTGGGGGTCATTTTAGTACTAAGAAGACTGCTGCTAAGATATTGCAGTGTGGATTTTACTGGCCTTCGTTGTTTAAGGACTCCCATAGTCATTGTGTTTCTTGTGAGCGTTGCCAGAAGTTAAGGACTTTCCCGTAGAAATATGATGCCTTTGAACCCTATTTTATTGATTGAGGTCTTTGATGTGTGGGGTATTGATTTTATGGGTCCATTTCCTAATTCTTTTGGTTATCTTTACATACTTGTCGCTGTAGACTATGTGTCTAAGTGGGTTGAGGCGGTTTCGTGTAAAAAAATGACCACAAGGTCGTACTCCAGTTTTAAAAAATTAATATACTTACACGTTTTGGTACACCGCGAGCTATAATTAGTGATGGAGGGACACACTTTCGTAATAGACCATTTGCACTTTTAATGAAACAATATGGTATTACTCACAAAGTAGCTACTCCATATCACCCACAGACTAGTGGTCAGGTAGAGGTTTCCAATAGGGAGATAAAACGTATATTAGAGAAAACCGTTAATCCTAATAGGAAAGACTGGTCGTCAAGGCTTACTGATGCCTTATGGGCTTACCGTACTGCGTTTAAAAACCCCATTGGAATGTCACCTTATCGTCTAGTATTCGGAAAGGCATGTCACTTACCTGTTGAGTTAGAGCATAGAGCATATTGGGCTGTTAAGCAACTAAACTTTTCACTTGACAAAGCAAGAGCTCACAGAAAACTCCAGCTCAATGAGTTGGACGAGATTCGTAGAAATGCATACGATAGTTCTAAGGAGTATAAGAACAAAATGAAACTTGTGCATGATAAGTATATTTTAAGAAAGTCATTTTATCCAGGTCAAAAAGTTCTTCTGTATGATACTCGTTTGCATCTATTCCCTGGGAAGTTGCGCTCTCGGTGGACCGGTCCTTTTGTGGTCCGCACTGTTTTTCCTCATGGAGTTGTTGAAATTGAAACACTAGATGGTAGTAGTTCTTCTTCTAAGGTTAATGGTCAGAGATTGAAGCCCTTTTTAGAACCTTTGCCTACAGGTGATATTGAGGTGGTCCCTCTGGAGGAACCTATTTACCTTGATTGACCATCGAGGTATTTGGTATTTGTATGTTGTATATTATTTTTGCTATTTGTTTTTAGGTTTTTATTTTTATTTTTCTCCTTATTCTCCGAGGAAGGATTGTTACGCTTCACCCAGGTACTATCTTTCTGACTTCTCTCTTAACTGAATCCTCTTGTTACTCATACTTTTGGTATTGTTCTTTAATTAGAAACAATGAGGACAATATTAGATTTAAGTTTGGGGGTGGGGAAGAAACTTTTTGTTAGTTGCAATAAATAAACTCCAGAGCCTAGAAATTTATGCCTATTAAGGATGGCACTAACCAATCTAAGTGGATGGAAGCATCTTGATTGTAGGAGTTGAGGAACCAATCTGAGTGGATGGAAACATCTACATAAAGTCTATTCATAAAAGCACGGAGCTCAGGTGTTAGAAATAACATGGTAGTTTCGCCATATCTCGCTGAGTCCTTTTCACCTTCTGTTTTTATTTTATTTCTTTTTAGATATGTTTTTCTAAGTGAATTGGTGGGGCACACGCATCGAGTTGTTACCACCGCTGGGATGAGATAGAGTGATTGAGTTATAGAAAAAAAAAAAAAAACAGACCAATCAGACCAAACGGAATAATTCTCAAAAAATAAAAAATAAATGAATAAAAATTAACACTTGGATAGCAATATTTGTGTGTTCTCCCTGTCTCCGTCGCCTTAACAAGCGTGGAATGCAGGATCCACGGGAATTACCATGTAATCTGCTGACAAGAAGCATGCGCTTGGATCCGCAAAATCTAATCATGTTGTTAAAAAAAAAAAAAAAGTGAATGTTCAATAAGTCGACCACTGGTTCCCTTGTATATGCCAGTTGAGTTGATCTAGAATTAGGATTGTCGACCACTGGTTCCCTTGTATATGCCAGTTGTGTTGATATTAGTCAGGCCAGTATCTCAATCCATTAGGATAGGTTCATCCTGGCAACGGCCTTCAGAAAGATATGGGAAACACCGTTCACCTTAGTCAACATCAAAACCATCTACGTTTTTATCTATTTCCATCTTCTTAATCTATCCATGTGATTTGTTGACTCAGGATATTGATGTCCATAATGCGACTATCTGAGTAGAGCTCTGTCACGTATATATGAATTTTAGTATGCTTGAGTGCAAACTCGGGTACAACAATTGGAATTTCGTATCAGGGTACTTCCTCATGTAGCCAATGACAGTATGCCAACCAAGGAGATTCTTTAGTGCTATTCCAAGGTTCTGCGTAGATAGCTAGGGTCTGGAGTAAAGGTTTTGTGGGTATATCTCTGGTAAACCCTCCCGAGACTATAACTCGGCCACTAGGGCCACCTAGGGGTTTAAAGGCTTGTTGCACATGCTAAGTGCAACCGTGATGCCTGCGACAGTGAGTTAGGATTTTATTTGTAAATTAGATTCACTCGAGGACGAGCAAATAATAAGTTTGGGGGTATTTGATAGACACATTTTGGTGTCTGATTTGTCTCGATTCTATATATTGTTAGTGCTCAATTGTTGTACTTATTATGGTTTTTATGTCTTTGTAGGTGTTTTCGGAGAAATAAGCTTTTGTGAAGAAAGTTGCTCGAAAAGTGGCATTTAAACCTCCGGGAGAAATTACTACAGGAACCTAAAATTTTTACTACGCACACCCCAAAAACTACTATTTCCACCCTAGTTGCTAAAGGGACTCTGTTAGCGGATAAGGGGAAACCATCTTAAACATTTCAAACCTGAAATTTGGCGGGAAAGAATGGCAGTGAAGAAACATATTTAGGGTTCGAGATTTGGATAGGAATTAAGAAGACTAAAGCACTGAATTTTGTTGAGCTGGCTTGTAAGAACCAAACAGGGAAGGTATGCTCGTCAGATTTTACTAAAATTGATTAGAACGTCGGATTGGAGATAAACAGGGAAAGTAAGAAATATTCGATATTCTGCTTGATTTCCTGGAATTGGTTTACGTGAGTTTTAGTCGGAATTTTGGTCAGAATCGGACAGGGAATGACGTGTAGTGGCTTAACATGAAAGCTATGTCTTTCAGATTCGAAAAAATAAAGGATAGATTCTCGGGTTGATAAAACAGGGAAGAGACGAGTTTTATCGGGATGTTTTGGTTTATTCTTGGAGAATATGTGGGAAAGAATATGAGAGAGTATTTCAGACAAGATTTCATTCTATCTTGGAGAGTTTTTATTAAAAAGGGTGACGCGTGAGAAGATTTTGGGAGATATTTTTTGAGTCGAAGGAGGAAAGAAAATATATCAAATTCATTATGCAAGATTTGGTCCTGTGGGTATAAATACTTGTTGTTGAACTCACAAAAGGGATTACGTACACTTTTGGAGAGTTTTGGAGAGAATAGGGAACTACAGAAGCGAAAAATCAGAGTTGCAGGAAAGTTGGTTTCTGCTGCTGCACAAAGAACACGGAGAACAAAATCCTATATAGAACAGTCGCAGAAACAGTCTTAACTTCAACCACAACAAAGATTTATCGTTTTCACTTTAAGCTGTAAAAGACTTCTAGCGACTGCAGACTACCTTTAGCAACTGCAGTTAGCGATTGTCTTCTTGTTTTTTACTCTTTTCACCTTGTAAACACCTTTTTGAGCAATGAAAAATTCTTTTGAGCGTGTTTCTACCATGATGAACTAAACTTAATCTCTGGGGCGGCGGAGGAAGCTATTTCGCCAATGAAAAAGTGGTAACTTTTATTTTATTAATTTGTGCAATTTATTTTATGATTGTTTGCTTAGAATAAAAAATGGATTTAATGATTTTTATCAAGCAATTGTGATTTCTATTGATGGTATATGCTTAGCCTAGGGTTTTTGATATCTCATACTTTCGATTTACAATTGTTCTTCTAAAAATCTACTTTTGCAATAATAAGAATCAACTTGAATGTGTAGATTGAATAAATACAACTATCAAAATCACTTTGGAAATTGGTGAAATAGTGGAATCTTAGCCCCAGTCTCTCCCACTCTTGAAAACAATTTTAATTTAATTTGTTGTTTTAGGATTAGAATTTAAATCTAGAATCGAACTTTCACAAGTCTTAAACGAACCTTTTTCTACAACTATAAAAATCACATCATCAATCAATTTAATAAACAACCAAAGGTTGGATTAATAATTGATTGAACTTAGGCACAACCTGTGATATTTCGATTATATAAACAAATATAATACGGAAAAGAAATAACACAGACACCCGAAGTTTTGTTATCGAGGAAACAACAAATATAGAAAAACCCCGGGACCTAGTCCAGATTTGAACACCACACTGTATTAAGCCCCTACAGACACTAGCCTACTCAAAGTTAACTTCGGACTGGAATGTAGTTGAGCCCTAACCAATCTCACACTGATCAAGGTACAGTCGCGTTCCTTACGCCTCTAGAACCACGCCGGATTCTGCGCACTTAATTCCCTTAGCTGATCTCACCCACAACTAAGAGTTGCTACGACCCAAAGTCGAAGACTTGATAAACTAATCTGTCTCACACAGAAAAGTCTATTGTATAGATAAATCTGTCTCCCACATATATACCTATGAGTTTTGTTCCGTATTTTGATAAATCAAGGTGAACAGGAACCAATTGATATACCAGACTTATATTCCCGAAGAACATCCTAGAAATATCAATAATCTTAATCGTATGGTAACGAAACAAGATATTGTGGAATCACAAACAATGAGACGAAGATGTTTGTAACTACTTTTTATCTTGCCTATCAGGGAATAAATCTTGAGCAAATCTTAGAGAAGATAGTACTCAATCAAGATAAAAAACAGCAAGATCATAACACGCAACTACAAAGAAAATAGTTGGGTCCGGCTTCACAATCCCAATGAAGTCTTCAAGTCATTAACTTGTAGGGTTTTCGAAAAACCTAAGGTTAAAGGAGCATCGACTCTAGTCGCAACTAGTATCACACATGAGTTGTGGGGATTAGGTTTCCCAGTTGCTAGAGTTCTCCCTTATATAGTCTTCAAATCAGGGTTTGCAATCAATGTTACCTTGGTAATAATGCATTCAATATTCACCGTTAGATAGAAACCTGATTAGACTCAAGCTAATATCTTTCAACCGTTAGATCGAACTTAGCTTGTTACACACAAATGAAAAGTGACTTCATTTAGATATGAGTAATCATACCTAAACGTGTGCACCTTTGTTGGATCAATAATAGTTAACCGAAGTTAGCCATATGAACACTTTCGTATCAACCATATTCATCTTAACCATAACTAGTTCAAATGACTCAAATGAAACTAGTTCTAGAGTTGTTCAACTGTTTATATTCTCTTAGAAGTATACAAGACACAATTGAAGCAAAATCGATTTTGATTCACCCGAATCAATTCATGAACATTATAGCCACGGTTTGCAAAAGATTGCATTCCTTATTATATAAATAAATGTATTAGTTCATGAACAAACCGATTTTAGAACATAACCTACTCAAGTATGCAAACGGGTACGCATACTTAAGTGGCCGGACTTAGTTTGGGTTCGCCAGTATGCGAACGGGTACGCATACCTTCCAAACTCAACATAAATTCCCGGACCTGAATCTCACGCCAGTATGCGAACGGGTACGCATACCTTCCAAACTCAGCAGAAATTCCTGGACTTCAATCTCACGCCCGTACACGTATCGGTATGCGTACAAGGTTCCCGGACTTTCACTAAACCAACCAGTACGCATACGGGTATGCATACTATGGTTCCCGGAATTGGACCACATATATGCAAGTACGCATACTATGCTTTATCCAATCATGGTTAAGTGTTCTAAACTCCATTTCAATTATTGAAACATTCTCGGAAGAAGACAATAGATGTATCACACAAATTATTAGCTTCAAAGCAATTTTCAAGTGATCGAATGATCAATACGAAACATTCCGAGTCTACATCAAATGACCGTCGCACACAAATCATGTAAGATGTTACAAGGCGATTTTCACAAATCATCTTTTGACTTTTGTCAAGAATATAAGATGAACTTGGTTGAAGCGAAAGCTTACCAACACATATTTCGAGAAATATGTAAGCGAGTTAAACTCAGCTCGAAATATAAAATGTGTATAATTGAAGTCTATATAGCTATACGACCTTTGTCTCAAATAGGAGATAGAGTAGATAGACTTTTGAGAGATAGATGAGTTCAAGTCTCCACATACCTTTTGTTGATGAAGTTCCACAAGCTCCCTTAGTAGTTCTTCGTCTTCAATCGATGAACGCCATGAAGTATAATGCTCAACTACACTTACTATCCTAATCCGAGACTTAGCTATAAGTAGACTAGAAATCAAGACATATAGTTTTGACAACTAAATTTGACAAACAAGATTGAGATAGCAACGCTTGCGAGTTCGACCGAGTAGTGCTCTAACAAATAGACTTAACCTTTGACATATAATCCAAAGGTTCATTTTATTTTCCATCAATATTTGCATAATAACGCAATAGACTTAACTTTTGAACATATATAAAATAATCACAGTTCACGGACTAAACCACATATCTCATACAAAATTATTTTTTGCAATACATAAAACCAATAAAGATTAGTACTGCAAAATCATCTTCCAAATAACTTAGAATTTAAGTAAATAAATTTAAAAACATTGCAAGATGAAAAACGTTGACAATAGCTATGTGTAATCACAATAATTGTTATTCCAAACCCTAGTTATCCTTCTTAAAACACAAGAATAAATTCTCATAAGAAGTTTCCTAGACAAAATAAATTAAAGGCATACAAAAATCAGAGTACACTTCCGTACCCTCCACGGGTTTTGAGACCTTTGAGCTTGTGATTGACAGCATGTACAGCATCTTCAGAGAAGATATCCTCATTGGGAAGATTCTTAACATGTGTCTTCATGAGAACAGGGACAGAGTTAACCTTTTTCAACTCAGTTCGTAACACATCGAGACCCTTCATAGTATCAACGAGTTGCAGTTTTGCTTCCTCAAATTATATAAGAAAATCATAAACCACTTCAGCAGAAACCATTTCATCATGCTCTACATCTTGATGAGTGTATGCATAAAAACATGAGACATCAGAATAATCATCAGGATTTTGATCTTTGACATCGTCAGCATCCACTAGGGTTCTTTTATTTTTCCCTTTGGAACCGTAACCCATACCTTTATCAAGAAACCCTTTCTTAAAGTCACAAGTGCGAGAAGGAGATGACATTCTTGATATGAGAAAAATAACCTAGAGTAAGGTAACTCAACATCATAGGATAGGTATATAAACGGTTTCTCAGGGAATAAATTTAGGGTTTCTAAAAATTGGTTCGTGATAAGTAACAAGGGTACCCGTACGAAAACCAAAACAACCCAAAAAAAAAACTTTAGAAATACTGTAGAAGTCCATTTGTATTTGAACTGAAATATACAATAATTTTTGCTAGGTGAAATTTTTATTTTTCACAAACTTTAGCTCAAAAATCTATGTTCTCGAAAGAGAAAAAATTAGAAAACTAGATTAACACAAAAGTTATTCTAAATTTTCCAAAAGATAAAAACAACAAACTTTTGAGAGAACAAAAAAAGCTACTTATACAAAGATGTTTGTTGACAAAAATCCGTCGAGGTAACACAGAACATCTTTACCAAACAAGTATACCTGTTTATTAACATGTCTCACTTAACATAATTTTGTGAGTGAGATTTCCAGCCTTGTGATTAATTAACAGAAGTATGAGCTTTAAGCTCATCAGATGAAAAATATTCATGGTTAATCCTCTTTTTCCTTCTAATTTTTGGATGAAATCCTTTTTGATGTGAAAAAGCATCATAAAATTTACTATCATCAAAGTATGAGACAGAGTTTGAATCCTTACCAGAAAAAGATTGTTCGGAGGATTTTGACAGCATGTTTATAAGATCCTTGTATCCTTCAATTATCATGTTAAGGTTGTCCTTCATATCTCCATTGTTGTTTTCACCTACTGGTACCTTTCTCACATCATGAACATCAATCTTCACCTTAGGTTGAGAAGAACTTTTTTGAAATCTCCTTGATCGATTTGTATTAACGCTACTATTAGTTCGAACGTTAGATGAGCAGATTGAACTGACTTTCCTGGAAGGATACACAGGGTGAGTACTAAAGCCAATTGGTTTACACATCCGAATACCAGTTGCACCTTTGAGAATTAAATCTAAGGTGTGTTGAAGACGACCAAAATAGTTGTCATTCATCCTCAATTTGCATATCCGTTGAACATGTCCTTTTGAATTACATAAGAGACATACCTTCTGATCACCGGAGTGATTAAAGTGAGTAGGATTAACAAAATCGTTAGAAGATTTCTTCCTTCCGTGAGATGTGGTGATTCCTTGATTAGTGGAGTTAACAAGCACATCTTTAGCAGCGGAAAGGGTTTGTAAGTTGGCTTCTGGAACAGGTTTCATCAGAGAAACATGATTACATGTAGTCACGGTTTCTAACATATCATTTGTGTTAGAAGAAATTGGCATAATGGACTTCTCAGAACAACCTTTGCCTTGAATAGATAGTTTACTCACTAGGTGTTCGATTTCCAAAGCATCCTCCTTGAGTTTAGCCTCGATTAAAGTTCAAGATGAACAAACTTTGGCGTTTTCATCATGAAGAATCTTTAATTGGGAATCACGATCCTTTACCATACCAATAAACATATTGACTTTGTGTTTCATCCTATTAATTTCAGCTGCCTGGATTCTAAAACGTTTTAGAATGCCTGCACTTTCTTGGGATGCTTAACTTTCTACTTCAGAGTCAGACTCGTCAGTAAGATAATTAGGGTAACACATATCAATATTTGTCTGTTTCTTAGGAACATTATGTTCATCTACATGCGAGATCGACAAGTCTTTGTCTTTAACAGATTTATAAGAAACATAACTTTTATTTATGGTGATGCATTTAACAGAGATATCACTACTGTCCATGGAGTCATATTGCTACAAACACAGACTTATGAGGTCTTGGCGTGTTTCCCTAGTCTGATACCAATTGAAAAAGCTGGGGGTCTGATAACTACACCCAATATTTCGTTCGGCAATCTGTATGAACAACTCCAATACAATTCCATGAGAATCAACTAGAAAGTCAGACTCAATCACGGAAAAGTATCCAAGAGATATATCTCAATTTCTCAAATCAATCTGCAATCGAACAGATAGAGATCTGTGAGCCGGACCGATATGAGAAATAACTTGGATGGTACTAAAGACCAATATCCAAGTGTCAATCAATTCCTATCCAACAATCAAGGTCGGATTTACCAATTGATTGAACTACGCACAACCTGTGATATTTCAATTATATAAACAAATATAATGCAGAAAAGAAATAACACAGACACCAGAAATTTTGTTAACGAGAAAACTGCAAATGCATAAAAACCCCGGGACCTAGTCCAGATTGAACACCACACTATATTAAGCCGATACAGACACTAGCCTACTACAAGATTAACTTCGGACTGGAATGTAGTTGAGCCCTAACCAATCACACACTGATCAAGGTACAGTCACGTTCCTTACGCCTCTGAATCCCAGCATGACTCTACGCACTTGATTCCCTTAGCTGATCTCACCCACAACCAAGAGTTGCTACGACCCAAAGTCGAAGACTTATAAACCAATCTATCTCCAACATAAAAGTCTATTTAGATAGATAAATCTGTCTCCCACAGAAATACCTATGAAGTTTTGTTCCATCTTATGATAAATTAAGGTGCACAGGAACCAATTGATAACCCGGACTTATATTCCCGAAGAACAACCTAGTATAATTAATCACCTCACAATAATCTTAATCGATTAACGAAACAAGATATTGTGGAATCACAAACGAATAGACGAATATGTTTGTGACTACTTTTTTATCTTGCCTATCAGAGATATAAATCTCAAGCCAATCTTACGATTGCACTCAATCACGATAAAAAACAGCAAGATCAGATCACGCAACTACAGATAAAATAGTTGGGTCTGGCTTCACAATCCCAATGAAGTCTTTAAGTCGTTAACCTACATGGTTTCGTGTAAAACCTAAGGTTAAAGGAGAATCGACTCTAGCTTATGCAACTAGTATCACACAGGAGGTGTGGGGATTAGGTTTCCCAGTTGCTAGAGTTCTCCTTTATATAGATTTCAAATCAGGGTTTGCAATCAATGTTACCTTGGTAACAAAGCATTCAATATTCACTGTTAGATGAAAACCTGATTAGATTCAAGCTAATATCTTTCAACCATTAGATCAAACTTAGCTTGTTATACATAAATGTGTATCTTCATTTAGGTTTAAGTAAAAATACTTAAATGTGTACACTTAGTCGGTTCAACAATAGTTAACCAATGGCTAGCCATATGAGCACTTTCTTATCAACCTTATTCATCTTTACCATAACTAGTTCAAATGACTCAAATGAAATTAGTTAGAGAGTTGTTCAATTGCTTAGATCTCATAGAAGTATACAATACAAAGATTGCATTCCTTATTATATAAATGTTTTAGTTCATGAACAAACCGATTTTAGAAAGTAACCTGCTTAAGTATGCAAACGGGTACGCATACTTAAGTAGCCGTATTGAGTTTGTTTTTAACTTCCAAACTCCATCAGAAATTCATGGATGTGAAACTTCCGCCAGTATGCGTACGGGTACGCATACTTACCCGGATTGCCAACAACCGCCAGTACGCGTACGGGTACGCATACTTTAGGTTCTCGGTTTTAGACTTTTACACAAATGTGAGAACACACTATGTTTATATCCAAACATGGTTACTTGTTCTAAATTTCATTTCAATCATTGAAACTTTCTTAGAGGATGTAAAAATAGTTGTTATCCACAAACTATTAGCATCAAAGTGATTTTCAAGTTATTGAAATAATCAACATGACTTTCGTCACAAGTAAGATGAACTTGGCTAAAGCGAAAGCTTACCAACACATATTTCGAGAAATAGATAAGCGAGATAAACTCAGCTTGAAATAGCAAATGTGTATAATTGAAGTCTATATAGCAATACGACTTTTGTCTCAAATAGGAGATAGAGTAGATAGACTTTTGAGTGATTGATAAGTTCAAGTCTCCACATAACTTTTGTTGATGAAGTTCCACAAGTTCCCTTGAGTAGTTCTTCGTCTTCATTTGATGAACGCCGTGGAGTCTAAAGCTCAACTACACTTACTATCCTAATCTGAGACTAAGCTATAAGTAGACTAGAAATCAAGACTTATAGTTTTGGAAACTAAACTTGATAAACAAGCTTGAGATAGCAACGCTTGTGAGTTCGACCGAGCAGTGCTCTACCAATATCCACCTTTGTCAATTTTAGTGACAAAACTATCAATACATATGGAATACAAAATAAATAAACTTTGTAGCTTCTCATCCAAATGCTTGATCTCCTTGGTTCTTCAACATTACTCGAAATCTTCGTTACTTCCAAGTACTCCAATGATTCTAAATGTGTTAAACTCAGCATCATCGTTGTTGAAGATCCGTAGCTATAACAATGAGAAAACAATAGCTCTCAATCATTGTTATACAGTGTCATAGTATTATTACACAGCATAAAGGTTCAATTGTATCACAACTTTGACAACAATACTATAGTGATATGTATCACTCCCCCTTAGTCAATACTTCATCTCACATGAAAACCACTCCCCCTTACATAATGATCCGAAAACCATATGTATTTGTAGTGTGAACTACACATTAATTCTCCCCCTTTTTGTCAATAAAATTGGCAAAGGTATGAAAACTAGTGGGATCCTAATGAAATTTCCATAGAGATACTTCATGACCAAAAGAAAAGCACATACCAACCTTTTTTTAGATGCAATCATATAGCCGAAACTAAATGAATTCATCAAGGAGTTTATAAAGATACAAGATAACCCCTATAATATTCCAAAGCCGCACTCCCCACAAGGATTTGGAAATTAAGCACAAGTTCAATTAAGAACTCTCCCCCATAAAATGTCATTCCCGAAATAACAAAAAGAGCGACCTTACTTTCACAAGAAAAGAAGGATTTCTTTGGACATTAAAAAATCACATGAATTTGCATCCAAAAATCTCAATTAAATTAACCACAAGAGAACCCATGATTAATTTAATCGGAAATGCTCACATAAGAGAACTTACGGAGCCGCACAGTATTTTCATAAAGATATGGATCAGGGAAGATCAATGTTGCGGAATAAACAAAGATTCATTCTATTTTTCATCATTATTTGCACAATGACATATAATAGACATAATCTTTGTAACAAAAGTTCATCCTATCTTCCATCAATATTTGCATAATGACATAATAGTCTTAACTTTTGTTTGTCAAAAGTTCATTCTATCCTTTATCAACATTTTCATACTGACATATAATAGAGTTAACTTTTGTGAAACTTTTATCTGTACTTCTTATGGATCTAACACAGAAAGCAAATTAATTGAAAGAAAACCCCATTCAAGGCTTAATCATAGAAGTTATTACAACCATTAAAGTAACAGTTTTTTAAGTAGATCAACATAAGAAGTTCAACAGATGCAAATACAGAGTTTAATCACTCAACTCATAATAATACCTGGCAATTTCATAAAACTTCTCAGCCAGATCGGGATGAGCTGCCTGAGCAAATTCCACATGTTCTCTCAAAACCTCATTTTATTGTTGAAGACGAGTGAGCTCAGAGTTGGGTGTTGCAGGGGTTCTTGCCTTATTTTTGACGATATTCATGGAAAAGACTTTTGGTCCTCAAAGATTTGTTCCACAGCCACAATGCCAAATTGACTGCAAATCCTTGAGATAAGACAAGGAAAACCAGGAGTCTTCTTTGAAATTTGCCTGACACTTATCATCTAAGTCCATAAAAATCAATGTTCCTCCCTTCCATAACAAAATAAACCAGTTCTGCAAGAGGTATGGTCCACAGTTGTCTGTCAAGTGTGCTGGGCATCATGTTAGCTACCAGAAGTTTTCCAGCAACATTGAGGAACAAATCAGCATCATGAACATCAATTTTCCCTTCGTTCCGAGGAGCATTCTTATAAAAGAGAAGATCTGATAGTGCCTCCGAAGAAGGTCTCAAGTGCTCAGGAGGAGGCAAGAGAAAATCACAAGAAAGTGGCAGACACAACAGTTCAGCAATAATTTGTCGGTTTACAATAAAGGTTGTTCCATCGACAATAGTTTTGAAGGAGCAGTTAACAGAATCGGGCTAATACATGTTTGCGTAAAATTGAGCAGTTAGCTCCATGTAGGCAGTTCCCATGGGACTATGAATAATACCCCATTCATGATTTTCAAAGAACCCAGACAGATCATCTACCTTAAGAACAGAGGGTTTGTAAATTCTTTCCATGATAAGTTTCTTAGTACTATATTCCAAATAGGAATCACGAGCCTTAGAGTTAACGAACCTAATTCTCAAGCTAGGGTCATAAAATACTTCTTCACGATTTTGATAACCTAAACTCTCACCACGATTAACTCTCCTCCTAGATGCCATTTCTAGTAAAATATGTGAACGAAAAGTATGAAGAACTTACTTGGTTCGTGAACTGATAACAATGGCAAAGTTCCGAAACTGCAAAGAAGAAGAAAATAAAAGCCAACCCATGGAGTAGTTTTTCGTTGTGATTCAAAAGATCCCAAGAACACTCAAAGCAATTGAGAAAAGACGTTAATGAGATTGAAGGAATACGAATAGTTGATTTTTCTCATTCATACACGAACTCAAGAAGAAGAAGAGGACGTGGTGAATGAAGAGAATACTTTCTCTTATAAATGACACGCGGTGGTGTGCGAACCGGATATGTTCGAACTGGAACAAGATCTATTCACACGAGTTTAGAGTTAATGAACTCACATGTGAAGTAAGGACTTGTTTGTTTTGTGCATTATTGATGAAGGTACAAGAAGGATTGGAGCAGAGCTCAACAAATCTGTGTCATGTAGTTCACAAGAGCACTTTGCACCCCATGGCACCAAGAGAGAGTTTCTTTCAAACTACTCTTACAACTTCCAGTATTGAGAGAAACCCAAGGAACTGTTTTTACAAGTTTTTCAAAGAACTTAAAAAGAGCACAAGATAAATTATGTTCCTGATTCCTTTGTATACAACTTATAACACACTGTCTCTGCGGATAATATTCAGTACTGCACAGATAAACTCTTTTGATAAAAAGAGGCATCCTGACTTTCTTACAAAGGGTGGAAATACTATTTTCTTGATAGAGTGTATCGGGAATTGACCAGTGAACAGATTCATGCATTGAGATGATACCGTCAGAAGACTGAGATTTAAACTCCTCTTGTAATGCGTTTAGTTCGCTACAACCAAGTGGATTACACAGAGGAGGAGCAATGCTCTCACTAATTAGTAAATCAATATTAACCTCGACATGAGTATTATTCATCATAACTTGATTTACTTGTCAAGAGATTCTTGTTCTTTCTGGAGGTATAACTCAACATTAAGAGATAAGCTTTCAAGTTTCTTTTCAAGCTCTGAAAACACTTAAAGGGATTTTAGACCTGCTAAAGGTTTAGAAAGAATTTCTTCTACAGATTTTATTAAATCATTCATGGAAGAGAATTCAGAAATCCATGGATCTGGTGGTGCATTTTGTTAGAGCACTGCTCGGTCAAACTCGCATGCGTTGTTATCTCAAGCATGTTTGGCAATGTTAGTGATCAAAACTATAAGTCTTGATTTCTAGTCTTCTTATAGATGTCTCGGACTAGGACATAGATTGTGTAGTTGAACCTTAGACTTCACGGCGTTCATCATTTGAAGACGAAGAACTACTAAGGAGAGCTTGTGGAACTTCATCAACAAAAGGTATGTGGAGACTGAAACTCATCTATCACTTGGAAAGTCTATTTCTACTCTATCTAATATATTGAGACATAAATCGTGTTACTATATAGTTTTATATTATACACATTTGAGATTTCGAGCTGAGTTTAACTAACTCGCTTACATATTTCTCGGAATATGTGTTGGCAAGCTTTCGCTTCGACCAAACTAATCTTATATTCTTGACGCAAGTCAAAAGATGATCATATGAAAATTGCCGAGTAACATCTTAAATGGTTTGTGTGATACAATCATTTGGTGTAGACTTGGAATGTTTCGTTATGATTATTTCAATATCTTGAAAATTGCTTTGATGCTAATAGTGTGTGAAAATGGCTATTGTCATCCTCTAAGAAAGTTTCAATGATTGAAATAAGAGTTTAAAACACTTAACCATTATTGGATATGACATGTTGTGTACTCTTGCACATATGTAACCCATGTCCGGGAACCATAGTATGCGTACCCGTACGCGTACCTGTTGGCTTGAGAAATCCGGGAACCGAAGTATGCGCACCCGTTTGCGTACTGACGTAAGGTTAATGTCCGAATATTTCTACTGGAATTGGAAGTTCGCGTACTGGCGAAACCCAATTTTTGTTCGGGTAATTCAAGTATGCATACCCATTTGCATACTTGAAGGTTAAAGTTCTAAAATCGGTTATGTACATGAACATAAACATTTATACGATAAGGAATGCAATCTTTGCAAATCGTGGCTATAATGTTCATGAATTGATTCGAGTGAATCAAACCGATTTTGCTTCAATTGTGTTCTTGTATACTTCTATGAGAATATAGCAATTGAACAAATCTTTAACTAGTTTCATTTGAGTCATTTGAACTAGTTATGGTTAAGATGAATTAGGTTGATATGAGAGTATTCATATAGCTAACCTCGGTTAACTACTGTTGAGCCAACATAGTGTACACGTTTAGGTACGGTTCCTTAAACCTAAATGAGGGTACATTTCATTTGTGTATAACAAGATAAGTTCGATCTAACGGTTGAAAGATATTAGCTTGGTTGAATCAGGTTTTTCATCTAACGGTGAATATTGAATGCTTTGTTACCAAGGTAACTTACATTGCAAACCCTGATTTGAAAACTATATAAAGGAGAACTCTAGCAACTGGGAAACCTAATCCCCACACTTTTTTGTGTTATTAGTTGCATAAGCTAGAGTCGATTATCCTTTAACCTTAGGTTTCTTTCAAGACCCTGTAGGTTAACGACTTAAAGACTTCATTGGGATTGTGAAGCCAGACCCAACTATTTTCTCTGTAGTTGCGTGATCTGATCTTGTTATTTCTATCGTGTTGAGTACAATTGTCAAATTGGCTCTAGATTAATTTCTTTGATAGGAAAGATAGAAAAGTAATCACAAACACCTTTGTCTCATCGTTTGTGATTCCACAATATCTTGTTTCGCTAGTAGATTATAATTATTTTGAGGTGATTGATAATACTAGGCTGTTCTTCGGGAACATAAGACCGGTTTATCAATTGGTTCTTGTTCACCTTGATTTATCAAAAGACGGAACAAAAACTCATAGGTATTTCTGTGGGAGACAGATTTATCTATTCCAATAGACTTTCTTGTGTGAGACAGATTTGTTTATCAAGTCTTCGAATTTGGGTCGTAGCAACTCTTGGTTGTGGGTGAGATCAGCTAAGGGAATCAAGTGCATAGTATCCTGCTGAGATCAGAGACGTAAGGAACGCCACTGTACCTTGAATCAGTGTTAGATTGATTAGGGTTTAACTACAGTCCAGTCCGAAGTTCATTGGTAGTAGGATAGTGTCTGTAGCGGCTTAATACAGTGTGGTGTTCAAAGCTGGACTAGGTCTCGGGGTTTTTCATCATTTGCGTTTTTCCTCGTCAACAAAATTCTGGTGTCTGTGTTATTTTTTTTTCGCATTATATTTTGTTATATAATTGAAATATCACAGGTTGTGCGTTGTATCGATCAATTAGGAAATCCAACCTTTGGTTGTTGATTGAAATTGATTGATCCTTTAACATTGGTATTTGGTACCGTTCAAGTTACTTCTCTTATATTCAATCTGGCTCGCAAATTTTTATTTGATGATTGCAGATTGAATTAAGAGTTAGAGATATAAACTCTTGTATATACTTTTCTTTAGATTGAGTCTGACTGTCTAGTTGATTCTCTAGAAAGTATATTGGAGTAAGTCCTCTCAGATTGCCAAACAAATTGTTGGGTGTGGTTGTTAGACCCCTGCATTTTTAATTGGTATCAGAGAAGGAAAACACGTTTAAGACCTTATAAGTCTGTGTTTGTAGCAATTTGACTCTATGGACAGAAGTGCTATCTCTATAAACGCACCTCCATATCCAGGGATTTCTGAATTCTCTTCCATGACTGATTTGATAAAATCAGTAGAAGAAATTCTATCTAAACCTCCACTAGGTTTAAAATCCGTTGAAGTGTTTTCAGGGCTATAAAAGAAACTAGAATGCTTATCTCTTGATGTTGAGTTATACCTCCAGAAAGAACAAGAATCTCTTGATAAGCTAAATCTAGTCACGATGAATAATATTCATGTTGAGGTTGACATTGATTTGCTAATCAGTGAGACCAATGCTCCTCCTTTGTGTAATCCAACTAGTTGTAGCAAACTAAACAGTTTACAAGAAGAGTTTAAGTCTAAGTCTTTCGACTGTACCACCTCTAAGCATGAATCAATTCATTGGTCAATTCCTGATACATCTTACCAAGATAATAGTATTGTCCATTCTTATGAAGAAATTAGGATGTCTCTTTTTATCAAAAGAGTTTCCCTATGCGATACTGAAAATTATCTGCAGAAACTGTTTCTTGTAAGGTGTAAAATAAGAAATTAGAAACACAAATTTTCTTGTGCTCTCTGGATGTTCTTTGAAAAACTTATAAAAACAGTTCCTTGGGTTTCTCTCGATACTGTAAGATGTAAGAGTAGCTGGAAAGAAACTCTTTCTTGGTGCCATGGTGAGAAATACATTATTCACCTCAACACAACTTGATTGTGTTGGAAGTGCATCCTCACCAAGAATTTCCCTGCTATGTATACGGTGAGGGATGCACAAGAATTGGTGCGCACAGATTATGTTCGGTAAGGCTGTAGAATTTGATTGGATTCTTCTAAAAAGGTATGTCCATAAACTTGAGCAAGATTTGTGTTTTTATTTGCTTAGAGTACTTATAATGTTCCATGTACCTTGATTATCGTTCATTTCTACCTAACTTGATCTGTGCTTAAGGTTCTTAAATATTTAGGTTTGAAAATAGTAGTTCGGAATGTTTGGACTTCATGGTACACATATCAGGTATGCATACCATCATTTAAAACCAAAATCCAGGGGTTTTAGTACGCATACCCGTTTGCATACTGCTCCAGGTCACGAAAATTCGTTTGCAAACCCGTATGCATACTGACCTGTAGACATCGATTTTTGGTAAACTTGTTTTCGCCGTAACTTCTTCGTCCGAACTCGGAATGACCTCATTATTTTTGCATTATCTTCCTCTTTGAATTCTCTTCAAATTGGAGATGAGAATTGTTGAATTTGGATGAGTTAAGATTGGTCTTTGTCTCGTCTCTTCTTTTTGAGTGTTTTGCTCCGTTTCGTCGCACTTGTTCCACTTCTCTTGGACTTGTCACTTAGATAATTGGAGTACTCCTCTTCTAAGCTCATTTGTAGCTTTTACAAGAATGATGTTGGTGAATCACAAAGAAGGAAGTTCAAGAATGGGTAGTAGTACACATTGATATGGAATACTTGAATGTTCACAATCATCTTATGTGAACCTTGGTGCATGGTCGTTAATGACTTTGTATGTTCTTCTTTGTTAAGAAAATATTTTTATACGCCTTTGGTAGCTATTCTTAGTATAAATCCGGGCAAAAAAGATTGATTCTACCTTCTAAGGACAAATCAACTGGTATGTGCATTACGAGTTTGTGTTTTGTCTAGGAAACTTCTTATGAGAATTTTATTCTTTTGTTTTTAAAAAGGATAACTAGGGTTTGGAATAGCCATTATTGTGAGTACACATAGCTATGTCCAACGTTTTCATCTTCAATGTTTTTAGATTTATTTATTTAAATTCTAAGTTATTTGGAAGATGATTTTTGCAGTATTAATCATTATGGTTTCATATATTGCAAACTGTTATGGGATATGTTGTTTACGTCCGTGAACCTTGACTGTCCCATACTTGTTCAAAAGTTATCTCTATTATGTCGGTATGAAAGTATATTGATAAAAAATAGAATGAACTTTTGAATACAAAATTTAAGCCTTTTATGTCATTATTTTGATAGAAGAAAGGATGAACTTTTGTATACAAAGATTAAGTCTATTATATGTCATTGTGCAAATAATGATGAAAAATATAATGAATCTTTGTTTATTCCGCAGTATTGGTCTTTCCCTGATCCACATCTTTGTGCATATACTGTGTTGCTTTGTAAGTTCTCTTATGTTGAGCATGGTCAATTGAATTAATCATTTTTGTGTCTAATTCAATTATGATTTTTGGATACAAATTCATGTTCTCATGTGATTTGATTATGTCCAAAGAAATCCTTCCTTTCTCGTAAAAGTAGGGTCGCTCTTGTTGTTCTTTCGGGAATGACATTTTTTGGGGGAGAGTTCTTTTTGAACTTGTGCTTAATTGCCAAATCTTTATGGGGAGTGCGGCTGTGGAATATTGTAGGGGTTATCTTGTATCTTTATAAACTCCTTGATGAATGTATTTAGCTTCGGCTATATGATTGCATCTAAAAAAGTTGGTATGTTATTCACTTTTGGTCATGAAGTATCTCTATGAAAATTTCATGAGGATCCCACTAGTTTTCATAACTTTGCCAATTTATATTGACAAAAAGGGGGAGAATTAATGTGTAGTTTCATACTACAAATACATATGGTTTACGGATCATTATGTAAGGGGGAGTGGTTTTCACGTTGACATGAAATATTGACTAAGGGGGAGTGATACATATCACCATAGTATTGTTGTCAAGTTGTGATATAATTGAACTTTGATGCTATGTAATGATACTATGACACTGTATAACAATGATTGAGAGCATTTGTTTTCTCATTGTTATCGCTACGGATCTTCAAAACCTATGATGCTGAGTTGAACACGTATAGAATCATGGAGTACTTGGAAGTGACCAAGATTTCGAGTCGTGTTGAAGATGCCAAGGAGATCAAGCATTTGGATGAGAAGCTACAAAGTTTTATTTATTTTGTAATCCATATGTATTGATAGTTTTGTCACTAAAATTGACAAAGGGGGAGATTGTTAGAGAACTGCTCGGTCGAACTCGCATGCGTTGCTATCTCAAGCATGTTTGTCAATGTTAGTGATCAAAACTATAAGTCTTGATTTCTAGTCTATTTATAGATGTCTCGGACTAGGAAATAGATTGTGTAGTTGAGCCTTAGACTTCACGGCATTCATCATTGGAAGACGAAGAACTACTAAGGAGAGCTTGTTGAACTTCATTAACAAAAGGTATGTGGAGACTGAAACTCATCTATCACTTCGAAAGCCTATTTTTACCCTATCTCCTATATTGAGACATAAGTATTGTTACGATAAAGTTTTTTATTATACACATTTGAGATTTCGAGATGAGTTTAACTCGCTTACATATTTCTCGGAATATCTGTTGGCAAGATTTCGCTTCGACCAAATTCATCTTATATTCTTAACGCAAGTCAAAAGATGATCATGTGAAAATTGTCGAGTAACATCTTACATGGTTTTTCTGATACAATCATTTGGTGTAGACTTAAAATGTTTCGTTATGATTATTTCAATATCTTGAAAATTGTTTTGATGCTAATAGTATGTGAACACGACTATTGTCATCCTCTAAGAAAGTTTCAATGATTGAAATAAGAGTTTAGAACACTTCACCATTATTGGATATGACATGTTGTGTACTCTTGCACATATGTAATCCATGTCCGGGAACCATAGTAAGCATACCCGTACGCGTACCTGTTGGCTTGAGAAATCCGGGAACCTAAGTATGCGCACCCATTCGCGTACTGACATAAGGTTAATGTCCGAATATTTCTGCTGGAATTGGAAGTTCGCGTACTGGCGAAACCCAATTTTGGTCCGGGTATTTCAAGTATGTGTACCCGTTTGCATACTTGAAGGTTAAAGTTCTAAAATCGGTTATGTCCATGAACATAAACATTTATACGATAAGGAATGCAATTTTTGCAAACCGTGGCTATAATGTTCATGAATTGATTCAAGTGAATCAAACCAATTTTGCTTCAATTGTGTTCTTGTATAATTCTATGAGAATATAGCAATTGAACAACTCTTTAACTAGTTTCATTTGAGTCATTTGAACTAGTTATGGTTAAGATGAATAAGGTTGATGTGAGAGTAATCATGTGGCTAACTTCGGTTAACTATTACTGAACCAACATGGTGTACACATTTAGGTACGGTTACATAAACCTAAATGAGGGTACATTTCATTTGTTTGTAACAAGCTAAGTTTGATCTAACGGTTGAAAGATATTAGCTTGGTTGAATCAGGTTTCTCATCTAACGGTGAATATTGAATGCTTTGTTACCAAGGTAACTTACATTGAAACCCTGATTTGAAAACTATATAAAGGAGAACTCGAGCAACTGGGAAACCTAATCCCCACACTTCTGTGTGTTACTAGTTGCATAAGCTAGAGTCGATTCTCCTTTAACCTTAGGTTTCTCTCGAGACCCTGTAGGTTAACGACTTAAAGACTTCATTGGGATTGTGAAGCCAGACCAAACTATTTTCTCTGTAGTTGCATGATCTGATCTTGCTGTTTCTATCGTGTTGAGTATAATTGTAAAATTTGCTCGAGATTAATTTCTTCGATAGGCAAGATAGAAAAGTAATCACAAACACCTTCGTCTCATCGCTTGTTATTCCACAATATCTTGTTTCGCTAGTCGATTAAGATTATTGTGAGGTGATTGATAATACGAGGCTGTTCTTCGGGAATATAAGACCGGTTTATCAATTGGTTCCTGTTCACCTTGATTTATCAAAAGACGGAACAAAAACTCATAGGTATTTCTTTGGGAGACAAATTTATCTATTCCAATAGACTTTTCTGTGTGAGACCGATTTGTTTATCAAGTCTTCGACTTTGGGTCGTAGAAACTCTTGGTTGTGGGTGAGATCAGCTAAGGGAATCAAGTGCGTAGTATCCTGCTAGGATCAGAGACATAAGGAAAGGAACTGTACCTTGAATCAGTGTGAGATTGATAAGGGTTCAACTACAGTCCAGTCCGAAGTTTATTGATAGTAGGCTTGTATCTGTAGCGGCTTAATACAGTGTGGTGTTCAAAGCTGGACTAGGTCCCTGGGTTTTTCTACATTTGCGCTTTTCCTCGTTAACAAAATTCTAATGTCTGTGTTATTTCTTTTCCGCGTTATATTTTTTTATATAATTGAAATATCATAGGTTGTGTGTTGTATCGATCAATTAGAAAATCCAACCTTTGGTTGTTGATTGAAATTGATTGATCCTTGAACATTGGTCTTTGGTACCGTTCAAGTTACTTCTCTTATATTCAATCGGGCTCACAAATTTCTATTTGATGATTGTAGATTGAATTAAGAGTTAGAGATATAAACTCTTATATATACTTTTCTTTAGATTGAGTCTGACTGTCTAGTTGATTCTCTAGGAAGTATATTGGAGTAAGTCCTCTCAGATTTCCAAACGAATTGTTGGGTGTGGTATTTATACCCCCGCATTTTCACATTTATTGAGATAACATTATTGTCCATATTCAGATCGCTACAAACACAGACTTATAAGGTCTTAACGTGTTTGCCTGCTCAGATACCAATTGAAAAAGCGGGGGTCTAACAACCTCACCCAATATTTCGCTTAGCAATCTGTATGGACTAACTCTAATATTATTTCAAGAGAATCAACTAGACAGTTATTGTAAAATCAGGGTTTGCTTAGTTATCTTAGAAACAAAGCATTCATTATTCACCGTTAGATGAAATCCTTATTTAAGATGCAAGCTAAGTTTTGCTTGAAACCAAATCAATAACTCTCCATCGTTAGATGGACTTAGCTTGTCGCACACAAATGAAATATATTTCATTTAGATATGGGTTACCGTACCTAAACGTGTACACTTTGTTGGTTCAATAGTAGTTAACCAAAGTTAGCCATATGAACACTTTTGTCTAATCCACATTCATCTAACACATCTAAATCAACTATGATGATCAAAGTTAATCAAAGGGTCTAATTGTGTTCTCCATAAAGTTGTTCAATTATTCATTATCTTATAGTAAGATACATGAACGAATCGAATCAAAATCGGATTGATTCGGAAGAATCAATTCATGAACATTTAAGCCACGGTTTGCAAAGATTGCATTCCTTATTATATAAATGTATATGTTCATGATTATGAAATCATACTTTACCGATTTAAGATAATGAAATCATACATTTAAGCCACGGTATGCAAACTTAAGTTTCAGACATTGGTCACAAGCCAACAGTTTGCAAACAGGTACGCAAACTTTAGCTCCGGACCAAACTCAGTTGAAACCGTTTGCGAACGGGTACACAAACTTGGTTCTCGGACTTCAACAGTTAAATAAGTTTGCGAACGGGTATGCAAACTTAAGTACGCCCTGACTTAAACAGTTGAATAAATTTGCAAACGGGTATGCAAATTTACGGTCCCGAATTCCGTCAAAACAGTTCGTACACTAAGTACACAAACCGTAATATATCCAAACATGGGTTTTAGCTCTTAACTCCCAGATCAATCATTGAAACATTCTTTGAAGACGACAATGGATGTTTCTCACACAAGAACCGTCAGGAGAAACACTTCTGAAAAAGCGGGGGTCTAACAACCACACCCAATATTTCGCTTAGCAATCTGTATGGATTAACTCCAATATACTTTCAAGAGAATCAACTAGAAAAGTATATCAAAGAATTATATCTCTATTTCTCGATTCAATCCGCAATCAAACAAATAGGAATTTGCGAGCCCGATTGAATATAAGAAATAACTTGGATGGTATAAAAAACCAATATCCAAGTGTCAATCAATTTAATCAACAACCAAAGGTTGGATTCACAATTGATTGAACTTACGCACAACCTGTGATATTTCAATTATATAAACAAATATAATGCGGAAAAGAAATAACACAGACACCAGAAGTTTCGTTAACGAGGAAACCGTAAATGTATAAAAAACTCGGGACCTAGTCCAGATTTGAACACCACACTGTATTAAGCCGCTTCAGACACGAGCCTACTCCAAGTTAACTTCGGACTGGAATGTAGTTGAGCCCTAACCAATCTCACACGTATCAAGGTACAGTCGCGTTCCTTACGCCTCTAGAACCACGCCGGATTCTGCGCACTTGATTCCCTTAACTGATCTCACCCACAACTAAGATTTGCTACGACCTAAAGTCGAAGACTTGATAAACCAATATGTCTCACACAGAAAAGTCTATTATATAGATAAATATGTCTCCCACAGATATACCTATGAGTTTTGTTCCGTATTTTGATAAATCAAGGTGAACAAGAACCAATTGATATACCAAACTTATATTCCCGGAGAACAGCCTAGAAATATCAATCACCTCACAATAATCTTAATCATATGGTAGCGAAACAAGATATTGTGGAATCACAAACTATGAGACGAAGATGTTTGTGACTACTTTTTATCTTGCCTATCGGAGATTAAATCTCGAGCAAATATTAGAGAAGATAGTACTCAATCACGATAGAAAACAGCAAGATCAGAACACGCAACTACAGAGAAATAAGTGGGTCTGGCTTCACAATCCCAATGAAGTCTTCAAGTCGTTAACCTACAGGGTTTTGGAAAAACCTAAGGTTAAAGGAAAATCGACTCTAGTCGCAACTAGTATCACACAGGAGGTGTGGGGATTACGTTTCCTAGCTGCTAGAGTTCTCCTTTATATAGTCTTCAAATCAGGGTTTGCGATCAATGTTACCTTAGTAACAAAGCATTCAATATTCACCATTAGTTGAAAACCTGATTAGACTCAAGCTAATATCTTTCAACCGTTAGATCGAACTTAGCTTGTTACACACAAATGAAAAGTGACTTCATTTAGATATGAGTAACCGTACCTTAACGTTGCACCTTTGTTGGCTCAACAATAGTTAACCGAAGTTAGCCATATGAACACTTTCATATCAACCATAATCATCTTAACCATAACTAGTTCAAATGACTCAAATAAAACTAGTTCTAGAGTTATTCAATTGTTTATATTATCATAGAAGTATACAAGACACAATTGAAGCAAAATAGATTTTGATTCACTCGAATCAATTCATGAACATTATAGCCACGGTTTGCAAAAGATTGCATTCCTTATTATATAAATGTTTTAGTTCATGAACAAACCGATTTTAGAACATAACCTACTCAAGTATGCAAACGGGTAGGCATACCTAAGTTACCGGACTTAGTTTGGGTTCGCCAGTATGCGAACGGGTACGCATACCTTCCAAACTTAGCATAATTTCTCGGACCTGAACCTCACGCCAGTATGCGTACCGGTATGCGTACAAGGTTCCAGGACTTTCACTGCATACGGGTATGCATACTATGGTTCCCGTACTTGGACTACATATATGCAAGTATGCATACTATGCTTTATACAATCATGGTTAAATGTTCTAAACTCCATTACAATCATTGAAACATTCTCGGAAGACGACAATATCTGTCTCACACAAACTATTAGCTCCAAAGCAATTTTCTAGTGATCGAATGATCAATACGAAACATTCCGAGCAAGGTAGTTAATATCGCGTATCGGTCTCGTATCGGCCGGGTCTGATACACCTATACAAAATATATTACCGGTTTTTATCGGTGATACATCATTAAAATCAGAATTTCAAATATTTATAAGACCTTAGAAAAAATAATAAGAATCATACACGTATCTCAAATTTCTAAATCATAAGGTGGAAAAATCTTACGCGTTGTGACTGTTGTCCAATTTTTCCGGTAAAATATTTCTTATTATCCTTGCTTTATAATTGAAACAATCACAAATACAACTACGTAGTCAATAACAACCGCTCAAATTCTCCACTATCTTCTATTTTCCACAACAAAACCCGAATCAATTCAAATTCCTCCTCGAGTATATATGGTGTCCATCTTATATATCCTACGTATAGTCGTTGATTTTATATCTTAAATATATTAGGGTTTTTTACATTCTCTAATTGACGTTGTACTTGTCTGTAAAGACTAGATACATGTTGCTCGAAAACTTATTCACTTTATTTGGTGGTGATTTTGATAATTGATTATACTTGATGGTGCCTAGTTTTCCATTTATAGAATTCATCTTTACCACAAATGATACTGGAATGCCTAATTTTCCCTTCATAGGTTTCATCTTAACCAAAGATGATATTGGAACCGATATTATCGGTGTATAGGTAAAACCGATATATCGGCCTGTACCGGCCTGTACGAACGTTTTTATCGTTCCATCTTTGTATAGCCGATATTTTCGATATCGTATAGGTATTTTCCGATACCCGATAAAAACCTGTAATATCGGCCTGTACAACCGATATTGACTTCCTTGATTCCGAGTCTACATCAAATGATTGTCTCACACAAATCATGTAAGATGTTACCAGGTGATTTTCACATGATCATCTTTTGACTTTCGTCAAAAATATAAGATGAACTTGGTTTAAGCAAAAGATTACCAACACATATTTCGAGAAATATGTAAGCGGGTTAAACTCAACTCGAAATATCAAATGTGTATAATCGAAGTTTATATAGCTATACGGATTTTGTCTCAAATAGGAGATAAAGTAGATAGACTTTTGAGTGATAGATGAGTTCAAGTCTCCACATACCTTTTGTTGATGAAGTTCCACAAGCTCCCCTTAGTAGTTCTTCGTCTTCAATCGATGAACGTCGTGAAGTCTAAAGCTCAACTACACTTTCTATCCTAATCCGAGACTTAGCTATAAGTAGACTAGAAATCAAGACTTATAGTTTTGGCAACTAAACTTGACAAAAAAGCTTGAGATAGCAACGCTTGCGAGCAGTGCTCTAACAACTTCTTTTTCTTTTGAAGAGATTCGTTTTCATACGTTTGAAGGTACACGAACGAACTTGTTTGGGAGTTCCAATAGAGTTGCCAATGGGATCAATAGAAAGTACCTTACATATTCGCCCAATCAAGCATGGAAAGCCTAACTTATTATTGGATGTCGTCATTGATATCATTTGAATAATGATAAATCCACAGATATCAAGACATTGATCACCCATCACAAGGAAATAGACCAACTCCGCAAAATCATAACTCCACCGAGAGTTCTCAATTCTGGAGGGACAAAGATTAGAGATACCAAATTTTCCGAAAAACATCAAGGCAAGACTAAGATCATGAGTAGGAAATTTCCCTTTTATCCAATCAACATTCTTTCCTCAAAGACCATTGGAAATGGTTTCATATGATGGTCTTTCTCCTCTTGGTCTAGGAAGACGAAAATTACCCAAAGGAATTAACCTTCAAAATCAATTCTCTATTGACTAGAATCTTTTTCCTATTTATCATAGTCTTGAATTCCAGGTCTTCAAGATTAACATTATGGATGTTAGCATAAAAGATTCTTGTAAGAGTATCGAAACCTTCACCAATTCCTTTGAAGATGTTACCAAGATTATACTTCTCAAAACACACTAAATCTTCTTTATGACCACTTTCTTCAACCAATTTATTTTATAGAATAAATTCACTAGAAGAAATCTTTTCAAAGATCTTACTACTAGAATCATTGATAAATACAATTCTAATAGAGTCTAAGTCACTAGGCATAATCTTACTTGAAGATGAGCCAAAATCCTTAGAGAAATTCCTTGGATTCTTATTACCACAAAACCTTCCCATTGAAATAACCAAACAAGGATTTAAGAACTTACTTGAGAAGTCTCCTTGAGAAATTGCTTGCTTACACCTTCAAAAAATAGCTTTTAATGGCGTCGGTACCGAAACCCTAGTTCGCGGACGCTGTTAAGAGGATACAATGAAGGTGAGCGAACTCAAACCTTAAATATCCTTTTATAGGATTTGGACCCGTGCTGGTTCGGTAACTCAATAAAGGGAATAGAATTCCAATACTAAAACCAGAAGCAAAAGGTTTTCATACTGAGAGATATTAACACAGTGTAATTAATAATAATGTAGTAGAAAACTATATAATATTATTTAACCTTCGACGGGCAGAAAAATTCTGTCAAAAAGAACTCCCCTTTTTTTATTTTTTTTAAAAAAAATTAAGAGTAAAATTAACCAAAATACAAAGACACATAACTAGTCAACCGTTACGTGCCCCATCTCAAGTTATGTACAGATGGGGTGAATCCAAACTTGTTACCAAGTGGCTAGATGGGCAGAAGGAATCTTACACACCATCTTCGGTTGATATTTGTGAACTATACCAGAAGTATAATCATAGTAATGATGATACTCAAGGTTAACTGATCTTTTTGACTTCTTTTTCTTACGATTAAGCAATGGAGTATCCTGATATCTGGAACTTGCAACATTCTCAGGGGAAATCTTTTTATCGATTTTAACTGAGTTGTTAACAAAACTTGACTGCATGACAGAATTACCTGAAATAACAGAATCAGAATTTTCACCAGCACTAACCTTTTCCTTAATCGAAATTAGTCGTTCAATAAATTTAAACACGTTTTCAAAAGCCTTAAATAGATCTTTTTTCAAGTGATCCATCATGATATTATTCCTCATAAAGATTCAGAAGAAGTCTAGTGAGGTTCCATATCTTTGAGCTTTTACTCACACGTTTCCTGCAACATACCTTTATAAAGGAACTTTTATTTTTTTCCTTTAGATTGTTCTTTATCATCTAAGAGTTTAGATGACTCGAGATTATCTTGTGAGATCTGAGGTCTTGAAGGGAATAACCTCTGAACAATTTTTAAGGATTTCTGATGTGCGTTACAGATGCACAGAACAAGTTTCCCAAAGTGATTTCCCATAGGGACGGACTTTAGAATCAAAACAAACACAAACTTATTAGGTTTATCGTGTTTTCCTGCTCTCATACCAATTGAAAAAGCGGGAGGTCTAACAACCACACCCAATATTTCGTTCGGAAATCTGTATGGACAACTCCAATACAATTCCAAGAGAATCAACTAGACAGTCAGACTCAATCACGAAAAAGTATCCAAGAGTTATATCTCTATTTCTCAAATCAATCTGCAATCGAACAGATAGAAATCTGTGAGCCCGGTCAATATGAGAAATAACTTGGATGGTACCAAAGACCAATATCCAAGTGTCAATCAATTTCAATCAACAACCAAAGGTTGGATTTACCAATTGATTGAACTACGCAGAACCTGTGATATTTCAATTATATAAACAAATATAATGCGGAAAAGAAATAACACAGACACCATAAATTTTGTTAACGAGGAAACTGCAAATGTAAAAATAAAAAAAAAGACCTAAACCAGATTTGAACACCATATTGTATTAAGCCGCTACAGACACTAGCCTACTACAAGATTAACTTTGGACTGGAATGTAGTTGAGCCCTAACCAATCTCACACTGATCAAGGTACAGTCGCGTTCCTTACGCCTCCGAATCCCAGCAGGAATCTACGAACTTGATTCCCTTAGCTGATCTCACCCACAACTAAGAGTTGCTATGACTCAAAGTCGAAGACTTATAAACAAATCTGTCTCCCACGGAAATATCTATTCTGATAGATAAATCTGTCTTCCACGGAAATACCTATGAAGTTTTGTTACGGCTTATGATAAATCAAGGTGCACAGGAACCAATTGATAATCCAGTCTTATATTCCCGAAGAACATCCTAGAAATATCAATCACATCACAATAACTTAACTATATGGTAGTAGAACAAGTTATTATGGAATCACAAAGAACTAGACAAAGAGCTTTGTGATTACTTTTTATATCTTACCTATCGGAGATAAATCTCGAGCTAATCTTAGAGAAGATAGTACTCAATACGATAGAACAAGTAAGATCAGAATACGCAACTACAGAGAAAATAGTTGGATATGGCTTCAGAATCCCAATGAAGTCTTCAAGTCGTTAACCTACACGGTTTTGGAAAAACCTAGGTTAATGGAGAACCGACTCTAGTACGCAACTAGTATCACATAAGAGGTGTGGGGATTAGGTTTCCCATTTGCTAGAGTTCTCCTTTATATAGCTTTCAAATTGGGGTTTGCTTAGTTACCTTGGAAACAAAGCATTCATTATTCACCGCTAGATGAAATCCTGATTTAAGATGCAAACTAAGTTTTGCTTGAAACCAAAGCAGTATCTCTCCACCGTTAGATGGACTTAACTTGTCACACACAAATGAAATATACTTCATTTAGATATGGGTAACCGTACCTAAACGTGTACATAAGGTTGGCTCAATAGTAGTTAACCAAAGTTATCCATATGAACACTTTTGTCTAATCCACATTCATCTAACAAATCTAGATCAACTATGATGATCAATCAATCATGAATGATAACCAAAGAATCTAATTGTGTTCTTCATAGAGTTGTTCAATTGTTAACAATCACATAGAAGTATATATGATCCAATTGAAGCAAAATCGGAATGATTCGAAAGAATCAATTCATGAACATTTAAGCCACGGTTTGCAAAGATTGCATTCCTTATTATATAAATGTATCTGTTCATAAGTATGAAATCATACTTTACCAATTTAAGATAATGAAATCATACATTTAAGCCACGGTATGCAAACTTAAGTTCCGGATATTGGTCGCAAGCCAAAAGTTTGCAAATGGGTACGCAAACTTTAGCTCCGGACCAAACTCAGTTGAAACCGTTTGTGAACAGATACGCAAACTTGGTTCCCGGACTTCAACAGTTAAATCAGTTTGCGAACGGGTATGCAAACTTAAGTACCCTAACTTAAACAGTTGAATAAGTTTGAAAACGGGTATGCAAACTTCCGGTCCTGAATTCCGTCAAAACAGTTCGTACACTAAGTAAACAAACCGTAATGTATCCATACATTGGTTTTAGCTCTTAACTCCCAGTTCAATCATTGAAACATTATTATAAGACGACAATGGATGTCTCACACACGCCATTAGCTGATAGGCAATTTTCAAGTGATCGAATGATCAATACAAAACTTTCCAAGTCGACATCAAATGCCTGTCTTACACAAATCATGTAAGATGTTTCAAGGCAATTTTCACATGATCATATTTTGACATAAAGTCAATAATAATGATGAATGTAGCTAAGACATAAAGCTACCAACACGTATTTCGAGAAATAAATAAGCGAGTTACACTCAGCTCGAAATATCAAATGTGTATGATACGAAAAACTATATCGTATACAACTTTTGTATCAATATGATATAAGTAAGAATAGAATAGACTTCTTAGGCTAGATAAGTTTTAGTCTCCACATACTTTTTGTTGATGAAGTTCCTCCGAGTTCTTCAGTAGATCTTCGTCTTCAGTTGTAAGCACCGTGACGTCTAAATCTCAACTATACAATCTATCCTAGTCTGAAACTCCTATAGGTAGACTAGAAATCAAGACTATAGTTTTGATCAACTAAACTTGAAAAACAAGCTTGAGATAACAACACTTGTGAGTTCGACCGAGCAATGCTCTAACAATCAAGACTATAGATTTGACCAACTAAACGTGACAAACAAGCTTAAGAAAGCAATGCTTGCGAGTTCGACCGAGCAATTCTCTAATAGTATTAACCACATTCATCTAACACTTCCAGATCAAATGAATCTATTTGTGTTACTCATAGAGTTGTTCAATTGTTTATATTCCCATAGAAGTATACAAGACATAATTGAAACAAAATCGGATTTGATTCAAGAGAATCAATTCATGAACATTTAGCCAAGGTTTGCAAAGATTGCATTCCTTAATTTATAAATGAATTTGTTCATGAGTATGAAATGATACTTAACCGATTTTAGAACTTAAACCAACTCAGTTGGCAAACGGGTATGCAAACTTAAGTTCTGTACTTTGTTCTTGTCCGACAGTTCGCAAACGGGTACTCAAACTGTCGTCCTAGACCTATACTCAGGTAGAACCGTTCGCATACTAGTATGCAAACTTGGTTCCTAAACTTTAACAGTTAAAACCGTCCGCATACTGGTATGCAAACTTGGTTTCCGGACCTGAATCATACCAACACAGTTTGTACACTAAGTACGCGTACTGTGATGTTTTCCAGACATGGGTTTTAGTTCTAAACTCCCATTTCAATCATTGAAACATTCTTAGAAGACGACAATGGTTATCTCACACAAACCATTATATTATAAGAAATTTTCAAGTGATCAAATGTTCAATACGAAACATTCCGAGTCGACATCAAATGACTATCTCACACAAATCATGTAAGATGTTTCAAGGCAATTTTCACATGATCATCTTTTGACTTATTATTTAGTTTCCAATAAATAAATTGTTTCCAACTAAACTCGTCAACAATAATGATGAACGTAACTAAAGCAAAAAGCTTTCAACACATATTTCGAGAAAGATATAAGTGAGTTAAACTCAGCTCGAAATATCAAATGTGTATAATGTAAAAGTCTATATATCTATACGACTTAGTCGCAATAGGAGATTGAATAGAATAAACTTCTGAGTGATAGATAAGTTTTAGTCTCCACATACCTTTTGTTGATGAAGTTCCTCTAAGATCTCCTCAGTAGATCTTCGTCTTCAATCGATGAATTTCGTGAAGTCTAAAGCTCAACTACACATTCGATCCTAATCCGAGACATAGCTATAAGTAGACTAGAAATCAAGACTTATAGTTTTGATCACCTAAACTTGACAAACAAGCTTGAGATATCAACGCTTGCGAGTTCGACTGAGCAGTGCTCTAATACTTTGCAAGGGTTTTTTGCATCTGCATAAGATCAGCTATGATAGGTGTATTATTCCCCACTTCTTCAGGAGCCCAGCCAAAAGGAGAATTATTGCTTATATCGGTATTAGTTTCAACATTGACACCGGTCTTGTTGATTGGAGAGGTGGTATCAGTAGCGCCATTATTGAAAACATGAGGAGAGACTGGAGTACCGTCATCAATGCTAGTGCTAGCATTATTAGGGTTGGGATTAGTAACTAAGCATGACCTAAGATCAACCATCTTTGACGAATTGGGATTGAAATCGAGAGATTAATCTCCCACTGTGGTCGCCAATCTGTTGATGGGTAAAAATGATTTGCTGGTTTTTGAGGAAAAGCGGAGAGTCGTGCGATTGGAGACTTCTCAACTGAGAAAATTGCCTAAACCTTTAGCAGATGCACTGCGCAGGAGTGCTTTTAGTTCGAGAGATCAATATGTATGACTCTGATCTAAACCTAGACAATGGTTGTTTCAGAGTCAATTCGGTCATAAAGAGGGATAAGGATTGATCTGTAGGAGGGGAGATGATAATTGTATGAGATTAATAATAATTGATGGATTGTGGATATGTTGAATTCTCCGTATTGGAGACTTCTGCAAATTTGATGAACTGTCGGTAAATTCTGATCAGACTGATTGAGTTATGTTCAGTTCAGTAGAGATAAGTTATCAAATCATAGGTTGATGAACCTATTTATATTGCAGAAGTAGTTAACACATTGATCTCCAGCAACTGTGACGGTTGCAGGGGAGTGAAAGAATGGAGATGTGGGAAATCGTGGTTGAACCAGGTCCACATTGCACAGGAGACTGGTTGATTGTCCATCCACTATTTTGCTAACTCCTTCAACAACCAGCACGACTTACTCACATTTCTCATTGTGTATGTGTTGTTACATCACACGTGTTGTAGGTCGCCAGACCAAAACCCTAGTGAATATCCCCCATGTGACATGATTGATGTCTCATGTATGTGGAGTTTGCAAGGCTGACATGTATTTAATTGGTCAATTGTTGAATTGGCTAGACCATGAATCTTAGCCTTGATGAATCGAGTATAATTGACAAATGTGATATGCTCCGTGACTCATGGACTGAGCAAAGTGTGTCTGCTGGGACATCAATAATGCATAGACGTCGAGTCTGATGAATTGTGACATATCATTGTGCCTCCTGAGGCATCAATGGAATTTTTGGATTGATGAACGTCGGTCTGATGAGATTGCTGGATCATGACCTACTTTGATATGTAAGTGTTTTAGGGGTAAAATGAACTTAGGCTAACCAATCCTAGTCACAACATGTACTACACCTTTTCTAGAAGAGTAAGAGAGAGAATACCCTTTCCATAGTACTACTTTCTTCCTTATATAGGCTTTCTAAAATCCTCTTTCCATGTGACATCATAACACATGTCCCTTTAAGACTCCCGTATTTACCACTATTGCCACTCCCCTCTAATGGACATTATTTATTTTCCTTTGATTCCTTTCATATCCCTTATTCCTAAGAGAACTTAGGCTTAGTCCCCAAATACCATTCTTATCTCATGTGCTTGGACCCTCTCTAAGCGTGCCCTATCATTAACACTTAGGTGATTATTTTTTAGGTATCAACATCAAGTATTTAACAGAAAATCAGATATTGCTGAGTTATTATAGAATACCCATTCTTGATCCACCATGTCATGCATGAGTTATCTAATGACAAAGTAGGAATTATAGTATTAGCAAGTATTGGAATCGAAAGTAGGAATTATAGTATTAGTAAGTATTGGAATCGATGGTCGTCCACTGAAATATTGGATGGTCGGCCAAGTGGATGGTCGTCGTATGGCATGTTGCAGTCGAGCTAACAAAAATATTGATAGCATGAGCAAACATTAAACATTAATTAAATTATTGATAGCTGGATTAATATGAAGGTTATTGATATTCATTAGAATTATCATAAGTCTGAAACCCTAATTTTGGAGAACCCTGGATCCATGGAATGAGGACGGTCCAATATGGGTATATAGACCAACTAAGCGGCATGGATGATTGTTCAACTGGTAGAATATGATTCACAAAAATATGGAGGATTATCCAAGTGGAGGATTATCTAAAATATGAAGGATTATCCAAGTGAAGGATTATCCAAAGTATGAATTAAGGAATGGTGGGACCGACGGGCCATGGTGTCCAAGTGGACTGTCGGCCATGGTGGTGCACAAACCACTATGTCGACGTCCATCCATTCCTGGGAATTTAGGTATTTTTTGTTCGACGTTTGTGCAATATTTTGTATTTCAGAAGAGTTTGATCTTGACTGAAGTTCTCAATTTTTGCGTGAATGAGCAAGTAGGGTTTTGCTCACACGTCCAATATATTGAATTAATTATATTTTAATATTTATTGGTGAAGAGGCCTACCGGTCGTGGGACCATGTGATTTGTAGGTTGACTAGGGATTAACCCGTGCCGTAACGGCACATATATGGGTTTTTATTTGGTTATACATTTGTCGACATTTATATATAATATTTATTAATTCCCGAATTTACCCTTCTTATCATTACAAAAGTAAAGGAAAACCGATAGATATTTCTATTCTTCAGTTCAAAAATTTCCTCATATATAATTCATTTCTGTTTTGATACTTTAACATTCTCCCAAATAATGCCTCCTCCTGTGCGAGTTGTATCCTCAAGCCAACCATGGCATTATATCGGAATTAATTTTCACATACTCTTTCCCAATAGAATAAAACAATGTTATTTGATATATTTTATAGTTTATAGAGATATTTTTTCGAAAATTTGAAATGATATATTGTTTTATTTGATATATTTTATAGTTTATAGAGATATTTTTTCGAAAATTTGAAATGATATTTGTGATTGGGTTTATTGCGAGAAAGAATGGGAGGATGAAAATTTGAAAGAGAAATCGACAAATCTGATGGGGCGGAAATAATGAAAAGGAATTCTCAATCAAATGTTCTTAATTAGATTTGTCGGAAAAAAAAAAA
>JAJJMB010009125.1:5694382-5808173 GCA_023531105.1 Papaver atlanticum | reverse complement strand
CCGCGGTACTCTGATTGTATTTCTACACTCCTTAAGAGATAACTTATTACCATGGACCAGGTTCCGGGATGGTATTGCTTTCCCCTGAGACATGCATTACTAGGTTTTCCCCAACTATGACGCGTGTTAGGTCTTATTTATGTTGCCTCTTGCATTTATGCGAACTAGGGTGCACGCCATATTTGGATGCCTAGCCTCCCTAGTTAGAGGTTTTAACATTTATTGCCTCCTATTAAGGTCTTATCATAAGATCTTATTTTTTCCTTTGTCTTCTACTTGTAGTTTATTTTGAAGATTATTTGAAGAAAAAATCTTTCATTTTTCATTCATATTTCTGATCAGTACATTGTTGACATCTTCTTTCTTTATTTTATTCGCCTACATCATAACATCAACCACGCAGAAAACCACCTCTGTAGTTATATTCTTTAGAGGAATTCGCATCGTTATCTCTCCTTTTGGTTTGTTTGTCGAGCCATTAAATCCATAAATCTTGTAAGTAGAAGGGATGAGTTCTGATTTCTTACCACCCATCGTCTTGAATGCGTGGTAGAACAAGATATCCACAGAGCTTCCAGAATCTATGAGGAATCTATTTATTTCCCATGTGTCTTTATCATCATCTTCTCCTTCTTCTTCAGTCTTAGACTTTGGTTTAATTTCTAGTTTGATAACTAGCGGGCTAATATGTAATTCTCCGCATCCTGCAGCATCTTCTGCACTTAAGGAGATAAGTTGTTTATGCAAATCTTGTAGTGGTGACATCTTAGCTAGGTTGTATATTTCCTTTCCTTCATCGTCTCGGGCATGAACTTGACTTAATACATTATCGTGAAAATCTTATATACTTCTGGATGAGTGGATGATCGAATTGCAGTATAACTGCTTCGCATTTGCTCCTACCTCGATTAAGTACGTGTTCTTTCCTGTTTTCGTTTCTGGTGCCGGTCCCTGGGGTGGGAGGTAAATTTGTTTGTTGTGCTGCCAAAAAATGGTTAAGCTTCCCCTGATTGACCATTCTAAGTATAATCTTTTGCACATTTCGACAGTTATTTGTGGTGTGCCCGTGAAAACGATGATAAGCGCAAAATTCTCAACTTATTCTTCCTGATACTGGCTCTACTCCAAGATTTGGTGGTGTTGGTATTTCTTCCATGAGTATTACTGCTTCCCAAATCTTATCAATTGTTGTGTTCAGATACGGCATTTTTATCTCTTCCCATATTTTATTGCTTCCTCCTGGTCCTTGGTTGTTGTACGTTCTTTGACCACCATATCCTTCTCCTTGATTATCGAGTCTTGCAATCTTGTTATTACCTGCATGATTGTTATATTTCCTCTCTTTATACTCCCTTTCAAACATTTTTTGATCTCTACTGTTCATGGCCACTTGTTTGCGGTTATCCTCTATAATTATCTTTTCCTGACTTCCTTGGGAGGTGCTTGCAACCAAATTCGTTTTTCTTGGCAATAATCTCGCGTTTCCTTCCTTTGTGTTGGTGACAACAACTGGGTATGACTCCATCTCCCTTTGTTTTTCTTCGAGGGCGATGTATTCCTCCTGATACTCCCGCAACTCCTTCATTTCTATTGTATCCTTAAGCCTGAATATTTGCGTGTACAATAGATCTGTTGGGAAGAGAGCGTTAATAAAAGCTAGGATCAAATTTCTTTCTTCTACTCTTCCTGCCATTTCACTACACATGGTTCTCCAACTTGAAGTTAAATTGCGTAAGCTTTCATTAGTTCTCCGCCTTAAGCTGAATACCATCTCAATTCCGGGGCGTAGCATGTTGTTGTTGATTTATGCTCCCAAGAATATGCTTTGTAGGTGATCAAAGGATGAGATAGTTCCCACTGGTAAACCATCGAACCATTTTAGAGCCTCCCCTGATAAGCTTGCTGGGAAATATTTGCATAGCACCGCATCATTGTGTCCCAATTGCAACGGAGATAGGTTGTACGCCTTGATATGCATTATTCCACAGGTAGTTCCATCGAAAATGCTAGTAAATGTTGGCAAAGTGCACTTTGTTAGAATCCCTGCACGTTGTATCCCTCGTACAAATGGTGATTTTCCTGCTTCTTTTATTGCTTCTTCTAGCTATCTTCTTCCTCCCTTTTTACGCGTGGTCATCATCACCCTCATCTCTTCTAACTCTCTTAGTATTGTCTGATTTATGTTTTGATCATGTTGTATTGGTATTTTTAGCCTCGCTTGTCTTTATCTGTTTTCTTGTCTATTCTGACGCACTGCTTCTTGAAATTCCCGCTCTTCTGCATCTTCCCTCCTGCGTCTGCGTCTTTTGTTCCTTATATTATCTTGTACTTCATTATTTTCTTCATTCTCCTCAGCGCGGTGATGTTGATTCCGGTAAGGTCTTCCTCTCCTTTCTTCCAGTATTATTCATGCGCGTTCTTCATTGCCTTGTTGTTCGTACTCATTGTCAACGCGATCATCTTCGCCTTGTTGTTCATATCGATCCTCCCTGTTATGTTGTTCCCTGCGATTATTATCGCGTTGTTCTGGCATGTTTTCCCCTACATTATGATGTTCAGCATAGTGGTTGTTTGGTTGCTGCTCTATGCGATTATCTCTGTTATTCGATCGGCTACGCCTTGATGTGCTCCTACTTGTCCTTGATTCCAAAGCCTCACGTGTTGTCCTCGATGTCGTACGCGATCTTTCCTCGTATAGCCTATTGTTTTCTTCTCTTAGCTCAGCATTTTGTCGCGTTAAGTCTGCTCTTGCTTCCTCTTCTCTTCATTTTTCCTCAACTAATCTTTGTCTCAGCTCTCCTATTGTCATGCTTTCTTCGCTTCCTACGATCGGTCCTTCCTCCCGATTTCTTTCCTCATTTTCTTCTGCCGTATTTGTATCTGTCGTATGCATACTTACCTCATCATAAAAGTTCCTGTGAGCGTTACCAGTCTCTTGCACGTGTTGGATCTGTGACTGGATCTGTTGAGGATGGTTATTTCTTTCACCTATCGCTGAGGTTTCACCGATTTCACCTCTTCTTCTTCTTGCATTTCGCCTGCTCCTCCTGGTTGTTATTACATGCTCTGCTCTGGATGCTAGTCTCACCATCTTTATACCTGAAATAGTATATTCTTTTGACAAAGTATTAAGGGATCCTTTTTAAGATCTAAAAAGGAAAAAACAAACAACCAGTGAAGATCCCTTTGCTGAAAATAAAACTTAAATTCTTGTTTTTAGATCTAACATACAAAGAGCTCTCAAAACTGTCGAAAGGAAGAAGAATTTTTTTTTGTTTGAAGATAAAACCAACAATTGTTTTAAACCATTTTAGAAAACTTCACAGGTGAGGAACACCCCTCTTACTCACTCAACTTATTTCTATGCGGCAAAATGTAGTTGCACGAAATCCCACAACCTATACCCAATCGATATTACTAAATAATCTAAGACATGATAAGAAAAATCTCTAAGTCTTTTATTAAAAGTTAGAACAAATACAAATGGGATATGAGAAAACCCTAACTTGGAGAACAAAACAACTTTTTCTCTCCTAAATTTCTCACCACCACTTTCAAAAAGGTTCCTCCCTCTTTACAATGGCTTCTTGTCCCTTTTATAGGGGTTGCATAGTGGAGGACAGCTAATAAAGCCCTTATTTTCGGATCTGGGAGGGCGATACGACCGCCCTGCCTTATAATTATCGCACTGGCTCCTCTAATTACCGCGCTGATCTCCACATGTTTGGTGTGACTTGGTGACGTCATTGCGTTCGTCAGTAGAGGTATAACGGGCTCGTTATTTTCGATTGTAACCAAAATGATCTATTCGCATTCCTATTGGTTGTGTGGTATTTTGTACCCACAACAGTAATACTCATGTTTCTGTTGTTGAGGCGGTCGAAATCCTAGAGGTTGTGCCAAAGTTATCACCGTTCATGCCTCTAAATCTCTGCAAATGAAACATGAACCTGCGAAACCTGGGTGTCCTCTGGCAGCTCCATCAGTGTTGATCTTTATCTTGTCCATGTTTGGGGTAGTAAATCCCACCGAGATTGTTGATATCCTCTTGAAGCCTCTAAAGTGGTAACACATCGGAGAATCGCCTGGTAAAACAACATGTATGGTTCCTAGAGTCCCGATATACTCCTATTGTTGTTTTAGAGCTTAAACTTCATTTGATGTTTCTTCTTTTAGCGGTATATTGTTATTTCTAGCTAACCATAAGGTCCAAAAAAGAAAACAGATTGAGGAAATGACAGGTATTGGTGCTGATTTACAGTAAATGTGTGGTTTAAGTTGGAATTTGGTATGTTTGAGAGGTGAGTGAATAGGTTGTTCCAAGATGTGGTCGCAATTGGACAGTGAGGTAGCAGGTGTTTTGCGGATTCTAGATCAGAGTTGTATGTAGGGCAAATGTCGGAGTTTGTCAAATAGATGTGATTTAGGATAATGAAGGTTGGTAGAACTTTATTAATTGCTTTCCACAAGAAAAGCTGAATTTATGGTGGACATGGTAAGTTCCATTGGAATTTGGTGGCAGTGAGGGGGGTCTGAAAAGGTTGACTAGTTTTTTGTGTTAGACATTAAATTTGTATCACTGAGTTGTAGTCTATTCTCATGAATTTGAATGCGGACATATAATTTTATCCTTGGGCTCTCTTGGGGTAGGTGAATGTTTATGATTTTTGGGCTGCTAGATGGAGGAGATTGTTTAGTTTTTCTTGTATCCAATTGTGAGAGATCGAATCTATGATATCAGCTACCGTCCGAATGGGGATAATAATAATAAAAGGGGATAACTTTAAGAAGAAGAAAAATTAATTTTTTTTTATCAACGACATAACAAAAACTATAAATCAATTATCTATGAATTATATATTGTTAAATTTTATTTAAGAAAACTATTAATTGAGTATAAACAAGATTTGTTTTTGCTACAAGTTAGAGGTTCGAATCCCGCGCTGTTCGTATTAAAAAAAATGTTACAGTAAGATTTTATAACAACATTATAGTACCAATTATAACATGATTGTTTATTTAAAACATAGAGAAATCGGGGATACCCCACAAGTTGTAAGATATATTTTGTTGCAGTTGTCATAGTTTTTCAATACAAATTCCAACAATCGGCATTTAAAAATTATACCGACTGCAATAAAATGTATCTCCCAACTCGTGTGGATATCCCTCAAACATGAGTTCTTTTAAAACATACAATATGCAAACAAAAACCATCGCTTATTTTGGGACAAAAATTATCTTAAGACTAGTTAAGCTTAGGGTGATCATCAAATAAGGTCGTGTATAGGAGTGTTTTAGTCTTGCTTAAGAATTTTATAAATTGAACATGCTTTCATGTTAAAAAAAAAATGCAAACAGTTACTGCAAGTTTTCTAGCAAAATATACGCGAAGAAATAGTAAGTGTGAATGCTTAGATAATTTCCCTGGTTTTTTATTAGTCGGTCTGGGAAAGACAACTTATGTAATGTCATTTAATCATTTGAATAAGTTTTTCTCTTATTTTTAGAAAAACGAAAAGAAAAAACCTAGTAAATCTGTTAAAAATATGAGTAACACTTAGAAAAATTTCCTAGAGAAACCTAAATTAAGATCAATAATAGGTAAATCAGTTTATCAAATGCAGAACTCGCGAATCGCTAAAGCTCGAGAAAATCTTGATCACCAGAGCTCTCGTTCGACGCATAAAAGTGAGAAAGAAAATGAATTAGGATTTAGTTATAATACTGCTATTTAACAAGGGTATCATAGGCATATTGACAATGTTTGTTTATATTTGCATTGTGCTAGGACCTACGAATAATGGTTTTCTTCCAAAGACAAAAAAATTTAATAAATATGTACCTCCTAATAAATAGACCTGCCATGAAACAGGCCCATAAGGCTTATTCTTATACACCATGGCAAAATTTTGTATTTGACATACCAGGTGGCATGACAAATGATTTGTGACACTATGGTTAATGAGTGAAGCGATGGAATTCATAGCAAGCGATATTGTTAATAGCGCCAGCGATAAAGACATTATTGCCGGGTATAATAACAATCGCTCGATTTAATGACTAGGGCCAACGGCTAGTTCTTTCTCTCCTTTAAATAGGTAATTTTCAAATTGAAATTTTACACCTTCTCTAATTCACTCTTTCTCAATCTAATTTTTTTGGAAAATTTCTCAAATGGCTGAGTTTCAAACCCAACTTGATTTGGCAACGTAGCTCGACTTTTCTGGAGTAGTACTTGAAGGTGTTGTTAAGAAGATATGTGATATTTATAAAGAAATAATTAAAAAACAAATAAGTCTTCAAGTTTTGGATATTAACCAACTCAAACCTACATCTAAGGAAAGGCAGAGAAGAATTAAAGGCAATGAAAATCAAGGCAAGGCAAATTTGAAGGCAAAGAAGAAGATAAAAGGAAACTTCGTTCATGAGCGCATTGATTGCAAGTTATGTGAAATGAAGAAGATAAACGAGATGAAGAACATTGTCCCGATTTTTTATTTTCAAAGTCTATTTTTTAAATCATTATTGTCTAGTTTTATGTCTTGTAAAATGACAATTAATGATTAATTCGAAGTTTATCAAAAAAACAAAATCACTTGTTTATGAATTCGAAAATTTGACTCATATTGTTGAAAATTAAGATTATATTATATTCTTAATTCATTCTTACATCAGATTTGACTTACGCTTATATTTTAATAAACTAAGAAAAATATTAAACTTCTGCTTAGATCGGGTCTTATGTAGATGCCCAAGCTCTTCCCAAATGCCTTTACACGTCAGCCTAGGAAGGACCCAGCTCTAGCGGTCATTCCCTTAGAAATCAAGTGACGGCTAATGGTTAGCCGTTCAAAGGGGGAAAAAACGGTAATCCATCAACCGTTCTTCTTATAACTGATAGTCATTGTCCATTTTCGAAAAAAATGTCACTCATTACCCGTTATCCTTACCTTGACCAGTCCAACACAATTGAACCGGCTCACCATTGCCCGTTTCCAAATTTAGCCTCAAAACATCCAGAGAATTCGACCACAGTTCATTTGTTCTTCCCCAATTTTTCCTTTCTTCACACAGGAGACTTTAGTTAACCAAAGAATAATCACCTGCACACTTTCTCATATCGGATTTGTTGAAGAAGCTCTAAATTGCAAGTTGGACTACTTTTTAAAGAGGTTAATCATGTCAATAATCAAAGGTGTTCCAATGAAACCTTAGACCCTAGTTTTAATATATTTTTCTTTTCAATTGAAATATTTTTTTTTTTTAGATTTGATGATGAATAACAAAAATTGAATCCAAATACTATTAGTTACTGCTTTGTGTAGACTTAAATTTGTTTAACTTTGTTATTTTAGGGATTTATATCTTAATTGCAAGTTATGTCAATTGTTAATGTTTGAAAAAGAGATAACTTAGATTGCATGTTTGATTATCTTGGTAATTTAGAAGATATAGATATAATCATGGTCGCTGCACTTTTGCTGGAATTCAATTGCAAACATTGTTGGTTGTAAACTTTGTTATAGTTTAATTCTAGTGTCAAATTTGTTAGTTGTCCACTTTGCCACTATTTCGTTGCTACTCCCGTGTTGTTGTTAATTGAAGCATGTCTTTATGGAGATATATGTCAATCAAATACGGGGTTCATCTTGGCGATGATTCTGATGAAGAAGATACAAATCAAAATTTTCTCATGCTATATCAGTTTATGGTGCAAAATACTCATAATTTTCATCAACCGGTTCCAACGTAAGTGACGCAGAGAGAATCAATCAATAGAAGTCGTGCTGAAGCGGATGAAAGGATAATGTAAGATTATTGCAATGATGGTTGCACTTGGGACCGAAAAAGTTCCATGGCCGTTTAGGTATGTATCAACCACTTTTTTTTTAAGAATTTTGCATAAAATTTGTGAGGTTGACCCAGACTTTCGACAAAGAAAAGATGTTGCAAGAATTTCAGGTCATAACCCACACATGAAAATGTATGCCATTATGAAGTGTGTTTGTAAAGGTATCCCACCTGATAGCGTGGATGACTATACCCGTATGGCTGCTCTACTTTTTACTATTATATTAAGAAGTTTTGTGATGCAATTATGTTTGGGTTTAATGCGAAATACATGAAACGTCCCAATGTGAATGATACCAAGTGGCTGATGAAGGAGAACACAGCTCGAGGGTTCCCAGGAATGCTTGGTTGCCTAGACTATATGTATTGGGGTTGGAGGGTTTGTCCAATGGACGAGGAGGGAACACACACAGGCTACAAAAATTATCCCACTTGTATTGTTGAGGCGGTTGCTTCATATGATAGGTGGTTTTGGCATGGTTATTTTGGAATGGGTGGATCAAATAATGATCTTAATATTTTAAAGTCATCCAATTTATTTGATGACAATCTCAATGGTATTGCACCTCCTTGTCATTTTACTATCAATGGGAACTAGTATACACATGGGTATTATCTAGTGGATGGAATTTATAAGAGCTACTTTGTGTTAGTCCAAGCATACGGTGCCCCAAGTGGTATCCCAATTCTCGACTTGTTTAACAAATATCAAATGGCTAAGAGGAAAGATGTGGAACGAGCGTTTGAGACACTGCAAAGTAAATTTAGGATCCTTTACCACAGATGTAACTTCTCGAAGAAGCAAGATATGAAATCGATCATGAGAACCTGCTTGATATTGGATAATATGGTTGTAGAGGATGAACATCGTGACCCGTTATGGAAATATGTGTCGGATCCACCTCATGCACCTATAGTTGGAACATTGAGGCAGACGAGCGAGGCATTAAAAAACCCAATTCTTCAAGAGAGACTCCGTACCGATCTTGTAAGTCATATATGGGAACAAAATGGTCAAGGTATAAGGTACAGTGACATTCCTGGAGATGCGATAGACAACGAGTTGGATTCGGGAGAAGACACGGACGGGGTGGATATTGATCAAGACCATTACGACCCAAAACATGTTGTTGTTTTTTTGCTGATGGACAATGATTTAATAATGTGTACTTTTTAAATTTATGAAAGCGGTGAGACATGGTTACTAAAAACAATTTTTATTAATTGAACAAAAAAAAAAACACAACATCTGCATAAGGTAGTAAATAAACATGACATTAGTTAGACAAGTAACTGATTAGCAAAAAGAGTCTTGTTATTATGAGGGAAAGAATGGATTTGAGGAGGGAAGAATTTGCTTAAATCTTTGGTTAATGTTTGGTCAAATTCAAACAACACTAGAAGTAGGAAATAGTTCTAAAATACCAACCCGACCCTCTTTAACCTAATCGTAAACACTAATCTGCCTCCCATCTATGGAATAAAAAACCCTAGAAATTGAAAAATCAAACAAGAACCGGCGACGGAAATCATCATTAATAACTGAATCTGGAAATCATCATTAATAACTGAATCTGCAGATTGGATTATCATAAACAATCTATTTCTCTTAATTAATATTCGGTTAATGGTGGTGGTGGTATTATAATTGGTGGCGATGTAGATGGAAATAGGTTTAAACAATGAAACTAATGATGGAGATCTTGGTGGTTCTGGATAGAATGATAAAATTGGAACGCTGGTTATGGTGAGGTTAAGATAGTGAAATATGGAGATAATGGTGCTTCCGGTTTTTGTGCTGGTGGTGGTGGTGGAAGTTGAGTATGTTGTTGTTGGTGGTAGTGGTGAGTTTGGAATGATAATTTGGTGTGTTACTACTTCATCAACTGCTGAAGTTTACGACTGTATCTGATTTGCAATTGAAAAAGGTTTGACAATTTTGGAGTTATGTATTGTTGTGGTTGGTGTTTTTAGTTACTTATGGATTTGTTATATGCTAAATTTGTTATGTATTGGTGATGGAGATAATGGTACTTATGGATTTGTTGTGGTTAATTTTGTTTCAGATTCAATTTGGGTCTAAATTCATAAAATAAAACTTAGATTTCAAATTATTTGAAGATTTTTTAACTTTGATTTCCATTTTTTTTGTTCTAAACGCATTTTCAAGTGTTACAAGTACTAATGTTATTGATCGGCATATATTGCAATAGGGTCTGGACTAGCGGAAGAAAATGAAAGTACCAAAAGTGTATTACAGATTTGGAGGTTGGGCACGGACAGAAATTAGTGATGGTGTGGAGCAGATAAATATTGATGGTAAGAAGGCGGTGGTAGTGGTTTTTGTGGTGGTGATGGTGGATTGACTGTTGGTGGTGGTGGATATTATGTGTGGTTGTTGGTGGTGGTGAGGCTGGAATGATAAATACAAGAAGATCAATGCTTGGTTTCATAGAAAACTCTGAGGTAACTACTACTTTTGTTACCTTACTCTTTATGTCCAAGTTCACGAGTATCAACTCTTGTTGTTGATCCCATTTATTGGATTAACTCCTGTTGTTGACAGCATTTTTTATGGGATCAACTACTGACTCCTATTGTTGACATTATTTCCTTGGATTAGTATAGTCATGCTTGTAGTTTAAATCATGTTTGCTACAGATTTTTTTTTGTATGCAATTAGATTTTTAGTATTTTAGGTTGTTGGTGGATCATTTTGATGTTTTTTCGTTAATGTTTTTTTTCATGGTCGAAAAATTTATGGACTTTAGTGTTTATGGGATCAACTACTGTTGTTGATCCCATTTAGTGTTTATGGGATCAACTCTTGTTGTTGACAGCATTTTTTATGGGATCAACTACTGACTCCTATTGTTGACATAATTTCCTTGGATTAGTATAGTCATGCTTGTAGTTTAAATCATGTTTGTTAAAAAAATTAGTTTAATTTCTTGATGATTTGTGTTTGTGTATTGTTATTTGACTAATGGCAGTGGTGGTGTTGTTGGATTTTATAGTTGTAAAGTCCTTCAAATGTTGAATTTGTGGTGCAATGGTAGCATGACTGACTCCACGTTAGATGATACGTGTTCGACTCGCGCCAAGTTCACTCATTCGTATATGTCTTCTTCTTTTTTTGTCAAACTTTGGTTTTAGCAGGCCAAAGATGATTGTTGCAGAGATTTTTGATTCATTTCTCTAGCACGAAAGGGCTTGATGTATTGAAGTTGATTCACTACATCTTTTTTAGGTTTCATACTAGGTGGATGTCTGTTTTTTTATGCTTTTTAGTTTGTACTTGTTATGTTTCTAATGACAAACATTCTGATTCATTTTTTATGAATGTTATTCTTGTGTTTCTTAAGGATATGTCAGTTTGCAGGTTTATTAGTTTTTATAAGAAACAGACTCATATAAATGGTGTCAACTCCAACTGTTGATCCCTTTTTTTGTGGATCAACTTCCATTGTTGATCCCACTTAAAGGGATCAACTTTGGTTGTTGACACTATAATATGGAAACATTGTTCATGAGTTCTGAATTTTGGGTCAACTTCCATTGTTGATCCCACTTCCATTGTTGACACAACTGAACTGGAATATTTTCTAGTTATTTGTTCCGAATTTTGATGGCGGCGGTGGTGGCGGCGACGACGGTGGTGGCGGCAACAGCGTTGACAGCATCGATATTTGTAGTGGTGGTGGAATATTAGTGACGGCGGTGGTGGTGGTGGAGTGGTGGTGGCGGAGATGCTGGTGGTGGTGGCTGTGAAGTAATAGAGAAAGAAATTTGTTAAGGGATAAGGTGTTTAAATGAATAATATTATAAGCGAGGGTATAAAGATAATCTATATTTTAATGGATAAGGATTTTAAATGATATTGGTATATTTATTGTTGTATAAGGGTATATTTGTTGGGTGTCAAAACTAAGGGTATTTAATTAACATACCCGATAAATTTTAGGTTATGTTACTACTTTTATAGTTTTGTTGTTTTTATTATTATCGTTAGAATCAAGGATTCGCAGAAAAAATAATTAGCCCCCCGCTCATAAATTTCGCTGATGCCATCCGTTCCTAAATTCCATTCTAGTTGTACCTAGGTTTGTTTTGTTTTTGTTTTTGTTTGTTTTTTTTGACACGATCAACATGGAGTTGTACCTAGGTTGCTATGCGCATTTCTCATAAATTAGCTTTCCCCTTTTTAATCCGCTCCCATTTTTTCCACGAAGCAAAAGTATACGGTTGTGTTTTGTCTATTTTGAAAGCGTTCATCTTCACCTTTCTTGAAATGTTCCTTTAAAGTCTATGTACAACGTAAATTCACGTTTTTAATTATCCATAAGCAATAGCATCTAATTAACTTTTGAGGAAAACAAAAATGGCCACAAGCTTTAGGAGAATGGAACTAAAAATTAAGATAAGGGAGTATCAATAATCTATGAATCAAACTTTCTAGTTTAAAAGTGAGGTCAGAGTTAAGATGGTGTGTAATGAAAAGATTTCGATAGACTTGACGTTTTTGTGGTGTCGAGTTTCTAAGGCCGATAATGGATGAGCACTAAGATTGTAACTAGTGACAAGAAATTGACATCTAAAATGGAGACAACAATCATAAGACGAATGAAATGGACAATGAGAACTACGTTTTTGTTAAGTAGTGCTTCGTAAATAAGCATTTGAGGCTCCACGTACCTGGGAATATGGGATCATCATCATTAGTAATTCGGATCAATGTTAAGTGAGAAACACATACGAAACATCTTAACGGAAATTTTCGTGTAGTTCATTCATGATTGGATGGGTGTGAAAAGGGAAAGATAATGGGTAGGGATTGACTTTGGAGTTCGGACAGGGGTTTATGGTAGAGTTGTCAATGGGTACCTGATTACCTGAGATCGGGGTCTAAGATGGGACTTGTTAACAGTATCGATACCCGATAGGTAGAAATGTTAGCTTTGGAGTCCTAATTAGTATTATCCGTTGGTATTCACGGATATCGGTACCCGTATATATGATGTTTTTTTTTTTTTTTTTTTGCTAATTTTACTCAAAATCGCTTCGGCTTGGAAGTATACATTTCTTCAAAAGTACGAAAATTTCTCTCATACCATAAAACCCAAAATCGATAGTGGGGATAAGAATCCAAATCATTTGTCCCCATGAAATTTTTGTCTAGCATTTAGTCAAAACATATATGGACTTGGCAAAACAAGCTTAGTCAATAGGTGTGAGCAGAAACCAGACTGTAAATGCTACTTTACAATGCAATAATAAGTGACTCATTAGCATTGCCACGAAGAATATAATAAGTGTCCAGAGTTATATCTTTTCTCAACATTATATCGACAGTGTTAAGCTTAGTATGGATTGGACACCAAAAGAAAGAAAAAAACTATTTCTGAAGGAATATTGGAATTCCGAACAAAAGAGTGAGGAAAATCTGCAACACTTTCATCCTCAATAAGCTTGGAATACAAAGTTTTAACAGAGAAGATTCTAAAGTTACCTAAAGACCATTTTCTGGTATCTGGAATACTATCAAACCTTATAAGGAGATCAGCCGATTCTGAGAAGTAAAATTGCAAACTGATTAACTTCACTATCCCTCAATGTTCATTTAAAATCGAAAAATTCAATTTCCTTCCGCTGAATGTGAGCCGCAACTGTGGAGTTCTTATCTTTGCATAGTCTAAAACTTTCAGGAAAAGCAAAAGTGGAAGAGTAAGTACCAGACTATCTCCAAATCCAAATCCAAAGTCTTTTCCAGTAGCAAGTACCGGGTCGACTAGAGAATATCTCCTAAAAATATAGTTTTTACGCCGGCTTGTCAAGCCTTGCACAACCCACATTACGTAGGCAAAATCTTTGAAACATTCAGTGCCGCAATGGTTAACCAGAAAGGGGTTGGCACACCACTCTAGTTGGGTTTACGTATTCACGACCGTTAGAATGGCATACCCACATGTTCCCTTCCCAGAGAGACATAGCAAGGAAAACCTGCTAGCAGATGGTGTAACATGTTCGCATGTTGAGGGTATAGCTTATCGGAGAGTGTGACCCTGAGTGGTATCCTCATATACCTTAATATCCGAGGATAGTTCAGGTATACACCTCGCTCCATCAGATGCTCCATCGCGCACCAAACATGGGACGGGACTGAAGAGGTAATCGGGCTTGCCGTTCGCCGCGCAGAGCGGAGAGCCAACCAGCACATAAGAACCAAACACCACTCATACGCCAACACGTATTGTCCATCAAGAAACAACCGTCTCTAGTAGAACTAGCAACACAAGCCAGTTAAGGCAAGGAAACACCAGACTATTTATCATTCCGAAAAGAATTTTTTTTAACCATCATGCATAGTGAGAATAAAGGGAGCATTGATGAGCTTATTGTAACACATATGTTGTGCCGAAAAGAAACACCACTAGAAGTACGAACTTTTCCTGGAATCCAGTTGGAGAAGTCAGACCCATACTTCTGTAAAATAATCTTATACCATAAGTGGTTCTTTTCTGCCCCAAATTTCCAACACAGTTTAGGGGTGCAAAATTTATCCGCTTCAAAATTTAACACTTCAAGACCGCCTCTTGATCTTTTTAGTACAAGCCATTTTCCATTTTATCAAGTGAGAACACTTTGAACCAGATTTAGATTCCCATAGAAAATCTTTTATTTTCCATTGCTAAGTTGAAGCTTTAAATAAACAGATGTAGTACAAAAGAATGGAGGTAAGACCATTATCAAGTAAAGAAAAGCTTACCTCCTATAGTGAGAGAACATTGCTTGTAATGAGAGAACTTATGATCAAACTTAGCAATGACAGGGCCCCAAATTGTCTTGGAGTTTACCTTAGAACTCAAAGGTATTCTAAGATACGAAAAATGGATTAAAACAGTTAAACACTCGAGCTCCACAATCCAAGTTAACAAATTAATGACAATTTTCAACTGGTATAAGTCTAGTTTTAGAAGTATTAATTTTAATACCAGCAATATAATCAAAACAACTAATAGAAGATAACAAGCTATGCAATTCCTTTTTGCTATGTTAAAAAAGATTGCGTCATCGGCATAATGAAGATAATTAACTTCAGTGCCACCTTGAATATTCTTAAAGCCACCGAATAGTCCTAAAGTACCAACTCTAAGTATCTGGATAAACCCTCTATGACAATGTTAAAAAGTAAATGAGAGATGGGATCTCCCTTCCTGACTCCCCTTGAACTCTTGAAAAAAACCAAAAGAATAGTCATTTATTAGAACAGAAAAAGAAACAGTAGAGTAAGAATATCTGACCCAATTACTTCATTTTGTACCGAGACCCATCTTGTGAGGAACCAGCTAACTCAAGATATCTCCAATGAACTCTATCAAAAGATTTTTCTAGATCAATTTTGCAAATAATACCTGGAATTCCTGAAATCAACCTTGAGTCCACCAATTCATTGGAAATCAAAATAACATCTATAATTTGCTTGTCTTCAATATAAGCACATGGCACTGGAGAAATGAGTTTTTCTTAAACAAGCTTTAATCATGAAGCTAATATTTTGATAGTGATTTCGTAAACATTCGTGAGAAAGCAAATAGGCCTGCAATCTTTTGTGGTCTCAATATAGTCCGTTTTTGGCACCAGAGATGGAAATGGAATTGTGCCTTATGTCAATAGACCCAGAATTCCAAAATTGTCTTCATAATATCTTTTTAAGAAAATTTCTCAGTGAAGACACCATAGAAACCAACAACATGATGCCGCAGCTGCAACCTATCAGAGGAGAGAGTACCATTTATAAAGTGTTGTTTAATTATGTTATATCCTTTTTCTGATGTAATTTTCATAAAATGAGTTGTGTTTTCATATTCTTTTTGGATTCCAAAGTTCGTTCTCTCTTTAATAGGAACCAACCTTAAAACATTGCGTATGGTTAGAGTTTTTCCTCTCATTAGCATTGCTTAAAATATCAAAGTTATCCCTAAAATTTAAAATAATTTAAACGAGTTCATCAAATAGAATCCATAGTTCATATTCTCTAAGCATTTCTTTTTTACTGTTATAATATGATTGCAATTCTCCATCGCTAAATAACCTGATAATTCATACTAAATGGACATTTTTGATCCAAAAAGCATAACTCATTTAGCTGACCAGGAAATGAAATCATTATTTTATATTAACAATATAAGATAGCATTTGATTAATCACCATTAACGAAGAGGAACACCAAAATTTTAGGAAATACCAATCCAGAAATCCAGTTGTTTGGACTTTTTATTTTCTATAAACTGACATCGTCACCCAAAAATTTGGTATTCCCATATATTTAACATTCAAACGCATAAATTAGCTATCACATGATGAAGACCGAACTTAAATCATTATTGCACCAACAATGGGATAAATCTGGTATATACTTTTCTCAAATGTACAAAGGGATAAATTCATTAGCATGATTCTGTACACATCTGCTGATTCATCTCAATGTAGGTGAGTCTATATTTTCCATCAAAACTTTTTCATCTTTCTCTTTCCTCTCTCTCCAAAAACCAGAGATAAGAGAAACTAAAAGCCACTAAAAGTCTCCTGCTCAAATCGGCTCCCATGGGGGAAGATATGAGCAGATCACCCTCCTTAACATCTTCTTCTCTTTTATTCTCTCTTAATCGCTTCTAGATTAGTTCATAATTGATCTTCTATTAGTTGTTCTTTTGCTATTATGTTCTAGATCTAGGGTTTTTTTTCTTCTGGTTTTTGGATGATTTGTTCTTGTTGTTGTATTTTATTACTACTTATTTACTTATGTGTTTGTTAATCTCAGCAAAGGGTTATAGCTCCTTTCTATCAAGACGAACATCTTCAACTGTGATAGAAACAACATTAAAGATAACGAAGTTTCTAGTGACGAAATCAATGACTTCATCATCAATATCATCAACATCAAACCCATCTACATCTTCATCAACTGCAACAATAATGGTTTCCAAGACTCCGATGCCGATTCAGGCCGACTCCTTCCAATACAGACCGGTTTCGACCGATTCAGATGACTCTTGCTACCAAGACTCGTGCTACTGTGTTTTAGTTTCTGTTATTGTTACTTTACTTCATCTTTCGAGGTGCTAAAATCCTTGTTGGATCTGTTGAATATCTCATTCTTGCTGTTTGCAGGGATGCAAATTTGTTTATTACAAAATGAATTTGGCCTCTTGATTTGGATGTGTCATATGGAAGATTAGACTCGGTTGCAATGTTTGGATTCGTAAGCCTATTGGTCAAGAATTAGCGGAGTATAACTTTCATGATTGTAATGCTATCCTTGTTAACTCTGTAATGGATCCGATCTTGAATCGACTATTAATGAAAATTTGAGGCTTTGCTTTTGTCTATTTTTCCGGTTTAAATAATACATAAATTCAACCTTTTAGTAACATTGTTGGTGAAGTGGTGTTCTGCAAAAGTAAATTTCGGATTATATTGAGAGAAACAAAATGACTATTGGCGTCCACAAAAGCCACTCATGTAATCATCGAGAGTTTTCGAAGCCTAACCAAGTCAACCTACACATTTGTTAAAATATTGATACACGATCACTGTAGAAAAAATACAATAAAACAAAACAATGAAAGTATCTCTCGGCACATGTATCCCACAAAACATTTAGTATTCTGGTTGACGTAGTCCAAATCACCCAGTGCACACCCAGCTAAGATATCTTTCTTTATGCAGATGTATTTTGAGCATACTCTTTTTGCCGATATATTTTGGGCATGCCTCGCAATGACGGATCTATGTAGTGACTAGTGAGTAATTATTTTAAAACAAAAAAATATATTTAAGTATATCATGTGAATTGAGAAAGTGAATACTTAGGTTTATTTCAATATATATTAGCCAAGGATATTTACTTAATCCTTAACAAAAAAAATATTTAAAAATTTATGGAGATAAAATAAAAAATACCATTAAATCCAAAATCCAAATCTTTAATTAAGACATTTTACTGGTGACTCGGTGACATCTTTTGAAGTTAAAATAATAAATATGAGCAGTCAAGTGATACTTTCTATCATATAGTATATGCATTTGTTTCGGTAGATAAGTTTACTCGACTCTCGGTTGGAGTAGCGACTGTTTCTTAGCTGATCTTGGAATGGAAAAGTCTCACCTAGTAAAGCTCTACGAAATGCAAAATTGAAACGAAACAAAAATACTTATTCTTAGCCACGGTCAGAGAGCTTGGAGATATGGAGTATTTTCCTTATGTATTAAGAGTCTTTAAGTTTTTGATAGGAATTTGTGCGCTTATGATAAATAAGTGCAGTCGTCCGTGACTTGTCAACATGGTTGTCTACTTTTTACTTTTATTTTTTTGAATTTTGATAAACGAAAAAGAAGATAATATGAGGAAAAAGATGGGTATTAAGGGGAATCTAATATGGTCGATGATTTTTGAAATAGTAGACCAAAACGTTGACCCCGTCGTTCTTCAATCTTCAATTTTCAAGGTCGATTGGTGAATTATGATATTCTAACTATCATGCTCTATTCCTAGTTCGAGACTGACTTTAGTGACCTATAAATCAATACATGGTTTAGTCAAATGAAATTGACAACAAGTTTGACATAACAAAACATGTGAGTTTGATTTAAAAAGGTTCTTCTCTTTTGTTTTTGTTTTTGAGTAACTTGACACTTAAACAATAACAATTACAGAAACCTTAAAATATGCGCACACTCTCTTTTCCCTCTATTTTTCTAGTCTTTTAGAAAGTGAAAAGTTGCAAAGTGAAAACCCTTATCTTGCTCTTTGTTTTTTAACATGTTCTTTGTTAGTTGTTAGTTGTACCGTATATGATTTTTTTTTAGGTTTCATAAAAATAACTTTTATTGCTTTCTCTTTTAAATGTTTTGTTGGTCATAGATTTTACCCTGTTCAGAAATCTAATAATAATTTATTTTAACATTTTAGTATTTTCTAAACCCTTGTTCATGCGCTTCATATTATAATATGTTCTTTGCTTTTTAGGTTGCATGAAAATTTCATTTATTCATTTTTCTCATAAGTTTTGATAAAAACAGTGGTGGAACCAGGATTCAAATCTAGGGGGCTTGAAAAAAAAAATGTGGACTGGAAAACAAAACAGGTTACCTCTTAAATTAGTTGACGGTTGACATCAAGCCATTTCACCCGTACCGTTGTTGAAATACATAAACAAGGCAACAAGAACTATTACCCCTTTTTTAATCAAACACATATGCGCAATTTAAATGGTGTCGTGTCTTACCTGGTATTATTGACCTCCTCTCATACCTTAATCGCCTGCAAATTCGAGTTTATTAACAACACACCATTTATCCTTATACTACCATAACTCTAACTCAAATCTTACATAAATTTTTCTTGTTCAAACCATCAGGTTCAACTCCAAGCAGTAAAAGAGTATTTCCTCCCTATATACTTGGAATCGTTGATAGATTGTCCATAGCTAGTATCATTCAAACCCCAAAATCAGTTGTTAAACAAACCTTGGAAAAAATTCAAATTAACCATTTCCAAGGTTTAAAATAACACATGCAAGGGAAATGGTTTAAAACCCTAAAGAGATAAATTAACTCAAAAGAAACTGATAGAGTTCTAGTAAAGCATTCTTTCGTCCTTCATTGTTGTTAACAATTTGAAGAAAAAAAATGTTACCACCTAATTCTTATCATACATTTTTTCATCATTTATACTTCCTTTATCTTTTTATAACTTCTTTTGTTGATTGAGATAAATATTATTCAAATGAATTTGTATATGTTTATGTTTATTATGCAACAATTAAACCCACTCGTATAGAATAATATATGTATTAACCCACCCATGAAAACTAACATAATCGATGTCATAAAGGCAACAAACCTCCGAACGAATATTGGCACAAAGAGTTGAATATCCAGAAAGTTGATCTCCAAATTTTTTAGTATGCATCTCATGCACCCTCTGATGAAAACTAGTAAAAAATTGCGCAAAAAACATTTAGAAACTAACATTTGTATTCACGGAGTTATCAAAAAAATAATATTATTATTAATAAACACATAAGAATAGTATCTTTTTGATGAATAATGTGATCATCTACAATGTGCGACAAAAGAAACACATGTTTTCGTTAGCGTTGTATATTTTGGAAAACATGCAACAAAAATGTGTTTATCCATGGATTTGTCTTCTTTTAATTGTATATTGTTATTATCATAACAAAGCCTTAAATTTTCAAAATCATTAGATGTATATTGAACTCTCTTAAATTAGAAACCGATATGAAATGATGATGTTGTCAAGTACACCACAACATTTTCAATATCAACCTTTGAAGACCCACCTTGTATAATCTTATCGTAATAATCACGACCTCAGGATTATTTCAACAAGGCGATTTTGGTAATAGTTAAAGTTCGGTTAGAACTAACTATGAGATCTTAACTAAGATGTGATTAACACCAAAGTGCAATTACTTTAATTATAATATAAAAACTTTAATGAAATTTCCAATAGTTGCAAGAACATATGGTATTAGGAAATGTGAAGTTTCTCAACGAGTTTATCACCTGTTTCAGGTATCCTTTAATTAGTATATCTCTTGTTTAATAATATCAAAAAAAGAACTTACTAGACATTGTGTGACCATCAAATTTCGCATCTCTTTCATATTCTTTCATAGCTGCATTTCTGAAGTAGCTCGACTATCACTTGCCAAAATAATAGTTTAATCACCACCGATCATCGAGCTCGTTTCTTCAAAACTCTAAAATTTAATTAATTATCTTAAAGTTAGATTCAGGAGATATAATTTTTCAAATACAATTATCCTAATTAATATTTTATATATTTCTATCTATAACCAGGAAGAAAAAAAACCATATTGTTAGTACCTAAAAATTACTTCTAGGCGAAACAAATGCACCGCTGTGGTATTTTCTTTTTAGGTTCGAAAATCAAAATCGAAAAGGACAAGCCTAAACTATGATAGTAGCCGTTCCGTCCTGTTTCGGTCACGAGAAGAGGAAGATGGGTTGATCTTAGGGGAGGGAAGCAGAAAAGTTTTGAGAAAATGGCAATGGTATTGAATTGTGTGTTTTGGATATTGAAAACTATGAAGAATAACAAAGCTTTTTGGGTATGAAAGCTTGTCCTGTTTTTTTAATAAGCTAAATGACCTATTTATAGTAGTTTGGAATACATACTGCCTTTCTCGTAAGTATTTGAGGTCATGAGGTTATGGAGAGATGGATAATATGGAGATGATGGGTATGAGGTGAGATAAATCATGGAAGTTTCTAGAAAACCCATTTATACCACGCCCATTATCTCTCCAACTGCTTAAAACCGTACTACTACTTTAACTTTTCACATGGGGTGTTGCCACGCCACATGTTGACGTAGACCACCAGAACAGTACCCCATGAAGAATCTCCCCATGTGACGTATTTTGATGTTTCTTAGGTGTTTTAGATGAGTTATGGATCTCATCTTGTTTAGGCTAAATCGCAGTCGCTGATACGTCATATGCCTTATAGGCATGTTGAATCGTGTTTTGTGAAGTTGTTGTGAGAAACAACTTGGCCAAGGCCAGCCGTGGTATTGCGCCGGTGATGGCCTGTTGAAGAGCAAAAAGATGGCTTGTCGCATTGTATATAGTTAATATGATATAATTTAGCATAGCATGCCAATGGCGTAAAAGTGGCATAGTATGTTCGCACTTTATGCCACAGCTAAGATGGAGAGAAATATCCCGGGCCATAATCTTTACGTGAGATATTGGAGTGCCAAATTATTGCGTGGCCTATGAATGGCTTGTTTATGATGATATAATAGTAAATGGCGTAGTGGCATATAATGGCACTGCCATGGCCCGTAGTGGCGTTATGATTGGCCTAATGAGTTAAGATCTAAAATATGGCTCAATGCCCTTGGTCTTTGCTGCCATAACTAAAATTAGATTCAATTGGAGCTATTGGCGTGATATTGCATGGCGGTTTAGTTCCCTATTAGAGTTTGGCGCGTTGTGGACTTTCAATGGCACTAGCGCTTGGCTCGGTAAGCTGCAGTTTTACAGCATCTTAGCGTATTTTTCCTTGGCCACGGCCAATAAGAGAGAAATTGTCAGGTCATTGCTTAGTTACGAGATAAATAAGTTAATCCACATTTCAGGGGAGCTGTAGTGGCGTAATTTACACCCAAGGAGACGTGTGGCTTGTTGTGGGCCCACAGTGGCTCTATGTAAGTTGTGGCCTTAGAAGTGGCGTGCCATGCCCAATGCTACCACACCGAAATTGTCGGATCTCACCCTAGCCGTAGACTTTTATAGCATGTGCACGACATTGTAGCATGTTTATGGCCTTTCATAGGGGTTGAGATGATGTGTCTTTGGCTATGGCTCGATATTGGCCGATTATGTTATAAGAATGATGTAAATAGGCCATGGCCAAGAATTATTAAGACAGGATTCCTGTTTCAACTAGGATAGCCAAGTTAGATTTAGAACAGTGCTAAGCTATAATGAGAGGAGTATGACCTAAGATTAGATCCTTTTTAGGCCATTGATTAGCTAAGCTATCATGAGAGGAGTATGACCTAAGCTATCACAAAGCTGGCCAAGATCCTAAAATATCGCACTTTACATTATGGCCTTGGCCACGGCTGGCAAAGGTTAAATAATTATGCTCTTTATGCTATGGCCTTGGCTGCTAAGGCGCGATAATGGTGCGCGCTATGTTATAACGCGGTAGTGGCTATGCCACAATTCTAGCCAGATCTTGCCAAGTTGTGTTTAGTTGTGACATGGACTTAGCCAATTGTTTTTGGGATGAATCCAACTAAGCCATTAGTTTATTCTTATTTTAGTCGAAGCATTATGAGCTGCAATAGCTGTATTATGGCCTTAGCCATCGATAGATAAGGTATTATCGGATATGCAATATATGTTATCGACTTGGCTATGCCTAGCCAATGTGCCGCAATCCTTATGACATCAATCATTATTTGATTATCATATGGATATTATCTAGGGTTTGGGTTTATGGCAATATGCCAGGCATAGATTTAAAGCGTAATGATATTCCAGTACTAATTTGGATATGATAGTGTCGCTATAGTATGTTCAAGGAACTCGGCCGTAGGAGTTTGCGACTTGAGACGATACTCGATATGGCTATGTATTAATATTATACTTTCAGTAACATGTTTATTTTTTATAGGCAGAGACCATCTGAAGAGTAGTCGTTACCAACATCATTGGCAACCTGAGGACGATATTACTCTATACTAGCGGTCAATCCGTCCAGGAGCTGTCCAATCAGTATGATATAGAGAGTACATTATTGGTACTGAAATACTCCATATATATATATATAATGCGACGGTTAAACTGTAGGTTGGATATGCATTACTGATGCTCTTGTGGAATATGAGTTGTAGATACAAATCCTTACTTTTGATGCCAGGTCAGGGATTCTCATATTACACTTCTGCAACCAAGGCAGAGCAATTTTACAATTTATGTCCCTGTCGAAGACTCACCATCAACACATATGGAAGAATTTTCTACAATGGACTCATTCTAGAGAAAGAACAATACTTTTTGTTCATGTAGCAATGATGATTCTGATGTTGACGTTTGAACTAATTTTATGTGTTCATGATATTGAGAATCGATAGTGTGTGATATTTCCTTGAGTATCAAAAGAATATAATTGAGTAATATGATATTAGAGTTTTGCACATGGTCAAGCATTGTGTCGATAATTATGAACATTCTCAGTCTAACACGTATACATCTCGTTGTCTGCAGAAACCAGTAAAGATAAAAGACCAACCGAAAATATAAAACAAGTCAGACATATTCAGGATCGATCCTTGCCCCAAGGGGTCAGTTTTATTTCTAGGAATGGTCCTAATATCGATTATGAATCCTATTTTGACTACAAAACAATTTCATAAGTCAATTACTTCAATCATATGTTTTTGAGTTGCTTTCGAACATATTTATTAAAGTAATTAATGATTCACCCATAAATTCTGAAAAGGAGAAAGTACCAAGTACACCACCAACTTTTATGTTCGGTAACTTATATGGACAAAAACTAATATAATCACAAGTAGATCAAAGAAAAGGTACATGTACCTAATTATGCATAAGAGTTCTTGGACGATCAATATGTATAGACCAAAGGTACATGTACCTAATTATGCAAAAGAGTTCTTCGACGATCCACCATGAACTGTTCCAAACTAAACTTATGATTTGCGAACTGGTTCGCCAACCTTCCCTGTATTTCTAAAACTCAGATATCTATGGTTTACAAAGTAATTTTCCAATCTACCCCGAACAGAAATATAAGAAATTCATGAATTTCTCTCTTATGATGTTTGAAAAATTCACAAATGATAAAGTCTATTGTGTTAGAGCATTGCTCGGTTGAACCCAAAAGATTTGTTGTCTCGAGCTTGTTGTAAATGTTAGGTGCTCAAAACTATATCTTGATTTCTAGTCTACCAAGTCAAATTTCGGATAGGTTAGAATTGTAGTTGAGTATCGGAGATCACCCTTGAAGACTGAATATCGACAAAACATTTGGAGAACTTCTGTATTAGGTATGTGAAGACTGAACCATTTTATTTTACTCATAATACCATCATTCCATCTATTGAAACTATGTCGTATGACTTATAGTAGAATCGCAAAGAAGATGTTTCGAGACAAGCTTGTCTTGTGAAAAATCTCTAAATATGATTTAGCGATTAGATATTCAAAGGTCCTTAACAATATTAGTCTATGAATTAATTTGTGGACAATTGAAAATTGCCCATGTAAATGATTATATATCACTTGGGAATGTTTCAAACATCATAAGAGAGAAATGTGAACTTACTGAAATTTCTACTTAGCGTAGGTTGGCGAACCAGTTCGCAAACCATAGATATCTGAGATATAAAAATACATGAATGTTGGCGAACCAGTTCGCAAACCGCAAGTTCAGTTGGGAATTGTTCACCAACCCAGTTGGCGAACCATGGTGAACTGTTTTTTACAAGTTGGATAAATCGACTAGCAGTTGGCGAACCCGGTTCACGAACCATGGTCAACTGAGTTCGGTATTCTTGTAGGGTTGGCGAACTAGGTTCACGAACCACATCACCCTGACTCGTGAACAAGCCCTATGGTTGGCAAACCGTTGTACCAACTGTCCCAACAATGTTTAGCAGATGCTTAAAAACTTATTTATTTTGATATGCTTAGCATTGCTAGAACTCTCTTGAACACTTCTAAGACTCCATTAATTACTTAAAAATCTAATGTATCCGTATCATGATTAATTTCTTAGGTGTAGAAATGAACATCAAATAGCTTTCAGTTCTTTGGATAACTTGCCAAACCGAACAATCATTATACACGGTTCTGTAATCAAACCTATGTGTAAAGTCTTATATTGTAGTTTGAAGACCTAAATTGTTTGCTTTATTCTCAAGTTATCCTAGCTTGAATTATATGCTTAAACCTGGTCTTTGAAAATTATAAATAAAACATCTTTGTCAACTGTGAAAATCAATCCCTAACACCTTGTGTCCTAGTATATTCTAGAGTCGTCCTCTATTGACCTTTTAGGTCTATGACTAAAAGAATTCGCTTGGGGATTCGTGAATCTTTACCTTGATAATTCATGAATCCTGATCTTGCTTTTTTGTTATCGAGGTTCTCGTAATCTCTTTCAGGCAAGATAGATAGTAATCGCAAAGTTCTCTTCATCTCACACTTTGTGATTCCTCAAGATAGATATCTAAAGACTGATCTTAGTTAATCTTTTGATGATTGTTCTTGAGAGGTATTTAAGAATATAGGCTGCTCTTCGGGAGTCGTAAGTTCCGGATTTGTGAGGTTTACTAGCTTTGTCTATTGCAAACGGATTTCTACACCTTGATCTTTGATTTAAACGGAAATCAAATAGGCTTGTCTGTTAGAGGAAGATTGGTATCACAAGTATTCACTTCGGCTGAAGCAAATCTTAGGCTGTAAAGGACATCGACTAAGGGAATTAAGTGCGTAGAACCCTGCGAGGTTCAAGATACGTAAGGAGCGCGAGCTGTAACTGAACCACTTGGAGGGTGGATTCTGTCTCAACTACATTCCAGTCCAAAGTCTGATAGTAGGCTAGTGTCTGTAGCAGCTTAATACAGTGTGGTGTTGAATCTGGACGAGGTCCCGTGGTTTTTCTGGTATTGCAGTTTCCTCGTTAACAAAATTTCTGGTGTCTCGTGTATTTCCTTCTCCGCATTATATTATTTATCTTTATAATTTGATTTTCACAGGTTTGTACATTTCAATCTAAGTAGATACGTTCGCTTATTTGTAATCAATTACTAGACTAGTTTCTTGTAGAATTCACATCTTAAAATATAGATAATAATTTTAATCACTTGGCAGAATTCCGATTGAATTATTTGGATACAACTAGAGTGATCTTGGATATTGATTTTTAAGATCGTCCAACTACTCTGCTTAACAATCAGGTTCACGGACCTTGCGTCTATATATATATACTTATTGAGTAGAGGTTGAGATATTAACTTTATATACATGTTGTCAAGGATCATTAAGTTGGTCTACTTGCAATTGTATTAAGTTTTGTCTATACAGGTTACCGAATGAAAAATTTGGGTGTATTTGGTATCCCATGTGAGTTCAAATTGTGTGGGCTATTTTCAATTGATCTACAAATTAATTCTCAAACAATAAATTGTTTCGAACTAATATTGTTAAGGACCTTTGAACATCTATGCTAGAATCATATTTCGAGATTTTTAACAAGACAAGCTTGACTCAAAATTTCTTCTTTGGAAATCCACTAGAGTTCATACGACATAGTCTCAATAGATAAAATGGTAAGATAGTGAGTAAAATAGAATGGTTCAGTCTTCATATACCTGATACAGAAGTTCTTCGAATGTCTTCGTCGATATTCAGTCTTCGAAGGTGATGTCTGATACTCAACTACCAAATTCTAACCTAGTCCGAGACTTGACTTAGTATACTAGAAATCAAAAAGTAGTTTTTATCATCTAACATTGACAACAAGCTTGAGATAGCAAAAATTGTAGGTTCAACCGAGCATTGTTATAACACAAAGTCTACTTAGCCGCTATGAACCATCATTGTGCACTGTTCCAGAACCATGGACCGTAATGCATATTCTTTTGTGTAATTTCAAGGCAGACATCTCACATGCTTACATGAATTTGTAATAATAATTTCATCTAAACTGAGAAAGTGTTTGCTTGAATTCCGAGAAACTCTAGCTTGATTTCAAAGCCACTTGGAGCCTTAAAAATCTATAAATATAGTAACTCTTGCAACATGATTTCCTAATACCATGCACTATTGTGTCTTAGTGTAGATACCTAAAATCAGAGAGAGGTTAGAAGTGGGATTTAGGGTTTCTGAAAGTGAGTTACGGGAGGTTGAGCACGAACAGTCTTCGCCTAAACCACGCACAGTGGCCGTTCAAAGGATGCTTCAGTCACAGGGATGGAGGTTTATGGCTGGTCTTAGGAAGGGAAGCAAATGAAGAGAGAGATCAGAGAATTCTAGGGTTTGAAAAAGAATTGCTCTGAGAGGTTATGAGAAAGATGATTGTAGCTTGGAGAAATAGAGGACCTATTTATAGCTGAATTCTCTAATCTCAAGTCGGTGAAGATAAGGATTGCTTTCCGTGTCGTGCGGAAAAATTCTCCCATCTCTTCAGGAATAGAGATAAACTAGGTTTAGTTTATCTCATTATGCCACCGCCTTTACTCTCTTCTACGGTGAGAAATAAGCCGGTATTTCTCACACGTGCCGTAGACCGCCAGATCAAAACCCTAATTGTTATCCCCTCACTTGTACGAAGATGAGTCAGCCTTTGTGATGATGTGTTGAGAGAGAAATATTCTCTTTAGCCGAGTTGGCCAAGATAGAGAGATATTCTCTGATTTGTGAGAATGACTAGGATGAGTCACGTGAAAAGGCATGGAATTCCTTAGGAATCGTGTGTAGAGTGTGAGAGGAGCTGAGACTGATCTCCCTCTCTCCATGGCTGGTCACATATGTCATGTGAAGACCATGTTATGTTTGTGGGTCCCTTTGTTGAGCATGCAGAGCTCAAGAGAGTTTATCCACGTTTTTGGATAGACATGTATAGTTCAGGCTCAATTTACTAGCTGTGAGTATGTTTGAGAGGCTGAGAAATAGGCTTGAGCCCTGGGTAAGGCGTGTGTCGTGAATCCCTCCGAGATTTTGAGGAGAGATTTGAATTTCTCCGAGATTTTGCAGAGAGATTTGAATCTCTATGATATTTTGCGAAGAGATTTGAATCTCTCCATGATTTTGCAGAGAGATTTGAATCTCTACGAGATTTTACAGACGGATTAAAATCTCTCCGAGATTTTGCAAACGGATCAAAATCTCTCCGTGATTTTGCAGAGAGATTTGAATCTCTCCGAGATTTTGCAGACGGATCAAAATCTCTCCGAAGATTTTCTTAACGGATCCGAATCTCTCTATGGTCAGCTGGGACTCGTCCTGAGAGAGAAAAAGGCTTTGTACGTCCAATTAATGCCTCTGCGAGACTTTGACTCACTTGTCTTTGACCATCGTATCTTGCAGAGATATGCTAGGAATCAACTATATGTCCATATGATGAACCAACAAGACCAGTGTATCCTTAAAAGGATGTTCTAGGAGTCTGTCGAAAGGGCCCGGAGGCATAATAACCAGTGTATCTCGCGGGGATGCCCTAGGAGTTATACGGAAACCTCGGTAAATCAAGTCAGAGCCTAGAGGAAACATGACCAGTGTATCTCGCGATGATGTACTAGAAATCAGTCCTTGATCTCAAATAGGGTGAGTCGTGCTTACAGAAGATATGCAAATCTCCGCTCTGGGTCATAAGTCAGCCGGGGACGTATTTACGCATCTACAGAGCCTACATGACCAGCAACATCTCGTTGAGGATGTATACTAGGAATCATGTCATCACAATCAGATGCGTCTCGCGAAGACATGCTGGAATTGTGGTTGTTCTGGTTCATAAGTCTATCAGGGACGTTTTACGCTTTGCAGAACCTACGTGACCAGCAGTATCTCGTCGAGGATGTGCGCTAGGAATCACGGCATCACGACCAGCAGTGTCTCGCGGGGACGTATACTAGAAATCGTGGCTAAGGATTCCTTGAGGGCCAAGGGCTTAATCTCTCCCGTGCGAGTTGAATTATGTCTATGTGGTTGAAATGACACTTTTGCCCCTTATCCAAATTTCACCATCTACATTAAGTCCCCTACTCAGAGTAGAACCTTGATTTTTCTATGATGAGTATATAGATGATAACAAATCATTCGTATGCAATTACAATTCGTTCGTCCTTTTAGACTTGCAGAATCCCCGAATTGATGTTTGGCCTTCGATTGTTATGACTCTGATCTTGGAATCGATTCTGGACCTTGGAATTTCCTGGGACTTTGTGTTTGACGTTAATGACATGATAATGAAGTCTTGATGAGACAAAATTTCCGTCGAATGGAATTTTTTAATTAGGGTTTACTTGGTAAAAATCCTAATTTTCTCTCTTTGTGCATCCTTGAGCTTCTGAGTTTGTATAGTCGAGCATGTGGGGAAGAGAGAATTTTTTGAACGGTTTCCTGGATGGCCTTGATGTTGGTGAGGGTCCGTGATAAAATATATGCATTTACTTTTGAAGTTACAAAGTCCCTATCCCATGTAAATTATGAATTCAGGCTTGTATCATACCTAAACCCTAATTTCTCTTTTGTTCGCGTCTGACTCCTTCAGACACTCTGGAGAGGCTTGACGAGGCTTGGAAGGTGTGCATATATCTTGTGGGGTCGGCACCTTGTGTGATGAGAGCTTGTTTATTTCCTTGTGCCAATGAGACTCCTCTTTATTAGAGAAAGTACATACCTTTGAAACTAAGGGTATTTTCATCCGAATTCCCTGTTTTGAGCCAGATTCCCTTTATTTTCTCTGAAATTCTGCCTTCCTTGATTCCGTTTCGATTCCATTCTTCTTCGAACACTTAGAGAACTCAATATTCACATGTATGAGGTCTTTGGAATGATTATATGGGAGCTTGGTCGGTCTCTAGCTGCATTAAGGCTTTCTTCTTTGAAAATACTCAAAATCGCAATATAAGGGTATTTTGGTCAAAATCCCTTATGTGCTCGTTTTTTGTTGAATAGTAATGATCTAAAAGGGATTGAGAGATTCCTAGAGAACCGTCCAAGAGAATGGGAGAGGCTCTGTCCCCTCTCTTTTAGAATAAATCCCTTTTTTCACCAAATTCTTGAAATTAGGGTTATTTTCGTCAAAACCCTAATTCTCTTCGACTTTGATCCCTCTGAAAAAATTCTGAGAGAATAAATCACGTCCCACTGGCCTAGGAGAGAACCCTCACGCATGAAAAGGGCTTGTCCACGGTTTGGAGGAATATATTTGAAGAAGGAAAAGCCTAGGTTTCCTTATTTGACCCAAATTGCCTTAATTTCCTCTTTTGCTCTAATTCGTTTTCCTTTTGCTTCAAGGCTTCCTTTTTGAAATCAAAATTGAAAATAAAAGTATTTTTCTATGTGGTAATGTATAGAAACCGGTCCACCTTCTCCCACGAATTCTACTTGCACTGAAATTCCTATTTGTGTTTGAAGTATAACTGGTATTGCAAAAAACCGTTTTAGTATACTTAATGTTTGAATTTAATTCTTGACCCATGAATTATAATTGTGGTACGAATGTGTTGAACATATTCCTCTTGCTTAGATGATAGCTTTGTTCGTCTTCCAAAACGATATTAATCTTCAAATTGATAATGTAGAAGCAAATAGTTAATGATCTTGCGTTTGCTGATGTAGATACCCATCGTTCTTTCTTCATTGAGGCATCCTCGTTAAATCTTGAAATTTATCTCTCTTTAATCATCTATGATGCATATTTCTTCGACGAATGAATAGAAGTAGTCGTATTTGTCAAGGAATCTCTTCGAGATTTAAGTGTTTGTCATAAAACTTCAGATTTGAGACACTTAGGGAGTATGGATGTAAAATCTTCATACGGACTCCGATTTGAGTCCCCGGCCCCAACTTTGAAAGAAAAGAGGATAGTATTTCTAATGCAAAAAGAATGACTCGATTCCGAGATTGTTTGGCCATTCAAATCCATGTATACTTTTGACTTTTTAAATCCCGTATAAAATTTCAGGAGTTTTTCAGATTGCACTTACTTTAGTTTCGGGGCCACATCTCCTGGATCGTTTGTCCGATTGAGGCGCACTTTTGATATGTTGTTGGGAAGATATAGGATAACATATTTTCTTCAGGAAGTAGCCCGAAATTCATTACTGATTATCATCAGTTTTCAAGTCTTCATGCTGTAATGTACATCAATCCTAATTGTAAGAGGAATCGTTGCAATCCTTGAACTCTTAGCATGTCCCGACGCCTCAAGCTTGACCCTTGGAGTATTATTACTTCATTACCATTCCTTAGATTAAAATAGGCCGTGATTTTTTCCTCTCCTAGGTCAGAGACATGCCCCATCCTTTGATTTTACATTTGTACCCTTTATTGTGAATAAAAACGTATTTTTCTTAATCCTTTGTGAAAGTGTGGACCCAAACAAATCCGTGAGTATCCCATTACATGTGAGATTGATAATAATACGACTCTGGGCATGAGGTTAGGATTGAAGGGATTAAGAGAGGACAAATCTTGAAGGGATTAGATGAGACAAAACTTTAAGGGATTGTATGAGGACAAGGTTTTAGGTGGGAAGGACGGTCCTCATATAGAACAAACCCTAGTCGTATTTTGTTGCATTTACTTCTTATAATTCCTCTCTCGTTTTTAGCGTACTCTTTGTGGTGAGAACGAGTTCGACCTTGGTAGAGTGGGGATGAGCGGGCTTCAACAATTTCATAGAACTTTCAGAAAGAGATTCCTGGCGTAGAGAGACAACATCCTGGGGTGATTTCACGGGACCCATGTTTTCTTTAACTTCGGATGAGATACTTGTTGGCTATTTTAGTGACATGGGGAGAATAACTCCAAACGGTCTTGCTTTTGATGATCTTATGAATCTGGAAAACCTGACGACTGCACTGATGAGAATCTTCGTTTCAATATGAGGCAATCGCGAGAGTGGCTCGATTCTGTCAGGGTCCGGTGAATTGAGTTCAGAGAGGTTCTTAATATGGTGGAGCATATGGTAGATGAAGAGCTGGAACATGCTAAGCACTAGCAGGCGACTCGAGATGCTGAGACGGAAGTGAAGCAGCTGAACATGAAGCAAGAGATTTTCTCTAGGGGCCTTTGCTGGATGATTTTCTTCAGGGTTGATATTTTCCCTCGCTGGACCTTTCTCGTATGCATCTAGTAGAGGAAGAGGACCTTCATGAGTTCGAACTTGATGCAAATCATAGATTGCTCCTCCGGGTATGCGAGTAGGTGAAAACCCTAAGTTAAATTCGTAATAGGAGTTCCTCCCTTGCACGACCTTCACTCCAGAGGCTGTAGAAACTTCGTTTGACGTCCGATTTCAGAGGTTGACCCCAACTATCGAACATAAAAGACCCTCCATTCATCTATTGGAGAAAAAATAGGATTTGGAGCTTGTTTTTCCAGTGATAAATCCACGTTAAGTTAAACTCGGGAATTCAGAGATTTTCAATAACAATTCCTTCAAGTGTTTTGATGATATCTCTTAGACCATATTTCGAAACATCATTCCCTTTTAACACGTGGTAGGAGAGACACGGACGAATATTTTTCATCAAGGGCGCGCTATCGAATTCTCTACCCATTTGTCTCAGCTCGTCGAGTTATGTAACTAAAGTATGAGTCACGTCTGAGTAGAGTGGAAACTATAGATTACTCTTCAAACCAATTGCGAACCCTAGTTTGTCTCCTGCATGCATTTATTGCCGAGGGATAATTTGAATGCTTCTTCTACTTGATATAGTTATGTTGTACGCATATAAAACCCTTAAATATCCTATCTTCAGTAAGAATCCGGGACATAGTTGCAAATGCTGAGTACAGAGAAGATACCGATGGAGGAGAATTCAACAATACCGGAGAGATATGCGAGATTTCTTGAGTCACAGATTAGTCCCCTTCATGATTTTGAAGTCCGATCTCTAGTCACCTAATCCTAAGTAATAACAGGTTATGATGTGGGTTTGAGGAGTTGAATGGTCTTTATGTGTCACGATCTTTTGAGACTCTTGCGTTGATTGTTTTCAAATCTGTTATGTGAAAACTGGATATCTGGGCCACCTCCTGTTGGCCATGCAAGTGTGTGACGTACGATTCCTAGTTAGTCCCCAGTTTGATATGAGACTAGGGATTCCCACTGACTCGAGACGCTTGGAAAATAAAGTAAGACCCTTGTAGCATACGAGATTGAGTCTTCAAGGCGGGCGATAATCTGTGGGCTAGAGACGTCTTTGGAGAGTCATGTCAAGATACTGCCGCATATGTCTTTGTGGACAAGATGAAGTCGTTGTTCCGCCTCTACAAGGTGTCTTGACAGGGATTCGTGTGAACTTCTGTAGTAAAATTATCCATTGAGATTTATTCTTCTTTTGGGAGGATGCTCAACCGAACTTGAGAGTAGTATATGCCTTCTGGTACAATTAGGGTAATAGATACATTCAAGTCCAACTGCGCAGTCAATTTTTGTTTGTTTTGTTGATGGAAAAGTTCTCTGGGAATCTTCTAGGTAATTCTTCACGTGGAGGAATCGTTTTTTGACATGAGGAAATTGTATGTCATTGTCATATCTTGTCCTTCCTTCATCGCGTCTGAGCCTTACTCGTGGAATAACCTGTCAATTAGATTTTCTTGACAGAAGGGACTTTGACCGAGGGAACTGCTAGTATGCGCCTGAATGAGTAACATGTATCCTGAAGCTATGGTCTCGGATCCTTCTCTTGTTTTACTTCAGTGACGGTAGCTGGTTGTAGTTGTATGTCGAGTAACAGAGTTTTATCTGAATTGTTGGCACTTCAGATTCCCTTTCCCTTGGTAGGTTCAGGTGCGAAGATATTCTCCTTCTCCTTCTTGGGTGAACTGAGGTCCCATCGGAAAATGATACTGGATAATCGTTGGTGTATCCTAGATGGAGGCTCATCGAGACTTAGTCGTACAATCGCTAGGACTCTTTTTCTTTCTGACGGGATGGGTGTTGAGATAGCATATCGATCAGCGGCTTTGAATCTTCAGATAAGTATGAGCTTTGGCCGAGCAATATCTTGGAAGCTAGTCTCATCTTATACTTTGTCGCGTTCTGGTCATGATCCTCTGAAACACAAAAACGACAAGATGCATCTCGGTTGGCGATTTATGACCTTATGTGGCTTTGCAAAGCTTTTGTATAGGTCACGAATTTTTAGGAACCTTTCCAAGTTTTCGTTAAGTTTATCCTATAAATGACGAAAAGATAAATCCGACAGAAAAAGAACTAGATTAATCTGATACAGAATGAAAGAGTTATAAGTAAAATAGTAAAGTGAAGTAAACTTCCCGAGTCCCCTGTGATCAGGTTGAGGGCCCTTGACCTAACCGAATTTTGGAGCAAATATTCGTCAGAATCTCCAAGTTTAGAGCGTCGTCTGGTCCTTGAGAGTAATAAGGTCGGATGGATGGTTGTTCCTTTGCTCTGTCGCGTTCGTAATGAGCTTTATCTTCTCCGGTGAGGTCGATTGCAGGAAAGATCCCGCCAGTGCTATTCTCAGCAGTTTTAGTACTCCTTCTTTAGGAAACATGTACTCGATCTAGATTTGTTGGATCTATCCCTACTGGTAACTCTAAAGGCGTTTTCAGATAAGCCTGGATGTTGATATGAGATTTGCAAGATTCTGTTGAGTCTCCGGGAGTTCTCCTTGGTCCTTATCCAACGTTTTTCAAGGATTAGAAGTAGATTTTTATGAAAATAGGTTACTAGGGAGTTTTGTTATGCAGGAAGAGATCCATGTGATCCAGGACGCACTAACCTATTCACTAAGGTCAAACTCGAAAGAGAGAGAAAGTGCTGGTAGGGATAACTCTCTCGGCTAAGTCTGTAATGGATTTAAGGAGACTGAATCAATGGAACGTTTTTGTGTTTGGATGGTTGGAATCGTCTTCCTTCCTAAGAGACCTTGATTGATATCTGTAACTGAGTGAACAACCTCCCACTGTGGTCGTCAAAATGTAGTTACCTAAAATCTGAGAGAGGTTAGAAGTGGGATTCTAGGGTTTATGAAAGTGAGTTATGGGAGGTTGAGCACGAACATTCTTCGCCCAAACCATGCACAGTGTCCGTTCAAAGGCTGCTTCAGTCACAGGGATGGAGGTTTAGGGATGGTCTTAGGAAGGAAAGCAGATGAAGAGAGAGATCATAGAATTCTAGGGTTTGAAGAAGAATTGCTCTGAGAGGTTATGAGAAAGATGATTGTAGATTGGAGAAATAGAGGACCTATTTATAGCTAAATTCTCTAATCTCAAGTCGGTGAAGATAAGGATTGCTTTCCATGTCGTGCGGAACAATTCTTCCATCTCTTCAGGAATAGAGATAAACTAGGTTTAGTTTATCCAACTATTCCACCGCCTTTACTCTCTTCTGCGGTGATAAATAAGCCGGGTATTTCTCATACGTACCGTAGACCGCTAGACCAAAACCCTAATTGTTATCCCCCCATTTTTACGAAGCTAAGTCAGCCTTTGTGATGATGTGTTGAGAGAGAAATATTCTCTTTAGCCGAGTTGGCCAAGATAGAGAGATATTCTCTGATTTGTGAGAATGACTAGGATAAGTCACGTGAAAAGGCATGGAATTCCTCAGGAATCGTGTGCAGAGTGTGATAGGAGTTGAGACTGATCTCCCTCTCTCCATGGCCGGTCACATATGTCATGTGAAGATTATATTATGTTTGTGGGTCCCTTTGTTGAGCATGCGGAACTCAAGAGAGCTTATCCAAGTTTTTGGATATACATGTATAGTTCAGGCTCAATTTACTAGCCGTGAGTGTGTTTAAGAGACTGAGAAATAGGCTTGAGCCCTAGGTAAGGCGTGTGCCGTGAATCTCTCCGAGATTTTGAGGAGAGATTTGAATTTCTCCAAGATTTTGCAAAGAGATTTTAATCTCTCCGATATTTTGCAGAGAGATTTGAATCTCTCCGGGATTTTGCAGACGGATCAAAATCTCTCCGTGATTTTGCAGAGAGAGGTTAATCTCTCCGTGATTTTGCAGAGAGATTTGAATCTCTCCTAGATTTTGCAGACGGATCAAAATATCTCCGTGATTTTGCAGAGAGATTTGAATCTCTCTGAGATTTGAATCTCTCCGAGATTTTGAAGACGGATCAAAATCTCTCCGTGATTTTGCAAAGAGATTTGAATCTCTCCGAGATTTTGCAGACGGATCAAAATCTCTCTGTGATTTTACAGAGAGATTTGAATCTCTCCGAGATTTTGCAGAGAGATTTGGATCCGTTAAGAAAATCTTCGGAGAGATTCAAATCTCTCTGCAAAATCTCGGAGAGATTCAAATCTCTCTGTAAAATCACGGAGAGATTTTGATCCGTCCAATTAATGCCTCTGCGAGACTTTGGCTCACTTGTCTTTGACCAGCGTATCTTGCAGAGATGTGCTAGGAATCAACTGTGTGTCCATATGATGGGCCAACAAGACCAGTGTATCCTTAAAAGGATGTTCTAGGAGTCTGTCGAAAGGGCCTGGAGGCAGAATAACCAGTGTTTCTCGCAGGAATGTCCTAGGAGTTATTCGGAAACCTAAGTAAGTCGAGTCAGAGCCTAGAGCAAACATGACCAGTGTATCTCGCGATGATGTACTAGGAATCAGTCCTTGATCTCAAATAGGGTGAGTCATGCTTACAGGAGATATGCAAATCTCCGCTCTGGGTCATAAGTCCGCCGGGGACGTATTTACACATCTACAGAGCCTACATGACCAGCAGCATCTCGTTGAGGATGTATACTAGGAATCATGTCATCACAATCAGCTGCGTCTCGCGAAGACATGCTGGAATTGTGGCTGTTCTGGTTTATAAGTCTTCCGGGGACGTTTTACGCTCTGCAGAACCTATGTGACCAGCAGTATCTCGTTAGCAAATACTTTCTCAGTTTAGATGATATTCCTAGTTAGGAATTCATGTAATCATGTGAATAGTCTGCCTTTAAATTACATAGAAGAATATGAGCAATGGTCTATATGTATGGAACCGTGCACAATGATAGTCCTTAGCGGCTAAGTATGCCTTTGAACTTACAAGCACTAGCGGTCTTGAATAACACTCAAGAATAAACAATGTTTCACAAGCTCAATTTTTTTTTTAATATAGTTATTTTAATTGGAAATATCTATGAGGGTTGCAACAAAAACGAACGTAGTCATATAAACAGTTCGTGAACTTTCGCCATCTCGCATAGTCAGGCTCAATGGGTATAAAAATCGGGTTTGTGAACCTCTGATAGTTCACAAAGTAAGATCCTAGGGGTATGCAAACCTCCGCCCATTCCCGAACTCAAGTGCAAAAGGTATGAAAACCGGGCTTGCAAACCTCTACAGTTTGTATATATCAAATTGACTTGGCTACATACAAACTCACAAAGTATGTATTTCTCCAAGCAGTTCGTCCAATTTTCTCATTCATAAATTTGAAACATTAGCAATAGCCATAGACAATATGCTTTGTTTGCTTAGGCAATTCCCAAATGATCAACTTAAAACAAAAATAGTTTTTGAACAATAAATTTTTCTACGTAAGATTGTTAGGGATCTAAGAGCATCCATTGCTTGCATAATATTCTACTGATTGCTAGGGTGACACGAATAAATTGCATATTAATTTCTATGACTCTAGGGGTCAAAATAGTAAGATCCGTAATTTTTAGGGTCATAAGAATAATTAACTTTGTTAACATTATCAATTTTTTAGTTATTAATTTCTATCACCTTACAACGTAGACCTTGAATATGAAAAATAGTAAGCCCGGTTTGAGGTTGGTTTTTTTCTTTGTACAAAAGCACTTTTTAACAAACTTTTTAGAAAAAGTGTTTGGTAAAACAATAGCACTTCTGCTTTAGGTCAATTTTTGAAAACAATCAAGAAGTGACTTTTAGTAGTACTAAAAGCAGAAGCTTTGGATCCACTCAATTTTAATTAATTGACTTTCTATTTTAACCTTGTTATTTAAAATTACACTTATATATTATTTTGAAGAATGCCTTAAATATTTGTTTATGTATAATTATTTTCACTAATTAAATTTTATTTATTTTTATTATATAATAATAATGTAACAACGACAATAACAAAAATGATATTAGTATTTAAAGGTAAAAATTAATAATTAAATCAAAATAAAATGAAAATTATAATATTAAATGATTAAAATATGAAGTAATTGCATGAACCTTCATGTTTGGTGAACTCCATGTAAAGGACAGGAAGGGATTCATAGCGACATAATGGCCGGACCTTTCAACGGACTCTCTGCTGACTTCCTTTTACATGGATTGAACAGGCCTGCTGAGTTTACAGAGGTTATAGAAAGGGGTGAAGAGGCTACAGAACGGGATGGAGATATTGCAGTGGAGGTTAAGTCTTTTTCTCTTTCCCCTGAGCTTCTTAATGTTGCACTCCAGAAACAACTTCCCACTGTTTCTAGTATACCTTATTAGTGCAGATTGCACTTCCCTAGAACTTTGAAGGCTTGCATGGATTGGGTGCTAAGTAGTCCAGCTGATATGACTTCCTGGCTACGGCTCATGCTGCTTCTTATCCGCACCTTGTCATTGTACATGCCCCAAACGCACGGCATGGGAGAAATCGAGCAATAGAAAGCGTCTTCAGGTTGTTGCTATTCATCAGGCTCTATCGGCCTGGAAAGAACCCAATGGATGCTACACTCTGATTACCAAGTTGCTGCACTTGCCAAGCCAACAACAGACGACTAAGCAGGTCGGAAAGAAGAAGTTAGATTCAGCTAATTTGAGCGCTTGCCGGAAGAAACTAAGCTATGGGCATTATGCAGCTGCTATTCGTGTGTTTTCCTCGAATGGTGTTGCTCGCAACGAGAATACCCTTGCTGAATTGCAATATAAGCATTCAGTTGCTCCTCCGCCTTTCATTCCAAACGAAGCTGTTAACAGTGACCCTGTCTCGGTTGATTCAAGGGCAGTCCTTGGCGCCATCAAGAGTTTCCCCAAAGGAACTTCTTGTGGTCGCAATGGTTCGCATGCACATCACTTAATTGACGCGTCAAGTGGAGTAGCAGCAGCAGTTGCGTATGAGTTGTTGGCTTCAATTATAGGGGTTGTCAACCTTTGGTTGGCAGGTAAATGCCCTAATGCCTTAAGTGAGTTAATTGCTAATGCACCCCTCATACCACTGCTCAAACCCGGTGGTGGGCTTATGCCTATTGCGGTTGGTACTATTTGGCGTAGATCGGTCTCTAAGGTGGCTGCCTTCTCCGTCGGTAAGGTTATGACATCTTATTTAGGGGATCATCAATTTGGTGTTGGTGTGACGGTTGGGAGGAAGAGTATTTTACATGCTGTTAATGATCTGCTGGAGTTGAAAGGTCATTCAGATAAGATGTCAATGTTTCTTATTGACTTCTCTAATGCTTTCAACATGGTTTGCAGAACTCGTCTCATTAGGGAGGTTCGGCTACATTGTTCGGGTATTTCTCGTTGGGTAGAATTTTGTTACGCCAGGCCTTCTAGACTTTATTATGACTAATATATTTTGTCTTCTGCTCTTGGTTTTCAACAAGGCGACCCTCTCGGTCCCCTTTTGTTTGCTCTAACGCTTCATCCTCTAGTGAAGTCCATTGCTTCCCGTTGTTAGCTTGATTTGCATGCCTGGTACCTTGATGATGGTACTATCATTGGTGATACCCTTGAGGTAGCCAAAGTTTTGTGTATATTATAATCCGAAGGGCCGAGTAGGGGTCTACATCTCAATATTAAGAAAACTGAAGTCTTTTGTCCCTCGGTTGATCCTCGAAGCATTACTGAAGGTGTATTCCCCAGTGATATTGGTAGACCTATTAATGGCGTCAAACTTTTAGGGAGGCCTATGAGTCTGGACCTGAATTTCATGAGCGACATGGTGGTGAGCAGGGTTAACAAGACTGTTCAGCTAATGTCTGCCATCAAAAAACTCAAGGACCCTCAAAGTGAAATGTTGTTACTTCGCAATTGCGCCGTTGTGTCCAGATTATATTTTTCAATGCGAACCACCAATCTGGCAGGTCTATAACAGGACACTGATCTTTTTGATGACCATTTTCTTAAGTATTTAAGACTTTTAGTCACGGAAGATGGGCTGGCTTTGAGCCTCTACAACAGAGACTGGCTACCTTGCCTATCAAAGATGGCGTCCTTGGTATCTACACTATGGCGGACACTCGCACTTACTGTTATCTTGCCTCTCAGAGTCAGACTACTTCGGTGCGGAAGGTGATTCCTGGTAGCTTATTCTCAACAGATACTTGTTCTGCTTTTCAGTTTGCTTTTCAGAACTTCATTCAAGTATGTGGTTTTCCTTCCACCTATTGCGTCAATGATACTGCCCCCCCTCCCCCCTTATATGCACTCTCTGGCAGTCACTTATTTTGATGCAGTTAAGAAGCAAATCTCTGTCCAATTTTCCTTGTCTACAAGAGATTCCATTCTGTGGCAATGTAACCGGGTCAAACATGCTCAAGACTATCTTTTGGCCGTTCCCATTAGTGGGTTTGATCAATGCCTTGGACCCAGATAGTTTAGAGCGGTAGTTTGCTATCGGCTTGGTATCCCCCTGTGTTGTCGAGGATGGTTTGTGCTCCAGTTGCAATAGACCTATGGATATTTTTGGTGATCATGCACTCCATTGTGCTAAATACGTTGGACTCAAGTTTCGCCATGACCTTGTACGTGATGTAATTGCGGATATTTGTTACAAGGCTGGTGTGCCTGCGCGTAAAGAAGTTGCTTTGGGATTTTTGTCAGATAATAACAAGGATCTACGTCCAGCGGACATCCTTGTCTTTAATTGGAAAAATGGCCAAGATATGTGTATAGATGTTACAGGTGTCTCTCCCTTCACTGGTGAGGGTGCTTGTGCTTTCATCCCAGGCCAAGCAATTTCGAAAGCAATGTCGCGTAAACGTACTGAATACTTGGACGAATGTGTCTCACATAGATATGGTTTGAGTGTTTTAGCTTTCACTACTTTGGGGGAGCTTAGTGAGGATATTGTATGTCTTTTTAAGCGTTTAAATAATTGTTTAGTTAATAATGATGCTGGTAGTGGTCTAGGCAGTTTTATTTTTCATAGACTGGTGTTGCTATTCAAAAAAATGTTGGAGCCCAGCTTGTTGCTAGGTTACCAACCAAATGTAAAAATAAGTAATAATATAAAAATATATTTATCCAATTTGAAGAAAAAAAAACAATGAATAAGAAATTATTATTACTTTTTATATTTATTTAAACAATATTCAAAATAAAAATATATTTTATTATTAATAGATATCACTTGAAAATAATTTTTAAATCATGTCTATTTTCGTCATTAGCCACATCATAAGCACTTTAACATGACAATATACCAAACAGAATCTACTTTTATTGATTTCACAACATATTACATAAAACCTCTAACTGATTTGATTTTACAGCACACCGCAGCAACGTGTAACACAACAGAAAAGCGCTTTCATAAACCTCACAACAATACCAAATTCGCCTTTTGTGATATTCAGTTTACAAAAATTCTTAATAGAACATAAAATTTTATTTTTCTTTCTTAATAAGGCTTAGTTTGGTATTGATGTGGCTTTTATAAAAGCACTTTTCTGCTGTGCGTTGTTGTGTTGTGCTGTGAGAAAAAAAACAGTTAGACGTTTGGTAAAATACTAATTAAAGTTAAAGCTGATTAAAAAAGCAATCAAAGTGTGTTTGGTAAAATATCAGATTCAACCATTGTTTTTGTGGCAAAATGACAAAAACAGACATATCTCTGAATATAGTTTTATTCAAATTTATTGGGTTTAAAAATAATTAATTTCTTACTATTAAATATAAATATATTAAATATTAAATTTACTAATTGTTACTATTATTATGATTGTTAAAAAAATATATTTTACTTAACCACTTTTTAGTATATATATATAATATTCAAACAAAAAATCAAACTAAAATTAACTAAATATTTAATATTTGTTTTTATTTTTGATAAATTAAATGAAATGGTATCATAAAATAGTTTGAAAATAAAATATAATAATATTTAAATAATATATAAATAAATAAATCCGGAAAAGTGTCATCCCTTTAATCACGTCAAACAAAGCTTTTGGTTGGCAACCTAGCAACAAGCTGGGCAGCAACACCTTTTTGAATAGCAATGCCTAGTCTATGAAAAATAAAGCTACCAAAATAAATAAATTCATTTAAAGAATAAAAAATAAAAAATTGATTGTAGATATATTTAAGGGTAATTTTTGTCATTACAAAATAAAATAGGGACAAAAAGGATAAATCAAACATTAAATTTTGGTGGGACCAAAGCTTATACTTTTGTAGCTTTTAAAAGCTCTTCCTCCCCAGCTTTTAAAAATTGAAGAATTTGAGAAGTGCTTTGGGTAAAAAGCACTTTGATTTTTTTTTTACCAAACACCAATTTCAAAAATTATTGACATATATAAGTTTTGAAAGTGTTTTTGGAAAAATTAAAGCATTAACGAACTCAGCCTAAGTAAACCTTAGATTAATAATTAGTAAAACATACATTGATTTGGCTATCTCTAAATGCAAAAGCCCTACAAAGAAAGAAAATTAAAATTACGAACAACAAACTAAAAACAACTTAATCACTGAAACACCTCAAATATGAGATATAATACGGCGTCGGACAGCTTGTATTGCCTTATTAAAAGCTCGATAAGAAAAACCCATAAAGATAAAAGGAGTTCTTGTTGTCACGTTAGCGAGTTCAAAGCCATTAGATACATGGAAACGGAGAGTTAGGACATTTTATTAAAACAATTTGTCAAATTTTGTTTAGTGATCCCCGCGGGAAAATAAAATCTTGATTAAGAAAAGAAAGCACACCGTGATGAGTCCTAAAAGATAAAATAGGTCTCACAAAAATTCCAAGAAAGGTTCATTGGTTCACCATTTAGCGAATTCAGTTTTCGGGAGTTTAATTGCACAGTTTAATTTGAGTTAACGCAGAATAAACAATTTTAAATCCTCGGCTAGTAATAAATTGTACTAAAAATTGGCTATTGCGCATGCGCTATGACAAACTGCAAACTTATTCATTGGTCAAGATATGCATATTTCCAAAATGATACTCCCTCTGTCCCATTCTAGATGAATGTATAGGTGTTTTCACGTAGATTAAGGGGAAAAAAAAGAGATTAAATATTTACCATATCTACCCTTAATAATACCTCATAAATAATTAAGTTTCCTAATTTTTTAATTTCTAGATTCTAGTGTGAATTTGTAATCTAGTGAATTCCGTAAGAATTTTATTTTGGAAGTTGAGCCTATATTGTACTCCCTCCGTCCCTATTATATAGGCGGAGTTTAGAAATTTTCTAGTCCCATTAGATAGGCGGAGCTCCAGTTCCAAAGTCATTTTTTCCACATACGCCCCTATTAATGATGCATGGGTATCATACAATTTAGTTTACATGTGAGATAGAGATAAATAAAATAATATTTGTATTGGAACAAGGAAATGATAAATTAAGAAAGTAAGAGGAAATTTGTGAAAACTAAGAATTTTCTTATTCTAAGAGAATACTACTTCTCCACCTATATAATAGGGACGGAGGGAGTATTTTAAGTTTGTGTATGATTTCAAAGCATGGACAAATGAGGAAAGTTTTGTGAAAAATATAATAACCTTCAAGTTCAAGTAATATGGGACTTATAAAAAAGCTTAAACCTTCATCTAAAATGGGATGAAAAGAGTATAAAAAAACCTTCAAGATTCTCTCGATAATTTGAGAATGGTAACACCAAGGATCCGAATCCTAATGAGTCTTACTTCCTAGTCATGGAGAAAAATGAAAACGGATCTACATTAATAATTAATTTGGGTCAATATGTTAATGGGAAGTCATTTTCTATCCCACTTCACTATACGTAGTTTAGTTCAACAGTTATAAAATGTCATTTAACTCTTTGCGATATTCCTCTCTCCTCTCTAGTTTCTTCTCAAAACTAAAAAAGCTTTCTCCTCCATTAAAACTTGCTGTTTAGATCTAGTCCATTTTGGGCTAGATCTGAGCAGATTTCTTTAATTTTTCTAGTTTTCATAGATAGTTAGTAGTCTAGGATAAAAGAAATTAAGTTTTTGTTTCAATCTCCATTGTTTTTAGGAGATTTTTATGGTGTTTTTGGGGGTGTGTTACCCTCTTTGTTTATTCTCCTTTATGGAGATTCTTTATGCTCTCTCATGGAGTTTCTTTGTGATCTCAATGGAGATTTTAAGTGGAAGTTCAAGTGTGGAAATGAAGATTCAAGATTTTGGGCATATTACTCTCATATTTTTATGAGAGGATCTCCTTTTCTAGAAGAAAAAACCCTTTCAAAATGGATGGATTATAATCTCAAAACCATTCTCTCAATCTTAGGATTGTTTGGTACTCTTGTTGGTAGTTTGTTACTTCTCTTTACAAATTACTCTTGGTTAGTATCTTTGAATTGTAATTTGATCTTTGATCTTGATGTACTTCAAATCCATGTAATCTCTATTTTATCATGAATGAAATTTATGAGATTCATAAAAAAAAAAAAAAAAAAAAAAAGTTAAACAGTTATCCTGCTCATTTTAAGGTAAGATAGAAATTGGAATAGAATGCAGTTGACTGGTCCATAGTTTCTATGTGCGGGGATTCGTCCAACTCCACTCGTGAAATATGTTTCTTATTCGATAAGTTGTACGGTATACAACAACACACAAATAAACTAACTTGTTTACGTATATTCAAACAAACAAATTGAGATTCCATGATTTCATGTCCATGTCTAAGGTCCAGTTGGCACGTTAGGTGCAATGTCAAGCTAAAACCACTTGCACATACCCCAAATCTTTCGTTTTCTTGTGGAGATTCTGATGTAGTATGAAATAAGAGATTTGACATGGTATAATGAGCATCAATAGTTGAACAGCCAACCCCTTGCATCCGGCAAATATAGTGTGCAAAGGTCTATAAAAATTACAACTTTTTCCTCCTACTTTCGGAGATTTTTCTACTAAACTTAAAATTCCAGGAGTTGTATCTAGTACGGGAGTACGAGGAGGAATCTCGATTTGCATTTTTGTGTTCCCTGTCCTGAACAACCAAACAACATCGCAATTCACGACTCATGCTGTCATGCATTACGTATGGGGTTTTGAAGGTTGTCAGGGAGACCAAGCTCCATGCGATATAATAATGCTTTCCCCTCATTAATGTTTTTCTGACTTCAGCTATACTAGTTTCCTCCCGTATATAAACCTAGCCACCTACTAGGTCCACCACTATAAACCAATATTCTGTAGAAGTTGAGTTTATTTAATGAATCAAACTTAGGCTGCACACTTATGGCAAAGGATAAAAATCAATCCAAGATATTGAGAAGGCACAATTCTAAATAGATGAACCGTGAACGGACCAATTCTTTGCAAAAACAAATAAAAGAAAAGATGCATGAACCAAGGAATCTATGCTTTGATTGGTAACCCCAGTAAATGGGGTCTTCATCACATAAGAAAAAGTGGAATAAAAGTTGGAGGATTTTTAATCAGAAGTAGTCAGCACCCACGAGGATTAAAGTTTGTTAATTGGAATTAGTGATAATTGATTGCTAAAACTAGTATCAGTAGTTGTTGTCAACCAGTAGTTGTTGTCAACCAGTAGTAATTAGTAGTGCAATACAAATTGGACCATTTCTCATTTTCTCTCTAGTTGTGCTTTGTCTATGGGCCATGCTGATCTTTTTGAAAATCCGGGGGAGAGGGAGGGACCATTTCAAGTGCTAATCTTCTTGAATATCCCGGGGGACCGTTTGGAGTAGTAGTTGTTGTTGCAAAACTGTTTGTTTTAGTGTAGTCAACTTGCAATCAGCCATTTATTATATATTGTACTCATGGAATCTGTGGAGTATCTTGACTACCTGCAACAGAATCTATGTTTTTTATTACTCCGTCAAAAGTTTGAATCTTCCTACCATTTCACGATCTTTCTAGTTTCTATGGGCCCTTGATCACAAAATGCGAAACTTTTTTTTTTCCCGAACGATTAATCAAATCAATTGTTCAACCCAACATTTTAGATTTGATTGCCAAATACGATATAAAGAGAGATCCCCTCACGCTCTTAAATTCATATTATATCACACTTTGTGTGACATATTTTTTTTTGACAAAACTTAAATGGTAATGTATTTGAATCTAATACTGTAGGGATGTGCTCTTCTTATAAAACTCTATATCCATAAAAAATGAGCGCGTTCCGAAATACCAAACTTCACCATCTACTAATCTTAATTTTAACGTTTGAAATTTCGTTGATTTTTGACTGTTGATTTTCAAAATAGTAGATGGTGGAGTTATACGTTTCGGAATATGCTCATTTTTTGTGCGTATGTAGAGCCTTGTAACATGAACATATCCCCAAGATATTAGCTTCAATTATATTACCGTTTGGTTTTTATTTAAAAAATTAGGGTTCAAAATGTAAGATAGTGTGAAAATAAAAGTGTGAAGGGATCCTTTCTCGGATTTAAAACCCAATTTTCTTAAAAATCCATCTCCGATAGAAGAGTTCTTAAGCTTAAGAGTGATTCCATGGATTAAAATTTCGGTTAACCTCAGATAAATTCCACATCATTTTTTTTTAATAATTATACATATAATTCTAAACTAGATAGAATATTTTTTTTCCATGTTTATCCTCCTATTAGCAGCAGCTAGTGAATAGGCAGGATGGCTGAAAAGCATGGGACTTTTGCTCGTTAGAAGTTGAGTCATAGGCAATGGATACCCAGCCTAGAAATAAGTTCAAAGGGACCAGACGAAGTCACAAATGATAGAGTCACGCATTCCCATGCATGATATCCTGAAGCGGGAAACAAGTTGAGTGGTTAACTCTTAATGATGTCTATAGCTCCTACCTTAGAGTGGGATACTTAGCTACATGAGTATTCTTGATAGACTCACCTAAACAAATGTGAAGGTGTGGCCGTGTTTTATGAGAACTTGGGCATTTCTCTAGATCGTTCGTTAAGAAAGGGATAAGCACATGGCCTTAATGTGCAAACTTTAGAACTTTACTCTGGATATAGTTGTGTGTTGAATGATCTAGTATTAGTTAGAATTCAAGATGCGAGTCACTCTGGTCTCCTGACACTTAGAAAGTTTAACACTATATAAAGGTTCAAGTCAAAAGGAACCTTTGCTTATGCATAACTATATGACACGTGCTCAGTGTTTTTAAAATATATGTGGGGTATTGTTGTGTGGGGTATTGTTGGGATATATAAGTTTAAAAACATGGTTTTGTATTATTATGCCAAAGTGGAAAAATAATGTGATGGTATTATTTTGCGCTCCCACACCATAAGCATGGGTTCAGTTTGACCCCATACATTTCATTAAGTATATGTATATAATCTTTATGTATTTAACAAAAATCTGGTAATTCCAAAAGAAAAAGAATAATCTTTTTATAGATTTGACTCCTAGTTTTAAAAAAAAATCTGTTTTTTCAACTTAATATTCTCTAATTAATTTTATCAATTTTGATAACTACATTTAGGTCGTTTTATGATTGTTATGGAGGATTTTTCGTGGGGTTAATTAGCGAATTTATTTCCATCGAAACAATATTGATTTCTTTTAAATTACAAAATACCAGTTTTTGGGGATGATGAAAATATAACGTATTCATCTATTTTGAGTTTTGAGCAAGTGTTGCAAGGAGTAGTTGTTGGTTTGATTTCTCATAGTGCAGAGAAATCGAACAAGAGAGTAATCAGCCGTTTCATTCCATAGGATTTCCGACAAGAGTATACATTCAAGAAGCAGAGTCGTGAAACACCTTAAAGAGAGCGACATATTCCACGACTCAGCTGTTCGAGATTTGTTCTTGTGTGATCTTATTTTTTGTTTTATTTTTTGCAGCATATGAAAACCTTATAAAGACCTACATGTAGGATTTTCATGACACTATGTTGTAGGTGCTCTTAAAGATTTGTCTTATGAATTTATTTATTTTTTATTTTTTTTGGAAATAAGAACATAAACAGAAGTCAAAAGCAAAAAAACAATTTGTCTCTGTTTGTTTGTTTGTTTTTTTTTTTCTTCTTCTCTCGTCATTTTGGAATTACATACCCAAGTTATTTATTTATTTTTTCTTTTAAAAGTGGAAAAGTGACTTTTAAGATAAAATCCCGACTTGCTATAAAGTTTTAATCAGGTGGACTGTACACAACTAACTGCAGCACTACAATTTTCTAATTTATTTATTAACAATTTTCTAGCTTCTATAAAGGTACCCACTGTGGATGCTCTTTAGGACGACAAAGAATCTTATTTACTTATTTGCCTGTGCCTATATACACTAACCAAACTATGGAAGGGGTAATACACTGTACGAAGTGACAATAATCCAACAAGAAGTGTCAGCTAGTATAGGCATCCTTAGTTCCTTACCACAAATAATAGTACCCACTGGTGGTGAAAGCTTAGTTGAAATCAAATAGTATCGATGTATCACAATTTGTTGGTATGTATTTACCGACCTTTCAAAGAGAGAAACAAGAACCGACTTCTAGACCAAAATACATCCCTGCTAAAAAAATCCATTAGTTAGAGGTCATGCTTGGGTTTGTATTAGTATAACTTCCATAGAGATATATGACGCACTTGGAGTAATAATTGACATGAACATAACGTAGCCACAATAATTTCGCTGGAAAATATGGCATTATGCGCTACGAATTAGTCTTATCTTTAACAGAAAATTTGTATCTTATGAATGTGAATTATTAAAAGGGGTAACAAATTGTTTTCGACCAAGTAACCTATATACGTATCAATGTAAAAACTCTTTGTCAAGTATTTGGAAACTTTAATTATGCATCCGCTAGCATCTATGTGTCGTACACGGGCACAAAATTCTTTTATCAAGTATTTAGGAACTTATATTAAAATTATTCGAGGTGTTCTTGCTTCCTACTACCCAGGTTTGGCTTGGGATTAAGTGTACTCATCCCTAACATTTGATTGAGCTTAGATCAAATACAACTACCCACTATCAGAGTGCCAAAACTGGATTGTACTTTTAATCAAATCCCAAATTTTAATTATCGCATGTCTGTTCTTATACAATCCCACAGAGAAGTGGAAGTGGAAGTGTTCTCTCTATCTGAAGCACGAAAAAAATGCATACAATTCAACTATACCAAGCTTGTTTTTTTGTTTTTTTTTAATCTTATGTGCTTGCATCATTGTCTTCACTCTTGTTGCATCTTCCCATCTCCCAACATCAGCATACACCCTATGTAGCATTACATAGGGTGCTGAGCTTTTTGGCTCAAGTTTCATAAGAGAGTCTGGCAACAATTTCAACAAAATCTACCTTGTTTTGAACTTTACATGCACCAAGTTATGCACTCCAAACAACTTTATCTCGAGTTTGTGATCGCATTCACGACTTTCTCTACATGCCCATTTCTAACAGCTACATCCACAAGAGAGGCAAAATGTTCTATAAGCGTTTTAACACCATACCATGGATTTAAATTGTCTCATATCTTCCTCTACTAAACGAGCATGAGCACAAGCACTCAAAACAATTTAATGGTATAGTTTATCCGTGGACTTCGTATTATCGACGTTGCTTTAATTGGTAGTTCATTATTTTATAGTATTTTGAACTTCCAGATGAATCCATACCTTGGGATTATGTTTAAAAGCATAATTTAATAAGTAGACTTGCGAAACTTGTTTCACAGTTGAAAAGGTAATTTTAGGATCTAGAACCAATCCATAATAAAGATCTAATCCAGGTATGATTTCAAGTAAGGATCCAGGACGAATCCCTAATAAGGATCGAATCTAACATCACTCCTAAGGATTTAATTCGGGACTGAACCCTAACAAGGATCTAATCCAGAACCGATTCTAGTGAGTCTGGCCGAACTTTACACTTTCTATATGCATGTTATCTTTCAGTTTCCGTAGACATCTAGATGTATATGGGTTAGGATGGAAATATTCATAAATGTCGACATAGTGATTTGAACATGTGCTAAACTCTAATATCTTAATGTTCAAGTGAAATGACGAGGGTACCAAGTACACCATAATCTTTTCGTATCAACCTATTACAGACACACCTTGCAGGAAAAAAAAACTACTAAGAGATTACTTCAACAAGATGTAACTTGGTATATAGCGTATAAGTTCGAGACCGAACTAATCTATGGGATCGCACCGAGTTTGATTAACACACATGTGTGTTTACTTTAAATATAAAGATCAACAATATAATGTGGAGGTAAAGTAAATTACACAATACAAGAAAAAATAACGAGGAAAACTGCTTGGCAGAAAAATCCCAGGACCTAGTCTAGTTACCCAGTTTCTTCTGTATCCCTTCGCCTACAACCAATCTAGTATATGCACGTAAATGCGAAGACAGAGTCCACTATCTTGAGTCGCTTCACCAGTTGTGAAGACCTCTGCTCTCAACTTATTTGAATCGTGACCCAAAACAGTAAAGCACTAACATGTTTCAGTAACCACCTCACTTGTGTATCTCCCAAATCCGGCACTGATCAAAGATAAAGTTGAGTATAAATGATCTTTTCTTTGATCAATATAAACTCTTTCGGACAAAGATCAAACCAACACAAAGATTATAGTAATAATTTGTTGAACAAGCTCTATCTAAGCAACTCTACGAGGAGAAGCAACTAGACGGTTTGTTTGATCTTTTTAGTCTGACGTCTATCGAAATAAATAGCTTGTTTGGATCCCAAAGAATCAAGTGTTCAAGAGGAATCACAAATATCAGAATATCAAAAATAAAAAGTCTTCAATCTTCAAAGTAACCGCTGCATAAACAACTTAATTCATCAATACGCCAGAACGAAGTCTGTTAACGTTGATTAATCAATATTTATACTATAGATCTTGAATCACGAAATCTATAATAGTCAATCCTCAATCAAACTTGAGTTGATGTATATCAAAAAAGATGGACCAAGTAATAATCAAGTTTGACCTATCAACGATAACTATACTGCTAGTCAATCAAATCAATGACTGACAACTAAAATAACAATACGATTTAGTTTCCCACCAATGGTACTACTAAAAGCTTCTTGATCCCAAAGAAAACTGTAAATAAAGGGAATGCAAGAGATTTCACCTAATTAAATTACTATCCTCTACCCACCAGTCGCTTCCCACATAAACGATTAGGCAATTAAGATATGAGTTTGTAAGAATACAAGCTCTACTATTTATATGCTGTGAGCAAGGACCGAAGACAAGGTACTTATATTTCCGAAATTTCTCAAAAATATGCCCCAAAACACGGTTCCCAAAATTTGTGAAAACTGATTTTGATCTTTGGAATTGTCCAATAAAACATATTTAGCCCATGTGATGAGAATAACCAGTAGCCCATTAGTTTTAGCTGATAGCCCTGTGTAAGACTATTGAGTATCAGCTCCCAAATCCCAACTTGTACAACATCTTTTTCTTTCGTTTTTCTTCTTCGTCTTCTATCTACGAGGTAAAATAAGGGATTCAACTGATTCGATCAAGCTCTTGTCTTGAATCTTTACTCTCTACTCTTCTCTATCAAATTATCTTCATTTACTTATATTTATAATTTCATGTATCAAGTTATGGGTTTATACTTTCTTGGTTTATTGTTTGATGTTTTCATCTAACCGATTTGATGATACTGGATACGAATTTGGTGTTTCCAATTTGATTACTTTGTATGATTGCATTTCCAAAGAAGTTACTTTTCTCTTTTGTTATTAAATATTGGTTGTAAGTTTGTGCAATTATCATGTGAAACCCTAGTTTATCCTATTTTTGCGCTTTTCTCTAGTTGCTTAGTATGTGCAAATAATGTATATGTTACTCAGGATATTAGGCCATCAGAATAGCATAGTAAATTATAAATAGGTGGCTTTTAGATTGTGCACTATCTGAATGCCCTAGTCCTACTTTGTAGAGGTGCTCGGGTCTTGATGGGAGATTTCCATCCATCTCATGCCACATTTGAAACTGAGAACACACTAGAACTCAAATTCAAATCCGGCTTAGTTGTTGAAAACATATAAATTTAACAGACATGCCCCTGATTATTTGATATACTGAGTATATTCACTTAATTGTGGCAATTCTTTATTGCAGGTGCATTTAATAGTTACGTGTCTTTGGAGCTGGTTTAAGATCAGTGGGCTAAGGAACTCTTAATGTGTATGGACCTAGAATCATATATATCATTAGCTTCCATGGTCTTTCTCCATTTTCCATCTTTACTGTCATGAGTAAATACCAAGGTCTGATTAGGAGAAAGCCATACCACTTGGAGTGCTAGTACTAATTTGGTAGGATGGTGTATGATGATATACCTTTTCCTTTGTTATCAATATTTCTCACCAACCCTCTATTTTTATGTAGTCTATATCGGATCATATTTTTATTTGCAATCGTAGTGGTTGGTCTCCGCTGCAATTTGTAGTGCCTCCTTAATTCGTCAAATCTTGCTCATATTTGTCTTCTGTACTACCAGTTATGGTAGAAAATCGATTCTTTTAAATCTGAAGCTTTTCAAATTGAATGAACCTTCTGTGAGCTGTTACTTTTCCTTTTGTTTGTCCATGAACGAGGATGAAAACACCAGATCATCCGATGCTTTAGTCTATTGTTATGCTGCTTGTGTTAATCCTGGTTCTCTGTTACTAAATTTCAGTTCCCCTGAAGTGACTACTTATTGCGGCAGACCAAACAAAAAGTAACATATCATGGCGGACTTAGAAAATTTGCTACTGGAGGCCGCAGGAAGAACTGGGTCGTCAGGGAGGAACCGACACTCTCGTCCTCCATCCAGGAGGAAACGGGAAGGTTCGTATTCTGATGATGGAAGTGATTCCAAGGATGATGATTCTGATGATGACAGAGGCTATGTAAGCAGAAAGGCATCTGGCTCTCATGTTCCGCTCAAAAAGAGACTTGATGCTTCTGAGAAGGATGATGAGCGGGGAAGCCGGAGAGATGATGACGACTATGAAGATGAAGATCGTCGAGGTGGCAGCAGTGAAGATTCTGATGTCGGGAGCGACCTTTACAAGGATGAAGATGATAGGGAAGAGCTTGCAAAAATGACCGAACTTCAAAGGGAGATGATCCTGTCAGATAGAGCACAAAAAAGAGATGATCAACGGCTTACAGAGAGGGTTAGAGCAAAGCAGAGTAGTGGGAAGAAGATGCAACCTGGAAAAGAGACCCCACAACCACCATTATCCCGTGTACGTTCTTCTGCTAGATCTGCCGAGAAGGGCGCTGCCAAAAATGATGCATTGAACGAGCTGCGGGCAAAGAGGATGAGACATCAAGACCCTGAAGTTCTTCGGAAGAGGGATGCATCCAGAGGTGGAACATCTGTTGGCCGGGATTCTTCCCCAAACAGAAGAAAACCTCACGCGGAAGCGAGTCCAAGTAGTTCCAGCCAAAGCGAGAGTCATAGTGGAAGCCATAGTAGAGGTGACGGGTCAGCTGGAGATGAGGGCATGGGAGATAGTGACGAGGACAGACTGGATACTCTAACTTTCGAAGATATCAAGCAAATTACAATTCGGAGATCCAAACTATCAAAGTGGTTCATGGAACCCTTCTTTGAAGACCTAATTGTTGGTTGTATGGTGAGGGTCGGGATTGGTAGAAAAAAGAATATGGCCATTTACAGGTTATGCATGGTGAAGAATGTGGATGCCTCAGACCCTGATAAACAGTACAAGATGGATAACAAATATACACACAAGTACTTGAACTGTGTCTGGGGCAGTGATAACTCGGCAGCTAGATGGCAGATGATCATGATATCAGACTCCCCTCCACTTGAGAGTGAGTTTAATGAATGGATGGAGGAGCTGGAGCGTAAGGGTGGAAGGAAGCCAAGCCGCCAGGAAGTGCTAGAAAAACAGGAAGCTATACAGAAAGCTCTAACTTATGTTTACTCTGCCGCCACTGTGAAACAGATGTTGCAAGAGAAGAAATCAGCATCATCAAGGCCTTTGAACGTCGCAGCAGAGAAGGACCGCCTGAGGAGGGAAATGGATATTGCGGAGAGCCGTCGTGATATGGGGGAAGTGGAGAGGATCAGAGCAAGGTTACTCGAGCTGGAGTCTTCTCGGCAGTCAAAGTTAAAAGATACCAAAGCTTTGAGGCTAGCAGAGATGAACAAGAAAAATAGGGCTGAAAACTTCAAGAATGCATCTGAATTAAAGCCTGTGAATACAGGTCTTAAAGCTGGAGAGGCTGGATATGACCCATTTTCTAGAAGATGGACTAGGTCTAGAAACTATTACGTACCGAACGCTACGGAAGGAGACGAGACTGCTGCATCAGCTGATGGCGATGCTGCTGCTGAGGTAGCAGCATTAGCGTTTGGATCAGGCAGTAATGTTGTCGGTGGTTTAGCAGCCACTGCTGCAGCTTTGGAAGCGGCAGCGGACGCAGGGAAGTTGGTGGATACAAATGCACCTGTGGATCTTGGAACAGAATCAAACTCGCTGCACAATTTTGATCTGCTAATCTCATTAACAGAGCTTCAAAAGTTTGGAGGAGCACAAGGAGCTCAGGCAGGATTCATGGCGAGGAAGCAGAGGATAGAGGCAACTGTTGGAAAACGTGTACCAGAGAATGATGGCAGGAGGCATTCTCTAACACTCACAGTGAGTGATTACAAGCGACGGAGAGGTCTTCTTTGAGACTTGAGTGAACCCCACACTGGGCAACAGGTAAAGTATTGCCCTCTTTACTTTTGGTATTGAACTGGAACTGGAACAATAGTGAAGTAACTTATGTCAAAACTTGCCATTTAGAATGATCAAGGGGTTTGTGTGTGTACTTGCCAATTTTACTGCTCTGTAGAACTATCGTGCAATTGTTATGCTTTTTTTGCAACAAGGATTAGGGCGAATATGGGTTTTCCCAACTAAATTAGCAGCAAATTTATGTTCAACAATCCGATTAAAAATCGGAAAAGAAACTATTTTATTCTGGTTAACATACTTGAGCTTGTACAAGTCTATGCTAATTAGTGACAATGTGTACCAGACTCTGTCCATCTTTGCTTGCTTTCATTCAGGGATTTTGCACCCTTGCCTTTGTCCATCTTAATGTTACTGCTTTTGAAATCTCTTAATTAAATTTGGCTTTTCTTGAATGGGCTTAACTTAAAGTTAATTAAGTTCATTTCAAAGATCTACTCAGACGCAGAAGCTAGGTGATATGAATGAAAAAGTGAATATATCGGGAACTATTTCATTCTGGATAATCCTAGAGAATCTTTAAGAAAATCCAGAAATAGCTGAATCAAAATTTGGAACTGTGAGACCAAACAAGGCAGCAGCCAACCATCATAATAGATAAACAATGATCCAAATTAAGTCGCCCTTGGCATTTATCCCGATTCCGGAAAACTGACTTTGTCCAACTAATACACTTCAATATGTATATCTACCTCCCTGATTACGTCTGATTCTACATATTAAGACCACAATGCCATGTAGCGCACCATCTAACAGCAAGGCCATGATAAAGTTGGGAATGTCGTACAGCAGATAAAAAGCAAGAGAATAATACATCATATGTAGTTTCCTGTGATACGTAGTCACAAAAAAACGGCATAAGCTGAAGTTTTACTATTAAAGAGTAGATTCCTCAGTTAACATGAGAGAAGCTTCTGCCAGTTAGAAAATGCTAAGAAAAGCAAAATATATGAATCCAACACACATACTTTCACAGGATCTGTTACTATTCTAACACAGGTACAATTATTAAGATATCTAAAACTTGGAATCTTTCTTTTTTGATTCCCATCCTTCTCAATCTTTCTCTTCCTCTTCTTCCCATTTTGCACAAGTTCCATTAAATTTATGAGTGAAACACATGAACATAAGGAACACCATGAAAATGGCAAACTGCAGAGACATCTGATGTACCTCCGCAACCATATCGCTGAACGCTGGCTACGTTGTCTCTCTTCTTCCCTTGCTTCCTCGTACCTGCAACAGAGATCAATCTTTAGCAGGAAATCCCTTACAAAGCAAAATATTTCAGTCTTTTGACAACAATCTTTGTTATGGTTTCTCTCTTACTTGGCAGCCAAAACACCATCTAGGTTCTCCAACCCTCCAATTCATCTGGTTTAAAAGAGACATCAACTTTATCTGCCTTTTGACCACGGAGTAGATCAACCTGCAAAAGAAAAACTAGTAAGTAGATGAATGGTTAGGACTCAAACCAATCTTAAGAAACTATGAGTGATCAATAACCAAACCAGCAGACTGCGTACTGCAGAGTGGAAACAACTTAACACTCAGGCCACTAAATGTGACTAAAGTGACTGTGCACACGCATCAAAGAAAAGAAAAAAAACTGTTCTTCTCAGAATAAGTTTAAGATCTACGGAGATATACCGCAACTACAGTGTACCAGGAGTACAGAGAACATTACCAACCAACTGCATGTGAGAACGGACAAAACGGATTACCCGAGTACCAAATGGCAAAAATATGTTTGGTTCCATCACATAAACAGATAAATGTAGCCTAGCTTCATAGACATTGTAAAATGTAGTAGTGTAGAGAACTATTAGATACTTGGTGCAATCAATATTACAACGAGCTAACCTACTGTTTAGCATTGCACCAAGCTAAGTATCTAACATGCTAATAGCAGTCAGTTCCATTACGTTGCGGCTGTTTAAAGTCTCCATTATGTATATTATTAGCTTTTAACATCTAAGATTTACTAGATCAATGGCTTCCACATTAAATAGGGATGGAAGAAAGGAAGATAACAAATCAATACCCTCTTCGCAGCTGCTGCCTTTTCCTGTGCTCCAGGCCAACCACATACCTGGATCCAGAAACAAATGCCAAGACTTTTTCTAAATTATCCATGTACACAAAGTATGAGTCTAGATAAGAAGTTATGATGAGTCAATTCGAGAAACCTATGAAAATAACTTTCATTGTACTTTACGAAACAGTAAATTATGATACATACGTGTGGTTGTCCGAGCAAGGTTCCAGGAGCGATCTTTTCTTCTTTCTCTTCGAGTACCTAAATAAGAAGAGGACACAAGAAGGTAGCATAAGAAAGAATTACAAATAATGAGTGACAATGTAAGGGACGTGAAGAATATTTACTCACTTGGTACAATTGTCTATCAGGTTCTTTTCTCTGTTGTTTTCGTAGTTCAATAACATCTGGTGTCTCCACACCGGTTAGAGTGCTGAAGAAAGAAAAAGCATATTAGTACACATTATCTAGCACACACTGTCACTAGCCATATTATACAGAAGGCAGAGATTACCTTGACACACTGTCCCCACCCGTAGATTGATTTCCGTCCTCCAATTCCTCTTCTGGAATATCTTCATCCTCCTCCTCGCTTTCTACCTCATCCACCTCCTCCTCGCTTTCCACCTCATCCTCCAAATCTCCCAAATGCTTGCTCCTAACAACAGGCTCTTCCTGAAAATTACATCATCCTCAAAATAATGAGCCAATAAGAAAACTACTGCTACAAATCGTCGACCTTCCCAGGGGGAACAAGTATCTTTTTCATGCGCATAGTAATGGAGACAATTGCATTACACTACCTTTAAACATGTCTAATGTTTTTCCAAATAACCAGACTCAGAATGATAAGATCAAACAGAAGCGAAGTTACAACAAACTACCTCGTAGTTAAGTTGTTCCTGTTGTTGCACTCCAAAGACATCTCATATAATGGACGGCCATACTGAACAAATATAGACAAAAATTCCCATTGTCAACAAGCATTCTTCAATTTAGAGAAATAAAATCTAATACGAAACTGAACAAGTGAAACTCATCAACAGGCGGTTTACCCCAACCCCCAGGATGATAGCCAAGCACCAGGAGAATAGGAGCATTCAGGCCTGGAATTTTAAGAGGTGGATAAGACGGAGGGGGGCGATATTTCTGTTTAATAACAAAAATAAGGGAGACTGTCTGAACTAATGAAATCAAGAAGCTTGTAATATAAATAAGCCATGGAGGGGGGCGCACCCTCTGGCATACCAAGCGCTTCTTTTAGATCCTGCGACAACATACCTGGCTTCATCTCTCGTAATTTAACCTGTATACACAACAAAGTAACTGTAAGTATATTGGTTTCTATGAACTCAAGTAAATGAACCACAGAACCTATACCTCAAACTCTTCCCTTCGTGATAGAGCTCGCCGTGACTACTAAGCTTAGGCTTGGTCTGATATTTAAAGAAGGCATCATGGAGAACCTGTATACAGTTACAAAAATCAGATGATTAGATCCATGCAATTAGCCAGAGAAAATGGTACGTAATTACAAAAGACTGGATTTCTGTACAAAAGTAAAACAACAAAGGAGAAGCACGTGATAATTCATAGCGACTACTAGGAAAGAAGAGACGAATAATCAAAAGTTGCTCAAACCTGATAATCAATATCCATCTTTCCCATCTTTGGTTGCATACGCGCACGTTGCTTCTGTTTCAACTTTTTACTATCCTCTTTCTCAATATATGCCTACGTATGACATCATTGAAAACATGAATTAGCTGAATATAAACCGAGAGAACACGAACACAAAATTGAAAGTACCAGTATCTGGCTAGCGAAGAGAAAATCAACAGAGCCATGCAACCATCTTCCAAAAGAAGGTCAGAGGTTTTAACAGCCCAAACCCAAAACATTCTTCCAATATACTGGCGTTTTATGAAAATAACTGACAACATAATGACTAGTAGCGCGAAAAAACAAAAGTCTCACAACGGAATAACATTTAGACATTGCAGAAAACCTAAGCATCCAGCTATACCTGTCTAATTTTCTCGATTCCAGTTGCCGCAATGAAGTCTGGGAGTTGGAAAGGCTGTTTCTTAATATCAAGCTTTCCCTACAAAACATATAAAGATGGATTAATGATTTTAGATACCACGAGAGCTTTCTACTCCATCTATATAAATCAAAGCAGGCAATGAGCATATTTATTCTAGTGGACTGCACTGCCGCAATAAAAGAAATGCATCCGGTCCATGTATTCTGCAAAGTAAGCCACAGAAGCTGCATTGCAACATCAAACATACCTGAGGACCCAGAAATTGGCACTCAAACTTGTCTAGGCACCTTAGTTTGATACTAGTATATAACTAATAACTCATCAATTCAACATCAAATATAACCCGACAACTCAACAGCTCCGCCTCAAACTTGTCTAGGCACCTTAGTTTGACATATAACTAATAACCCACATAATCCCCTAGCAAATATCTCAACTAATAAACAATTCAAAAAATCTTTCTGCAGAATACACACCTACTTCTGTCTCCATAATTGTTACAGCCAGTCCCCTGCAAGAACCACATATCCATATAAGAGTGAAACCTTATTGATTTTATTATTTCCTCACCCTCTTACATGAACCCTTCTTACAGTATTATGTCCATTTAACATGCATGTACACACTAGCTACACTATTATCTGTGTCCAATCGACCACTTGGCACAGGAACAGTCTTCCGGTACGATTTCCTGGCCATGCGCAAGTATTTGGGCACTTATGCTACATTTTTATACTATGCCAAATATGTGAAGTAACAAATTGTTGCAACCAAATTATTTGAGGCGTTTTTGTTTCCCAGGTTGGGCTTGGGATTAAGTGTACTTAACCACTAACATTTGATTAGGCTTGGATCAAATCCAACTTACCTATCCCACAGTTTCAACCACTGTCAAGAGTTTCAGATCAGAAATGCAGTTTCAATCAAATCCGAAATTTGAATTGTCACATGGTAGTTCTCATGCAATCCCACTAAGAAGTGGATGTGTTCTCTCTATCTGAAGCACGAGAAACATGAACTTATTGCAACTCAATCCAACTATACCCAGCTTGTTTTTTGATCTTATTCCCTTGCATCATTGTCTTTACTCTTGTTGCATCTTCCCATCTCCCAGCATCGGTATACAGCCTATGCAGCATAACATAGGGTGCTGAGCTTTCTGGCTCAAGTTTCATTAGAGATTCGGCAGCAATTATAGCAAAATCTACATTGTTATGAATTCTACATGCACCAAGTAATGCACCCCAAACAGCACTATCTGGTTCGAACGGCATGGTTTTGATCAAATTCATGGCTTCCTCTACATACCCGTTCCTACCAATGACGTCCACAAGTGAGGCAAAATGTTCCATAAGTGGTTCAATGCCGTACTCATAGACCATGGATTTGAATTGTCTCCTACCTTCATCTACTAAACCAGCATGAGCACAAGCACTCAACACTGAAACGAATGTTATATGTGTAGGTTTCACATTCTCACTCTTCATCTCTTCAAAAAACTTGAGAGCCTCCACTGCCAAACCATTATATGCATACCCTCCGATGATTGAATTCCAAGAAACCACATCTCTCTTCAAAGCCATCTCATCAAATACTGAATGCGCATCTGATATAACCCCGCATCTCGAGTACATTGTGATAAGCGCATTATTTATTGGTACATCTGCAATTACTAGTTTGATGACCAGTTGATGAATCTGCATTCCTAAATGAAGAGCTGAAAGCCCAGCACATGCACTGAGAACGGCTGATAGAGTGTGTTTATCAGGTCTTTCACCTTCTCCTTGCAACTGATGTAAGAGTCTTACTGCTTCTTCATATTCTCCGTTCTGTTCATACCCTGATATCATGGAATTCCATGAAATCAAGCTTTTGTTAGGTGTTTTATCAAAGAAACTACGAGCAAGCTCCAAGTCGCCATTTTGTGCATATCCCGAGATCATAGAATTCCATGACTGGGAATCAGGATTTGGCATCTCATGGAAAAGTTTTGCTGCTTCTTCTAAATTACACACTTGAGCATACCCACTAATCATAGTATTCCATGAAATGACATCTCGTGTTAACATATCGTCAAAAAGTTTCCTAGCCGAGGAAAGATCTCCTGCTTTAATGTAACACATCATCATAGAGTTCCAAGTAACAACATTCTTTACAAAGCTGACTTGTTTTTCACCTCTCCCTTGATCTAGGTGAGAAGGAATTTGATCAAACAAACGTCGCGCTTCAACAATTCTTCCGCACTGACCATACCCAGCCATCAGAGTGTTATAAGCATGAATCAAATCCGTAACACCATCACTTAAGCTTTTAATTTCAAACAAAACTTTTGCTGCTTCATCTAATTTACCATTCTGAATTAAGCCTGAAACAAGAGCACTAATAGACGCTGAATCCCGTTGAGGCATTTCCTTGAACAGTTCCATTGCTCTTACAACATCCCCATTCTGCAAAAACCCAGTAATCATCGTATTCCAAGAGATAGTATCCCGCTCACTCATTCTGCGGAACATATCCAAAGCTTCATTCATTTTTCCATTTCTGGCATACCCATCAATCAACGTATTCCAAGAAACCTTATCTCTCACCGGCATTTGATCAAACAAATATCTTCCTTCTTCAATTTGTTTACTCCCACGACTCGAAACATAACCTGATATAATCAAATTCCAAGAAACAACATCCCTTTGCGGCATTTCGTCGAACAGTTTTCTTGCTTTTACTATCTCTCTGTTTTTCACATACCCACTAATCATCGAATTCCATGTAACAGTATTCTTGTACTGCAATGTATCAAAGAGTCTTCTTGCTTCATTAATTTGACCTCCTCTGATAAAATTAGAGATCTTTTTGTTCCATTTTCGAATATCCAAATTTTCATCCCAAGGCGGCAAAGAAGAAAACTTCTTCAAACCGCTAATTGTAGTTCTACAGTTTGATGTTTCCCACTGAAGTGTCATCCATAAACATGTCCTTTCTAAGCTCCTCATCTTCTCCGCCGTGAAAGAGCTAAAACTGAGTCACCAAGTAGTCACCAAAGAGCTAAAACATGTTTCATCCATAAACATGTCCCATTTTTAGCTTGTCGAGTAGTAACAAACCCTTACTAATCGCACCCACAATTGCGATTTCCGCACTTTACAAAAGGTCGCGCCTCAATAGTACGTTCACTGCTAAAAAATACGTTAATATATAAAAATAGAATCGGCATAAGGAAAGTAAAGCGTCATTCTCTGTCTGAGGGTTTATGGAGGGAAACCAGTAGAGAGAAAGAGTGTGAGGGATACAATGGCGGAACTCTCAAGTATAATTCATGAACTCCGAGAAAGAATCTCTGCTTCATCGTCTTCACCAGCAAATAACGGAGATGATGATCACTTAGTGAATAGATTTCATACTGTTCTTCCTAATCTTCTTCAATCTTATGTTCTTCCTTCATCCACAGGTTTCATTCTCTCTCTATTTCTCTCTAAAATACATACTGTCCTCTTAGTTTCCTGATCTACTTTTTTTTATTTTTTTTATTTTTTTTTGTAGCTAATGAGAGAGAAGTGATTGCGGTTCTAAAGCTATTATCACATATAGCAAGGAATTTTCCGGGAGTTTACTTTCATGGGAAAGCAAGTGCTGTTATTCCAGTCATTGCTCGAGTTTTACCTTTCTTTGCTGAACCTGCATTTAGGTTAGTATTTCTGGTATTAACTCTTATGAGTGAGTATTTGACATTTCAGTTTCTTGGTTAGGGTTTTTGAACAAAATTTCTATTTTGGTACATAGATTTGGGAATAAAGAAATCAGAACCTTTGTTACAAGGTTAATTGGAAAAAAAGATTTTAATCAGGGAAGGAAATAGTAAAGTTTAAGGTTTTGTTAACGGCAATCCATTCTGAGTAGACAAAAATGTAAGGGTGTAGAACATTGAAGGAAATGGCACTGAATGGTTGTTGCTGCTGCCACACAGATAATATCATATGAAATCGCTGATGGTTCTTTTTCCTTTCTAGTGCCCTTGTTTTGTCATCATTTTTGTCTTTTGTTTAGAACGTGATTGAGTTGGTCTTACAGATCCCGCCATGGAGTAATTTTCGAGACGGTTGGATCTCTTCTATCCTTGCTCCGCTCAGGAGAACGAGGAGCATATCGCCAGTTTTTCTTGGATGCCATGTTGTTAATTGAAGGTATGTGTTGTGGTTGTAAGACTTTTTCTTAAATGAAATTAGTGGAAGTTTATTGCATTGGTGAAGGTTTGTGCAGCTATACCGTAATGGTTTGCGATATCAGTTTGCTCATTCTCTCAAGTCAACTCTTGAATATTAATCTGAATTGGGACATGCTAAAAGTAAAAGCAACCAACTCAATACAAATGGACTAATTAAGTTTACCAATGACCAATGCGTTTTTAAATTTATTGGTCTGAACATATATCTAGGATTACTAAAACATTTTTTTGAAGTGAGCAAATCTTAAGACTTGAGGTTTCCACAAGTTGTAGCCAAGTCAATTCTTTAGTAGATCATATATATTGTGTACAGTACATGAATGTGCTTTTGGGAGCACTAATTCACTTATATCCTCTGGTTAAAGTAATTGAATCTACTAGAGCAATTAGATTTTCGTCTGTGATTTCCACTGTTTGATTTGAGTACCTTCTGATTCATATTTAGACAGGCTCCATTTCTGCGTACCAATTGTGCTGTAAGTGTTATGCCTTCCACTGCGCAGATGTTTCGCATCAAAGCAAATAAGTAGTCTCCCCTGAATAGTATAAGAAAACCCTGGTGATTTACCTAATGCATTTAATTGGGTATTCAATTTGGAGACTAGAACTAATCTTGAATATGTGCAGCATGTGCACAAGTTCTAGTATGTATTGCTAAACGATTGTGTTTCTTTCGTTAAGGGAAAACTATTAATACTCTTCTACAAGTAGTTTTTTTCTTCCTATTCTTGTAGTGCTATGTCTTTTATAGCTCGGATGTGTCACTGATCAAAACTTCATAACAAGTCCCTGATTGCTTGTTTACAGATCTCCTATATGTAGCATCATTGTTCGCAGATAGCTCCACTATCTCAGTGTCTCCTGTAGTATCCTTGAAGTGCTTTCACAAGTCGTTTGTTGGAATATCCAGTAGTCCAGCCCCTCTCTGTGATCTTCCAGCCTGTTTCAGACCCACAGATGGCCTTGGTATCTTGATTGACCTCACAGATAATCAGAGGTGGCAGCCGTTTGCCACTTGGACCCTTAAGATTATCAGTAAATGCCTAACTGAAGGAACTCTGTACGTGGAAGGACTTATCAATGCATCATTTGTATACGCTGCATGTTCTCTTTTGGGCTATGGAGATGCTGCTTTGCATATGGTGAGTAGCATGTTAAATTAAAGTAGGACACACGGTCTTCTATTTATTAACCAACTTATTGCGCATTTGTGATAGCTTACAATTGTATGATAGGCATGTTTCGACTTTGCACGTGTCCTGACAACTGTAATTGATGCTGAAATTGTTCCGATGGAAAATCTTATTCGCACGATCTTGGCCATATTAGGGCACGATGAGAAGGAACATCCAACATTCAGGTATTTTCTTCTGGTACTTCTTGCTAAATCCATTACATTATTATGATGCTATTAGCAATAAAGGAATTTAGCTTATGCTCATGAAAATCTGTCTCTCTCTCTCTCTCACCCCCCAAATACACCACTAATGGGCTTATGTTGCAGAAATACCGTTTACGACTCTTGCATGGGTGCTTGCCTTCATGTATTGTATTCGAGTTGTCCAGATGACGTGGTTGAGCTTACAGCTGGAGATTTAGTCAATGTATTTCCAGAATCATTAAAAAACATAGATAGCCTTGACCTTAAGGTGAATATGCTGGGAAACTCTTTAATTGGCGTACATAAATTTTTTACCTTCACTACATGTTACTCACTGTAAACTAAAAAAAAAAATCAGGTTGCTATGTGTAGTGCATATGTTCGAATATGTAAGACTTGCCCTGTGCATATCTGGAAGCCAGAATCTCTTGTTGATATGTTGTACTCTCCAAAACCTTGCTTGCCGGTGATGGATTGCATTCGTGTCGCCGTAGGTATACTTGGTCCTGATATTGTTGGCGGCGTAAATGTGGAGAATAGAGATACTGGTGTCTCAACTGGAAGTGACAAAAGAAACCAGAGCTCAAAAGTTGGAGACAAGAGACCGGTTCAGAACTTAGTTATTCTACAGAATAAGCGTCAAAAAGTAGAGGAAGAAATGTTGCTATCTAACATTACTCGTGTGGGGTTTGACTTTAAAAGTAAGCATGAGCAGGACAATGAACATGCGGGTTCTATGCGAGAATCGCTTGTTTCATTTATTGGTTTCCTAAAACCAAGTGGAATTAACGAAACCACGTTAACACCCGAAATTGCAGTGACTGCTCTTAGTATGCTGTCCATCATCTTTTGTAGTTACCCAAAAACATGTCTGGCGCTTACCATTTTTCGTCAAGTGTGTGAGTGGATGCCTTGGATATCTGAGCAGGTATGTGTTAATATCTGAAGACTATTACCATTTCAAATTTCCGATGTGTTTCAGTAATTTGAGAATGGTTTCTTGCAGGCAAAGCAAAGCAGTTCAATCACATTTGATTTGGCCATCTATCTGGAAGCAGTTCATAGCATATTGCTTTTGCAAAGTAAGATTACAAACCTAATATTTTGTTCTCTGCACCAAGTTTTAGTGATACATGTAAACGTCAAAATCTCCCTTGCACCTATACCTAATGGCTGAAGATATCGCTTTTCTCTTCCCGAGAGAAACAAATGCTAGAGAGAAAATAGCTTGCAAGAAGGTGCATCTGAGAGTTTCTCTTGTTGAATTAAGAGTTTCTCTTTCAGGTCCATAAACCTTAGAGAGAAAGAAAAAGGATAACACCTGAGAGGTACAGATGTATATAGAGTTAGGAATGCATGCTAAGACTCGTTTATCGTATAATCTTGATTTATTGTCCTCGTCTTCTTATGTTATTATGGCGTATGGCGTCAACGTTCTAATTTCTGTGCAGGTTCCCTTCCCCAGGAGAATATCCTTTTCAAAACTATGGATGTTAATGCAAATCTTAGAGTGGTGTTAATGCTTCCGTGGACACATTTACTTGCAACAACTGAAGCTGATCCTATGTGGAATACAAAATGTTTATCTGTTCAAGTTCTTTCCAAGATAGGTTCTGCATTAAAACCTGAAAGTGTGCTTGAAATCCTGGATTTAGCTCTTTGTGATGAAGCCGAGGAGGTTAGAGCTGAAGCTGTTATTTCTATACCAATGATTGTCTTGTGCTCTGGTCTTGGCGTACTACCGCATATGCATAGAAAACTGGAGTAAGTGAATTTAATTTATCAATTATGTTTAGTTACATTTGCTTTTTGGGTGTTTGTGGATGATAAGAACTTTACCAGAGAAGAAAATATGGGACTCCAATTTTGAAACTGCGGTTGCTCATGTCCAGTGTCGGGCAATGAGCGTGATTGCACTAGGTGGACCTTTTTCTGCTACTTTCCTTAATACTTTTTCTTCCAAGAACGGGATAATTGATCTGACCTTACTGTGTGCATGGCCAAACGTTTTTTCTTAGTTTACACATTATTACCATAAGGCCCATAATAGTTTGGAATCTTTCCTAGAAATTTACTGTCATAAATAGCGTCTTGGAGATGGTTTTCTAACTTCAAATCCTTCGAGCGCAAATTTGTGTGTCTAGTATCATTTATAAGTCAAATCAACTACAAACAGAATAATTATAAGTCTCTGCTTCCTCTAGATTTCCTACATCTTAATTGGGATGGAGAACCTACTAAGCCTACAGCCTTATCAGCGATTTGTACTGTTTTTTTCTGTAGGAACTTTGTATGAAGTCACTGTCATGTGTCTATGGCTTTGTTATGTAGTTTTCGGAAAAGTTTAAGTTGAGCCATAAAGACTTCTTAGTGTTAATTTATTGCTAAACCCAAGCTTTAGACCTGTTTCAAGTTTGAAAAGAGCCTCGATCTTTTTATCAAGTCAGCCACATATTTGGCGTGTTGTTCAGCCATACCTTACCTATATACTGGCAGAAGTTATAGTGATGAAGGCAGCTTTTGATTCTCTAGTACAAAACAATGCAAATTGCATTCCCCGAGTTTTTCCACCCTGGGTCAATTTCACTCTCTATCAAAATTCAGTTACTGTCTTCAGGAACACCAGACATCGGCAATACCACTGGTCTCACCTTCTTAGTAACTAGGTTTTACTTTGTATGTCTAAGATTAAAACTTAAATGGGCTATCTAACTTGTATTTCAAAATTTTGTGTTGCTCCATTTGCAGGATCTTGGGGAAAGAGAAGTGCAGCAATGTTAACAGAATTGTTCCGTTTACTCTTGGTTACTTGGCATGCGTATATGGGTCTACCTATGCCAATAATGCCGCGCCGTGTAAGCTTTTCTTAATTGACGATAGCAACAAAAAGAGTCAAACTACTGTTGATCTTCTCAGTCGTGGATTCTGGTGTCCTAAGTGTGACAAACGAGATATGCGTCAATATGAGCAATATCCCAAGGTTATGCTCCTGTCCGACAGGCGAAACATGGAAAATTGCTCTGACCATCACTTCAATAATTTAGTGTCTCTCTTTTTTGAACTTCTTTATGATGATTCATCTGAAGAGGCTCAAGCTGCATGTGTGGGAATTATTCCACGGATCCTTGTGCACGGGTCTCAAGAGATTCTGCTTAAGACAAGGTCCCAGTGGATCAAGTGTCTTGAGTTTGTACTCCATAATGAGAAGAAAAGTGTGAGGGAAGCATTCAGAGGTCAGATTAGCTGCTTCCTTGAAATTCCCATTTTGACATGTTTGTTTGGGGATGTGGAGACATCTAACAAAACGAAAGAGCAGAGGTTTTTGGACAAACTTAAACATGCTTTGGCAGCTGCTAAAGATCCTCAGTTCTTTGAGACACTTTTGGAGGTGACCGCAGATATCATGAATGCCGTTGACATCCATGAACAGCTGTTCTTTTACTCACTTATCCTGCTGGTTGATCAGCTCGATAATCCTCATATGATCGTGAGAATGGATGCATCAAGGTTGATAAAGAGCTCATGCCACTTCCATCTTAAAGGAGGGTTCGACGTGCTCCTTTCTAAGGTTAATCATATCAAGCATGAGCTTTATTCTTATCTTTGTGCACGAGTGGTGAACCGCCCAGCAATGGTTCGGGAATTTGCAGAGGCTGTTGTTGGTGTACAAATGGAGGACTTCATCAAACAGATGGTTCCAATTGTTCTTCCAAAGCTTGTGATCTCTCAGCAGGACAACGATCAAGCGTTTGTCACATTACAAGAGTTGGCTGGGCATCTGAACACTGAGATGGTGCCACTAATAGTTAATTTGCTACCCAAAGTCCTTGCGTTTGCTCTTCTTCAAGGTGACGGGCAACAGCTATTATCTGCTTTGCAGTTTTATCACGTACAGACCGGATCTAGCAACCAGGAAATTTTTGGAGCTGCATTACCAGCACTGCTCGATGAACTTGTGTGCTTTCTAGGCGATGGAGACCCAAATGAGACCACTGATAGGTAAATTTGGATTACCAATTTCCAGTCATATATCATGTTATTCCAGCTAAAGCAATATTATTAACCAGTCTCTCGGTATAGATTTAATCTCTTTTTTCTGTAAAGCTTAAAGTTCTGTCTCGATTTTTCTATTTTGTGCTTGTGATGCGCAATATTGTGCTTCCAAAAGTCTTCCCCGTCATTAAAGCTCAAAGTTGTGTTTTATACAGAAAATTGTGTTTTTAAAGGATCCTTCTCTACCATAACTTAAATTTTCTAGGAATAGACTTAATTCTTTAAGGAGTTTGATCTTTCCAAAATTACTAAACACTATATATTGCTCCAAATTTGTGTGAATTATATTATGGTGTATGAGCACAATCATACAGTTGCACTAAAAAGATGTTCACCTTTTTAGTTTTGTTATTTGAATGCAGGCTAACGAGGGTCCCTGAAATGATACAAGAAGTTGCAAGAGTCTTGACCGGGTCTGATGATCTCAGTGGGTTTCTAAGGCATCATTTTGTCGGTCTTCTTAACAGTATAGACCGGAAAATGCTTCACGCTGAGGATATATCCTTGCAGAAACAAGCCCTGAAACGTATAGAATTGCTAATTGAGTTGATGGGTTCTCACCTCTCCACCTATGTGCCTAAAATCATGGTGCTTCTTATGCATGCTGTTGGTAAAGAAACCCTCCATAGTGAGGGTCTCTCTGTCTTGCATTTTTTCATCAAACAACTGGTGAAAGTCTCCCCATCAAGTACTAAGTATGTGATTTCACAGGCCTTTGCTGCTCTTATCCCATTTTTGGAGCGGTGTAAAGAAAATACTTCTTTTCATCTGAGTAAAGTTGTTGAGATCTTGGAAGAACTCGTGGTTGAAAACAAGGTTCTTTTAAAGCAGCATATTCGAGAGCTCCCTTTGCTGCCAAGTATTCCTGAATTAGCTGAAGTGAAAAAAGTTATACAAGAAGCACGGGGATCAATGACTTTCAAGGATCAACTACGAGATGTAGTTGATGGTCTAAACCATGAGAGCTTGAATGTGAGGTATATGGTTGCGTGTGAGTTGGGAAAATTACTGAACTTACAACGAGAGGATGTTACAGCTCTGATCTCTGGAGAAGCTGGCTCGGATTTGGATGTGTTGAGCTCCTTGATTACGTCCTTGCTTAGAGGATGCACAGAAGAGTCCAGGACTACCATAGGACAGCGCCTGAAATTAGTATGTGCAGATTGTCTTGGAGCACTTGGAGCCGTGGATCCTGCCACAGTGAAGGGAATCTCCTGTGAACGTTTCAAAATTGAATGCTCAGATGATGACCTTATCTTTGAATTGATCCACAAGCATCTAGCAAGAGCTTTTAGAGCTGCTCCTGATACCATTGTCCAAGACTCCGCTGCCTTGGCGATACAAGAGCTGCTGAAAATTGCAGGTTGCCAAGCATCACTTGATGATAATATTGGAGCTCAGACAATACAGTCAGAGAAGGGTAAAGAAGTGTTGAATGTTTCTTTGTCGGGGAGTGGGAATATGGATGATCGCAGTGAGATGAACAAGAGAGGCAAGAGATTATGGGGCCGTTTCTCTAACTATGTTAAAGAAATAATTGCCCCATGCTTGACCTCAAGATTTCAACTTCCAAATGTGGCTGATTCTACGTCTTTAGGCCCTATTTACCGATCTTCAATGTCATTCCGCAGGTGGATATTTTTTTGGATCAGGAAGCTGACAGTACATGCAACTGGTTCAAGAGCAAGTATTTTCAATGCTTGTCGGGGTATAGTGCGTCATGACACACAAACAGCTATGTATTTGCTACCATATTTAGTCTTGCATGCTGTCTGCTACTCTACTGCTGAGGCTCGACTTGGCATAACAGAAGAGATACTTTCTGTCCTCAATGTGGCCGCATCAGAGAACAGCGAGGCCATTGTTAATGGAGTCATGGGAGGGCAAAGTGAAGTCTGTATTCAGGCAGTCTTTACCCTTCTTGATAATCTCGGGCAGTGGGTGGATGATGTAAAACAAGAAGTTGCTCTTTCCCAATCTCTACAGTGCTCAAAGCAGCAATCGTCTAAGTCAACTGGGCGAAATAAAGATCCTCCTTCAAAAGGTCCTAATCAGCTCCTAATTCAGTGTAATAATGTTTCTGAGCTGTTGGCGGTTATTCCAAAGGTTACCCTAGCCAAGGCTTCTATCCGATGCAAGGCTTATGCACGAGCTCTTCTGTACTTTGAGTCTCATGTCCTGGAAAAATCAGGATCCTTCAACCCAGCCGCTGAGAGAAGTGGTATCTTTGAGGATGAGGATGTCACTACTCTGATGGAGATATACAGTGGCTTGGATGAGCCTGATGGTCTCTCTGGGTTGGCGCATTTAAGGAAATCATCAAGCTTGCAGGACCAACTCCTTATAAACAAGAAGGCTGGAAACTGGGCAGATGTCTTAACTTCTTGTGAGCAGGCTCTTCAGCTGGAGCCCAGTTCCATCCAGAGGCATTCCGATGTTCTCAACTGCTTACTAAACATGTGTCACCTTCAGGCCATGGTAACTCATGTAGATGGTTTAATCTCTAGGGTTCCCAAGTATAAGAAGACTTGGTGCATGCAAGGTGTGCAAGCAGCTTGGAGGCTTGGCCGGTGGGACCTTATGGATGAGTACATCTCTGGGGCTGATGAGGAAGGTCTACTCTGTAGCAGTTCCGAGAGCAATGCTTGCTTTGACATGGATGTTGCCAAGATCCTGCAAGCAATGATGAAGAAAGACCAGTTCTCAGTTGCAGAGCGGATTGCTCATTCTAAACAAGCTTTGCTTGCTCCTCTTGCTGCTGCTGGAATGGATTCTTACGCTCGAGCTTACCCCTTTGTGGTAAAGCTGCACTTGCTACGGGAACTGGAAGACTTTCATAGTCTTCTTGTCAATGATTCTTTCTTGGAGAGATCTTTCCATCTGGATGATCCAAGATTCAAAAAAGTAATACAAGATTGGGAAAATCGAATGCGGTTCACACAGCCATCTCTATGGACAAGAGAGCCGCTCCTGGCATTCCGGAGGCTGGTTTTCGGTGCCAGTGATCTTCATGCTTGTGTTGGAAATTGTTGGCTTCAATATGCAAAGCTCTGCCGTTCTGCTGGTCACAATGAGACAGCCAACAGAGCAATTCTAGAAGCCCAGACGTCTGGGGCAGCCAATGTCCACATCGAAAAGGCTAAACTTTTGTGGAATTCCAGAAGGTCAGATGGTGCCATCGCAGAATTGCAACAGGCTCTTCTCAATTTTCCTGTGGATGTCATAGGATCTGCGGTGGTCGCATCACTTACTACTCTACCACTTGTCCCACTGAACCCCCCTTCCATTGCTGTCACTCAAGCTTCAAATGAAAATAGAGATGTTGCTAAAACCCTCCTTCTATATTCTAGATGGATTCACTACACTGGCCAAAAGCAGAAGGAAGATGTGATAGGTCTGTATGCTAAGGTGAGAGAACTGCAGCCCAGATGGGAGAAAGGATTCTTCTATATAGCTAAATATTGCGATGAATTGCTTGTTGATGCTAGAAAACGGCAGGAAGAAAACATTGAACCAAGGTCCAGGGTTAATTTAAATGCCGAGGAAACTCCCTGGTTATCTTACCTTCCAGATGTCCTACTTTTCTATGCAAAGGGGCTTCATAGGGGCCATAAAAACTTATATCAAGCACTTCCAAGGTTGCTAACCTTGTGGTTTGACTTCGGAAGCAAGTATTACAGAGAAGGCTTATCATCCAATAAAGAAATTAAATCGGTCCATCAAAGGGTATGTATTTCACCTTTTCACTAGAGAACTAAGTACTAGGGTATGTATTTCACCTTTTCACTAGAGAACTAAATACTAGTTTCTTCCAACTGTAGATCAAATGCTGATGTTATATGTAATATATGTATCAGGTCATGTGTATCATACGAGGTTGCCATAAGGATTTGCCAAGATACCAGTGGTTAGCAATGCTACCTCAGTTGGTGTCTCGAATTTGTCACCAGAATGAAGACACTGTTCGGCTTGTCAGATATATCATCACCTCCGTTCTGCAAGATTACCCACAGCAAGGTCTATGGACTATGGCAGCAGTTTCAAAGTCCCATGTTCCTGCAAGGCGTGAGGCTGCTGCTGGTATCATACAAGAAGCACGCAAAGTTTCCAGGCAAGGAAGTGATGGCAGTAGTTTGTTTGTGCAGTTTGCTAGCTTGATAGATCATCTGATTAAGTTGTGCTTCCATCCGGGCCAGCCAAAAGCGAAAACAATCAACATCTCAACTGAGTTTAGTGCTCTGAAACGGATGATGCCAGTGGGAATCATAATGCCAATCCAACAAGCTCTTACTGTCAAACTACCAATGTATGAGAGTGAAACGAACACTGACTATCACAACATTGATATTTTCTCAGCTTCGGACCTTACGACTATATCAGGAATAGGAGATGAAGCTGAAATCCTATCATCTCTTCAGAAACCCAAGAAGGTAAATCATGTCACTGTAATTTGTTGTTCTGCTTTGATTGGTTTGGACATATGTTGCTTATCTTTGTATGTGTGGTGGATTGAGACCATTATCTGAAAAAGTTCTAATACCGATCAATGAATTCCTCCAATGCTTGGTCTTTCCCCCGAGTGTATTGCTTTGAACTAACAGTCACACTGTTAGAAGTCAGATAATGTCTGATTTTGGCAAGATCTCCGGGGAGGGACTGCCGTAAATTGTGGCTCTATTTACTTGTATCCGTCCTTTTGATGGTACATAATGTTAAATATAATTTCATCTTCATAAGTGAATCCATTTTTTTGGCTTCTCAGGTAATTTTTATTGGTAGTGATGGTGTTGAACGCCCATTTCTCTGCAAGCCGAAAGATGATCTACGGAAGGATGCACGCATGATGGAGTTTGTGTCGATGATCAACCGTCTTTTGGCAAAATATCCAGAAAGCCGTCGGAGGAAGCTTTACATCCGCACCTTTGCTGTGATCCCGTTGACAGAGGACTGCGGTATGGTAGAGTGGGTTCCCCACACCCGGGGTTTACGACATATACTGCAGGATATCTATACTGCCCATGGGAAATTCGATAGGCAGAAAACTAATCCGTTGATTAAGCGGATATATGACCAGTGTCAGGGCAAAATTTCAGAGGAGGAGATGTTGAAGACCAAAATTTTACCATTGTTCCCACCAATTTTCCACAAATGGTTCTTGACAACGTTTTCGGAGCCAGCTGCTTGGTTTCGAGCTCGAGTTGCTTATGCTCACACTACTGCTGTTTGGTCTATGGTTGGGCACATTGTGGGCCTTGGCGACAGGCATGGGGAGAATATCCTTTTTGATTCCACAACTGGTGATTGTGTTCACGTCGATTTTAGTTGTTTGTTTGATAAGGGTCTGCAGTTGGAGAAACCTGAGCTAGTGCCTTTCAGATTAACTCAGGTATAGTAACAGAAAATAAAAAATGGGAGAAAGACATCGCGTTCGCTTAAGCTTGTTTCTAAGTATGTTATAGAATATTTGTTTTAAAGAATGAACTTTTAATGTGTGATTTGCTCCATCCACAGAACATGATCGATGGGTTGGGCATAACTGGATACGAGGGGAGTTTCTTGAGGGTCTGCGAAATAACACTGTCAGTGCTTAGGACACACAGAGAGACTCTAATGAGTGTTCTTGAAACTTTCATTCATGATCCTCTTGTAGAGTGGACGAAATCTCACAAGTCCAGTGGAGTGGAAGTTCAGAATCCCCATGCTCAGGTCTGATTTCATTTTTCATTATATTACTCTCATATTTCAACACTCATGTCAATACATCATAAGGATATTGTTCTATGAATTCTGAAAATCCAGATATTCTTCCGGACAACTCCTGAAAAATGAACAAGATATATGGCACTGGATATTTATTCTTTAAAGTAGTTTTTAGAGATGAACAATTTGGCTTCCCAAGAATCTGTTAAATTGCTACTAAAACATTTTCCTTTGAAATCAGAGGGCCATCGGCAACATAGAAGCACGGCTTCAAGGCATTGTGGTTGGTGTTGGTGCAGCTCCGTCTTTACCTCTGGCTGTAGAAGGTCAAGCTCGTCGTCTGATTGCCGAAGCTATGTCGCACAAAAACCTTGGAAAGATGTATTTATGGTGGATGCCTTGGTTCTGAAGAGTTCCTTTTTACTTTCATTATTATGTAATAGAAAATCTTCACAACCACATTGTTTTGTATCTTTCTGTTGTCTTTCCTTATTATCAATTATCAAGAGGCTCAATGTAGAAGGCCCAAATGTATATATAGATTAAGCGCTGGGAACAAGCTTGATGATTTAGACTATGTACATGTGATATCTGGTACAGTTCTGATGAACATTCGAGGAAAGAGTCTTCTGAAATAGTTTGATTGGAGGGTAAATTAGATGGAAGAAGGATTATGCTCTTCATAATTTTGTAATGCCAAGGCGCAGCATGAAGAAAACCCTTATTCCTTGTAAAGTTGTAATTAGTGTTTATGTACATAAATATATTTCTATGTCTATGTTGGATTCGGGTTTCAGATTAATGGAATGGTCCTTGCATTAAGCACTAGTTAATTTGGACAAGTTTTTATCAATTTTGATGAATCTGAAAACATCACATTTTTCATCTGCAGAAACTTTACTTATAAAGTTTTTTTTTGTTATAGATTCAACGACTTGCCCTAAACCATAACTGATGTTTCTCCATCTTTGATTATAGAGAACAGAAATATGCAAGATAAATTTCTTAAAAGCTTGAAAATATATTCATAATAGATCCAACTTGAAAACCTAAGCTATTACAAGACCATTTCCATGAGATCTAACAAAACTAAAAATTAAAAGCAAGAGTCATTCTAGATAATGGAAATAAACTGAGAAATAGAGATAGAAATCCCTAATTAGATAACTGAGCAGATCTCTAAGCCCTTTCTCCACGGATTCTACGAGCAAGTTGGATATCTTTAGGCATAATAGTAACTCTCTTAGCATGAATAGCACAAAGATTAGTATCTTCAAAAAGACCAACTAAATAAGCTTCAGCAGCTTCTTGTAGAGCAGCAACAGCACTAGATTGAAAACGTAAATCAGTCTTAAAATCTTGAGCAATCTCACGAACCAAACGCTGGAAAGGAAGCTTGCGGATCAATAACTCAGTACTCTTTTGATACTTTCTGATTTCACGAAGAGCAACAGTTCCTGGCCTGAATCTATGTGGTTTCTTCACTCCTCCGGTTGCTGGTGCTGATTTCCTTGCTGCTTTTGTTGCTAATTGCTTCCTTGGTGCTTTTCCTCCGGTGGATTTCCTTGCAGTTTGCTTTGTTCTTGCCATGGTTTTCGATCTAGATTGAACTTAAAAGACTTGTAAGAATAAAATATTGAAAGATGAGTTTTTCTGAATTGGGTGAGGAAATGTTGGTGATATCAAGGGTTTTTTTATAGGAGAGAGATAGATCCCCAAATTTCAAAGGCGGGAAATGTTCATTTTGGAGGGATTTTGAAATTTTCGCTGAATGGTTATTTACCGTAGATTTGAAACTTTATAACGGATGACATTGATTTTAATTGAATCATACGGATCCCAATCTGTATGTTTTTCATTTCATTTTTCCTTTGGAAAGACCGCAAAGAACGCCGCGTTCTCACAAGTGCCACGTGTAAGGTAATCAGATCTGGAAGAAGACAAGACATCGAAGGGATCTGGATGTGTATTATGCGCCACCTTGGGTATGGTTACGCGCTACTCGTAAAATCTCTTAAATGGCAGAGCCGGAGGTTGAAAACACTAACGAGTTGTCTCTGGACTGGACTTTTTTTTCAAATGAAAGAAAAGAAAAAGAGCCTAAGGCCCGGTGAACTAGTCTATTTTAAGCTTAACTCGACTTGAAAAAACAAAGATCAATATTTTTAATGCGGAGCTAGCTCTAGTTTGTATCCAGATTGAATCTATAAATGTTAACTGTGAAAACTCATTGATGAGGAGGGTATTCTCAACATTCTGTTATGACAAACAAAATCTCAAAAATGCGTTGAAATACAGATGGGTGTCCTCATATAAAGTTCGTGCTTTCTACGATTGAGGAAAACTTGTTCCTAATTGAATTCAAACAGCGAAAACATATAGCTATGGCTCTTGTAAATGGTCATTGGCATGTTTATGGAGACGCTTTTTCATTATGCTCTTGGACCCTTGAAGGAATGTTTGAAAAAAGCAGTTCAAAATATGTTTCAATATGGGTTTAACGTTTTAATATCCAAAGTTTATATTTTCATGATTACATTATTGCTCAAAAATGGAACCAAGCTAGGTAGAGTGTCTGAAATATACCCTCCAAATAATGTCCCTATAAATGGTGAAGTGGTTATGGTAAAGGTAGAAGCAAACATTGAAATACAATTACAACATTCAGCGAGAGTAAAATGTAAGATTTCATCCAGAGTCCACTATATTTTTCGCGTACATGAACCTTTCTCATCGTGTTTGTAACCATTCCAATAGTCTAGGACATGTCCATGAAAATTGTGCTATCAGCCTAAACCTGCCTCTCGAAGATATATATGTTATAGGTCTTGAATCTGTTATTGAGGATGAATCTAAGAGTTGGGAAGATGATTTCGAAGTACTTTTGATGATTAGCCTCATATCTATTTGATTCATCCAACTCATCCGCTTATTTTCCTCAGTCACCAACTTCGATTCTAGATGCAGCCAGGATGGTGTGAAAATGAATTTCTAGACCTTCTTTATAGACCTGAACCATTGTGTGGGTCTATGGCTAATAGAAAAAAAGGAAACATCTGGAGTTGGTCCATCATTAGATGGGTTTGACTCTGACGCGGAAGAAATTTTTAAAAAAAAAATGGGTAAAAGTTTTTTGTGTTCTAAAATTTCACCTTAAAACCCGCCTTTCTCTCCATTACATGAATACATAGATATCTCAAACTAGGATTTTCAAACTCTTGATGGCGGTCTTTTGAAGGAAGCAGTAAACCAACCACTAACACATAGTGGAAGGGATATTACACCCTCCGAAGTAGTAAATTTTAACAGTGTCTCATCAGTGATGGATCTTTTCACACCTCATCCTTGGAGATTTATCAAACTCAAAAACCAACCTTTATAATTACCTTTTTCATCTTCTTATAAAGAATCTCCAGAGGGTTTCCTAACCTCTCCAGCACCTCCTTTTTCTGGAGAAGTTTTAGTTAGTCAATGAGAATTTTAATCAATATGGTTCCTTTGTGGTTGAATCAATTTCTGATTCTGCTAGTTCAATCTCAATCAACGAGTTGGCTTTCCACGCAAACGGTTAAGTAGTTCAAGGAATGAGTTTGTAAGAATACAATCTATACTATTTATAATGTTATGACCAAGGCTTGTTTAGAAGACGAAGTATTTCATTTCAAAATTCTCAAAAAATATTCAAAGAATATTATTTTCAAAATTATAAAATATCAAGTGTATTCCATATACTTTATTAATATAATAACTAGAAATAAGCAAGCCTCTGGGATATGGTAAGCATATATTTTCGAATATCTAAAATATATTTGAATTTCGGTTTTCTGGGATCTCGCCAAGAGTACCAAGGAAGATACTTGAACATTAAGTTAGAAGAGTTAAGCACATGTTCAGATCACTATGTCGATATTATGTGAACATTCCAAGCTTAATCCGTGTACATCTCGATGTTTTTCCAAACCTTAAGATCACCAAACATACATAAAATGTAAAACCAAATTAAACTTCAAACATGATCGGTTAGGGATCGGTCCTGCAGCTGAGATCCGTCTTTTGCACAAGGGATCGTTACTACATTGGGATCGGTCTTGAATTCTCTTTCATTACAAAACGTAGTTTTGCAAGTCCACTTCCTTAGGTTACGTATATGATTTTCCTTCTTATGCAATCCCAAGGGTTTAATTCATTCTGGAAGTTCAACTCACTAAATAGTAACACGTTGCCAATTAGTGTAACATCGACTTACGAGGTTTACAGATAAACTATACTTGTAACTCCATATACTCAAGTTGTATAAAATAACTAGTATATATTTTCTTAATACTTTGATGAATGACCAAGTCACCGATACTAGAGACATGTAAACAAATTGAACTTCGTATGTTATGTTTTCAATGAAAACTGACCTGAAAAAAGAAAGATAGAAATGGAACAAGTCAAGTATGTTGCTACTAACCTCAAACTGAAAGATTATGTGTTCGTTGATGTCGATATATCTTCAAGTTCTTTCATGAGTAATAAGAACGAGTCTCAACAATTCTATGTTCTTAGACAAACCTAATAAAGTTGACTCTAGTAATCAAATCAAGCAGCTTCGAGTTTTGGAACTAAAATATGACAACCAAACTTGACATACCAACGCTTGGTGAGTTGAAGCTAGCAATCTCCACATATTTCAATTTTAGTGCGAGAACCCTTTACATATGGAGAATATAAAAATTAAAAGACAAAGATATTACATTACATAACAATCTCTTAACTCTATCTTTATATTTCCAAATTTCAATTGCACAAAATGATACAAATACTCAAAAATAAATGTCGTTGTTGAAACATTTGAATAACAAAAACTTTACTCCCCCTAAAGGTAAGCTAGTTATATATTTAATCCAAACATATTTTTTATTTAATTCTGTAGTATGTAATACTACACAACATGATATGTTTCTCCCCCTTATCAATGTTTTACTCTTTTTTGTTTAGATATATACTTTTCAGCACATATATCCTTTCTCAAGTGATTGTAAATCACCCTATACTCCATATATTTTTTTCCCTTTTTGTCACAAAAATGGCAAAGGGTATGAAAATACAACAAGTTTCAAAAGTAGCTCTCAAGTTCATAAGAACCCCATACAAACTATAAGAGTCAACGCGAATCTGAGGTCTAACATACCACTTTTGATAAGCAAACACTAAATCAGAAACTTCCATAGTAATTGATTTAGTTTCTTATCAAAGAAACCCGAAGTAATTTTCCATGTTTCAAAAAGTCGAACTAAGGTCATAATTAACTTAGTTATACTTATCATGATACAATTATACTTAAATAATTGTACCTAATTCGATAAGCCAAAGTAGATTTGAATCGACAAACTAGTTACTTATCATGATCCAATTATACTCAAATAATTGTACCTATTTCGATAAACAAAAACTAAGACCATAATTAACTTAGTTTTCTTATCAGGAAAGCGACTAACCAGAATAACCGTTCTCTAATTTCGATAATCCAAACTAGAGTCGGAACCGATCCGGTTACTTATCAGGATATCAATTATCAGAAATAATTCTTCTCTCAATTTCCACAACCAAAATCCCAGAAAGATATCTCATTAAGCATTATAAGTTCAAAGTAGAACTCCCCCACTGTGTTTGTTATTCCCCGCAGAAAAAAATAACACCAAAACAACCTTTACCAGAGAAAAGTTACATGATCTTATCCATCACTTGCTACAAGAGAAGACTAAAATCGAAACTACTCATATGTATATTGAATAGTCGATTCATAGAACATAAACCAATAAATAATCATTAAAAATTACCTTGGCGTTGGAAGTTCCAAAGTTAACATGAGAAACAAATAACTCTACGGTCAACCTAGGGATTAATGTGAATATCTGGAAATAAGTTATCCTCAATCTATCAAGTAAACATTGTGAAAATAATACTTACCAAGTTCCTCCTGAATGAGCTTTGAAAACTTGGGACAGTTTTATAAAGTCATTGTGTTATTGTAATACAAAATCACAAATACACTCGGATGGTAGCTTTGGTGAAATTTCTTAATTAGATTTACCCTATCTTTATAATTGGCAATCAATATTTCGAGGGCTTTCGTGAACTCTGCAAAAGTTTGTACTCTATATGTATCATCAACAACAATTGCTACCGAAAATATATGGTAATATAGTAGTTTATGTTTACATTTGATACTTTTTATACGCGTAAAATAGTAAGTCGATTAAATGTCTACCTGAACGAAAGAACCAAAAAATAAATAAATTATGCATGATATGTAAAGTATACCATCCACGCCCAAATATGATATCGGTGGCGTCTTACATTTATAGCATAATCTAGTAACAAAAAAATACAATTATATGAATTTCTGTATGCATAAAGAGTTCAAAAATAATGTTTAAGTCAGTAAACCCTTTTCTTGTTAAGCAAATGAACCCATAATTTGACATTCATTGTAAAAGGTTATTTTTAATGTCAATTGCAGTTCATCTAGCAACACAATTACAAAATTTTGATTATTTATCAGTAACATAATTTTTTTAAAACTTTTTTTTATATAAAACAAAATTTTACCTTTATGTATCAATCTGAGAAAGCCGTGATCAGAGAGATTATTAATGTTGACAAAGCAACAACTTTGATGTGCAAAATAGTGATTCTTGTAATTAGAAATCTATCCAATCCACCGTGAAGCGATTCTTACTTCTCTTGATCACCTAGGTGTTCACCGCATATAACTGGAAACTTTACTAATTGGTTATCATGGATAAATTCATTTAGACTTTGTTTATCCGTACTATCATTAGGCTTTACACGAGTTATTTTTATTCTTGTTTAATGTGACATTAAAATCTCCTACAATGCCAAATGTCTAACTTTAACTTTGTTCTACTTAATTCTTCCCAAAGTTTCTATCATGTTATTTTGTGGACAATATAGTTAGTGATGGCAAATCAGAATCCATTAACGTTGAATACATTATATATTCTTCATTTATTTATTTTTGAAATTAAATATCATTAATAGAAACAAAATTACAAGTAAGTGAGAGATATACATATAACTATCTCATTATGTTATTTGCATAAAGCCAAAAGACATGACAGATTCAATGTGTTCCTTTCAATCGACAAACACTTGCTATAAAGTACCATAGATGTTTGTAACATTATATCGAAAGAGTATAGCATAAGGGAAACCACGACATGTCAATTATATCATTCGTATGGACAATCGCATCTTTCAACATGCTCAACTTATTCTTCATATTTGTTTTCAATTATATCATTCATATGAACGGTTGCATCTTTCATCATGCTCAACTTATTCCTCAGCTTTGTTATTTCAATAGACGAACAAGTAGTTTCTTGCATTAACAACCTAACTTTGTTAGAGGTATCAATAAGCTCGCTGTCCTCGTCCAGTCAACACTGATAAGGCTGTAAAACCTTCCACACATCTTTAATACTTTTGATTGTTTTTAAGAGTGGGCTATCAAGAACCGCATAGTTCAAAAATGTCTCAATGCAAGCAATCATGGATTTTGCAGTGAAGGGGGTGTTGTAGCCTCCCTCCAACACTAGCAAGATCCGTTCATTAACTTTCATTAAATTTCTTGTTAACAATGAATACTTGTGAAGATAAGCACTCCCTCGATGGATATCCAATAGCCGAACCAAATCCAGCAGAAACTATTATCATATCATGAACAAACTCACAGGAAGCGGGAAGCAAGATATTATCTCAGACGAGAAAATTCTCACATTCCCGACAATAATTTTGTTCCCCATGGATATGGTTAAAGTAATGCTACAACATAATGGATACAACATCAACTAATGCTGCTTCAAAAGTGAAGTTGTTAAAGTACACATTTGCTTTGACTTTACATGTGTTCCTGACATCTTAATTGTTTTTTTGACAAGGGATTCTTCATAAAATCAGTACGTGACTATGAATCCATAAAATCCACTCATCTATGGATTTACATAAATCAGTTCTCGAGCATCTTTCATCAAGGCCATTAGCTTTTAAGAGGGTCCAAATATCTTCATATCTCTTGGGACACTCAGCCTCATTTAACCCCCCCCCCCCCCCCCTTTTGTTTTTCCATTCTGTTATCTTCACATACCAACCCAACTTTGTATTCTTTGTCTTTGTCTTTTATTGGTGTTAGTCTGGTAGTCATGTTTATATTCGTTACATAGGTGGTTTAATGCTTTCAACAATAGAAAGTTTACAAATATTTGTGTCCTAGTTTGAGAGGTATGTCATTTCTACATTTTACTGTTTTGTTATCCGTAAGGTTATAATTGGAAAAATGCCTATAAGTATCTCTCTATCTTTTATAGATTTTTCAAAACTTTTTATTTACCACCAGAGTTTTTTCTTTCCCCTTCTTTCTTTTTCTTTTTCTTTTTGTTTGCATAAGACAAGTTAAGTAGGTTTCCACTTTACATAAAGAAAATTTCAAGACAAGTTGCAAGAACTGCAAAGTCGTTGTTGGATAATACGAATAACATTTTTCCCGAACTTCTCTCATTGATTCAGATACAAGGGAACCCAACATACTAGCCAGTTACTCCATAAGTATTGTTGATATTAAAAACGTTCATATTTTAAAATTGTACAAAAAATTATTGACATACCAGCTAATTCTTGATGATAACCTTTCAAGTGATACAAATACACTAAATTATTGGTTGCTACAAATATATACATATCAATTAATTACAAATTGGCTCATAAGAAATGTTGACTCACCAAGCCTTTCTGCTACGAAAATGGATATCCTCACTATATTATCTCACCAGATAACTGAAACTGAAGTGGGAACAAGTGAGCACATCATTCCAAATGGATGCTCAATAGGAAAAAAAAAAACGTTCAAGTAACAACAAACATGCCTTGCAGTTATATTTCATGCGCCTGGAGGGTGCCCATATTCTATTCCATGTTAGCACACAGTAGTTTATATATGTTAGAAGTATTTAGGATAATAATGGATGTAGTTATCAGGTGTATGTATGGTTTAAAACTTTAGATAGAACCACCTGGAGTGTTAGTAGTCGTTAAATTATTAGTAGAGGAAAATCTAACATGATAAGCTATAGAATCTGTATGGGAACCTTTCTCATTATATTAATAATAACAATCATTCACGATTATGTTGTGTTCTTCATTAAACCAGATAGGATTGATTCGTAGAATCAAGAGGTTTCTCTTAAGTATCGATCCAATCTTGTTATTGTACACCTAAGTACATGACATTTGGCTTCAGAATGGCTTTGTTCCTTATTGTTCAATCGATGGTGGAGCTTGACACTATAATTAAGAAGTAGAAGAAAATCAGGGATGATTTACATACTCTTCGATGGTTTTATGATGCTCACAGGCGAGAAGATGACTCTCCAACTCGAGACTATAGACTTCTCTATTTATTTAAGATCATCATCATGGCAGCGAGAAAATTGGAGTTAATCCTTGGAATTAGAGAATCTAAGGAGATTGATGAATAAATTATGATTGAAGAAGTAGTAACCGATTTACTCTTAGAGTCAATTTCGAGTCGGCTCTTGCTTCATTCAACTCAGCGGGAGTCACGGATTTCAGCCAAGGTTCTGTAATTCCATTTGAAGCAACATAAGATGAATCTCTCGATTTCGAGTTTATTATTACTTCGTTTTTATTCGATGAAGAAAAGAATGATCCTCAATTTACAAAAATCCTCTACCACTTATGCTAAGCAACGCTAAATCTGAAATTATAAAAATAATTGATCTAGTCTCTTACCAAGAAAAAATTGCCCTAAGTAACTTCCTTTATTTCGATAAGTTGAACTAAGATCAAAATTAAATCAGTTACTAATCTAGATCCAAATATACTTAAATGATTGCATCTATTTCGATAATAAAAACTAAGAACAAAAATAACTTAGTTTTCTTATCAGGAAAGCGATTAACCAGATTAGTCTTTCCTAACTTGGATAAGAAAAATTAAAATCAGAATCGTTTTGTTTACTTATCAGAAAAGGAATTATCATAAATAATTCTTCTATCAATTTCCACAACCCAGAAAGATATATCATTAAGCGCAAGTTTAAAGTAGAACTCTCTCCCTGTGTATGTTATTCCTGCAAAACAAAAGAATAACACAAGAATAACCTTTTCTAGAGAAAGGTTACATGATCTAAGCCATCACCTGCCACTAGAGATAGACTAAAACAAAAACTACTCATACGTAACATGAATAATTGATTTATAGAATGTAAAACAATACTAGTATATGCAACTCACATATGAGTTAAAATCACCATGAACTTCTAATATTTTTTGATATTGCAAATCAAAAGGTTAGATATGAAAATCTCCTACAAATCAAAAGTCACAAATCATAGAAAGATAAGCCAATATGAGACCACAACTTAGTTAGTGAAAACCTAAGTTTATCTCATATAACCGAAAAAAACACAAAGAGATATGTAGATGGAACAAGCATTGCAATCACAACGATCAAGCGAATGACAATAGGAATCAAAATTTTGATCAGATTCCTTATTATGCGGTTCCAACACCTTTTTTGGCACCCACTTACATGCGCTTTTCAAATTGTTGTTCCTAATATTCTTTAAATCAGGAAGACAACCATGACTGTTGAGAGGGACAATCTTTCGATTTTTCATTGTAACAATTTTTTTCCAGTTTGAGACATCAGATCTTCTTGCAACAGAGATAAGGGCATTTCTGCTCATAAAAGATTGATTATGACAACATTGACCATATGTTGTTTTCTTAGATATTAAGCGACTAAAAACCCTCTTAGTTAGTTTTTTATAATCTCTTGGAACATAACCTTTGATTCCACAAAGGAAACATCATTTCATACTGTGTGAAGACAGATAATGACATGGAAAACTCTGATGTGATGAGTTGATGTGGTTTTTCTTGTCAAAGACCAGTAGAACATAAGTTTTTTTCGACATTAAATATGATTTTTTATTTTATTTTATTGTGGTCAATATTTTTCTTTTTAGATAAAAATAAAATCGTATTATCAAACTTTGCCCCTTTTGAGTAAATCTTAGAATTATTTTTAAAGGATAACATACGATTTTTTGACACGAGCTCATAATTTTCTTCTTCCAACCTTTTAACATGTTCGGAAACAGTCTCAATTTCATATTCATATGAGATTTTTAAGGTGTTGTATTTATCAGTTAGGAGTTCAAACTCTTTTTATTGATGAATACATTTTCTTAATTTCTCTTCAAAAGATTGTATTTTTAAGAAAAAATCATTCATGAGAGAAAGAAGCTAGTTCAAGTGAAAGTTGATCATATTGCACTTGCTTCGAGTCTAAGCAATTTAGAAGTTTACCTTCTCTTTCTAGTGCAAAATTGAGTTCTTTTGCAAAAGAGAGAAATTTCTCACTTAATTCTTTTAGCTCGATGTTTTTATATTCACACGATCAGTAAATCTTTCATCTCCAGAGAAGGATTTTCATAATCCAGTCGTTGTCCATGAATACAAGACTTAACTTAATCTCATCACGAGAATATTCAAAAATATTTTCAGATGAGCAAACAGAGCTTGATGAGGAGGTTTGATAGACGCATTTATGTGTCTATTTTCATCTCTATTGTGTATATTGTTAGTACCCATTTTTGTACTTATTATGGTGTTTTATGTGTTTGTAGGTATTTTTGGAAAAAAACATTTTTGGAAAAATCGGCTCAAAAAGTTGTCTAAAGGCACCCAAGGGACATTTGTTATTCGGAATCCAGCAGCGGATAAGGGGCACCCCCTTCTCCTTCACGTTCAAAAACAAAAAAAGGGCGGGAAAATTATGTTTATCCATGGAAAATTTTCAATCAGATTTTTAGAGTCATTTCAGAGAGACTAAAGGGATGGAATTGATTGGGATCATTCCTAGGACCCATATAAACGTGGTATGGTCTTTGGTTTCGACCAGAATTGGCTAGAATTCAAGTGTAGAGCAAAACATGCGTGATATTCCCGTAAGATATTTTCAGAATTTTTGGTAATTTTGGGAAGTTTTCTTGTGGCTTATGCGTTCCTAAATTATTATGGGACGTGAAGGAATGCTCCTGGTGTGTGCAGCACGAGATTATACTCGTAATTAATCAAAAAATGGAAATTATTCTTTTCCATGCATGGGAGTAAATGAGAATTATTTTGTGTAATTGACGCGTGATTTTTAGGATTTTGGTGTATAAATAGAGTCACAAGGTTCCATAGAAGGGGTGTAGAGAGTTTGGGGTCGATAGGAGAGCTCAGGAGGCGTGAATCAAGAGTTTTCAGAACTCTGTTGTTGCTGCTGCTGCTGCTCGTGAAGAACAGGGAAACAGCGACGGTTTCTTCAACTGGTTGTAACAGTTTCTTCAACTGGTTTGCAACATTTATCTTCGTTGTAACAGTTTCTTCAACTGGTTTGCAACATTTATCTTCATTGTAACAGTTTCTTCATCCTCTTCTGCAACATTTATCTTCAGATTTGTAACGATTATCTTCATCATAACAGTTGAGAGTTGAAACAGTCGGTCTGTAACGCACCTGTGCTGTTGCAGATTTCCTGTTTCATTAATTTCTCTTCTTGTAAACACTTTTTGAGCCATGAATACATATTTTGAGTGTGTTTTCGACATGATGAGTTAAACCCCAACACTGGGACGACGGAGGAGGCCGAACTTCATACATGGGTAAATTTATTTTTATTCTTTTTATGACTTTTGCATTAAAATTAATTGAAATATGATTTGATTAAATTGGTTGTCATTTGATTAGATGGGTCATGCTTAGCTTAGGTGATTTGATGTCCCATGCTTAACATTTACAATCAATGTTTTGAGAATCTACCTTGGCAAAAATAGAGTCCATGTTTATATTTCTTGAGCTAAAATTGTTGAGAATAAATAAGTGAACCTTATATTATAAAGATTGGCTAAATCCTTAGTCCCAGTATCTCTCGCCCATTGTTAAATATCTTTGTATATATTTATTTAGTATTTTTAAAAACTTTAATCTCTACAAATCCGAGTGAACGACAACCTCATTTCTTACCACTATCTAAAATCACATCAAGGTTCCTTTCAAATATTTGCTAAAATCAAATCCAGGGAGTGATTCACCAAAGTCTTATGATATATTAGCTGCGTATTTTTTCGGTCTTCCTTTACATTTTTAACTTGTGTTTTGGTAGGTTGGATCACACCAAACACAGATTGTTATATCTTAGTGTGTTTGCCTGATCTGATACCAATTGAAATGACGAGGGTACCAAGTACTCCATAATTTTTTTGTATCAACCTATTATAAACACACCTTTTGTAATCTTACCGAAACAATAAATGCCAAGACATTACTTCAACAAGATGTAAATTGATGAATAACTTAAGTTTGTAACTGAACCAATCTATGGGATCATACCAAGTTTGATTAACTTACATTTATTTTTCTTTATTTATAAAGACGAAAGTAAAGTAAATCAGACGACAAACAAGATTTCGCTAACGAGGAAAACTACAAGGCAGAAAAACCGCGAGATCTAGTTCAGTTTTAAATACTCTCATAATTATGTCGCTATACAAATTGACTACTGCAACTTTGTATAGTTGAGACCAAGTAATCTACTCTTAATTAATCAGTTCCTTCAGTATCCCTGCACCTACAACCAATCTATCCTAGTATGACCGGTCTGGCAAGTAAGCACAATGATTGTACGTTACAATGTTGCAGGCCAAGTCAGTGTTCAGCCATAACGGTGCAATGCAAAGCCATAATGGTGCTATACTGTATAGACCGTCAAGCACTAAGATAGTGGCACCCTACAGGGCCAGTGAAGCGCAAAGGTAGCGCTACACTGTAAAGACATTTGGCTAAGTAATGAAGCTTATTGTCCGACACAGTGAGGCTTCATTGAGGGATTGGCAAGACATGGCCAAAGTTATCAGATGCAACATGCGATGTTAGCATTAAGACATATCTGTGGAATTGAGTTGGCCCAAACTCAAGGATGATGCAAGAAGGTAGAATAGACTAAGAGTTGGTTTATGGCATTAGTTAAAGGATGGCCAAAGCTTGAATAGTGCAAACAAGCTAGTAATGCAAGAGTGGCATTGCTATTGTCAAGCAAATTGGCTAAGTGAAGCATATGGCGCCAGATAACCAGATTGTAGCGCAACAGTAGTGCAATATGAGAGTCTTAGTGAAGCGCAACATTGGTGCAATACAGAGGCCAAGTCAGTAAATGCAATACGGCTCACGTGAAGGTTATGAGTTGGTTACGAGCTTCACAAGCATGCCAATGACGCAAGAAAAAGTAGAACGGTTATAAAGCAAGTTTATGCCAACAGATGGCTGTCCCATGCGTGTGCAACGGTTGTGCACGGTTTTGGCCAAGTAAAGCTGCTGTATAAATAGTCCTAAGGCATGGAAAATTCGGCAGTCTTACATAGGAGAGTGTGAGACTCAAAATAGGAGAGTTTTTGTAAGGCTAAGGCTTGGTTCAATGTGAACAAGTTTGTGTAAGTCCCTAAGTGGGCAAGTTTTGTATTTCTTCCCTTTGATGCAATAAAATGAGATAATTGTGTCATGTTCTAAGTGTTCTTGGTTGACTGATTGAGTGCATTATGGGGTGCATTTGAGAAGTTTAAGAGAAGAGAAAGAAGGCTAAAGACTTCCGCTGGTAAACTAAAGAGTTGGTTGTTTGCATTAGTGCAAACTTATAAGGCTGAAGTGCAGGTGGGTGAAGCTTGATTCACAGAACCATTGTACTGTCGGGTTACAATTTCGCAGAAATTTGCAAGAGGCATTTGAAGGTGTGACACCTAGCCTTAGCCTTAGCTTGATTCTCAACTCTTTTGTATCGGAACCCAAAATAGTAAATGACTAACATATTCCAGTAACTACCTCATTATATGCCTCCCAACTTGATTTGATTATTAGAGTCAACTTCGTTAGGTTAGACTAGGAACAATAAAAATGTTGAGGCTCGCTCGTGTTACTCTAAAGAACCCAAAGACGTATCGACATCAACAAACACATCACCCTTCCGCTCAAGGTTAGTAACACGGACTTGACTTGTTCCATTTCTATCTTCGTTTCTTTCAAGTCAGTTTATATTGACAACATAACATACAAAGTACAGTTTATATTGACAACATAACATACGAAGTACAATTTTGTTTACTTATCTCTAGTTATTGGTGACTTGATCTTTCTATGATTAAAGTGAAGCATATGCTAGTTGTTTTACACAACTTTGGTATATTGGATTCCGAATAATAGTTTATCTATTTGGACTTCGTAGATTAGATATAACACCATTTAGTAATTCATTTTTATTTAGTGTGTTGAACTTTCGGGTTCATCCATACCTCGAAGACTATGTTTGATTACATGGTTTAAGGAAGAATACTTGCGAAACTTGTTCGTAGTTGAAAATGAGTCAAAGGATCTTTTCTAGCACCGATACCTTGAACAAGGATCTTTACTAGAACCGATCTTAAGGATCTATAATAGGATATATAAAGGAGAATAATTGGGCTGACGTGGCGATCCCATAATAATCCTTATGTTTTCTCTGAAACAAGAAACCCATGAGGACGTATTAGTTTTCACCTAACAAATATATGCGTCTTTTGGTCAATAGTTGTTGTTGTAACTGTATGTATGAAACGAAAAGACTCAAGCGAATAATTAACGATATGGCTTCCCGTACATTCCTTTTTGCTTTATCGTCGCGACTCTTCCATGGCATAACTTTATATGTCGAATACAGAGCACTCCAATCAAATTGATGCAGCAAACCCCCTCTTCTTCTCCTGAAGGCACCGGTGATTCTGATTGATGCACCTCGCCAACATTTACGTCATTATACAGATCATCATACTCATCATCTTCTCACACTAAAAGGTAAAAACTAATTGTCTTATTGTAGCAACCCTAACTTAATTGTTGAGTTTCTTGTAGTTTATTTAAAAACATAGTTTTGTAATATTATATCAAACTTAGAGAGATAGTGTGGTGGTATTATTTTGGGCTCCCACACTATAGACTTAGGTTCAAGTATCACCCCATACATTTGACTAGGTATATGTATATATATCTATATTATTTAATAAAAGTCCGGGAGAGCGGGGCCTTGAGGGTCTTGGGAGGTCTGGTGATTTAGAAACTAACTTTTTGCAGATTTGACTATTGGTTTCCAAAACGATTTTGAAAACTTAATATTCTCCAATTAATTTCTATAATTATATTATATACATTTTATTACTGTCATGGAGGATTTCAGTGGGAATTTAATACAGATTTTATTCTCGTTAAACTGCATTGATTTCTTTTAAGTTATAAAAGACCAGTTTTTGGAGAAGATGCAGATATGGTGTTTTTCATCTATTGAGTTCCGAGCAAGTGTTACAAAGAGTAGTTGTTGGTTCGATTTCTCATAGTGCAGAGAAGTTGAACAAGAGAGTTATCCGTTGTTTTATCCCATAGTGTTTTTGACAAGAGTTGACTGCTAGCACAATCAAGAAGCACCTTAAAGAGAGCGACCTAGTCCGCGACTCAGTTGTTTGAGATTTGTTCTCGTGTGATTTAATTTTTGGGAATTGTTTCCAACAATTTTAAGGTGTTTCTTTCTGCTATGGAGAATGAAAGGAAGCGTATTGATGATACCAACAAACCTTTCAAGTTTAAAGGGCTGCATTTCAAAAGATGGAAACAAAAGATGTTCTTTTATCTCAAACTTATGAAGCTGCATTTGATTGTGTCGTCTGTTCATCTTGGAACCATGAAACCTGCCGCTGATAAGACAAGTACCTATGCTGCTAATGATGTTCATGTTACTGATCTACCCTTACCGGTGTTGCCTGAGGAGAAAGTATGATACTGAGGAAGCTGGTTCAAAGATGTTGTAAGGCGGTATATGAAATACCAAATGGTGGATGATAAATCAGTTGTTGCATCCCAGTATCATACTTTTTCTGTAAAGCATCCCATTTGTAATATTCATATAATATTCATACAAATCATCAGATAAAGCATTAAGGGTATAATTTTTGCAGTCAAAATCATCATCGACCCATTTGTCAATAGCTTTTTGTTTCTCCTCAGGCAACACCGGTAGGGAGTGGATCAGCAGCATCAACATCATTAGCAGCGGAGGTACTTGTCTTATCAGTGGCAGGTTTCACGGTTCCAGGATGAACAGACGACACAATCAAATGCAACTTCATAAGTTTGAGATAAAAGAACATCTTTTGTTTCCATCTTCTAAAATGTTGCCCTTCAAACTTGAAAGGTTTGTTGGCATCATCAACACGCTCCCTTTCATTCTCCATAGAAGAAATAAACACCTTAAAATTGTTGGAAACAATGCACAAAAATAAAATCACACAGGAACAAATTTCAAACAGCCGAGTCGCGGACTAGGTCGCTTCCTTTAAGGTGTTTTGCGGCTCTGCTTCTTGATTGTGCTAGCAGTCAACTCTTATCGAAAACCCCATGGGATAAAACAGCTAATAACTCTCTTGTTCGATTTCTCTGCACTATGAGAAATCAAACCAACAACTACTCTTTCTAACACTTTGCTCAGAACTCGATAGATGGAAAACACTATATCTTACCTTCTCCAAAACTGGTTTTTATAACTTGAAAAAAATAAATGCAGTTTAATGAGAATAAAATCTGTAATAAATGCCCAATGAAAATCCTCCATAACAGTAATAAAACATACATACAAAAAAAAATTCGATAAATTAATAGTTTTGGGACTGTTAAATTCTATCAATTGAGCGAAGTATTAATTTATCGATAAATTAATAAGTTATTAATATATCGAAACACACCAAATTCAAATTTCAAAAATAAGTTTGTAAATCATTTTCCTATATCAACAAATATATCTAGAGATTTTATTTTCAATTCAAATTATTTATGTTATAATATGAGAAAGTATTTTGCATATTATGTGTGTAAATGACGTGCTCTGATGTTAAAATTAAAACAATAGAATACAATAAAATTATTTGGGAAATTCTCATTGGACTACCAAAAAATTAGAGATGAAATCTGATATTATATAAACGTGATCAAGTAACAGATAACTTTGGATTCTTATTTCGATAAAGATATTACACTGATTATTAATTTATGTATAAGTTGGGCCTTATTGAAAGCTTAAATTTTTTATTATCTTATAAATAGATAACTTTGGATTCTTACTTCGATAAAGATATTACACTAATTATTAATTTATGTATTAGTTGGGCTCTATTGGAAGCTTAATTTTATTATCTTATAAATTTAATAGGGGTTATCAATTTAACACACGGGCCTAAGTCAGGACTGAGAAAAAAACATTATTTTAGCAAAGTTATTAATCAAAAAGATGCCGAGCTTGAATGTGCCAGCATCAAGCCAACCTTGGTTACCGAATTACAAATCGACCATTGGATTGTGCAACAACTAAATTTCTAGAAATTGTGGATGAATGACTAACTCTATTTTCGAAAGCATAAACTACAAATTCTTTGAAGTTTGACTACAAGATCAGATATTCCAAACCAGATTTAAAACAGAAAGGCAAACAGATGTTCACTTGAGGGGAAACAATTGATAAATATTTGATAATTTCATCAGAGCTGTGCCACATAACAAAGTTCGGTCTTTATCACATAAGTTAATATGTACATGTGAGGTTGCAATATGTAAAAGTAGATTTGTTGACGACACTCTTATCACAAATTAGATAGCTGATTACATTAGTCTAGCCAGTTCATATATTATTTTATATTTACTCTACACACCATCTTCCTTTTGCAGTTTTCTCTACCCCTAATACTTCTTAAACTATACCTTCCCTGCCAAGAAAGAAGGAAAGTAAGGCAAGAGTGTGCACCTTCAATATAGCTTAATTCAAAGTCCGGATGAGCGGAGCTTTGTGAGCTTGGATTTCATTAGCGCTGCATAACCAGTAAACATTACATTTCAGTCTAAACATAGTTTTGAACAAGTTCGCATAAAGAAATAGGACGTCAAATGGAAAGGATCCGAAGAATAGGACAAATATTACACTAATGAAACTTAAACAAAAGGAGTAAAAAAGATCAGATGTATAATATAAGTACCTGCGTCTTTATATCTTTCTTCCTTGACAGCTAAATTCATATTCTTAAGAAGATCAAGCTCCTCAGAGAGTAAATCTGGCCCTTCTGCAGCACTACATAAGATAAACTCCTAGCTAAGATATAAAATACCAAAATTTACTATAGACAAATGATAGAAGCAGTGCAAGACAATAGGGATCCAACTTCCATGTTCCACTCCACTTTTTGGAAAGTGAATTATAAACATAGGAGACAATAGGGTACATATACAAATACCTAAAAGAAATGTAACTTGATAGCTTGATGCGTAGAGGAGGGACAGAGAAATTACCACAGAGGCAAGAAAGAAATAAGTCTAAATGCGAGGTAAAAACTAGAAAATAAACAATGTCCATGGTCACTCCATTTTAGGAGTCAGAACAGCTATAAGAAGTTTGCATCAGGATACGATCAATACCTGTCCAAATATACGTCATAAGCTGTTTTCGAGTAACTTCGTCTCCTAGCACCATAAACAATTTTAGTAGCATCTGTCAAGACAATTTGCTTGTTTACGAAAATTGGAACCTGTGAGTAAATATGTCAGTAACTATCTCTGAGAAACCAAAACGCACAGAGCTCATACACCTAACTTCAAGGAACACAAATCCATAAAAATTCCATACATTAATTGAGCAGACATTAGGTGCATTTTGTCCACTGTTGATGAATGAATCTTAAACAGACATGTGAGGGAATAAATGAGATACATCGTCCAGATAGACTGATTCCAACTATTTAGGCTAAGTTTTTTTTTTTTTTTTTTAAACCTCAGCTATTGAAATTTAAAAGTTCTGATACACTTTATCAATTCAATGCCTAAGACCAATCCTACAAATAATACATTGATTTCTGAAGTATCCATGGCATGCAAGTCTATTTGGAAAAGCTAAAATTTGCGATTGCAAGACCAAAAGAGATCTCTTAGTATGAATCACATTACCTTGCATCTCTTTGCAACATTTATGGCATCTGATGGCCGTGCATCCACACTTAGAACAATTTTTTCCCCTGGCTGCAGATTATAAAACCCTTAATATGGTTATCAAAAGGGATTTGACTACTATTTTCTAAGAATACAGTGGGCTCTTCAGAGTCATACCTTTCTGAAAAATATTTTGGCATAGTACGTATTAACAACTCTCTCTGTAATACGTACCATCAATATCTGAAAATTAAGAAAAATATAAGAAAGTATTGAACTAGTGGTGCAAAAGTTAACCTTTAAAGGAGTTGGATAACTACGTTTGAAGAACTAAAGTTCTAAGGACAAGAGAAAGAAGATAAAAAACAACATTGTTGTATTGAGCCTCAAAAAGATTTGAGTATTATGTCAGCATTACGGCGTGATTCCCTTGTCCTCCATTAACCGTATCGGAACAAAGTTAAGGTAGATTTCTGTGGCAAGTGTTCTTCTTGTCGTACAACTTCAATAAGATCCATAGACTATCGAGGTAAAAGATGAGATTGGAAAAGACTGGACACAAACACAAAAAAGAAATTGTTCAAATGACAACTTGCCATCAATTTCTTTACTCAGTGGGACTCTGGGGACCTTTTTCATTTGTCGAGTACTTATATGATACGTTGGGATATCCTCTGGACACTATGTAACGTTTTGGGCCAAATGTTTCCACAGGGGAAAAGTAGTAGCCATACACGGAATTCTCATTTAACTCCATAACCGCTCTTCAATGGGGTATGGGTATACTACAATAGAACATTATCACTAATTTTAGCAGTACAAGCGCAGAACTATGATGAGAAAGACGAACCAGATTATGCCAACAGTTTGAGAAATTATCTCCTTACCTCGTATCCAAGTTTTAGCCCAAGATTTTTAATCAACTGGAATTGGCTTGGAAGATCCTGCAAAATCCCAACATTTCGCATTAAGTTTGTTAGTAAAGAATAATTGGTGTCAGCTGAATGAAACTAAAAACTTACCGCATTCTCATCCTCTCTTGAGACATCTATAAGATTCTGAATTGCAGAATCCCCTGCACTAACAAGCAGATAAAGTTACATATAAATAAGTTGTCCATTAATGAAAAAAGGAACGCAATCACTGCAAGGCAATTTGAGTTTTTGACTAAACAGGCAGGATGTGTGAAGTCAGTGAACCCACACTTCAAAATTAGGACAGGCATCGGCAAGTTTTGCACTGGCATAGAGTTTACAATGCTAAAAACAAACTATTATGTATGAGGTAAAGGTTCTAGTTATATGACCTACCGACAGCAATTGGCAGTAACAAATCCCCATCGCAGGCAATCTTAAGAAAAACTGTAGGATTCTGAAAACGTCGAAGAAACCCATGTCCTATGGTAGTATTAGGTGTAAAGTACTTTGCTTGAGTTGAAAACGGAGTTAACTTTGTCTCTTCTATAAACCCTTGTTTCCGTAATTGGTAGTGTCTGATAGTTTCTGCAATACCAAAATTGTTAACCCCCAAGATAAAACACTTAGTAATATAGCTCGAACTCTTAATAGTTAAGAAATGTCATGATTAATCCAATGCAAACACCAATATCAAGAATTTACAAATCAACACTCCAAAATTTAAAAACTAAGAGGAAAATTAGGTACATAAATTATGGAGTTGTGATTAGAAATAAAGAGGAAATAAAATGAGTACCTGAATATAAGAGAAAAGCTTGAACATAATCATCATCATTACGTTCATCACCAAAACCTGATCTACGTCTAGAGTTATTACCAGAGGAAGAAGCTTTACAAGAAACGATAATTTTCAATTTACTTCTATTACAAATAGATTTATTTCTTAGTCTATTTCTAGAACAACAACCTAATTGAAGTGACAATGAAGAAGAAGAACAACAACAACCACAAAAATTAATAGAAGAAGTAGACGAATAAAACACTAGTGAAGTACGATGATGATCTACATTTGATCTGTCTGTGACAATTCCAAAGATTTTAGGAATCTTACAAACTCTACAATCTACTCCAAACATTACAGAAAAAGAGAGCGCGTTTCAGGGAAAGAGAAAGGGAGAAATTATTTTATAATCTTAAATGCAAGTAAGAGCGAAGAAAAGAATAAATCAAACCGAATTAAAAACCAAGGGTGAAAACGATCCAATTGGATGTATGACTTGCTGCCTAATTTCTCAGGTTTGCAGAAAATTTTGTTTTGTTTATACGCAGCAGTGCGTGGAGTTTTAATTTTGTTTGTTGTTATCCTAATCTTGTTGACGCTGCACATGTGTTTTATGCGTGTAGCCCCTTAACGGATACATGCTCTGACGTGGAAAGCACATGTAAGCCGATACTGGCAGAGGCCGGCCGGTTAATCAAAACAGAGCTGATAACGGGACTCACCGTCCATCTATGTTGTAAAAATAAAAACTAGCGGAGAATAGAAGATCAGAAGAAAATCACAATTCAGATTTATACTTCTTTTACATTGATAAACTGGTCGTTTTTTCTGGTATAGGTTCATTAATGCTGTCATGTTTGTCTAGGTTCACTGAACCTTGTAGTCTTGGAAGTGTTCGAGTGTAGTACTTTTACGAGTCCCAACCTAGTTTCGGTTTTTGGGCATCACATCCTTTCGAATCAACCACTGTCAACTGTCATGTCTTGTTCGATTGACCAGCTTATTCCACTTCCTAAATTTGCGGGAGAAATGTGTCGGTGTTTTCCTAAAAGAGGATGATTTTTCTCTCCCAACATTGTCTTCTAGATTAGCCACAAAGTAAATCTCAGGGGGGCTAAACACCCGGACGGATGCCAAAAGCACATTAAAAGTGAGCCTCTATATCCAAATATACCTCGTTCAATAACAACACTTCACATATGTAACTCTACACCTGAAAGAGGGTAGAGGTGAATACTATACAACAATGTTAAGTCCAAGTGAAACTCAATTACGTATGACATGAACACAAAGAAAGACGGGTAGGTAAGTATGTAAGCTGTCAAAGTAGTTGATGTTGTTTGGACTTGGGCAACAACTTCAATAATCTGATAAGCTCGTATGTCCTCGTGTCTCGACCAGAGTATAGACAGAGATCAAGTGGGGTTAAGCCATCCTGAAGCACAAAACCAACATTATAAACAATCTTAAGCAACTTGAAATTCATCATAAAATTTTACACATTGTATTGGATATATCTTCTTATTGCTCCAAAATGCATATTATAAACACGTCTGGCGAAAAGTTCTAACTAAATACTACATCAGTCAAAGAAGCTTTATCCTTACTTATGGATGACTACTGAACCCACTAACATGTTTAACAATTATAATTTTCTTTTCTCTGTTTCCATCATACAGCATGTTGGGGAATCCCCACTTTAGACTATGGCTGCCATTTTCATTAGAGTGCTGGACATCATTAAACAGTTCATAATGCTGGATATGTCTATCAAGTACTATCATTCAAGTTCAATGGGGTCTTGACCTATCTTAACTGGATATATCTGTCCAGTATCATATGGTTGAGTGGGGTGTTGACCAATCTTAACTGGATATAATAGTATCATACGAGTTCAGTGGGGTCTTGACCTATCATAACTGAAAAGAAGGATGGTAGATTTAACGGCTGACAACGAGGTAGAAAATTCTTGACCATGACTGCCAAGCAGGAAAAGCTCGGCTGAAATGCATATTTCGTATACATGTCGGTACAATCTTTATTTATTTTCTCTCCGTATTCATTATAGAACATGTAAAGTTGGAAGTAGCCAAGGCAGTCATAGTGCTTCCATTTGATGTTGAACATCGTTCACAAATCGGGTAATGCATATTGGTACTATCGTACATATATTTGTTCATTTGTTAGGGCACTTGGCTTATCTTTAAATGGGTGGAAGGATGGTGGAGTTAGCCTCCAATCACTAGGTGGAAATTTCTTGACTTATATTAAAGGCAAACCTTAACTTCAACAACAAAAGAAGGCAAAACCTTGGATGCAGATACACATGGTTTCTTCGAATCAAGAATATCAGAAAGTATAAAATAACCAAATGTAAGAGTGTAGGAGGGCAATATCAGAATAGTAGTCTCAAGTAGGTCGCCAATAACTGACATGAAAGAATATAATTGAACTGTTTCCATGATGCAGGTATGGCCAAGAAAAATCCTGATGATGATGTTGCGGTACACTATAAGATGATAAAGGTATTTAGAACAAGCTAAGGTCCTTACCCCATTCTTTAGCGTCTTATCAGCTCCTTTAATAAGCAAAAGCCTCACCAAATCCGTTCGTCGGGCTTGAACAGCAATATGCAATGGTGTCCATCCATCCTGTAAAGTAACAAACCAACATATTTCAGACATAGTAGTCACACTCACTCGGATAATTGAAGAAATTCAGAAAAGTAAAGCATTATCAAGATCTTTCGATCATACATCATCTGCGAGGTTTATGTCAACATTATACAAAAGAAGAATTTTGATTGTGTGAGCTGAGGCACTTTGGACGGCATAATGCATCAAGGTTGCTCCGTCCTGTTGTAATAGAAAATCAACCAAAAATGAGCATATTGATGTTGCACCATTAACAGCCAAACCAGAAAATCACACCTGGAGATTCATATAATAATGATAATACTTGTAGCACATACAAAAATGTAACAAATTATTTTTGTAATCTCCAGAATACTAGAATCATAGAACCAATTGAGAAAATACTGGATTATGTGATAATCTACTCCAGAAAGTAACACCAACAAGGTAATGACACTTTCATGATTGGCAATATTCAGAATTTGCAAAAGTATTTTATACTGTTTTTCTTTACTCACTTTATCACGAACGAAAGGGTTTGCTGATTCCCTCAAAAGATAGTTGGTAATAGCTTGCTTTTTACAAAGTATTGCTTTGTGAAGTGCAGTCAGACCATCCTGCATGAAAAATAGTGAATACGGGTCATACATGCAACTGGAAACAATTGAAACAACAGGGTAAATTTTGATTACTCAGGATAAATGAGCTTACTCCTAGAAAAAAACATGGCCACGTTAACTCAATGATTCATCTGATTAGCATATGACCAAAAATATACCTTATCTGCAGCGTTGATGTCAACATTGTGCTTCATCAGCGCATCCACAAGAAAGAACTCTCCTGAAGCAGCTAGAGTGTGTAATGGTAGCCATTTTCCCTAAAACATGTTTATGTCAGAAATTGATGAGTGGAATTTTTCAAATCAAGGAAATGCATCCCGTTAATGGCCAAAAAAATTAAAAGGCAGAAATAATTTAATAGGTCTCTCAAACGGAGAACGCCTCAGTGTTTGGACTCATAGTCTGATGAATCTGCTTCCCGTGCAACTTAAAAACAACTACCCTTCAAACCTCTTGACTAATATGGAGCTCAATCATGAGATCTGATCCTTCAAAAAATTCAAAGAGGAAAATTTCTTTCTAATAATATTCCTAAAGGTATACCACTTATGAAAAAGAAAAATCAAGAAGGAAATTTCTTGGTTACTCTTACTCGCCAAATGCAGTGAGTATAAGACGGTTACTGTCTGCAAGTGTGCGTGCAGGAGGATTTTTTGTGTGTGCTTATTATTACATAAGGTACAGTACTCATACAGGTAGGTAGCAGAGATTTTTCACTATACAGAACATGAATCATCTTTCCTACAAAACTAAAATTGATAAACGATTTGCAAAAGACAAGTAAGCAAGTTATATACCAAGAACGGTTAACTGCAAAAGCCAATGCTGACTACTGTGTGTACACTGCCGTAGTGATGTGAAACCATGCCCTACTAATTGTTAAAATTACTTCAAATATTCGCTAGTCAATGCATCTCATTTGTATATGAGGGCAAAACATGAAAAGCAATTAACACATATATAAGACATTCAGCGTACATAGAAACACTTACAGAAGCAGCATCCTCCAGATTAGGTATGCGCCTATTCAAGAGAAACTTTTCTTCCTTCGAAAACAACTTACGAGGACCTACTCATGAAGGCATACAGTAACAAAATCTCAGCTACACATGAACATTAACATGTATCCCAACAAACAAAGTTAAAAATTCACACTAGATAGACAAGTAGAAAGAAGTATTTTATATGACATGATTGAAGTAAGTTGAACTCCTTGTCCAACTCCATTATTATGCAATAAAATGAAGCAGTTTCAGTTTGCTGAATTTCTCGAAACACACTATGAGTCAGAGATAGTTGGGATGTCTCAGTGTAGCATTAGTCTTACGCCATTAACGAAAGAAGGAATCTGTAATTGCAGTGCATTTAAGCATCTACCCTATCAATATGTTCAATATCTAACAAGGGGTACACTTTTGCATAACAATCAATAATAATCAACGAACCCAATAAAAAATATATCCAAAATGAATGAAATTACCATCTGATTTCTTATCACCGTTTGCTCCAGGTACATAATCACCACTATTGAAGAACTCGGTAATGTCATCAAATGTGCCCTGATAAACAGCCAATCTAGGATTCCTAGGAGCCACTCGGTTGCTACTGCTTGACGTAGCAGTAGAAGAAGAAATCATCTCATCCTCCCTCTCATCCTCTTTCAAATCAAATTCAGGGTTATCAAGAACAACAGGATTCAACTGAGCTAACTTATACTCTCTATAAGACAAAAATTCAACTGTACTAGTCACAGGAACCCCTTTATTTTTCTTCTGAATTTTACTACCAAATTCAATGGAATGCATAATTTTTCTCCTTTCTTTCTTAGTAATATTGATTTCAGCTTGCAGTTCTCTCCAATTATCTGGTACCAGAGTTTCTTCCTTGACGGGTGTTTTTGATATAATTTTACTACTAGGTTTTTCAGAATCAAATTCATTTTTTTCAAGAAATGGGTCTTCAAAAATTCCTTCTTCAAAGACAACACAATCACCAATTACATCATCTTCTTCTTCAGCAACTGAGTATGGGCTTTGGTTTTGTGAGTAAGAAGACGAGTATGAATTTGTGGAAACTGAGAGAGAGAATGAGTTGGGTTTTCTAAGAAATGTAAGGGTTTGAGTTGTAATTTGAGAATTAGGGTTAGAGAGAGAGAATGGATTGGGAAAAAAAGAGAAGATTTGTGAGGTTTGGGGTTTAAGCAGAGTTGATGATGGTGGCATTTTGAAGTACAGATCTTTTCTCTCCTGTGGTAAGACTGGTACTAATACTCCAATCTAGAGTGTTTGGACGGAGGCAAAAGAGTAGCCCGGAACCAGGATCAATGTAGTCCTGTTTGGCAAAGTAAGAGGACAGCATGTCTCGGTTATATATATATATATATTTATTTTATTTTTTTTTATTTTTTTTGACGCAAGCAGGAATTCAGATGTTCGAAGGTACCCTCATTGAATCCAAATGGTGGTGGTGGTGTACAAAGTCTGATTGCTTGATGGTAAAATCCGGGAATAACAAAAACTAGCCTTGACCGGGGTATTGGTTTTTAGCTTGTACCTTCCGTTTCATGCATCCCATCCCATCTGGTAAGAAGAGTACATGGCCATTCCAAGGTTATGCAATTGACCTTCCTACTGGTCAGCAGCTGTGAACGTTGCAAATCAATTACATGGCCTCAAAAATAGAGGGTTTGGGAGATGATAACAGCAGAACAAATCCACAACACAAGAATTAGAACCCAGATATTCAAGTGAGGTTAAAAGGAGATAACAGCAGCACTCCCTTCAGGGAAAAACCGAAAAGGTTGCCGCTGGACTCAACTCCCTCTACCAGACGCCTGAATACAGGTAACCTAGCACTAGGGTGAATCTTAACAATCTGGAAGACTTTTGCCCAATCATCACAGGTCCAGCACTATTAAGCCTTAATGTTCAAGTCTAAAGTCGCCTAATCGCCCAAATGAAATGCAGTATGTCATGGCCCATTCTAAGGTTGTATCTTAATGGTAGATTAGTGCTGAACAATTTCAATTGAACTTTATCAGAGACAAACCAATATTAGATCTCGCTCAACACCACTCAAACGAACAGATCAGCCAATTTCCAGTAGACTAAGACTAATCAAATCAGATAATAATAATACAAAATTGAAGTATCAAACACATCGTCAGAAGTTAAGGGAAATTCATATGGGAATCAACAAATCCATTTTCTTATTGAGCCAGGTGGATGGCCAAACTGGCTTTTCCACTATGGTAAAGCACCGGGCGTTGGATGACTAAGCGCGCGTGTTTGAGGCAAATTCGGGCGTTGGACAGACAAACTCAGGCGTTGAACTGACAAACTCCGGCGTTGGACAGACAAACTCCGGCGCTGGACCTATAAACGCGCGTTTGTGCTATCAATGCGGGCGTGAGATACAAAATCTCCAGCGTTCATATCTCCAACGGCCATAATTCCAACGTCTATATTTTAAAAACTTATAAATTGGATTAAACTCACTTCATTTATGTCACACCACCACTATTTCCTTCTTTTAAAACTCTTCTAAATCAAAAAAATTTGATACAATATGAGCGGTCTTTTAAAAAAAGCAGTCAATCGTATAAAGAAGAAAAGAGATCGAAGAAATGAACCGGCACCGCTGCCTGCCACAGATGTAGATTTTTCTCAAGATCGTGAAGCAGAGTTTGCTGCGCCGAGTGTCGTTGTTGGTCCATCATTAGTCCAAGGTCATGTGTCGGGGCATCAAGATCGGTCTGATGATTATTTTTATATGAGAGGTGGATTTTCAGAGGTAAAGGCTATTTATGAAGTTTTACCCCCTGAAGTCCGACAAAGGGTTGACAGATATCCCTGGCGTGCGCTTTATAGTGTGAAGGCTAGAAGACACAACAACAAAATTCCGAAAACAGTGGTAGAAAGGTGGTGGGCGACGACGCACACATTCCATTTCATTGATTTTGAATTTGGTAAGATTGTTTAACTTAACTTAAATTATATTTTTAAAATTATTATTAAATAATCAAAAGAATTAATCATAGTTGATATTATACTTGTAATAGGAATTACGCCCCTTGATTTGTATTTCATTTGTGGGATCCCAAATGGAATAGGAGAGCCGCCACCATTCAACGCTGACGAATGGATATCAAATAGTAAATGGGAGACGCTTTTTCCCTCGTTTTTGGATTCAGAAATACCTGAAACTAAAAAACAATTGAAAGGAGGTGGGATTAGATGTTCAGCGTTGAAGCTTTTCCTAATCCAACCCAGAAACCCAGAGCATGTAGATGACTATCCTGAACTCGAAAGGGCGTTTATCTTATTGGTGGTATACCTACTTCCGTGTTGGTAAACCAATCCTTAACGACGATACCCAAAGATTTCCAATGTTGGATATGTACATCTCGACCAACTTAGCGAAGGGCACTGGCAACGACATCTCGAGTTCCAGTTTTTTTCAGAGGTTTCATCAGATGACTCGGAGCCACAACAACGTCGTTGTTCACCCTTACATTGATTTTCCTGAGTATCATGCTGATGTTGGACGAAGTATTCTTGATTATTCTCTGCGTAGAGTTGTTTTATACACTCCACATTTGGATAGAGGGGTTTGGTACCTGGGAGAAAGAATGCAGTACCAAATGCAAGGTATATATGCAATTGCAATTAACCCGCCACAACAGATGCAAACCTATGGATCAGATTTTCATCAGCTGAGAAGAACCAATTGGGCAAGGTATGAACTAAATACAGAGAGGAATATTAGTGAAGCGGATTATGTCAATTGGTACCAGTCGATTGCGAAGCCTGTAATTGGGACACGCAACATGCACATCTTTGGCTTGGATCTCCCAGCGTTAGCACGCTTGTCCCATGATGCAAATATCGTTCCTATCCAACCACCTCCAAAAGAGCCATGTTTTATGACTTACCCCACCACGGGTGCAAGTTCTTCATCATCTTCGTCAAATTTGCCTGAAATTCTTTGGGAGATGCCAAGTATTACTTCACAAGGTGAGCCAACCATGATCCCCATTGTTTCCCAAGGCATGGACCGTGATTATCCTTACAACAATGTGACTGCCAGTGAGGGAGAGATGAGGAGCCAACTGAACGATTTGCATTGGCTGACTCAGCAAATGGGGGCTGCGCACTTGGATGTGTGTCGGAAATGGCAAGAGAACCCAATGTTCTGATTGAGTCCAACTGTAAATAATGATGGGCGGCGGTCACAGTCTTCTGATTCCACCAGGAGCAACAGATCATGGCACGATAGTGATGAAACAGTGGTAGGAGAAACACAAGTACGATAGAGTTCTTCTTCACCACACATACAACACAATACTTCTTTACCACAAACTATGCCTGTATCTCAACCTCAAGTATTTCGGCTAGATCCTATGCGCATTTCATTATCATTCCCGCCCTACAACCCAAATGAGAGCTGCTACAATGTTACACCACCACCACAACAACAACAACAACAAACATCTTATATGCTTGGAGGACCGAGTGCACCAAGTGCTTTCCAACAATCGCCTAATGCTTTCCAATCGCCTAATGTTGGTCAACCAGGTTCATCCCCAGGTTTATCAACATATGCACATTTATTTAATATGTTGGAAAGTGGGAATGTCCTAGGTCTATCCCCAGGTCTTGCAGAATTATGGACTCCAGAAAATAACAATGGGGGAGCTAACGATGAGCGACGTTAGAGAGATTGTAATTTTTAATTTGCTACATTTGTAATTTTAGTTTTAAAAGTACGACGGTCTTAATTAAATAAAATTACATATGTTTAAAATTAAGCGTTTTACATTAGCTTCACTGAATTACGGCGGACTACATTAGCTTTAAAATTAAGCGTTTTACATTAGCTTCACTGAATTACGACGGACTACATTAGCTTCAAAGAAGGGGTTGAAACTGTTCAACACCTTAAGGATTTCGAAACATTTTTCGAAAGGAAAAGCCACATTTTTCCATCTTCGTCATTCAGCCAAAGATCTTAATACCATCTCAGCATCAGTTTCACCTCTCAGTCTATATCGATTGGCTTGTATGGTTAAAGCTACAAACTCACTTACTTCTTTCTTAATTGTACGAAAACGATTTTCTATGTCGCATATAGCACGACGACTCGGATTACGGGTGTCACTACAGAACCCGTCGTGAATAACCTCCCAGAAATTCACCCATGGATAGTTTGCTGAAGCAAGCTGAGTAAATAAAAAAACATAGTTTCTGCAAATAGATTCATCTTCTTCTTTAGTATACGGAGCGCGCCGAACTAACAAGGGACGAGCCATGTTCGAGAAGTTGAAAATTTTGTTGAAGTTAGAAGAATTTTTTTAAGCTCAGAGAAGAGTAAAGAAGACTAGATGTGTGAATGTGAATTTGGAGTAGAAATGAGGAGTATTTATAGAACTCGTAAATTATAACCGTTAGATCACAAGACTTTCTAGCCGTCCAGATTCAGCCGTTGGCGCTGCAATGACAAACGCACGCTGGAAGGTCAAGCTCTGGCGTTTTAGTGAAAATCGCGCGTTTCCCAGGAAAGCGCCAACGTTCTTCCCTCCAACTCCAACAACTGTGGCACAATCGCCCGCCCTATCATTAACCGTCCTCTACATCATCCAACTCAATGAACAAACCAACAAATTTGTTGGTTTGAACATCCATTTTTCATGTTTGTTGAGTCCATAATGGGAGCAAAATCAACAAACTTGATAGTTTGTTGAGTCCTTAGGAACTGCTCTAACAAGTACTACTAGTTCACATATTATAACAATTTACTATTACACTCCCACAATCCCAAACACAAAGGTTACATAAGAAGTTAATAAAACGTCTTCCATAAGAAACCACAATTCAAACAGAATTATGGTAGATAGACTTCCTAACTGAGACTGTAACAACAGTACCTTACTAAGATACCCTCATACAAGCAGGAGCTAAAACGTTCCCGAGGGACAAAATTACCTTACCGAGAGTAGACATCAGGGCGACGTCCATAACCCCTTTCGGGACCATCATACGACCTAGATCTTTCTCTCCTAGACCGTCCCCCGCCATAAGGTGACCTTCGAGGAGGGGGGGAATAATGACGACCACCATACGGAGATCTTCGAGGGGGGGAATAGTCACGACCTCCTCGATAAGGTGGTGAGCGCCTTGGAGACCTACGATACTCATCACGGCCATAACCACCACCACCACCACGGTACCTGCCACGGTCGCCTCTATAGCCTGGAATTAAAGGGGATGAAAGTTAAGAGAATGATGAAAAAAGAAAAAAAAAACAAGTCCAATAATTATGGATAGAAAATATCAATGAAACTCACCAGTTTCTCTGGTACTTTTAGCTCCTAGATAGTTGCCAGGAGTAGGTGTTCTAGGGCGCTTCCTCCTTGACTGAAAAATAAATAAAACACCTCAATCCCCTAGATTTTGTTGCACATAATCTTTAGCCAGCTGGATGAGAGGTCACGGAGTCATGGGCAACATAATGTGAATGCAAAATTGCACACGGCAGGAATATGACATGACAAAACAGCGAGTAAATCAGTTCCGAACACTGTGGATAGGGGTGACAGGCGAAAACAAATGGAAAAAAAAATGACTTAGCAGAATAGAAATCTAAATATCAAGTCATGCATTAGTACTACTAGTAAGGTCATTAAACAAATGCCAGCTTTAAGATACCATAAATTCCCGATTAGAGAGTTGTTGGTAATTTCCGTTGATTAGTTGAGAGAGATTTGAAGATGAATGCGGAGGTTTGGTTGATGTGGGAAATAATTGCTATACTTAGTTGATATCAGATGCATATGAAATTCTGTTAAGCTGGCCATTGCTCAAGCTGTGTGTAACTTAAGTTGAGATGGGTGAACTGATCATCTTTGTATGTTGCCAACACAGCTGAACGCAATTCTTCTGAATATAACCAAAAACCTCCAAGTCAAGATGAAAGTATTTACTAATAACTAACAATAATGCACATACTTCATCAACTCCTGACCAACTTTAATAATACATTACCTTCTCAACAGTGATGCATCTGCCCTCTAATACAGATTGATTGAGATGTTTTATACAACGGTCAGCATCTCCAACGTTGTCCATCGTCACAAAAGCAAAACCTCGAGAAATCTGTGTACGAGGCTCCATAACAAGACGGCATGAACTTACCTACAATGACAGAAAAAGCCCATTATCAAAGGAAGAATACATGTACACCAAGACACATGCAATCATGTCTTTTAAGCAAGCTAACCTTTCCCTCCTTAGAGAAGTGATCCTCAAGGTCTCTTTCTGTGACTCTGCTTGACAGGCCAGTCACGTAAAGCGTATTTCCAGGATTTAAGGCATCATTCCTAATTTCCAAGGTTCCATATATAGTCAATAACATTTACAGGTAGTACTAATCCAGACAAACATCAACTAGAAAATTGCAGGTTTACTAATCAAGAATGAAACAAGAAGATGAAAGGAAAGGAAAAATAAGTTAAGAGTAGGCAAACCCGTTAGGACTTCTGGACCTGGATCTAGATCGGTCCCTTGATCTGGACCTGGATCTGGGACGTTCTAGAGGGGGAGGAGATCTTGAATACCTGATATAGTCAGTTCACAGGACGAAAAATCATATTGAGAAAATGAGGCCTCAAGAGTATTTAAAGCAGATAAATCATACCAACAGACAATAAGACCCACAGTCCCAATGTTAAAGCAAGGAGGAGGTTCCAACACTGACTTTGAGCTAGTGATTAGTAACACACCTAAAGAATGAGTTCAAATGGAAAATACAATTCCCAAAACCCCTTCTTTAGTACAATACAGTTTTGATGATAAGCCTTCTTGATATCATTTCTAATATACTTAGATAATTTATTCTTGAATGTCAATTAAGAGACAATGTTCATCAAGACATTTTCTATCCAATCATGGAGTAATCTACTAATCCCCATCCCCACATTCCAACAACGCAACAACAATGTTTAAACACACAAATTCATGAAGCTAATAGAGTCTACAGGCCTTTTCGAATGTCTAAAATTCTGGGCAGCAGTATAGTAACAGCTACTCTAAAGTCAAAATAAACCCTAATCTTAAAAAAGTAGACAAACCAATTTACTTTAACAATGGAAATATGCCCTAAACTCTCCAATGGCTACTTCATTATGCCCTAAATTCTAAAGCTTAAATAAAATCAGATATATGTAGGTCCAATTTTACAAAATTTCACTGAACCAGTTTAAATCAAGAATACAGTTCAAATTTTGGGGAAATCCCTAAAAATCGTAAAAGGATTTATGGAAGTACGGCGAAATAACAATATACCTTCTACGAGGTGAATCGGCCTGCAATAAACAAGATAATGGAAAATTAGGGTTTATCGATGTGAAGAGATGAAATGTAAATACACCAAAAACACGAACAGAGAAATCACTTACCATGATCAGATGAATGAGAGCAGTGAGTAGATTAAACCTCTAGAGAAAAACGATGATGGAATAATTAGGGTTTCTTTGCAAACCCCAAGGACGAAATAACAAAGCACTATTTTGTTATAAACTACAGCCCGATTGGGTGAGAACGAGTGACGGAATGGGGCGTATATAAGTGCAAAACTGCAGTGGCAGAAGAAATTTTTACACTGTTGGATATTTACACTACTGTCCCTGTTTCCTTTTCAATTTTCGAATTTCAATTTTAAGAGCAAGCAGTACGGTGGTTCACTCTTTGTAAGAAATTGGCCATGCAGTAGCACTTAGTTGACAAGTGAGGCACCCAAAAGAATGATCAAGAAGAAGCATGGGATCATCATTTAATCTCTACACGGTAAAAAAGATATCTACCACACTCATGAGAGAAGCGAACGCGTGTAAAGCGAAGGTTACATCTAGCATTGGAGTTTGATTCGGGGGACAAAGCATTAAATGCGAAAGAGCACGCATGAAGAAGCAGGGGGTCGAATCATGGTGGACCCAGGCTCAGAGGATGGCAGGTTCGGATCGGGCGGAGTATTGATATCGGATCAAGGGACATCGGAGTCACCACCATCGGATAGAAGAGTGATCATACCAAGCGAGGATGCATCGGAAGGTATACGTATCGGGGGATTATGGGGTCAGCTATCAAGCATCGGAGGAAGATAATAGTACTCATCCGACAGGACCATCAGATTTGATAGAATAAGACTAACACTGTAATCTTGTTGTATGTGCATCTCGGCCTATATATACACACTCTTGTATTGAGAGAAAGGCAAGTGATTATGAGTGAGTGAGTAAGGAGAGAGACTAAGTATTGAGAGCCATCATCTTTGTAACTTGAAAGAAATAATAAGATCACTTTTTTCACCCCCGTGGACGTATGTAATCATGTCGAACCACGTATATCTTTTGTTCTTGTGTGTATCTTTACTTGTTTATCTTGCAATCTCTTCATCTTGAATGTTAGATGTATGATGTATTGCTTCTTACAACTACATTTTGGCGCCGACTAAGGGGAACGAGTAACATCTTTAGATACCTTAAAAGTTGTTTAAAAGAGTAGAATCTAAAGCTCCTGAAAAGACGAGGGTACCCAAATATACCACAATCTTAAACTTTTTCACCTATAAGTCCTCTTACCGAAAGTGATTGTCTATGGACTGAGCCGAGACTGAAAAAGTGGGGGTCTAACAACCTCACCCAATATTTCGCTTAGCAATCTGTATGGACTAACTCCAATATACTTTTAAGAGAATCAACTAGACAGTCAGACTCAATCTTAATAAAAAGTATATCAAGGAGTTATATTTCAATTTCTCGATTCAATCCCAACTCAAACAAATAGAAATCTGCGAGTCTGATTGAATACAAGAGAAATAAACTTGAACGGTACCAAAGACCAATGTCCAAGGATCAATCAACAACCAAAGGTTGGATTTACCAATTGATCCATACAAACGCACAACCTGTGATATTTCAATTATATAACAAATAATGCGGAAAAGAAATAACACAGACACCAGAAGCTTTGTTAACGAGGAAACTGCAAATGAAGAAAAACCACGGGACTAGTCCATATTGAACACCACAATGTATTAAGCCGCTACAGACACTAGCCCACTACAAACTAACTTCGGTCTGGACTGTAGTTGAACCCCAATCAATCTCACACTGATTCAAGGTACAGTTGCGCTCCTTACGTCTCTGATCCCAGCAGGATACTATGCACTTGATTCCCTTAGCTGATCTCACCCATAACTAAGAGTTGCTACGACCCAACATCGAAGACTTTAATAAACAAATCTGTATCACACAGAAAAGTCCACAAGAATAGATAAATCTCTCTCCCACAGAAATACCTAAGAGTTTTGTTCCGTCTTTTGATAAATCAAGGTGAACATGAACCAATCGATAACCCGAACTTATATTCCCGAAGAACAACCTAGAATTATCAATCACCTCACAATAATCTTAATCGACTAGCGAAACAAGATATTGCGAAATCACAAACGATGAGACGAAGATGTTTGTGACTACTTTTCTATCTTGCCTATCGGAGAAATTAATCTCAAGCCAATCTTACGATTGTACTCAAATACGATAGAAACAACAAGATCATATCATGCAACTACAGAGAAAATAGTTGGGTCTGGCTTCACAATCCCAATGAAGTCTTTAAGTCGTTAACCTACAGGGTCTCGATAGAAACCTAAGGTTAAAGGAGAATCGACTCTATCTTATACAACTAGTATCACACAGGAGGTGTGGGGATTAGGTGTCCAAGTTGCTAGAGTTCTCCTTTATATAGTCTTCAAATCAGGGTTTGCAATCTAAGTTACCTTGGTAACAAAGCATTCAATATTCACCGTTAGATGAAAACCTGATTAGATTCAAGCTAATATCTTTCAACCGTTAGATCGAACTTAGCTTGTTATACACAAATGAAATATACGTAACTTAGGTTTGAGTAACCGTGCCTAAACGTGTACACTTAGTTGGTTCAATAGTAGTCAACCAATGGTTATCCATATGAGCACTTTCATATCAACCTTATTCATCTTCACCATAACTAGTCCAAATGACTCAAATGAACTAGTTCAAGAGTTGTTCAATTGCTTAGATCTTATAGAAGTATACAAGACACAATCGAAGCAAAATCGGTTTTGATTTACTCGAATCGATTCATGAACATTATAGCCACGGTTTTCAAATTGCATTCCTTAATATATAAATGTTTTAGTTCATGCACAAACCAATTTTAGAAAGTAAGACACTTAAGTATGCGTACGGGTATGCGTACTTAAGTAACAGGATTTGAGTCTGTTTTGGTTTCCCAACTCAGCAGAAATTCACGGACGTGAACTTTACGCCAGTATGCGTAAGGGTACGCATACTTAGGTAACCAGATTGAGTTGGTTTTGATTTCTAAACTCAGCAGAAATTCACGGACGTGAACTTCCGCCAGTATGCGTACAGGTACGCATACTTACCCAGTCTCCATTAACCATTTATTACACACACAAGTATGCATACATTTGGTTCCCCGTTTTGGACTTATACACTAATGCGCGAACACATTATATGCTTATATCCAAAGATGGTTACATGTTCTAAACTCTTTATTTGAATCATTGAAACATTCTTAGAGGATGTTAAATAGAGGTTATTCACACACTATTTTTCATCAAAGCAATTTTCAAGATATTGAAATAATCAACATGACTTTCGTCACTTGTAAAGATGAATTTGGCCAAAGCGAAAGCTTACCAATACATATTTCGAGAAATAGATAAACTCGGCTCGAAATAGCAAATGTGTATAATCGAAGTCTATATAGCAACACGACTTTTGTCTCAAGATAGTAGATAGACTTTTGAGTGATAGATAAGTTCAAGTCTCCACATACCTTTTTGTCGATGAAGATCCACCAGTTCCTTGAGTAGTTCTTCGTATTTGCATGATGAATGCCATGGAGTCTAGCGCTCAACTACACTTTCTATCCTAGTCCGAGACTTAGCTATAAGTAGACTAGAAATCAAGACTTATAGTTTTGGAAACTAAACTTGACAACAAGCTTGAGATAGCAACGCTTGCGAGTTCGACCGAGCAATGCTCTAACAGAGACAATACAACGAATCGGTATTCACACTTTGTGTGATCGTCTATGGATACGAGATCGAGACAATACAACAATCAAAGTGTGATTACTTGATAATAGGTTCGGACTTAACTAAACTCTATAGGATCACTATCAAGTAATACGGAGTTAACGTTTGTGTAATTTACTTTAAATTATAATAACAACAATTATAATTGCGGAAAACAAAAGTAAATGACACATCAATAATTTGTTAACGAGGAAACCGCAAATGTATAAAAACCCCGGGACCTAGTCCAGAATTGAATACTCTCAGAATTAAGCCGTTATACAAAATCAAACTAACTTCGTATAGTTGAGACCAAACAACTAAACCTATAGTTCACCTAGTTTCTTCAGTATCCCTGCGCTTCCGACATTCAATAAGTGCACGCACTGGAACAATTCCTTTGGTTCAAACAGTAAAGGAACAACAAATCTGCTCGGTGACAACTCTCTTCAATCTCAGTGATATGAGTTAGACAAAGGCTCTTCTGTTTAATCCAATAAACTCCTTTGTCGGGTTTAGATCTATCTATCCAACAACTACCAAAGTAGCAGAGTTTAGATTTTGCAATCAATAATAGGATCTACCAAGATACTAAATACTGATGCTGATCTACGCAACTAATCAATCAAGTCTATTAAGATAAACCGATTATAGTTGGATCCCAGCCGATCAAGTTTTGTGCACACCAAAGATTATGAAACCAATAAGAAATCTTTTTTGTCTTCAAATCTTCTTACATCTTCAATAAACACCTGCACACCACAACTTGAATCTCTTGTGATCAATCACACACAGAACGAAGTCTGTTAACAATAGATTATCACAAGACGTCTTTAGATCTACAAACAGTTTAAAGATCCCGTCGACACTTCGATCTAGTTTGAGTGAATCTTATATCAGAAGAGAAGATTCTCAAGAATAAACAAACTAGGTGCAATCAAAGTTCAACAACCGCTAGTCAATCAAATCAAATCGAAAACTAATAATATTGCAAATATCTAGTTTCCCACCAACGGTACTCGTAGAGCTTCTTGATCCCACAGAAGTCTTTAAACGAGCGGTCGTAAGAGATTTTGCCTAATTAGGGTACTTTCCTCTCCGAATAGACGGCTCCACCAGTAA